>CM053515.1:82805660-83133728 GCA_028627145.1 Eidolon dupreanum
AACATGCACTCCCAGGGCACTGAAGGAAGAAGCAGGAGGCCTGCTCAAATACAGAGCCCCAAAGGAGGTGTTAGATCAAAAGGGCAAATCCTGACTTCAAATGCCACCACCTTTCCGACCCCCAACTCTGCCCAGTTTGAAGTCCCTGGCTGGAAACCAGAGTACAGAATTGATTGACATCTTTCTGCTCCTCGCCTCCCTCCCACATGCACACACCCCAGCCAAAAAGAAAAGCAGGTCTCTACATCAAATTCATTCAGGTCACAAGGAGACAAAGGAGTGACCATGAATGTTACCTAGCCAGAGAAACCATGCGCTGAACAGACAGATTCTCCTAACTGCCCCACAGCATGGCAGGCTCTGGATGCCAAATAAAATCAACATCGGAAGAATCCAGGTCCATAAAAAACAAGCATTCAGGCAAAGCACAATTGTCTATTTCTCTATGTTTACACAAATATTGACTGACTTATCATTCAGCAGGCACCAAATTTTTAATGAAATGTTATTGGAGGGAAACTCAAGATGGAACAACTCCAAACTGCTAATTTAATAATGTCCTGCAAATTAGGACAAGGCAGCCACGATTTGTTCTGAGCTGTAAGAAGACATCTTGTTTTAGCTAATGAGAGCCAAGTTCCCTCAGACATGTGGCTTAGGAACCACTGTCTTAATATGATGTTACTATTCCTGAGCCATTTAGGTACGATAAGAAAAGGCCATCCCCTCCACGCCAGTTGGCCACGGGCACCCGGGAGCTTTTCCAGCAGTGGGAGAGGTCTGCATGGAGCCTTCCAGATTCTCCTACGCAGCCCAGATTGGTTCATTGACTGGCCAGGGTCAGAGTGACCATCTTTGGAATGAGATTGGGGGCCACGGAGACTACCAGGCCCTTCTCCTGCCCAGGTTGGTGGCTCTTTTTCTTTCTAGCAGATCCCAAGCACTCAGCCTGACTCCTGACCACTCCGGTCCCTGACATACCCCTCCCACCACCCACAGTCCCCACCTCTTGATTCTTTTTCCCACAAATCTAATTGTGCAGCAGGAAATAACCTCTCAGACTCCCCACTTTCTTATAACATCCCAAAACAAGCCAGGAGCATCCTTCTCACTCAAAAGGTTTACTGCCAATTCTGAAGCAAAACAGGGAGGGAATGATGAAATTAACAGCCACGGAAAAGGACAATGTGTGGGCAGCTTCCCTCTGCAGCTTTATAGTCACAGTCCTTGCTGGCCAGTGCTCATGCTCCTTTTGCCTTGAAGGCAATCATCCTCCCTTTTAACCTTCACCCTCCTCCCCTCCTTCTTCAAACCTCCCCCTGCAGGCACTTTAACTGCCAACAGTCTACTTTCCCAACTTTGATTTATCTCCACTAGACAGAACACAAAGTTAGATCCAGCCCCACCCTCAATACCTTTTTCAAAAATAACCGAATACACCCAGGCAGAACCCTTAGGTTCAGAGGCAAACATTCAAACCCACTCAGCCCTAGACAGACAGGCACCGTGGTGCACATCTGTATACTAAGAGACAAGGCAAGGGCTCACGCCTCGCACACTCTCTCACACTCAGGACAGACTCACGGACACATACACACCAGGAGCCTGCCTGCACTGTGAGCCATTTGGAGTTTCTTTTGAGGAAAAACACTCTGCTCCAGAAAGGGCGCCTGACAGGGCCATTTTTTTTTTTTCAGAGTTGCTGGATAAATTGCTTTTGTGCAAAAATAAACACAAGTGAACTGCATTAGCTGAGCGAGTGACACATTAGTTACAGATGCGGGGCCTGTCAGAACATTGAGGGAACAGCTTTTATTGGGGAAGGGCTGGGAGGCTCATAAATAACCAGTTGGCAATCTCGCATAAACATTTGTGCGTTCACATAAACACTGCCTACCACAAATGCTGGCCCGCTGCCAGCTCGGCCTAGAAGACCCCTCTCCCCCTGTCCTCAGAACACTGAGGTGTGGGGGAGGGTCACAGGAGCCTTTTCTCCCATAGTCCCAACTCCTTGGCCTCGTGCTCTGTGAGTTGTGGGATGGAGGGAGAGATCTAAGCTCATCCAAAAAGCCTGCCAGAGAAGGAAGGTCAAAGCCCAGCCCCGGTGGGACAACTGGCCGACTCTCTTTCCTCTATACAGAATAGAAGAATGAAGGTATGTAATTGTGCTGGGGCTGAGTTATTAAATAAAGCTAAGTCAGAAATTTAAAAAGAGCTTAGAAATGCCTCCTTGGATTCAACTCCAATGGGAAAGTGGAATGAGGGCATCGCTGCCCTCGCTCCATGGAAAAAGGCCCCAGAAAGTGGTACCAGCCTTGCTCATCCATCCAGGGCACAGGGATCCTGGACTCCCTCCCATTGGTTTTTGGAGATGGCTGCCTTGGCACCGGGGGTTCTCTCCTCTGAGTCAAACACTTCAGAGCCACATCTAGCTGATCCCAGAAGGGGCACAGCAGGCCATGTGAGCTGACACAGTCCGTCCCCTCTCCTCCTCCTGTGGTACCTGACAGCCCAAGAAGCACCAGGTGCCCTGAACTCCACACCCCTCCCGAACTTCACTCTCTAGAGAGGATCTAATGTATTTAGGTGCCCTGAGGTATGAGAAATGGTTAATGCCTACATGTGTTTCATCCTTATCCCTCTCCCTCTTCTCTGTCACAGATGTTTTAAGGGGACAAAATATGAAGCGGTTAGGATTTAAAGCAAATGGCTAACACTCAAAATTTCTGTTGAATTTTTGAATCAGCTAAGAGAAGGGAAGGGCTGGGATCTTTTTCAGAGAAGAGGATATGGAGAGAAAGAGAATGTTCACTGGCCACGAGATTGTATTACAGTGATTAGCTTTGAAACCAGAAAGTTATTGAGCTTCCCACAGCTCAATAATTTTCTCTTGGTCCTCCAGTTTCCACCATGCAAAAGGCCAAAATCCTTAGGCTGAGTGGCCTTTTCCTTTGTCCATCATATTTTTTAATCTAGTCCCACCCACCCTTGAATCTGGTTTCCCTCTCTGCCCCTCATGGACCTTGAGGTCCAGCCAAACTGAACTCATTTTTTTCCCTCCTCATCCATGTGTTAGAATTTTGCGCTTTTTCTTCCATCAACTTCTCTTCCAGAAAGATCTTTTCTTTCCAGTTCTTCAGGCCTGGATCCAACCCATGCTTCCAGACTCAGTTCAAAAGCCACATCATCTCTCCCTCCTTTGAATTCTGGGAGAACTCTTCAGTACCTTGTTGCTCACTTTCCTTCTCGTTCTGAGTTATTTGTTTATCTGGCCCATCCCTCTCAAGATTTTAAACTCTCAGATCTTTATCACACTAATCGTTTAGGTTCTCCTCCCTCCCAAGCCCCTAGCCAATGCCTGGGAAATGACAGATTTGTTGAATCCAGGAAGGAAGATGGTGATGGTATCTGGATTCATGGCTATAATAGTGGTGGGGCTGTGAGGAGGCAGATGATGGTAGGGATGGAAAGTGGCCAACAAGTCTTTCCCCCGGGCAACCCCCCTCTTGGCTCTCATTTTGCAGTTCCACAACATGCTGAGCTGTTGTTGCTTTGGAAGAGAAATGAAGATGCCAGGCAGGTACAGACAGCCAAGCACCATGGCTCTATTGAATAAATCTCAGCTGTCTAGGCCCTTTCTTCCCGCCAGCAAATGGAGGAATGTTTTATGAGGAAATACTACAAAGCACATCTCTAGATAGAAATATTGAAGGCTCCTTGGCCAGAACAACCCTCAGGAGGGAACACAATGTAGCCGTAATTTATTGCATTCAATATTTTTGTTTCCAATCTTATTTTTATAGACATTATTTCATAGGCTGAAGCTTAAACACAGATGGAAAAGATTCCGGCTTTGTAATAAGAGACGGTTTATGGCAGACCAGCCCACTGCTCTGGGTTCGTATGTGAATAAACGCACATTATGGTGTCCTTAGGTAGGACCGAGAGGTGCCTGTATTATGTGTTTGGACTTTGATCCTACAGTTCTGCCTTCGTCTCTCCCCTTGGCCAGGCCCTCCGGATGCTCCCAAGGGAGGGAAGTAACAAACACCATAGTAGGACAAGGGGGAGGAGGGATGCACCAGCTTTTGAAGTTCTTGGCCCTAGCTGGGTCATCAGAAGGCCTTGACCCAGGGACTCAAGCCAAGACCCCAAAGAGCAGAGATGAAAGGAAATGGGCACTAAGGTGTTATATAGATGACTCTGTGTTGTGTGACTGGCATTGTCTTTTTTTTGGGGGGGGGGCGGGGAAAGGTTAGAAAACCAAGCTTATACTACCCATAACACCTTGTGAGCTCTCTTCCCTCAACAATATATCACAGATAGTTTCATGTCGACGAATGTTTTTAAAAACATGGTCTGGCTTATGATATTTGTAGTGTGTATGTACCAAAGTTTGTTTGACCAACCTCATTTAAGTTGAGAAGAGAGCATAGGAGGGGACAAAGAGATGGAGAGATCTAAGGAGGAAAAAGGAGAAAGGGAGAGGGAGAGACAAAGGGTGGGAGGAAGCGTTGTCCAGACCAGAGCAAAGGGTTGAGCCTCCAGGAGGACCCCTAGCCCATCAAGAATGTCTTGGCCCAAAGTGTGGCCCCCATGCATTCATAGACTCACTGCTGGTGGGCAGCAGGCCTCAGGGAGTCAGGCAAGCACCTCAGAGGCTTGCCGTCTAGCCCCTCCTTTCTCTCCCGCAGGGTTAGTTTTCAGCCTACTCTAAGAAGTCTTGGAGTGTGTCTGATAACACTGGAGACTTTGGGCTGGGAGGGGGGAGGAAGGAGCAGAAGCTCCGTGCAGCTGGGAGGGTCACGGGAAAGTGAGCGAGGGGGTGGGATGGCCTGCAGGCCGGGCTTCTGGGGGACTTCCACATGGAGGAGCGGCTGTGTGAAGTGAAATGTCATAAGGGGCCATCTGAAGGAGCTCCATCCCTGGAGAGCTCGTCAGCAGAGTTTGGGTGTGGAGGCGAATGACCCTCCTTACTGCCTGGCAGAAACAGTGTCTTCGGTATCCATCGTACAGACATTTCTATTTTGCCCGATCACAGTGGCACAAATCTAGGGGAGCCATCCTTGGGGCCCTGGAGTGTTTGAAGAGACTCAAAGAAATCGTGATCAGCACCTGGAAAGCCTTCCGCCTTCACCGGTCCCAGGGCTTGCCAATCGTTTCCGCTTTGCCAGGTGATAGGTCACACCTGTGCCAAGGGCTTGGCGAGCAGTTGGAAGCTTTGAAACAGGAGTGGGTGAAGAATCTGCTTCTGGCAATAGAAGGTTCTGGAAGATGGTGCCCACCATCTGGGCTGCTTGAGAAATCTGGCCCAGGCGCCCAAGACAATAGACTAAGAAACTGGATTTCGCAAAATGTTGTAACTAGGTGTGGAGGGCACATTGCATTCTGGCTGCCTCCCTTTCTTGGGGTAACCATGCACACTCACCCCCACCAACTCTAAGAGTCCTGGTGGGCCATCTGTCTATCACAGGGCTCCCAATTGTTCACCCTTCAAAACAAAGTTTGAGCCCTATGTGTCTGCCCTTGGACTTCCTTCCCAGCTGTAGAACCCAATACAGGTTTTCTCCACTATCCAAAAGTAGAGCGTTCCTATGAAGCCTTTTGCAAGCCAAAACAGCATAATAGGAAGAAACAATTACCATTAATTTATGTCTTTATTCCATTCACTGAAATCGAAAAGTTTAATTACAGTCCGGTTTTACGCAGGAAGTTACACCCTTACAAGCTCTTAGGCTTTTCTGATACCTTAGGACACATCTTGCTAATGATGCACAAAATAAATTGCGATAAAGCACAGACCCTCACAGACGGAGCTCCAGGCTGTGGTGTTGATGCTGAGAGGCTGCGGGTCATTCCCAAGGGAAGAGCTCTCGCTATTCGTCGAACCGCTGCCACACAGCAAATGCTGAGCCCTATTTTTGCTCTTTGCCTTTTTTCCTAAAAGCGAAATCCTCTTTAGATTTTTTTTTTTCGGTTAGCAAAACAGGTACAAATATAGGGCTTGTAGGTCTGTTGTAGAAGCAAAGTACATAACATGGACTTTCAAAAATTGGGGGAAACCTGTATAGGCTTTTTGCTTCACTTTTTGCTCCAAATCCAGGTTCAAACCTGTTCGAATTGGTCTCCTGCCGCTTGCAGTTGCCAACACCTCAATTGATACATGAGGCTAATAACTGAATGTGCTTAGAACCAAAGAACTGAATCGGAGTGAGAATAAGTCTTCCAAGGGACAGAGTTCCAGAGACCTTCAGGAAACAGGCACAAGGGGCCTCTGCCAGGCCAGTCCAGGACGCCGGGGAGCTGTCATGCTCCTAGCGATGGCAGGCGAGAGAGGCACCCTGCTCTGAGGCCCACACTTCAGAGGGTCCACATTTCACACACATACACACACCCACATGCACACAGGCACATGCACAGTTAAAGAACACACGGGACCTCTGTCTCCTGGGATCCAGCACTCAGCACTGGTACAGTACGATCTCTAACCCTAAACATCCATTGTCATGAGTGACACCATCGAAGCCCCTGGGAAACGCTCCTCCACATCCCTGGTGTTATGCCCTTGAATCAAAAGGAGACGGTGTCTAAATGCTGTCGAAACTTGTGGGTTATCCTGCTACTGAAATCAGAGATGGGCCTTGCTCTGGAGTGTGGGGAGGACTGGCAGTGGAAGCACTGAGGTAAGAGAAGACATTGATTTATCAAATCCTTCCACTCAGGCAGCAAGAATGAAATAAAAATAGCACGTCTCAATAGTGGCAAGCATGCGTTCTCTTGCTTCTCTTTGTGGTTCCAGGGGTACTCACAGATAAGCACAGTATTTGCTACAGTTGCATGTGGCAGCTAAGGAGCATTTTCCAATATAAATAATTCATAGTTCTCCTACATTTGCATAAACACGGGTCAAGATGTAACATGCATGAAGTATGATACTGATTCTTTACATTGACAGCTAGGCAGACACAAAACACCTCTAGAAATGTGAAAGGCGTAATTTTTATGAAGATGTTTACTGATATTTCATTCAATTTTCAAGATTAAAATTAAAAATTTAGCTTAATTTAAATATTTCATTTAAAATTTTGTATTAGATAAAATGTATTAGTTATAATTGCCTTGGAATTTTAATAGATAATTTTGAATAGTTTAAAGAAAAATAGCTAGCTAAAAACTTACATAAAAATAGTTTGAAGCTTTGATCTTTTATAATTTAATTTGCACTTTTTATTAAAATAAAATTTAATTTTTGTACTATTTCAATGATCTTTTGCTGTATAACTGATTCTAAAACTTAGTGGCTTAAAATAGATTATTTTTAACTCTCGCAGTTCTGTGGATTGACTGGTTCAGTGGCCACTGGGGGTGGGGAGCTTCTTGTGTTGTTGCAGTCCCATGGCAGCAGGGTCTGGAGTCAAGTGCAGGTTCAAGTGGCCTGTACACCCAAGATGGCAGCACCTCTGCTCTCCGAACTGGTGCCTCGGCTAGAATGGCTGGAACAAGTGCAGTCTAGCTGACTATATTGTTTTTTCCATGTGACCTTTCCACAGAGCTAGCCGGACTTCCTCATAGCATAGCAGTGTCGAAGAAATCAGACTTCGTACGTGGTGGACGACTTATTCCAGAGCAAGCATCTGAGAGACCCAGGGGGAAGCCAAAACGCTTCCTAGGACCTATCCTCGGAAATCATGCAGCATCACTATCATTGTTTTCTATAGGCTAAAAATTAGTTACAGCCCAAATTCAAAAGGACTATGCAATGTCACGAATTCCAGGAGGTGTGGTTTACTGGGAGCTAGCTTTGAAGACTCAGTACCACTTTCTGCCCTCTGGCCCCCATTGAATCCCATCCCTCACACATTCAAAATATGCTCACTCTCTGAGTCTGTCTAAGCCTAAATCATCAGGCTTAGGCTCCAAATCCAGGACCTTGACACCTAAATCAAGTCTGGTGCAGAGGAGCCCCTCAGGTGTGGCTCCATGGAGACGGCACCTCTTGATCTAAAGATCTGTGAATTAAAGAGTCAAGTTATCTTCCCCCAAGCCCAACACACAACAAAAAGGTAGGCACAGGATAACTGCACTAGACATTTCCATTCAAAAGGGAGGAGAAGTCTACGGCCATGCCACCCTGAACAAGCCCAATCCCATCTGATCTCAGAAGCTAAGCAGAGTTGGGCCTGGTTAGTACTTGGCTGGGAGACCACCTAGGAAGAACAGGTGCTATAGGCATAAAAAATAAGGGAATGTAAACTGACAGGGCCCTTGCAATCTGTGAGGTCAACCAAGGGTTGCCTCACCTAAAAAATAAAAAAATTTTTAAAAAGGAGAAATGTGCGCAAAGTGATTCTGAAATCTTACCAGTTCCTTCCTTAAGGCCTGGTCCTGCTGTCTGGGAGAGGTCGTCCACGGCTGTTGGCTCCGCACTCTGAGTTATCCTTCTTTTTCCAAAAGAAATGGTCAGTATTTGTAGCCAAATAGACTTTTTCGGCTTGCTTTTTGCCCATAAAAAGGTCTTTTTTCATTTTTAACTGTCTCTGTCCCTCTCAACTCAAGCTAATATATTTCTTCTAAAAAATTGTGGGTTTGTAATACATCAAATTATAACCTGCTCCATCAGACAAAAGCCACACTTCTATTTATTTCCAAAAAGGCCTTTCTCCCCTGATGCCACCTGTGAGGTTGCTGTGGGATTCTTAGTCCTGCTGTCCAGAAGAGAGGATCTAAGATGTGTGGCCTTAACATTCTTAAAAGCCCTGTTGTCTATCCAAAGGTCTAAAAACTTGCCCTTTCATTTTTCTGAGGCCTTAGCAAAAGGTCTTACAGCCACTTTATCTTTTACTGAAGCAACATTTTACTGGTGACACTGTGGATGTCTGTGAGATAGACTGGAAGAATAGCTGGTCATTATGTGTGCAGGCTCTGAGGCCAGACTGCCTGGGCTTGGATCCCAAGTTTACCAATTACCAGCTTTGTGACCTTGAACTGTCATTTCTATGTGACTCAATTCACCCATCTGTTAATTGGGATAAATTACAATATGTACTTCATGAGAGTGGTGTAAGGATTCAATTACTTAATCCTCTTATATAGTGTTAGAACAATGCCTGCTGTGTAGTAAATTTCCAATAAGTGTTAGTTATAATTACTACATGTGACTGTATATCCACATCTACAAATATAGATTCAAGTGTTTCTATGTAAAGGCTGATGGGAGTCTCTATGTCTCTGAGTATGAGAATGTCCACGTCTGAGCGTCTGTGTCTCTCTATGTGTGTTTGGGTACAGGAGACCTTCTGTGCATTCAGTGATAACAGCAGCTGGCATTCGTTTCATGTTTACTGTGTCAGGCACTAGTCTGAGAGTTCTACAGGTATTCACGTGGAAACACACGTGAATGTGGAGAGCTGAGCACGTGTCCGGCCACGTGTGCCAGTGAGTGCCTGTGAGGGTGGCCTGTCAGCCCTGCCACTGAGCCCTCCTTCCTTAGTGAGCTGTGTGAGAGGTGAAGACAAGCACCACGTCCTGCCTGACAATAGCACTGAAGGGGGCCAGTAAATTATACCCCCCTCCCACCTCCTTTCCCAGGCTCCCAGTTAGCTTGAATTGCCTGAGTCTTTATTCCTTCAATAGGAAAGCAAATGAGGAGCCTGGAGAGGAGCCCACCAGTCACAGCCTTCCTTTCATCCTATGACAGCCTTGGTCTTGCCTTGGCCTGGGGGAGCTCAGGCAAGATTCCTGGGCTGGGCCATCTTTTCACAGTGTGTGCCATTTTTTGCTGAGTGGCATCTACTTCTGGCTCACTGTGTATCCTCCCTGGAGGGACACTAGCAAGATAGTGAATTCCCGTTATGGATAAAGCCTTCACATTCTACCTGTTATGTTTCCTTTGCTTCCATTATCCAACATTGGTGATAGTTCAAGCATAAAAGGATATTTGAAAATTTTATGCATGTTCTTTTCTTCCTTACCCATATGAGTACGTGACCTTCATCTTCCTGGGCCCAAGGCATCCATCTCTGCCTGACGAAAGACTTGGATGAAGGTTTGATATAGGCAGG
Source organism: Eidolon dupreanum (assembly GCA_028627145.1). NCBI lineage: Eukaryota > Metazoa > Chordata > Mammalia > Chiroptera > Pteropodidae > Eidolon > Eidolon dupreanum. The sequence goes on from CM053515.1 coordinate 82,815,722, forward strand.
ATGCAAGGAAGAAAAAATTCAGTAATGCTTGGTATCTGACATATAAAAGAGGGTTCTGTGGCAGGTCAAAAGTCTTCTCAACTACACTATTTTCTTGAGAGCATATTTTCTGGACATCTTCATCTCTCTCCTTGGATGTGACCATGGAGTTTTACGCAACGAATGCCCAGGCAAGAAGAGGACACGCTTTGGTTCTCTCCTTCCTGTCCAGAGGATGGAGGGAAGGGACAGGGAGAAAGCAATAAGTGAGATCAGGTAGTCAGATCTGGCTTTGCTCCAGGCAGGAAACCCTAGAAGGAGGGCCCTGGCCCAGCCTGGTAGGAAGCAGCATCTCAGGCTTCTCAGAACTAACCAAATCCACCGAGTTGCCTCTAACACCAGGACTCTGGAGAAAGGCACAGGAGCTTCAGAAGTTCAGCTTTGCAAGCCAACTTCAGTTCCCACGGGCCTGGCTGCTGAGTTGTGAGCCAGCAGGCCAGCCAGGGCCATGGGAACAGTGAGGAGACCCACACGGGAGGAGAGAGATGCTATGGACAGGTGGCAGACCCTGTGGGAAGCAGCCAGGAAGAACCTAGGTGCAGTGGACTGGTCAGCCAGGGGCACCTCGGGGACTGTAGCCAGACCAGGAGGGACCAGATCATGAGTTATACAAAGAGCTTCAAGTGCATTTCAAGGCCAGCAGGGATAAGGGACCCTATCTGGAAACATGAGGAAACCACTCCCCAGGATCCCAACTCCTGACTCCTGCCAGATGTGGCATAAGCTGCCATTGTCTGTCCATATACCTCAACACCATCTTGGTAGGAGAAGCTGTGGAAGGCAATCTGATAACTGAGCACTTTCATCCAAGAGAAGCAAAACGTCACTTAACAGGACAGGCTAAACTGGGTCCCATGAAGTTCAAACCATGTTAAACACTTCATTGTTCTCCTCACTAATCCTCAGGTAGGGGTTGGGAGAAATGCCAGGTTAGTTATAGACTAATAAATAAGGAAATTACTGTTTTTCACACAGACAAATTGAAGTGTGAGTTAAATGTTCATCTTTGTTGCATACACAAAAATAGAGGACCCACCCCTGCCCCTATTAAAATGCCATCTGGCCATTCCGACTAAAGACAAAGACCCTAGCAAGGGACAAGTCCTGGCCTCTGGATCCCAAATTGCCTCCTCCAGGTGGTGTGGGACAGGTCGGGGCAGAACAGGACAAGGCTTCCTTTCAGCTCAAGTGCTCACACCAGCTTTCAGGGGCTCACACATCGGGTTTCCTCCCCCTACATTATCTGTGCTTTTTTGGGAGAAAAAACAAGGTTTTGATTCTTTTTCAAGACCTTTTTCATCCAGGATATTGAGGATCCCAGCACTGGCTGCTGTCTCAGAATTTGTTGAGATCCCTCCTTCCCCAGGGAGGTGGGGACATGAACTGAGGTCCAAAGTCTTATCTTTGACTGGTGTGTGCTGGGGGGGAGGGGGAGGGATGGTTAACAGCATATGCAGAGGGTGATGCTACCACCTGCTGGAGCCTCAGGGAAAAACAATCCAGCTGGAGAACCATGTTCCACTGGTCTTGGGTGGAACCATCTCAGAATCTTGCACTCAGGTGATTCACTTTCTTTTTCCCGGAACACTTCACCTATTCCTTTATTTGGTCACCTAGTTTGCTGGTTGGAGCAAGATCATCATCTCATTTTATGGATGAGAAAACTGATGCTCAATAAAGAACAGAATGCCATCTGAAGTCACATGACCGGGAATGGTTTGAAAGCAACATTTAGTCTCCTGCCACCCAGCGAAGACTATATCCCCTCCTCAGTGCTCAGGATTAGAGTGTCCTTTTATGAACAAGATTGATAGGGCCACCCCCAACATCTAGGGAGATGGCGTGAGGGGAGGAGGGCATCTACATCCTCCTGCTGGGACCGAGGGGCCTGAGGCATGAGCAGCAATAATGACCCTGCTGTTAGTTCAGGGCCTGATATATGCACCCAGAGGCTTTGTTTCTAAGACCTCACATACACATTGCCACACAGGCCAACTCTGTTCCTTGGGAGCCATTTTCTGAAATGCCACAAGGGCAGGCTGGCTGCCAGGGGGACCTGGCTGATTCCTGCCCTGATTCACTGGGCTCCTCCACACCCCAGAATGCCAGCCCCCACCTTGGTCCCTGATCAGAGTTCTGCGTCTTATGGCCTCTCTGGTTTCCTTGTCCCCAGGGTCTGGATTCTAGTTCAGCCCTGCTGCCTAGTGGACAGGACTCTCCAAGTTGCAGGCTGTCCTCCAAAATTGCCCAGCTTTCCTACATTTGGCTCCCCTATGCTTGGGGACACCTGCATCTCAGACCAGCTGACAAGAACATCCAGGTTGTGAACAGAGTCTGCCCCACCCCCATTCTGGGTCCCCACAGCAGGGTCAGTGTCCCCAAGTCCTCTTCTCCAGCTGGGAGGGTCCAATTCCAGACGCTGGCACCCCTCGGCCTGCTTGTCCTGCCATGAATAAATGGGGAGAGAGTCAGAGCCAGGGCCCGGGACTGAGGCCAACTGGCCTCCAAAAGCCTGACCCTCAGGTAGCCACAGCAGTCCTCGGCTCACCTCATAATAACATCACTAACAGGAACATCTCTGAGATGGACTAGAGAGCAAAATATGAAGCCATGAAAATCAATTAAAGAAAAAGACTATTTAACTGATCTCAGAAAAGGCAATGCTTTTCTAGGCAGAGAAAAGATCATACAGGGAAAGACATGGCCTGATAAAAGTTGAGACTTCTGCACATCAAAAATATCTCAAAATTAAAGGTAAACCAGCCTCAAGAGAAGCATTTTTGCAACACGAAAGGTGACACCCTTAACAAATTTTTTTCCATAAATTGTCTTTTAATGTCCTTGCTGCTTTTCTGTTGGGAGCATTAGGTTGGTTGTTTGTTGATATATTAAACAGGAAAGGTTACTTATTCTGAACCCTTTGAATTTGGAGCCTGTGAGTGTGTTACCAATTAAATTTTAAAAATGACATTTTAAGTATAAATCAAACAAAATATTTTAATTGAGTATATGTGAATGGTTAGTGAATGAACATTTAATGTCAAAAGAATTCCTAAGAGAAATTTTTGCTGCAGCCCTCAGCTCCGAGACCAGGGAAAGTCAATTGTAAGGCTGGCGAAGTTTGTCTCCAGCAGCCTCATTCTCTGCTTTCTGGTTTCCTGTCTTACTTCCAAGCACTCCCATTTCCAAAAGCTGCCCATTCCTCACTCTTCCCCAACTTTGGGTACCCAGGACCCCTGATTCCTCTTTGCCACCTGGTTCTTTCAGCCCATGCCTTCGCTCGGCCAAAATAGTCTGTAGGACAAAAAAAGTACCTCTTCCCTGCCCCAAAACCTCCCCGCCCACACCCACCACGGGAGAGCAAGTCTACTTTCCCCGATGTGTTTTGCACACGCTGGGAGATGATTCGGGCCAGTATTATAGGCCCATTACTCTCAAGATAGCAGTCCCGGCTCCTCCTCTTGACAGCTGTGCTCAGCAGTCACCCTCACTGCCAGGACTCTGCGTTGGCCCAAGCCTCCTCTTCTCCAGGCCTCCCGCCTTTCTCTCCCCTCTCTTCTTGGCTTGCAGAGCCCGAGAAAGGCAGAAAGCTATGGACAAGCCCAGCTGCCCTACAGGCTGCAGGTAAAATAAGGCTCAGTGGCTGGTCCTGGGGCTGGCCCCACTGAGGTGCCAGTTTGCAAGGGGAGACTTCTAAGACAGAGCCACAGCGCCACCTTGTGGTGGAGTGCAATCTGTGCAACCAGGCCCAACCAACCCAAGAAACCTCATGGGTGCCTCTTCCTTAACTATTTCACTGTCTAGTGGGTGGGGTCTTCCCTAGATCCCAGTAGAGCCCCATCCCTGGGGACTTAAGGACAACTGGTAAGCTGAGGTCCCAACCACATCTCTAACCCCCCCAGAGCAAAACAATAGAAAAGTTCTGCGCTTCTGAATCAGGCCGACTTTGTCACTCCCATCCCTCTATGATCGGCAGATGTCTGAGCCTGGGCAATTATATAACCTCATGAACCTCAGTGCCTTGCCTCTAAAATGGGAGCAATAAAAAGGCTGCTGAGAAATGGATTAGGTAATAAAGTTCCTAGAGCAGCGGCTGGCTCAATGCTAGTTTTCAAGAAATAATGGTTTCCTTTTCCCTCTGTCTGGGCCAGACTCCTGGGAAACCCAGACTTACTCAAAAGCCGAGATGAGGAGACAGTTAAAACAGTTAAAACCCAAAGCCTAAGATGAGAAGCATTTCTACCTCGGCTTCTCCAAGGAACCAGGAGACTACTCTTTGCCTCTCTGAACCCCTTTAGTTAAGGTGACCAACTTACCTACTTTGCCAGGAATTGAGGGATTTTTAGGGAGCAAGGAACTGTTACTGCTAAAACTAGGGGTGTCCCAGGCCAACCTGGATGACTTGATCACCCAGTCATTATCTTTCCTCACACTCCAGTTCTAGGACTTCACAGAATCACGGGACTATAGTCCAGGAATCTGCATTATAACACTCCCCAGGTGATTCTTATGCACACCGAGTCACTGCCCCAGCACTCCCTGTGTTTTCTCATTGGCTTCTGGTGGGAGTACTAGTCCTCAACTAGGCAGGAAGCCACCTAGGGCACACAGCACACAGTGATGTGACCTTGGAAAGACTGAAGAAATGCCTAAAAACCAGGCTCCAGACCCAAATCTGCATAATAAACCAGCAGCAATGGGGCACGTGTTCTCTACTCAGCTTTAGAGTTTGTGCCCATGTGTTATTTCTCTATTATTCTTCCATTCATTCATTCATTATCTGTTCAGCACCTATTGACTTGGCACAGTTGGAGTTTATATCTTAATGATAGGAGATAAACACTTACCATTTTTATAAAAACTATAATTATAGATAGTAATAAACATTAGCTATGTTATATTCAAAGGCATCGCTGAAGAGGCAATATTTGAACACTGAAAACTGAGGAGCCAGCCACCCTAAGATTTGGGAGGTGTTCCAGGTGAAGGAATGGACATTGCAAAGGTCCTGAGGCAGAAACAAGGAATAGAATGACTAGAATAGCTAGATCATAGCTAGCTATGATCCAGGACAAAGTGTCTGGAGCTGAGGTAGGTGAGGTGGGCAGGGGCCAGTTCAGACATGTGGGGCCTTCTGGACCACTGTAGTCCTTTGCATTTTATTCTGCATGCAATGGAAAGCCATTGATGGTTTTAAGCAAGAAAATGACAGGATCCGATTTATATTATTAAAGGCTCATTTAGGCTTCTGCGAGGGGATGCTGGAGAAGGACAAGAAGTAGAAGTAGGGAGTCAGTTAAGAGGCTACTGCAGTAGTCCAAGCAGAAGAGAACATAAACTGTAGATGGAGAGAACTACAAGGATTCAGGATACATTTTGGAGGGAAGACTTGCTGATGGACTAGATATAGGTGGGAGCAAAAGAGTACAATGAAGGCTGCCTCCTAAGCTTTTTACTTAGAACCAAGGTGAATGGATGAAAGAACCATTCTGTGAGATGAAAAACTTGTTAAAGGATGCCTTGAGGATGGAATTAGCCAAATTCTGTGGGAAATTCTATAGGTTAACAAATAAATACCATAAAAGGGAGTAGGAAGAGATAGAATTGGTATAAATTTAAAAAGGCTTTAAAAACCAACTGTAAAAATACCTTGCAGAGGTAAGTGTGGAAATTTGAAAACAGACTAGGTATTAGATGATGCAAAGGCATTTTTATTAATCTTGTTGGGTCTAATAATATTACTGTGGTTTTTACATTTTGTTAAAAAGTGGTTACCCATTGGGTATACATACTGAAATATTTACAAGTTAAACTATATCCGAGATTTCCTTTAAAATATTTCAGTGACAGTGCAGGGGTTAGAAATGAGATAGATGAAAGAACACTGACAATTCTTGAAAGTGTGATAGATGGATACAAGGGGTTAAATACTCTATTTTCTCTACTTTGGGGTGTGTTTGAAATGTTCCATAATAAAGAGCTGGGGTTTTGTTTTGTTAAATTTTAAATAGACTGCAGTTCATACAGATCACAGCCCTAAGGCTGTGTTCTGACCTACTGAGAATTCAACAGTATTCCCTCCCTTCATCCACATGGAGGCAACATGCTCCATGTCTGTAGGGCACAAACGAGAGAAATGAGTCAGGGGTTAAGAAAACAGCTAAGCAAGCGGGGGGGGAAGCAGCAGCAGTGGGCACCCACCTCTGTGTTGGGCATCGGCTGCGTTGGTGGGGCTGTGGCAAAGGGAAGATCACATACCCATCCAACGGGGGCAGCCAGTGTTGCCATGTGGGAATAAGAGCCCCAGGTGGCCAATTCTTTTGATTTTTCACTAGAAAGTTGAAATCTGGACATTTCAGTAAAATCTCCCAGTATCTAGGCAAATGATTTTTTTAAAATTTTAAACATTTTGCAAGTCAAACATTTTCATGTGCTAGAAAGGCAAACAAAACCTGTCTGGAAGCTAGATTTATTCCACAGATTGCTGTTTTGTGACCTCTGACTTCACACCATGTCATACATTATATAGTAATGCATTAATAATTGGTTGACATTCTTAGCAGTTGGGTCACACAGCTGGAACAGCTGAGGCTGCACAGATCATAAATCCCAAGATCCTTTACATGCAAACAGCTGTCAAGGCATCCCCCATACCGAACTGTGAACTGAACATGGGCTTACTATTTTCTCTATCAAATTGCATCTTGTCATTTGTCAGAAACTTTTGTCTCTGGATTGGCTCTACTCTTCCTCTAAATTCTACTGAATTTTCACTCCCTTCCAGCTTTGTAGCACACACAGTTTTAATAAATCTGTCTTCATCCAAGCCGTCTCCAAAGCTAATATCAATCTGGTGTATGTCAGGCTTCTCTCCTGCTAGATATCAACTATAACTTCAACCTACCTTCCAAGTTAAGTTCATTCATCTCATATTTACCCATATTCCTCCTTGAAGCCACCATACTTTATATACAAGTCTAATCCACTAGTCTTGTGGTGATGATAATACCACCTCCTTGCATGTGTATAGTACTTTATGGTATTTAAAGTATATTCCCACAATTTTCTGACTTGATCTTTATTGCCCATCTCAACCTAAAAAAATCCTATCACTATCACATTTAGATGTTGGACAAATCTGGCAATAGTCTATTTGTTTGTTCATTTATAACCCAGTAATAATTTCCTAACTGGGGATTTCTAGATTACATAGAGTAACGGCAACTAATTTAGCATCCTTCCTTCCCAACTCACTATCTCACCAGAAAAATAGTTCTCCAAACCATCACCATTCCAGTAATAACCAATAGGGACAGAAACAATATTTAAGAGGAATAATGTTATAACCAAAAGAGTTGACAGGAAATGGAATGGGTTGCCTTGTGAAGAAATGACATTTTGATACTAGACATTTTCAAATAGGAGCTGGGGTTTTGTAGAAGGGATTCCAACATGGATAGGAACGGGGCAGAATGATCTTTCATTCATTTCTGACTATGTGGGGAATCTGCTCTGCGCTCAGTTCTCAGAAGTACTGGACCAGTTCTTGCAGGTGAGTACTCTCTGTAGGTCAGAAAGTACAGTTGGCAAGTCTGATTTTTTTTATGATCTGTACATTTTAAAATTAATTCCCTTTTTAAAAGCAGTTTTCAGCAAATTTTCCTTTAAAATGCCAACCTTTTCTCCAGCATTTAAAAATGGAGAGAATCCATACCATGGAATATTATTCAGCCATAAAAAATAAATAAATAAAGTACTAATGCAGGGTAGGGAATGAATGAATCTTGAAAACATTAAGCTAACTGAAAGAAGCTTGTCACAAAAGACCCCAAAACCTATAATTCCATTCACATGAAAGTCTACAATACAGAAATGTATAGAGACAGAAAGTAGATTAATGGTTACTTAGGGCTGAGGTGGAGGGTTAGAGGAATGCTAAAAGATACAGGGTTTCTTACTGAGGTGATGAAAAGTTCTAAAATTAACTGGTGATGAAAATGTTCTACAATTGACCGATGATGGTTGCTGGCTATACTAAAATCCATCGACTTGTACACTTCAAATAGGTGAATTGTATGGTATGTAAATTATATTTCAATAAAGCTGTTTTAAAAAATTATAAGTAAACATTTTTTTTAATGGATAGATATTTGTTTCCAGGTCCAGGCTAGATTTCTAAAAGGGAGTTCTCACCATCTGCTGAGGATGAGCCTGTGACAGACTGGTTGGGTGTAGAACTGGCCCCAGGTTAGGTGAGTGGGTGGTCTTTCTCACACTTTGTTAGGCACAAGATTCCCCTTTCTGAAGCTGGGGTCGGGGTTAGTAGCTGCGGAGACTTGACAAGAGCTCCACCCTGCACCCATGTTCTCTGAGCTTTCTAGGTCTTGCCTCTCACCACTCCGGGTAGTATTTCCATCCCAGGATTTAACTATCACGTCCATAAAAACAACTAAAATCATTCTTTGGGAAGAACGCGTCCGAGAGGCCTCCCATCCCAACTAAACTTGTTCCCCTGATTCATCCATAACTCCTGGGGATGTGGGGCACCCACTGGCAAAGCAGACTAGCACCTCAGAGTAATATTTAGTGCTAGCTTCAAAAACCAGCTGGCCATCCGGTGGGGGGGTCAGGTTTCCTGCCCCGCCCTGGGGGGTAGGACTTAGAAACCTGGGGTTTATGGTATGCATGAAAAGACACTCGCTACTTGGATATTACTAGAAAACTCCTGCTCTCTGTCTGCCAGCGAGTTCCACCACTCCAAATTGGCACCAGGGAGAAGGGGCACAGGAAGGGGAGAGGGAGGCGCCCCAGGCACATTTCCCAAACCCCTACGAATCCACTCAGGGAGGCCTAGGCACCTGGGTAAGGAAGGGCCCGCGGTCTGGGGGGGTCTCCGCAGATCAGAGGGAGGGGTAATGACCGGTAATTAGTTTATTGAAAGAGAGGGAAGCGACTGCTCCACTTGAGCCCCCGCGCTGGGCCTTGGGCCCCAACTCAAAAGAGCAATCGCCAGCCTTGGGCCCCGCCACCCAGCGCGGCGCCCGGCCCTGGGCGAGGGGCATCGGCCGGGTACCCGGGGCTCATCCAGGAGCCGAGAGCTCCGGCACGCCCCATAGAGTGGGGCACCGGCATTTTCGATCTGGATGCTTAGAGTCCGCCCCATCACCGGTGCAGCACCCCGCGGCCTGCCGTCCGTATCCCCTGTACTGTAGCCTGGGACTGGGTGCTGTCAAAGGAAACGCTGAAGACGAGGACTATGAGGGATCAGTCGGTAAATGGCCAGGTTCCGGCAGCTGGGTGGTGTGCGGGGGAAACAAGCCGCTTGGTAAGAAGCTCCAATGCAAGCGGCTTCCTGCCCACGGCGGCGCGGGCCGTGAGGGCTGAGGAATCTGAGACAGGAACTGAGATGGCTAAAGGGAGAGTAACTCGTTCCTTGGGGCAGGGAGATAAAAGGGGGTTTCCGGTATCCAAAATGGTCGTGCTCCAGGTGAGGCTCGAACTCACAACCTCGGCATTGCTCTGCATGTACTGCTGTATAAGTACCGCGCGCTAACCGATTGCGCCACTGGAGCTCCGCTTAGTCGCCTTCGCGATGGCTCTATCAGGGTTCACCCGCCCGGTGCGGAGCATGCGCACCCAAAGTTCGTGCGGTTCGGCGGGAACGAACCAGGACCCGAGCCCATCGCAGCTTCCAGCCCGGCGGCCCCCCGCGGAATAAGCCGGGGAATCCTACGAGTCTCCCTCCGGGTTGGAATGGCGGGTTGGCAGGGCCGTGAAGGGCGGGCCGCTGGGCCTAGAAAGGAGCCCAGCCCGCTTCCCTGCGCAGCGCCGAAGGAGCCGCGGCCGGCTGCGCTCTGAAACCACCTCCGCGTCCTTCGTGGAGCTTCGGCCCCCGGGATCGGACCCCGCCGGGGGCAGGTCTAGCCCCCGGAACCCGGTTGGCGGTCGGCGGGCGGGCCTTCTTGCGGTGGTGACGCGGGCCGAGGGGTGGGGCAGAGCTGCGCGGCCTCGGCTCACCCGCCGCAGAGGTCCCCGGCTGCCGCCCCCGGCCCAGCGTCCCCGCTTAACCAGTAAGCGGGTGAGCCGGACCGTAGAAGGAGCGGTACGCGCGCCTGCCGAGGAGCCAGGGAAGCCCAGGCCGCGGGTGGGCCCGGGGCGGCCTCTACCGGCGGAGCGCGGCCCCACGACCGAGCTTCCAAGACCGGACGGGGCGGGGTTTCGGCATCAGAGCCTTGAACCCCTAAGGTTTTCTCGGCGACCTGAGAGGGGTGCTCGGGGGACTCCTGGCAGAAGGCACCTCTCCGAAATCGTGTCAAGCGACGAGAGCGTTCTACCGACACCGTGATAGTCCGGGCCTTAGAGAGAATGCAGGCTAAGCCATGCGTGTTTTGCTGGGCCACAACATGTTTTGTTTAATGTTAAAACTAGTTTCTAACATTTAAAAATCAGGAGGTCACGTACAAGTATCTGCATATCCATTTCCTTTTTAAAAACCAGAAAATGTAAACTTCCCAAGGCAGAATTATGACTATCCTGTGTCCTAGGCACTTTTGTTTTCATGGGCCCCTCCATGAAAAAAAGAAAATGTTTTGTTGTACACCTGAAACTAATATATTGTATGTCAACTGTAATTGATTTTTTAATTAAAAACTTTTAAAATTTTACTACTGCAAAATAAAGACAAATATAATCCAAGCTGGATTTCTCATTACATTCATTTTTTTCCTTCTGATTTCAAAAGAATATAAAATGTAAACATTTGGAGGGAGCGTGGCTCTAGGCTCTGTGCCTACTGTAATTAATTGATAACTCCGCAGGGAACCTGTATCCCCCAGGAAGGAGTGTAGGTGCAGCCACTTCCACAAAGTGCCCATCACATGGTTGTCTCACTGGGTTGTCTCCTTTGACCTTGTTGGCATGTTGGTCACCCTGTTTGGTGACCTCTGCTCTCCTGGAAGAGCCAGAAGAGCAAATAACTATGGCAATAGATTGAGGCAACCTTCTGTTGATGAGGAAGTGTTGGGGCAGAATAAAGATCATGTATGTAGTTACCTTGATAGTTACTTGCCCACAGTAACAGGTTATGTTAGTGTGATAAGTGTCAGCAGTAGAATTGTAGAAAGCCTTGAAATCTGAGCAGAAGAGGTTATGGTGATCAGGCAGACACTGAGGAGACAGCAATAGGTTCCCTGTAAGGCAGGGGCCTTCTGAAGGTGGTGGTGGTAGGAAGCTCAATGTCATGTGTAGACTGGGTTATCCAGAGAAAGATAGGTAAGACTGTCCAGGTGGTTTTGTAAACTGAGAGACACATCCAGAGCAAAAGCTCAGAAAAAGGATGGTCAGTACTCCTGCAAGATGCCACTCCCTGCAGAGCTGTTTACAACATGCCAGGATTAGGGGTCCTTGGAGCATTCTGAGGAGAATCTATGATAAATTAAGGACGCAGAGTGAAACTTCAAAATAAGTCTCAAAAGTTGAAACAGGCTGTAAAGGTAAATGCATGGTTTGCCCCAGAGTGAGAATAATTTTCCCCCTAAATTGAAAGGGGTTAATTTTGTGATAAACAAGAAAGTAAATTATAGACCCAGACACAGTGTCTTCTCAAATCCAGTAGCATTTGCCAAGTCTGCTCTTCCTTCCTCCTGAGTCCCTCAGGTAGAACCCGCCTGGTGAACTGTGAGAAGCAAAGTTGGCCCCTGGTGGTCCAGCTTCCCTTCTCACTCCCTCCGGGGTCATTTATGGATTTACTCCTTTATTGATTCAGCAGATAATGACTGATCTCGGTTTCATGGGAGGAGAAGGCAGCACCTCAGAGCCTTTAGAAACTGAAATAGCTTAGGCCCCAAGGAAATTGAGGTTCTGAAGAAGGAAATCACTGAACACAATGCGGAGCCTAGAGAGAGGCAGTGTCAGAACCTCTGTTATCAGATTTTCCAGCAAGAAGTCTCCTGAGAACTTCAAATCACTTAACTTCATACAGACTGAGTCTGACGAGAAATGGTTTAATTAAGAGTCCAAGCGGTGGCCTTCTCTGGCTGTGTGAGTTTAAGTAAGTCTCTTACCCTCTCTGAGCCTCAGTTTCCTCATTTATAAATTGTGGGATCTAAACCAGATAAGGGCAGTCCTTGACTGGAGAACTCCTTTATCAACACCTTGAGATTATTTAATCATTTAAAAATTTGCATGATGTTAATAAGTCATTTTTAAACTAAACTTATTTTAGATATATCTATAATTTTTAAACAATCTTGAATAATACCCATAATATAAAAAGACTAGTCTCAACCTTTTCCATTTACCATGTACCATAAAATGTTTAATTTACTTTAAATTAATTGTGTAAATAAAAACCTCTGCTACCAGAGGTTTGTTAACAAATAAATTCTAAAAGAACATATATTTGGTGTTGGAAAAATGTATATTAAAGAGTATGAAATGTAATGACTTGTAGCATCAAAAATAGACAAAAACTTCTTTCCTAAAATGAATGGAGTTTATGCTTTCTACAATAAGAAAACTGGCTTACTTCTGTTGCTTTTATGTCTAAATAATGAGACAAAACATAAGGGTTCAGACTGCTATATGCAAGCACCGTTTTACAAATAGCATGAACTGGGTATGGCTGGTCTTTATTCCTAATAATGAAAGGACAATTTGAACCTAACAGTCACTATAATTTCTCTTTTTGCCTTTAGTCTCTGACATACAAGAGACATGAGGATGAGCCAGATAAACATTTAAATCAGCTGAATGCAATTTGCACATCTAGTGGATAAAGATCATCTTCAGTCAAATTTGCAGAATTTTCATGTATGGTCTTTATTTCAGCAACGTTTTTATGTTTTTAGCTAATATAAAGAGACTCCCAAAGTGATCCTATTTTAATGGAGCAAGAGATTGTCTGAAGAATTATTTTAATTATTATTATTAATTATTGTTTTTCTAAATAGAAATTTAAAAGATGCCACTGCCACCTATAACAGTGCAGACCACTTTGAATGCCTTTCAAAATCTCTGGGATTTGGCAGAGTCTAAGATCCCTCCCTATCCTGATAGTCCATGTTCCTCACCAGCACCACCTGGGGAAGTGACCCTTTATTTTCTCTTAGGAGGAGAAGGATGTGCTGGTCCCTATGGCCAAACTCTAGGGAAGTATGATGCAGATCTGAACCAATCACACATAGAAATGGAGCATGATGATAATCTGAGGAGCACAGATTCCTTTACTCTGAACTGAAGCTGAAATGAAGACTTGGTGAAAGCCTATCAGATAAGAAAAAATTAAAAGATAGGTAACATCTAGTGTTGGTAAGAGTATGCAGAAATGGACACTGTTCAGTTTTGTTTTGTTTTTAAAACAGTTTAGCAGAATCTACCAAATGCATATATTTTTTTGATCCCGCAGTTCCACTTCTAGGAATTTCTCCTGTAAAGATACTCATCCATGTGAACAAATATACAATATTTCATCAAATTTAAGATATCCTAAATTGTAACATGTACCATTAAGAAAAAAAATGCTGCCGTCTTGACTGCAATGCCGTGCTTTCATATCACTTAGACTTGTTTTTCTATACATATTAAAAGAGCTCTTTAAGCAGACTCAGATACATATTGTTTTAACATCATATATTACTCTTGAAAACTAGTGCTTTCTGCTCAGCTCTGTTCAGCCCCTTAATTTCTTCCACTTATGAACTAGCCAACACTTCAAGTAGGAAAGCAGCTAAGGGTTTCACACTCACCTCATGGTACTTCTCCCTGAAATCTTGGCCCCTCAACCCCTGGACTTCCTTGGTAGCTAGCTCTTTGTGGCCTTGAAGCAGGTGGGGTGTGTGTGTGTGTGTGTGTGTGTGTGTGTGTGTGTGTGTGTGTTGCATTTCTAGCTACTGTAGGTGGAAATAGTTTGATAGATGCTGATATGTCAAGAACTGGTGTGACCACATGATTTATCCTCCAAATGGGGAGGTTTCTGAAAGTGAAAGGGGGCACTGGTAATAGTACTAGATCACCAAGCATTCCTTGTAACAACCAGGAACACATGGCCACCTTAATCATAGCCCTCTTTGTACTGCTTAGTGCTTCTTTCCTCCAAATATGCCCTTCTCTCCTGCTGTGATCCTGTCAGCCAGTGCCACGGTTAGGCCTTGTTGGTGGAAGGTGCTATAAGAACACTGAAGGGGCTTCTCTTCCTAGTTCCAGAGCTTTTCTCCTGGCTGCTATAGCACAGCTGCCAGTCGGCGGCTTCCCAGCGAGATTTTGCTATCACCCAGCACAATTTCCTGTTTGCCCACCCCAGCCTGCAGCACCTCAGCAAACTTCTCTGCCATCCCGTGGGCCACCACCACACCCTCACCAATGAGCTCTAGCAGGGAGGTAGGGCCATTTCCAAGTTTATTCCTTCCCTGGGTTTCTCTGGAGGTAGTAGCTGTTCCCTTTGTGTGTTATTCCTGTATTCTTTAGAATTCTATTTACCCCTCTTAGTAGTTAATTCTCTTTTACTAGTTAACAGTTCTTTATATTGCATTCTCCCTGTTCAAATTACTAGTGTGGTTTTTGCCTCCTGACTGGAACCTGGCTGATACAGAATGCATTAATTGTTTCTTTCATTTGTCACTTGAAAACAAAATCTTTCAAAGAATATGGAGAACATAGTGGTAGGTAGGTAAAAATAACACTCTATATATAGAGTGCTTGCCAGGTGCTGGGCATTGTTCTAAGAAATTTATACCTTTTTAATTAATTTAATTATCATGAACCCTATGGAGTTAAGTAGCATTATTATTTCATTTTATAGATGAGGAAACTGAGGCACAGTGAAGTGACTAAGTAAGTGGTAGAGCTGGGATTGAAATATAGATTGTGTGACTTAAGAGTTCGTGCAGTCCTCACTATACAGAGGATAGTTGTCAGTCTGCCACTGGAGACCTGTGACAGTGCCTGGTATTCAGAACTATGCCTCTCAGGGCTTACCCTCAAGAGAAGCACTAATCAGGGCTCACAGAGCCCCTGAGTAATGGTAGCCAAAGGGTCCTAACTTGAAATATAGAAAAGACCAGGTGGAACTAGGATCACTAGAAAGATGGAAACTGGGACCCTATGCTGGGGTATTCAATTGCCCCAAGCCCTCCTGCTGAGAAGATAGGGTAGTTCCTCTGTCAATTCTAGCAACAGGTGAACCGAACCCAAAGCTACTGGATCAGATACAGGGTGTCAAGTCTTAGAGACTGAGCATAAATAGTGATGGAGTCTTCCCTTTGAGAGGAGGAAGGAAGTCTTAACAGAGGCAGCCATGGGCCTCAACAGTTTCAGTAACACTCGAGGCTATCCTTAAGTCAAAATTTTGAGATGACTAGGAAAGCTCACCCCATCGGGATGCAGAAAAATTGGAACTGGAGTGAAACAACATATCTTTGCTTAGCCAGCAACTGAGTGGCTTCAATAACATTCCTTTACACTTAAGCTGCTTCCATCTTTTGGCTATTGTGAATAATGCTGTTATGAACATAGGTGTACAGATATCTATTCAAGTTTCTGCTTTCACTTCTTTTGGATATATACCCAGAAGTGAAATTGCTGGATCATATGGTAATTCTGTTTAATTTTTGAGGAAACACCCTACTGGTTTTCACAGCAGCTGCATCATTTTACATTCTTACCAGAAATGCACAAGGGTTTCTCCACATCCTCTCCAACATGTATTTTATACTTGTTTGGGTTTTTTTAGTAATTAGTCCTCCTAATGGGTGTGAAGTAGTATCTCACACCCATTAGTGATGTTGATCATCTTTTCATGTGTTTATTGGCTGTGTGTGTATGTTCCTTGGAGAAATGTCTATTCAGTTCTTTTGCTCATTTTTTATTAGGTTGTTTCATTTTTGTTGTTGTTATTGTTGTTGAGTTTAGTGGTTCTTTATATATATATACTGGTTATTAATCCCTTATTAGATATATGATTTGCAAATATTTTCTCCCATTTTGTGGGTTGGCCTTTCACTCTCTTGGTTGTGTCTTTTGATGCACAGAGTCTTTAATTTTGATAAAGTTCCATGTTTAGTTTTATAATAAACTGCTAAACTCTTATTTTTAAAGTAATTTTGCCATTTTGTGCTCCCACCAGCAATGCTGAGTATTCCAATTGTTCTACATCCTTGTCAGCACTTGGTGTTGCCAGTCTTTTTAATTTTAGCCATTCTGCTGAGTGTGTAATAGTATCTCATTGTAAATTTTGTTCCTATATTCCTGATGACTAATGATGTTAAGCATTTTTTTATGTGCTTATTGGATATTTGTATATCTTTGTGAAATATTTGTTCAAATCTTTAGTCCATCATTTTATTGGGTTTTCTTCAGTTTGTTTTATCTTTTGGAAGTTTTGATCATGTTTTTTATTAAGTTGAAGGAGTAGCTGCTATTTCTTAGTTTCCTCATCTGTAGGTAGCAGATATGAATTAATCTATGACATCTGGGCTACGAGAAATGCCAAGTTCAACCTTTGTCCACAGTGCCCTGAAATCATAAAAGCCCACATATGTCCACTGTCATTCACATCATCTCATGATGTGGGATCATGCCAGGAAGAATGAGGGGGATACCACAGGAGTGGGGTCGTGGGGAGTATCTAAAATCGAGTGAATTAAAGGGAGGTAGCATTCAGTGGCCCCTGACGAAGAGGAGAGAGAGGACCATCGAGCTATAGACTATCTCCATGGGAGATGGAGGGAGGAAAGGAAGGGGTCGGGGGAGAGCCCACACTGCCCTGGAGCCAGAGAAAATGGAAATGTAGCTGATATATCAACTAAACTGAAAGCTCATTACAGAGCTGGCCTACAAATGTCTCCTGAAATTCCTTCTGCCTGTGAGGTGACAGGGAGACATAAACTTCCTGTTCTATTTGCAGAAAGTCCTGAAAAGCTGATAGTGACCACAGCACAGATGAAGGGCTTTCTCCTCAGCTGCCCTATCCTCTCCAACAGGATCTTAGCTGAGGTTGCAGGCTCCATTCCATGGCCAAACAGCCACCTTTGATCACATTAAAGAAGCAGTATATTGGAGGCCCAAACGCTTTTACTATTTGATATCCTGATTTTAGAACATAACCCTCCCTGAGCTGCAAATCACAATCATAAATGAATCTTGTAATATAAAGAATTAAGCTTATAAAAATAGATTAGTTGGGAGACAGAAACCACAACCATTATTTAACAAAGAGAATGTAATATAGAGAAACATTAACTAGGTTTAAAATTGGGTAACTTGGGGAGGGGGAAAAAATGAAAAAAAAATAAAATGTTAAAAATGTAAAAAAATGGGTAACTAAAAAGTCAAAGAAAAAAAAAGAATTCTGCAGTATCACCGAACTAGCAACTCTTAAGAAGCGGCTACCACCCCTACAGCTGAGGGAACCTAAGAAGAAATGAATTACTAAAATTTGGAAATTGTAGGACTTCTACAGAATTGAAAGGGCACGCCGACTTCTGGTATTGGTATTTCTGTTGAAGTCACTTTAAAGCTGATTCTTCAAGAACTGGGAAAACTGCAAATTAGATTTAGAAACTGCTAAGGGAAGAAACCAAAGCGATGAGCCCAGGAACCACAGGCAGACAGGAAGCAATCAGAAAGGAGCAAGTTCCTTCTTCCTCTTCCATCCTTGCAGCCTCCTTCTATTACCTCCATTTTGCAGGGCCTGCTAGAACCAGCTGGCACAGCTTAAATGGAATTTGCAAAATCTTGGGGCCTGTAGAACAATGCAGAGTATAGAAAGTGAGTTTGGAGTTGAGAGACGGTAACTTAATAACTGGCACAAAGGGCTTAATATCATACAGAATGCAGTAACCCTGCAGGCAAACAGGAATGTTTTGAGAACAACCTACCCATCCTCTATTCATCTAGAAATGTAAGTGTTATCTTAAGAGCAGACCAGATCAAATGTCCAAGCATCTGCCACATAGACTTTCCTTTTACTACCTCCTTTGGTTCTTGGTCAATGGTTCCTAAGCTTTCACGTCTAAGAATTACTGCAGACTGTACTTTATAAGTGACATAAAGAATTTCCTATTTGATTTTAACTATATGGAACTTTTGCTTTACTCACTTTAGAACCAAATCCCTAGCCCTCCAATACCGCCTCATTGGAGTCAATCAGGAGTAGAACTCTTTAAAAAGAAACACTGTGTCACAGTGGGAAAAGCACAGGCCTTGATGCCAGTTGGGCACAGTTTCTTTACATTGGTAATTCTACTTACCAGCTATGGACCTTTGTGCGTGCTCATTAATACTCTGAACTTCGATTCCAGTTTTCTAATCTGGATATGGAGATTAAATGAGAGAATGTATGGGGATTGGCACAGAATCTGCCATGTAGTAACCATTCAGTAAGTAGTAACCAAAGAGGGTGTTACTGCTGTTCAGACCTCAGACCTCACACTGCACTCTGATCCCAGAGGAAACTAGCTAAGGAAAGTAATGGTAAGTAGCAGCAGGTTCAAATGTCAAGAGTTTCTCAAAGTTTCCATTGAGTTTCCAGAGAAGTGAGTAAGGGATTGAGAGTATAAAAGTGTGGGGGCCAAAAAAGGCAGACGATAGCAAACCACAGTGAGGATGTGAAGAAATCGAAACCTTCACACACTGTTGGTGGGAATATAAAATGGTGTAGCCACTTTAGGAAAAAGTCTGGCAGTTTTAGAAATGTTAAACACCAAATCCAATAAATGAAACATATAAATATAAAATAAATGATACCAAAATACACTAACACACAGGAAGAGAAAATCTTAATAGGCCTGGAACTGAACCAGCAAGGAAAGACTAAAAGAAGGCAAAATTAGATTGAAGAAGGAAATCTCAGCCCACAATGCTTAGACTATCCAAGAAGAGTCTTTCCAATGGTACTGGGAGCAGCCATTAGGGTGCTTCACATCCAAGGGAAATGAATATGCAGGAAGAGGTCCAGAGACAACTACTTAGTTAATTAGCTGGGGCACTGAAACAGGAGCAGAAAGCAGCACCCCTGTCATAGCCCAGGCAACTATGATGGGATGTCTGCTCCTGGTGGGAGGGAGCAATGAATGTGGGAGTGGAGAGCGGAGAGACAAGGCAGTGCCTGGGGTGGCTAGGCTCACTCAGTAGAAACTAAGTGTGCCCTAACCATGAAGACCAGCTGCTGAGATACACTACCTTGTGGCAGATCTTGACTACCCACACTCTGAAAATAGCACAGAGTACAACTGTTGCCTCTTCCCCTCAGTAGGCTGTGCAAACAGAGGCAGCCTAACAAAGAATGTCAAACATAAAGATGACTTTGCACAAGATCACTAAACATTTGAGGAAAACCAATATCATCAAAGAGAGACAAGCCGGACCTTTCCCAGACTCCCTTGAGGTTAGGTGAAACCACTGACTAAATTTCAGCCAGTGGAATGTAAATAGACATGTGTACACCACTCTGGCCAGGTCTGGCCTAAAAGTACCTCCACTCTCTCTTTTCCTCTTTCTGCCTGCTGGATCTCAATGTCCAGGGTGATATTGGAAGATACATGATGAAGCAGACAAGATCCTGTGGCAACTTCTGTCAAATCAGTTCCCTAAATCAGGGGTGATGTGGTGCTGCCTTCCCACTCCCATTCTAAGAATGAGAAGAGAGTTTGGGGTAGGTCCCCCCCCACACACACACACACAAGGTTTCAGCAGCTAATATTATCTTCACTGACAGAGAGTTTACAGTTTAAAACAGTTTCCTTGAGAAAAGAAGGGAATGTATCACATCCATGAAATCAAGACAGCCAGTTGTAGGAGAGAACCAATGAAAATTTGTAAATAAAAACATGAAACCATTGAAATTTAAAACTTAATAGATGAGCTGAACCGTAGAATACATCAACTTAATAGAAAAATGGTGAACTGGAAGAATAGGCAGAAGACTATTCCCAGAATGCTTTCAAATGGTGGCCCACACCCAAGCCAGTTGAATAGACATGGTGATTTATTTATACAGCACAAACCAGGGGGCAGATGTGACAGTGACCATACAGCAGATTATTTAGCTTGTGTTTAGGATTCCTCTGGGTAATTCAGACCTCAAACATTCACCTGTGGTCTCAATTATTTACATTATGTGACTTGATAGATTAAAATGCAGGGTAACTATCATTCTTTTCTTATGTAACAGAACATCTGTTGGGCTGAAATGATTTTTTTTCCCTTTTATTGTGAATTCATTCATGCCTTTATCCACCAACCCAGGCAATCATCCATTTAACAAACATCCATACCTAACATATCACAGATCCTTGGTGTTTCATGTGTCCTTGTTTACATATCCTCTGATTACTTGTAGATGAGAAAGATAGGAATATGGTTTGAATTATTTTGGTTCCAAACAATATTCTAGAAAGAAATGCTCAGCTAAAAAGTTCTAAATAAATAATTACAAAGGAAAAAGAGGGAGAAAGAGATAGAGGAAAATGGGGTGGGGATTGAGAAGAAACAGGCGGGTCTGTCCCAGAGGGCTGGGTGGAAATCTTGTTTCCTGTCTGCCTAGGTTTTGATTTGCACGGGGGCGTCTCCGTGTCTGAGGGTGCTGAGAACACCAGCCTACCCCAGACAGCAAGGAGGGGGCAAGAAGGACTGGGGGTGGGTGTGAGCAGAACTGGAGGCGTTTCAAATTTCTTGAACTCTGTAATCTGAATTCTGGTGTCCGAGTCTGAGCTATTTTCCTTCTCTCCCCCCACATCCCTCCACCCCCCTCACCTCCCCCGCCACCTACTAGCTCCCCCACCCCACCCTCTTCCAACACACCGCGTGCAGTTTTCCTAAGAATCCTGAGTCCGGAAGAAAGAGAAGCCAGGCGGGTGTCGATTGTCCATCCCGCTTCTCCTCACTCCACCGGTTCCTCCTCCTTCACAAGCACACACCAGGTGCCAGAGCCCTACGAGCCCTCGGGTAACTGAGTTAGAGCCTCTCCCACAGGCTAGGATATTGTTTGGAACCAACATGAGTACAGGGTTGTCCCCACTCCCCAGCCCCGGACAGCGATGTTCCTGAGGGCTGGGACACCAAGGGCCGGGTTCTTCGCCTGTAAAACTTCTGTCGCGCGACCTGACTCTGTTCCTAAGACAGGGAAGGAGCTCAGGACCCCTGCCCTCCAGTCCCGGCGGGCGGGTCCACGCAGTGCGCTCACCGCCCCCCCTCGCATGCTTCCCGAACAGCTCCCCTCACCCAGCCCGAGGCAGGGCTGCCAGTAGCACTCAGTAAACCGGGGACTCTGGCCTGATTCCGTCCTCTGGCAAGACAGGGGATAACATTAATTGGTGCCTGTAGTGGCCGCTATGCAACTCTGAGATGGCTACGTAGACAGTCCCATTTTTCAGACGAGGAAATTGAGGTTTCAGTGCAATGCCAGCACCCCTGGACTCAGGCGCTCGGGTTTCCAAATCCGCCTACTCCCCATCGCAGTGTTTCTTTGGAGTTCCCTTGGGGTCCAGGAGGGAAGTCTGGGGACAAGGGACCAGGAAGGTTCTCTATCCTGTGTCTTACACCTGTCTCAGACCCCCAAGCCCTACGTGGGTGTGTGGGGCGCCCCCGGGTGTGCGGCGGGACGGAGCGGGTGCCTGGCGGGGAAGTGGGGGCGCGGAGGTGCAGAGAGACTCAGACCAAAAGCCGACAGGGACCACCACGTGGGTCCCCAGCCCGGGACACCTTGGTGTTCAGGGGGTTTGAACACCCGTATGCTGATTACCGAGGCAGCCAATAGGCTGCTAGACGGAGCCGTGCTCCTCCTCCGACGACCTCAGGACATCGCGCAGAGTACCGCTCCTGGCTCCCAGAGTAGCCATGAAGCGTCCTGTGAGAGTGAGGACTTGGGTGGAAGAGAACCGGGACTCCTTCCTTCCCCCTGTCTGCAACAAGCTCCTGTGAGTACCAGGCACGCCCCCCTCCTCACCTCCTCCTCCTCCTCCATCTGCACCCCTCACCCCTCGACTTCCAGCTCTGATTTCCTTGACCCAGAAGCCTGCAGAAGAGGGGCAATCATCTTCATGGTGTCTTCAAGGGAGGGTATGGGCGATACGTTCCGGGTTCCACCATCCTGGTTTGTTCCTCTTTCTGGCGACTCTGCGTGGAGATTGTGACCTTGATTTCTGAGGATGGCTGGGTGAACTGAGGCTAGGAGAGTTACAGATAGCAGCTGGCAGCACTGCCCCCCACTTCTGAGAAACTGCTCTCCCACCCCCAGTGACTCTCCTAAGTTTGGGGAGGGTGGTTTTCTATTCCCCAGAATTGCAGTAGAACCTACCTCTGGGGACATCCCAGTCATACACCCCCTACTCTTGTCCAGGAAGCAATCAGCAGAGAGTGAAACCAGAGGATCATCTCCAGTGGGGAGATCTTGGTGTATTGTTCTTTCCAGTTCTCCTCTTTGCTGGCAGGCGCGTGCATTTGCGGGGACACACACACACACACACACACACACACACACAGAACTTTCCATACCTACCTAAATTATATCTTGGTAAAGATGACTAAAAAAGAAAAAAAAATTCCTAGGCCCCCTGGCATCCCTCAGGCCAAGACCAAATTCCTTGGCTGAGCTCTCCAGGCCTGGGGCGACCTGGTCTGCCATCCTGATCCAGCCTTCTCTCCATCACTCCCCAAGACCACTCCCTCACCACCAGGACCCCCATTGTTTCTGGTCTCAGGGCCTCCGAACCCAGCTCCCCCTTCTACTTCTTTCCCCAAGTGCCTCACGGCTTTAAGCCCAACAGTTTTGGGGGAACAAACAGTCTCATAATCAGACAGCTGGGGGGAGAAGGGAGGTAGATAAAGGTCATTTTACCCATGTAGGAAGTGGAGCCTTTAGTTTACTCTCCTGTATATAAAGATCTTTAGCACAGCCCAGGGATCCTGACTGATGAAGAGATACCACCACGCTATTCCCCTATCGAGTCAGAGGATGTGGAGGATGCACACACAGGGACACGCACGCACACAAATATATCAAGACACAGATACGGAAAGACATAGGCACATATCCAGTCTCAGACAGACACAGCCACTCTTGGATATTCATGGGCACCCAGGGATGAGAGTAGAAAGGGACAAACGTCAAACACCGACAGGGACAATGGTGTAGAAACAATCCTGTTACCTCTCCCAGATGTACCCAGGCTCCTTTCAGGCCCCTCAACAGGCCACTCCTGTTTTCTCTCATGAGCTGGTTTAGCACCTCTCCCTCTTCATCTATTGCAGGCATCAGAAGCAGCTCAAGGTCATGTTCGTCGGGGGCCCCAACATCAGGAAGGACTACCACATCCAGGAGGGTGAGGAGGTAGGCCTGCGGACTGCCCTACTTCTGACTCAGCCCTGGGGGAGAGGACACTTCCCATGTCAGGACCAGGGCCTATAGATAGGAGATGGGGTGGTCAGATGGCTGAAGGGTGAAGAGGGATCAACCAAAATCACAGGATAATACTGTTGCCTGGAAGATGTAGGCACCTTTGACAGCTCCATCTTCAGAAAGAGCCCGGCCACTGCAGGTGTGAGAGGCTCTAGCTGTTGGCATCACCCCCTGGACACAGGGGCTGACCATGCTCTAGGTGGGATGCCTTGGTCTTCTCCCCGCAAACCTTAATATGCAAGATTGGCCTCCAAAATGAGACCTAAACACTGAGGGGGACCTGGGTGCTCCACTCTGGTCCCAGGAGCCAAGTTGTCTGGCAAGTGTTGGCACTGGGAGGCACCTCCTTATGTAGAGGGCACAAGACTCATCAGTTGCTGGGAGTTATGGGCATGGGGCAGGGCAGGTGGAAGGGGGAATTTGCAATTTGTACTGAATACCCTTTTGTACCTTGAATTTTGGACTGTGTTTCTATACTACCTACCCCAAAGTAAATAAACAAGGGTAAAATTAGGAGAAAAAGGAGAGACGCAGGTGGGTTCCAGCTATCAGAACCTCTGTTGACAAAGGATCAGTAGGGGGGCCCCCAACCTATCTTCCTGGGGGCTAAGGTTGGAGGTCCAGAGTCCAGCTTGGTCACCAGCCTCTACCCCCACTGCTGGTGACTCAACCACAGCTGGAGCCTGGAGGGAACACAATAGAATCACTCACTCAGCAAATATTAACTGAGCATCTACTGTGTCAGGGGCAATGGGGGTGAGGATCCTGGGCCAGCAGAAAGCAGCTTTGTCAGAGCAAAGCCAGCCAATCCCTCATCTCTCGTACTTGCAAGACCCACACCTCCCCTAGCCACTCTCTTCTCACACCACACCTCACTGGAGACCATTTTCCTCTGTGGAAAAAACAGCAGGGAAATGCAAAACTGCAGAGAGAAGACAAGATTGGGTTGGGAGTGACCACAGTGTGGGAGACCAGACAGACGGGTTGCAGGGTGTCTCCTGTCTGCCTTCATCAGCTTCAAGCCACCTATGTTGTCTTCTAGAGGCTTCCACTCAGTAGCCCTGGTCTCAGTGCCCACTTCTCCTGTCTTTCTCCCTCCTTTTGTCCCTTCTTGTCCCCTACCATCTCTACCCCATGTCTTACCTCGGGGTTTCCCCAAGCTGCTCTGGTAGATGAATCACATAGGGTTCCAGACTGAGCCCTGACTTAACTGGATAGCTGACAGATGAGGGCTGGCCTAAGCAGCTGTCCCCACTCTGTAGGGACCCTCAGGTGGCTGAGAGAAATTTGGTTAGAGGTGGGTTTGTGACAGCTTGGTCCCATCCTGAAGTAGAAGAGAATACCAGCCACAGGCTCTGGGAAGCCACAGGGCAGAGGGCTGGTACCCTCTCTGTCCCTACCTGTCCTCACCCAGCTGGAGCCTGAGGAGACTCCAGGCTGTGCTGTAGGAGCCACCCCAGCCGCAAGGTCCAAATCCATCCTGATGAGAGAAGGGGAGTCACTGAGCCAACTTTCCTCCTTGCTGAGCTCAGCCCCTCAGGTGCCCTGGCTCCGCCTACCACACATATTCCACCTCCCTCAGTCCTTCCCTTTGGACACATAGTATGTGGAGGTTTCGGCTGGGAGTCTGCCTCTTCCTAACTATGTGATGATCGTGGACAGGTCACATCACATCGTCTCTCTGAGCCTGTTTCCTTGCGGAACATGGGGACACTGGCCGTGCGGCACAGAGCCTGGTGCACAGTAGGTTTTTAATATGCATTGGTTCTCTGCACCCCCAGCCCCTTTCCGGCTTCCTCTGCCTGTAAGGCCTTTCTGGGCCCCAGAGGCCAGATTCAATTTAATATCTGCCCAGCAAGGACAGTTAATCTACCCAGCCCCAGGCCCTAAACATCATTTACTTCTAAATGGAGCATAATTCCTCTTGGATCGCCCTCTGCTGTTTGGAATTTTCTGCTGTTCTGGATCTGCACCTCTGCCCCAGGCCAGGCCTGTCCCTCATACAAAGGAGGCCCTGGGCATGGGGACAAGACTGAGGAAAATGCCACTTTTCTATTTTTGTTTGATGGCCGCTAACATCTTGTACCTGCCCTGATGAGTTTGAATCTGGCTCAGACCATCAGACCCCCACCCCAGTTTTCTCTGATATTTGCAAGGCCCAAGAGCTATGGTCCCCTCCCTAGAGCTCTCTGGTCACTTCTTCTTCTCCCCCAACCATGGTAGAACCCCCAACCCCTCACACACATTGAGGTTTCCTCCCAGCTGGGGGAGTCAGGAGTGGGGTTGCAGAATTGCTCCCTAAAAGAAACTGGTAGGTTTTTTCTTCAGTATTATAAATATCTTGTATGGGTTATTTTTAATAATAAAAGTAAATATTATTTTTTTGTAGAAAACATGCAAAATATAAAAAAAACAAATCAAATACATGTTTCATTCATAATCCCACCACTCAGAGAATCCAACCACTGTGAACACTGCTTGCGTTTACACGTGTATTACTATATAATTAGAATCCTGCTGGGTGTCGTTTTGAATTTTGGTTTAACATAACTTTAGCATTTTCCATTTTCCTATCTTATTAACAGTTATTCAAAAATAGTTTTTAATGTCTGCATAATGTTTCATATTTTGATTCTATCATAAAATAGTGACATTTCCCCTCTTGTTGTTATTAGCATTATGTTGCTATTCCTGCCATCACTAATATTAGCTAGAGGTTTATGAGTACTAACTATGTCATGGATACTTTGTGTACAGTGTCCCAGCAGACTTCACAGCAACATTCTGAGTAGACACTGTCATTTCATAGATGAGGAAACAGAGGCACAGGAAAGCTAAACGAACTGGCCAAGGGCACATGGTGACCTGGCTGAGCTGAGGCCAGATGCTTTTAACTATCATGCATTGTGATGACAGCCATGTATGTACACCTCAAGGCAAGTGCATTTCTGATTCACTGCAGCCACTTTCCTAAAGACGGAATTATTAGGGCAAGAGTATAAAGTGGCCACTGTCTTGGTTTGTCCTGGGCTTTTTCAGTTTTAGCACCGAAGGTCCTGTATCCCAAGAAACCCCTCCAGCCACCCCACAGGGGTGTGAGCTGTGAAGGTTCTTTCTGCCTGTTGCCAAATCACCCTTCAGAAGGATTGTGTCAACTTGTCCCTCATGGCAGACTATAAAGCCTCTTGGCTTGATTTCTCTTAGTAGATGCAGACAAGAACCTCTACCTCCTCTAGCTCTGTACGTGATGATGATAATAATTATTATTAAAACACCCCTTCAACTATTTGGCTGGGGCTTTTAACACCTGTGCAATGTGTGACTGGTGGAGAGAAAAAGTGTCTGCCCCTCCTCCTCCCAACTCCATGAGGGTAAGCTCAGTAAACACATTAATTAGGGACTTAGAACAGAAGAGAGAAAATGCAGTAGGAGCCCCCATCTCACCCCACCACACCCCAGGGAGGTAGCAGGAAGTGAGTACTCACAACCTCATAGCTTCCAGCATCAGTGAATCCACAATTTACACGGCTGACCTCCAGAAGGATTTAGACAGACATAGCTCTGCTCCGTACCAGGGGATCGCTGTGTCCAGAAGAGCCAATAGGCTCCAGAGCTACATGCAGACTTAGGTCCAAACTGCAACTCCAAGACTTTGTTACCTTAAGAGAGTTGCTTTACTCTCTGAGCCCATTTTCTTTTTTCTTTTCTGCGTTATGGGACTAGTAGTACCTTTGGAGGTTGTTAAGATTTCAGATAATGTGCAGGGGCTTGCACAACCCCTGGGATACAGCGTGTGGGGTGGTTCTCCTTACCTCACTGAAGGGTCACTGCATTCTCCATTGAGCATCTCAGCCAGCCTCCTGCCTCTAAGCCAGACACTAGCTGTTGCGCCCTGGGTATTTTGGTCATCATTTGCATGTCAAGATGTAATACTTGTGTGTCACCAGTATTTCTGTCTGTGGCATGTGCCAGGGGAGGATGGGGCTTCAGGGCAGAAGTGACAAAGCTGCTCATAAACTTTAAGGCCTTTAGGAACTTTCTCAGTTTTCTCAGTCAGAACTCAGGCTAAGGAGCTGGAAGAGGAAGTGGGGAGGGTCCAAGCCTGTCTGCTCTCCTGTCCCACAGGTATTTTATCAGCTGAAGGGCAACATAGTTCTCCAAGTCCTAGAACAAGGGAAATGCCGGGATGTGGTCATTCGGCAGGGAGAGGTGAGGCTGGGCCTGAGGGGGCCAGGGCAGGGGGGGCGAAGGGCTGCCAGAACAGGGACCCCCTATGTCCACTCTTCCTGGCTTTGGTCGAGGTTTCATCCTCCTGCCTTCTCCTGCCTTCCTGTCGTCCCAACCAGCTCTGGCCCCATCCTTGGGCACTTCTTCCTCTGGGCTACCCCATCATCAGCACAGCCCAACATTCCCTCCAGTTCTGGGTGATAGGCTGTGCAGAGAGGTGGGCTGGGCTGGACCCTGGGTGAACTGGGAGGCCCAGGATGCTGCGGGCACTGAGGTCTCTGTGGGAGATGGCAGCCTTATTGGCACTTTGTCCCCACCACTGTAGATATTCCTCCTGCCTGCTGGGGTCCCCCACTCTCCACAGAGGTTTGCTGACACTGTGGGGCTGGTGATTGAGCGGAAGCGGCTGAAAACCGAGCTAGATGGACTCAGGTAAATAGGCCTTGTCTGGGGGAAGTGGGTGGCAAGCCTCAGAGGAAAGGGACCTAGATAGAGCCAAGAAAGCACTTCCTGGCCACTGAGCCAGTTGGAGGCAATGGAGATCCTGTATTTGCTGGCTGATGGGGGAGGGTTAGGTTAGGTGGTGGGGTAGGTTTGATGATGCAGGGATGTTGTCTGTGGCCCCCTTGGGAGCCCACTCAGCCCTTCTGGCTGGGACCAGAACCTGTGTTTTCCCACTGAGATCTTCTGGTGGGGGCGGGGAGAGATGCCAACGCGAAAGTCAGGCCCTCCTGGCCCAGGGCAGCCCACAACACTGATGCTTTTCTCAGCCTCCACCCCCAAAGTTTATTCCGTCTCTGCTAGTGCACCCCTCTGCTTGCTTCTCTGCCCCAGCTTATTCTACAACCAGCACTAACATTTGTGTAACACTTGCTATGGGCCAGACACCAGGCTAAGCACTTTATATATCTTTATTTATTTAATCTTCGCAATGATCATATGGGGCAGGTATTGTTATCGTCTGTACTTTACAGGTAAAGAAACTGGGCACAGGGAAGTTGAGTTTCCTAGAAAATGGCAGAGGTGGCATGATAGAGAAACATTAAACGAGGGCCAGGACAGTCAGGATAGGAGTGGGAGTCAGCATCAGGGAGGGAAGGACAGCCACCCTGTTCTAGAGCTGAATTCCCATTTGGTTCTGATCAGTCACCCAATTATTATTCTCTGAAAATGAAAAGATGACGTAGCTTGTGGCTCAGGGGGACATAGATTCTTCGAAAAGCTAACCTACTTTTGCATTTATTAACTAAGAAAATAAAAAATTCCCAACGAGTTACTGACATCTTCTGTTATAATAGACATTTTTTTTAGCGTTTCCTTTTTTTTTTTCTAATTAGCAAAGTCATACACATTCATTCTTGAAATCTGGAAAAGTCAAGAAAGCATAAACAAAATTAAAATTACCTGTCAGGAAAAGGGTAAATGTTATGGTACGTGAATGATATCTCAAAATGAAACAAAACAACAAAATAAACAATAATAAAGAGAAAACAAAAAAAGTCATCAGCCCACCAATTAAACCTAACAAAGCATTTAAACTTCCATCTTGTCTTTTTTCTATGCATACCTGCACTTACAACATTGCAGTCTTATTGAAAGCATTAATTTGAGTTTTACTTTTTTTACATGAAAAAACTCATGAGCATTTCTCATACTACTAAATGCTTTTCAAAAAACTCTGTGTTAATGACTGCATACTAATCTATGGCATAATAGCCTGTTGTAGAAGCAGATGCTTGGCCTTAAATTCTAGAAGAAATTTTTCCCTTGGGGCTTTATCTCAGGAGTTTTTAGTAATGGAGAAGACAGTTTCCTCAATAATATTTTTACAGCAAATTCAATAACAGATTTCATTTGGCTGCTTTTGACCTTTAATGAAAGCCAGGAATACAACATTAAAATTCCACTCTGAAGGCAATTTCTGGAGGACATCACAGTCCAGTTATGATGCTTTCTGGCGGCCAGCTCCATCCTAGGATAGAATTTAGGATGCCTAGTGAGGCAGATGCACTGTGTGTCTATAAACCATCTCCCATAAACAGGACCACTTCTCTTTTTGGGGAGAAGTTGAAGAGCAGACAGAGCTGGCCTGGCCCTGGGAGCTGAGCCTGGGCATCAGGCATTCAGTTACCAGATGTGCTGCATACACAGGGGCCCGAGGCTTGGCCCCAGTCTGCCAGATACTCCTCAGGCCAGTGGAGGAGCTCACTGAGCTGGTCTGGAGACTTGGGTGGGCTTCAGGAGGTCCACTAGGGGCTATGTGTACCTGCACGTGGAACTTCCTCCAGAGAAGAGGCCCAGTACTTTGGTCCAAATCTAAAAGGCATCCATGACCCTAAAAGGAGAAGGACCCCTCATCCAGGAGCATTTTCCATATGTTGATTCCTTAAGGTTCCATGTGCTCTCACGTAGGGTTCTAGCAGCCAGGAAGAACATCCAGCCACAGGCCTTGGATTCAAGCTCAGCCTCAGTTTCTGTTTTGGGAAAAATGAAGACACTTTTTACTGATGCTCTCTACACTTCTAAGACTCTCTTGAGTCTGTCCTGCTTCTGCCACTTACAGGCTATGTAATCCCTCCCAAGCTGCCCAGCTTCTCTCAGAAATCTATCCATTTTGTAAACGGTCAAGTTTTGGGAACCAGAAAGAGCTATGCACATAGGGTGGATAATAGCCCTCTCACTTTTAGGGGCAAATGCTGCTTCTTGGAGAGCCAGGTGTGGCCACTAGGTTGCACTAACAGGGTGAAGCAAATAGCCAGCTCTGCAGGGCTGGCCCCACCCAGATGTCCACACACACAGCCAGGCCCGAGAAAGGCTGCCCAGAGGCCGCCCAGGTCGGGAATTGGGTTGCCTGTCCTTTGCTCTGGCAGGTACTACATGGAAGACACTGCAGATGTCCTGTTTGAGAAGTGGTTCTACTGTGAGGACCTTGGAGCACAGCTGGCCCCTGTCATCCAGGAGTGAGGCCCCACCCAGCCCCTGCCCCTTGTTCTCCCAGCTGGGGAGAGCAGACCCATCCAAACAGTGCTCCAAGCAGCACCTGCCAACCTGGGGCCATCACACCTGGGATTTAGGGAGAAAGTTTGCTCTCCCAGGGAGGGAGGCATCGGGCTGGAAAGCACCCTGGGGAGGTGGGTGCTGCTCCACAGGTCTGGGAGAGAGTGGATGGCCACTATGAGTTGTGTGAGGACCCCGCAAGTGGGGGCCTATACCTGAGAGTAATGAGTGTGTGTATGTGCGTATCTCACTAGCCGTTCAATCAGGAATGCTGGCCCCACCTCCCCCTTTCCATCTGCCCCTGCAGGTTCTTCAGCTCTGAGCAGTACAGAACTGGAAAGCCCATCTCTGGTAAGGTGACTAGAACCACCTTTCTCCCTACTACCCCTCTTTCTCAGAGTAGGATAGGTCTTGGCCCAGGGTACCAAAGAGCCCTCTTTTGAGTACTCTGCCCAGGACTCAAGGCACTGGAGATGGCACCAAATAGTAACCCCACATGGCTGCTGGGTCCTTGAGCTGGATGCAGAGCCCATTCTGGCACTCGAGAGCTGGGAGCCCTAAGAACTGGGTCTGCTGGGACTGGGTGGGCTGGGCCAGAGGGCACTGATCACAGCTGGGCTGTGGTGCAGACCAGCTACTCAAGGAACCACCGTACCCCCTGAGCACACGATCTGTCATGGAGCCCGTGTCCCTGGAGACCTGGCTGGATGGCCACCGCAAGAAGCTGCAGGCAGGCTCATCCCTCAGCCTGTTTGGGGACACCTATGAGACCCAGGTAATACAGCCGTGGACCACACAGGGCATTCACCTAGCAGCCCCAGGAAATGGGAACTACATGCGTGTGTGTGTGTGCGCACGCGCACACACACACACACACATTCAGATGTTGTAGACATGGGCATATAGGCCTTCCTGTTTCTTCCTTAAGTCAGAGAATGATGGCTTTGCTATGAGTGGGAGGCTGTGGAGGCTACATGGTCCCAGGCAATTTTTCTTTGCCTCCAGAGTAAGGGGTTGCCCATCCAGTGAAAGGTTTCTAGGGTCTGAGATTATCCCTCTGCCGCTAGGTGTTGCTGAGCCTTTGGCCAACCACAGCCTTGGGAGCTGGAAGGGAGAGAGGTGTTTAGGGGTAAAGGTTTGGTGGAGAGGTGCACAGAGAGAGATCCAAACAAAGATGACCTTTCATTCAACATTTATCAAGTGTCTATTATGTTTCGGGTTTTGGTAACAGAAATAAAATAGAATCACTGTCTCAAAGAATGTGTGGTCTAGTAAACAGACAAGCTAATCAACAATTACTACAATCATATGATAGGTTATTTGGAGAGAAGCTTTAAGAAGCCACGGGGTGATAAAAGATGAACCCAGGCTGGGAGGGAAGTAAGGGAAGGCTTCCTGGAGGAGGCGACGTGTAAATTGTATTTTAAAATAAACATAGGAGTTTTCAAAAGAAAGGAAGGGAGTTGGAGAGAGCATTCTGTGAGGGAGAAGCTTGAGCAAAGGCCAGGAAGCTTGAAACAGGCTGGCCCTGCAAGTAGTTGAGGTTGACAGGAGCCAGAGCAGGGGAATGGGGGCAGCAAGCACAATTGCTAGACAGCCAGAGTAGCAGGCAATGCCCAGGTCCTGGTAGGTCTCCTGGAATAGGCAAGGCACAAGGATCTATCATGGAGACAACAGAGCTTTGCCCAGGCATTGAAGTAGGGGGTGGCAAGGCTAGAGTAGTGTTTCAGAAAGATCACTGTCTCCTGTGTGGGCAGGATCAGGACGGCAAGTGTGGAAGCTAGGAGACCTGATAGGAGGCTCGTGCTCACTGTGCTTTATAATTTACCACTGGCACTTGCAATTTGAACAACAGCCCCATGGAGGGATGCTCACTAGATATAGACCTGCCCTTAGAGGCCTGGCCGGCAGACAGACACCCAAGCGTATCAGGGCTGTGAGAGTAGGCATACACCACAAAGCACCTACTGTCCATCACAGCACCATCATTCAGTGCTCATCTGGGCTCACGGCCTTGCTTTCCGCTTCTTTGTCACCCCTGCTGCCACCTGCCTTGGTTTATGCCAACAAATACCTATTGAGTCCCCCTCTGGGCCAGCAGGAACGTGGTGTGCACTGTACCTGTGGGATTCCAGGCTGATGCAGGTCAGAGGCTCAGCATCTCTCTCACTCTTGCTCATCCCCTCCCATCTCCCTCCTGCTCCTTAGGCCAGAATCTCACAGAGAAAGGAAGGTGGGCATCTTTGAGGAATGACATTTGTGTGCTATGGGGGTCTGCATTACATCATGCACATGTGTATGTATCGCTAGTGTGCCTTTAGCAGGCATGCCTTCATGGGGATCAACAATAGCTGTGATGTGCTACAGAGGGACCAGATGTGCATGTGTGTATGAAGCGCAGGCATGCGTGATCCCAAATGGCAGGCAGGCAGCACCCATCGTGATGAAGGCAGCAGGGAGGCCTGCAGCCTGGGCAACCTTGCTTTCTAAGTCCTGGACTTTTCTCTGCACATGGACATAAGACTGTGCTGTGGGGCCCCCCCCCACACACAAAGGACTGGTGTCTGGGGTCCAGGTTCAAGGCCATCTCCTATATGGGGCAGGAAGCACCAGAAAGATCTGTGTCACTTCCTACTAGGTGATCGTCCACGGACAAGGCAGCAGCAAAGGCCCAAGATTGGATGTGGACATGTGGCTGTGGCAGCTGGCAAGTGGGGTCCCCAGGAGAGGGTGGCACAATGTCCTGCCCATGTGGACCAGGCTGCTTCTGGGCCTTGTGCTCCCATAGCCCAGACTGGCTCCTAGGGCCTCCTTACCAAGGCAGACTCAGAACAGGTATTGAGGCCCAATAGCCTCCATTCAATTCTCCTGCTCCTCTTCCCCAGGAAGGCTCCTCTATGGTGACGATGGGGGGACAGTGTCTGAGCCTGACCCCTGATGACAGCCTCCTGGTGCCTGCCAGGACTGAGTGAGTCCATGGGGAGGACTTTTCCCCAGCTGTGGGACTGCCCTCCTTTCCCTTGGATCCTCAGAGCCCAGCTTTGTCTGACTCCTTCCCACCCTTGTCTCCATAGGTATGCCTGGGAGCGAAAGCAAAGCTCTGTGGCCCTGGCTGTGACCCAGGACCCCGCTTGCAAGAAGCCTCTGGGGTGATAGATAGTCTTGCTATGGACCCAAAGCAGCCACAGGATGTGCCAGAGTACCACCCCTGCCGAACTGCTCTCCCAGCCCCCACTGCTTCTAGGTGTACCACTGCTGAGAAACTCAGAGTCCTCTGCCACTGAACCCTGGACACCGTGGTCTCTACCCTCCTCCTGTCCTCTTGGCCCAGATGCCAGGCTCCTGAGGGGCCAGTAACTCCCCTTCTCCTCTAACAGCCTTCGCCCCACTGCCCTGCACAGTTCTGCCAGGTAGTCTGCTCCACTGCTTCTCCATCCTCTGTCCTCACAGGCTCATTTCAGCACTCGTCTGCTACCAAGATGGCCCTTTATAAAGGCTTCCTGTGAACAAGCACCTGTGGGTCTGCATGCACCCAAGCTGTGGTCGATAGCTGACCCCGTGTGCTCCTGAGACTGTATGTTGCCTGAGTACCAGGGCACCACGTGACTGTAGACATGTGGAGGGTCTGTTAGGGGGTGCACCTGCTTATGGAGGGGCTCTCATCACTGTACATGTAGCCTGATGCACACAGGCACAGCTGGTATCACCTCTCTGCCTCTTTCTCACTTACTCTTTTTACATAACTTTAAAAAATAGAATCTGTTAGGTCTTCCCCACCCCAATAACAGGAATGATTTCTGCTAATTGTGTAAAATATAGAAATACAAAAAAATACAAAATAACCCACCCAGAGTTAATGACTGTTAATACACAAAGATTGTGATGAGCCTTTAGGGGGCATGAAGCTGTATGAGGAGCTTGGCAGCAGGAGAGGGGTATCTGGCCACATCCCCTGCTCTCTCTCTACAGTATACAAAGACTCAGAGGGCTCCTGGGCCTCCTATGGGAGTGCTGGGAGCCCCAGATACAACTGTGGATAGAGACGAAACATGTAACCCGAAGCAGGAGATGTGGGGTCAGTATCCTGACTTCAGTGAGAAGCCAATGAAGGATCGCACGTGGGGGTAACTAAAGCTGGATCTGGGCGGAACAGGTCTCTGGTTATAGTCAAAGTTTCCTCCAGAAAACTTAAGGTCTGAACAATATCTTCTGCACAGCTCACTGCTTTCATACACTCCACTGAAGAGCAGAGGAGAGAGCTCAGCCTGACTTTTGAAGGGGCTTCCAGCCCCAAGGGATGTTGGGACCTTCGCCCACCTCTCTACTCCTAAGGGCTTTCCTCTCCTGCAAGCAAAGAGAAAACACCGCCAGCCTCCCCCATATTTGCAAACCGTCCAGGGTGGTGAGGGCAGAGGCCTGGCACCTGCTCAGGCTGCAGCAATGTGTGGCTCTGTGGGGAAGCTGAGAAGAGAACATGGGTATGTGTCATGGAGGTCCCCTGCCTGAGTATGGATGGACATGACAAGAGGGAGTTTGTCCCTAGTGCCTATCAGAAACAGAAAATAATGATAATTACATCTTCTGTTTTCCTGAACACAAGCTCTGTGCCGGAGAATTCCCTAGAAGTTTTTACATGCATTATCTCATTTACTCCTCACAGCCCTCCAGGTAGGTGGTAGCACCCCATTTTACAGATGAAGCTCAAAGAGGTTTGGAAAGCAGAGAGTTGTTTCCAGCCGAGGCCTGTATGCATTCAAAACTCAGGCTGGATTTAAAAGAACAACAACAACCACTGGAAGGACACCTGGACCAGAGAAGAGAGATTTCAGAGAAGTAGGTCTGAGGATGACCTTTTACTTTAACGAGGTTATATATAAATTACACTGACATATTTTAATTCACTTCTAATTGTACTGTGCCATCATAAAGATTTTTTTGTCCAAAATAATAATAATAATAATAATAATAATAATAACAAAACCTCAAGCTGGTGGTCTCACCACCCTGCACTCTGTGGTCATAGCCTGACTGTGCTCAGCTTTGGCCAGACAGAAGTCCAGGGCAGGGGAGAGGCCTGGAGGATCTGTGGGAGAGGAGCCAGGGGCCACTGTTCCTGAAACCCAGAGGCCCAGGCAGAGCTGGCAGCACATGGCATGCTGCTAACTACAGCCAGTTGGCAAAGGTGTGTGTCAGGTGCTGGAACCTGGAACCACAGCCTCCCTTGGTACTGTCTCATGTTATTAGGAGCTCGAGGTCCTCATCGTGACCTGCAGGCTGGCTGCATGGACTCACGAGAACACTGCAGTGGGACAGCAGGACTTGTACCTGTTCCAGAGTCAGCCCCAGCCTCTCACTCTGTTCCCTGCAGTGAATGCCGGATGAAGACAAAGGGGAGTAAACAGTGAACAGGGAAACTCAAGGATTCTTGAGATTGTTCTGTTCAGGGGAGAAGCCCCCTGGTCCCCAGATTATGCAGTAGAAATTGGCAAGGAAGCCCTCTGCCTATGGGATGTACTTTGTCATGTGCATGAACTTGGGATCATCACAGACTTGGGAACCATCAGGAATCCGGAAGTAACTACAGCAGTGGGCACAGCACAAACAGGCTGGTTCCCAGAGGCTGTGCACTCGATGATCAGGTATAGACTGGATTCCCACCTCTCTCTCCCAGGACAATATCCGTTGGCTTCACAATCCCTGCTGCCAGAGCTGGTGGGGGCAGGGAGACAGCCAGCCAGCCTGTATATATGACGGAGGTGGAGTCCAGGATGGTCTGCGTGATCCTGAGTGCTGTGGGTTGCCAGGCCCTGCTCCTGCCTTCAGCAAGCAAATGTCTGACCAGTCAGAGCTGTGCACACTCTCCCTCATCTCACCCCAGCTGGGCCTTCCTCCCACTTGGAGGTCTCTCTGGGCCTCCATCTCACCCCTACTGAGCCCTGCTT
Organism: Eidolon dupreanum; assembly: GCA_028627145.1. Lineage (NCBI taxonomy): Eukaryota > Metazoa > Chordata > Mammalia > Chiroptera > Pteropodidae > Eidolon > Eidolon dupreanum. Next base: position 82,852,319 of record CM053515.1, read on the forward strand.
CCTCTGCCAGGGGCAGCACAGATATCACCTCCCAGACTGGTGTTCAGAGATGAGGGGTGGGGTCACTCAATACCCAGTACAGGGAGGGGGGGAGGGTTGCTGCAGGTTCCTCTTTGCTAGCAAACAGGAACACTGGGTGTTTCTCAGGGTCTATGAGGATGCTGATGAAAACCCCAGGACACTGAGTCATTGTGGTGGCCAGCTCATAGAAAGCACTCATCTGTGAACACCTATGCAGGGGCAGAAGACTCTGGAAACTTCGGAGGTTTACGGCCCAAGCAGCATATGGAATTTCATAACCTGAGCTCTTCCTCTCCCTTTCCTTCTCTCCCTCCCTCCCTCCCTCCCTCTCCAACTACCTTTACCACTACATTGGGATCGCCGCCTCCCTGCCTCCCTGCTTCTTCCCCCAAGGTGTCTGCCTTCCTGGTGCCTACCCTGGGAGTGGAGTTCATCCTGGGGCTGGTGGGGAACAGCTTGGCGCTCTTCATCTTCTGCGTCCACACGCGACCCTGGACCTCCAACACGGTGTTCTTGGTCAGCCTGGTCGTCGCGGACTTTCTCCTGATCGTCAACCTGCCCCTTCGCATGAACTACTACTTCCTCCACGAGATCTGGCGTTTTGGGGCCGCCGCCTGCAAGGTCAACCTCTTTCTGCTGTCCACCAACCGCACAGCCAGCGTGGTCTTCCTCACAGCCATCGCGCTCAACCGCTACCTGAAGGTGGTGCAGCCCCACCACTGGCTGAGCCGGGCCTCGGTGTGGGCAGCCGCCCGGGTGGCCGGGGGGCTCTGGGTGTGCATCTTGCTCCTCAACTTGCACCTGCTCCTGAACACCTATACCAACCAGTCCTGCCTCAGTTACCAGCTGGGCACACGCCCCTCACCCTGGCTTCACTGGCACCAAGCACTGTTCATGCTAGAATTCTTCCTGCCGCTGGCGCTCATCCTCTTCGCCATTGTGAGCATCGGGCTGACCATCCGGCGCCGTGGCCTGGGGGAGCAAGCAGGCCCGCGCAGGGCCGTGCGCGTGCTGGCCGCAGTGGTGACCGTCTACACCATCTGCTTCTTGCCCAGCATCCTCTTCGGCCTGGCATCCGTGGTGGCCTTCCGCCTGAAGGCCTGCCGTGCCGTGAACATCTGCTCACAGCTCTTTCACGGCTCCCTGGCCTTCACCTATCTCAATAGCGTCCTAGACCCGGTGCTCTACTGCTTCTCCAGCCCCAACTTCCTCCGCCAGTGCCGGGCCTTGCTGGGCTTCACCCAGGGCTGGCAGGACCCAGCCGGTGATGAGAGCTTCTACCAGCCCTCCACCAGGCAACAGGAGGCCTCCAGGAAGACGGAGGCTGCAGGGAAGCTGCAGGCCGAGGTCTCACTGGAGGTCTCGCTGGAGTAAGGAAAGGCCCTTCCCAGGACTGGGGTCTGCCAGAAGGGACAAGTTCACTCCTTGGACTGTTGCCAGCATAGGGTACCTCAAACAACTGGACAAAGGACATCTGCAGGAGTCAGGTGGGTGACAGGGAGAGAAAGGTTCTTGGCCTTACAGGGCAATGTAGCCCAGATGATGTCACCAGAGCAGGCAAAGACAGGCAGGGGCTGTGGGAGCTCCAGCTCAGATAGAGGGCTGCACAGCTGCCCAGTCCCTGGTCAGAGTTGGTTACTCTGGGAGCGGAAGTCTTGCTTTAGAAATTGGACAGCTGTATTTTCTGTGATCTCTCGTTTGTCCCTTTTAATACGAATAAACGTCCTTCTGAAAATGCAAGCCTGTCTCAACTGTTCTAAGGAACTCGAATAATTGTCTTTGGGTCCATCCAGGCCTGGCATCGGTAGCCTTCAAAGTGGGTGCCCCAAGATGAAGGGAAACTGAGGACAGGGAGGGGAAACTGTCCAGGGCACTGTCCTTCCACCTTGCTCCTGGAGACCTGACGTGTCCCTTAAAGGCAGAACACTTTGCTAGGTGAGGTCTCAGACAAAGGTGGCCCACCAGGATCCTTGGGAGGCCTCTCTCTGCTCCCCTCTGGCCTTCAGTTCCCCTTCTGCAATCCCAAAGTCCTGCCCAAGGCACCCAGGGCCCTGCCCTACTCTCCCCTGGGACAGCTTGGGGATCTCCAGCCTTGGAGGTTACCACCTCCACACATTCCTGGCTCAGCCAGGCCTAACCCCCATCCCTACAGCTTTCCTCAGCTGCAAGTGCACTTCCCTGGCCCTGGAACCTGTGGTGGCAGCTACCCTAATAGAACGGGACCCCAGGTGAGAGCAGGGGCCTCGAGGTCACCAGATTGGGCTCACAGCTCTCCCCCAGCACTATCTTTCCCACCTCTACCCCTTTCTGTTCTATTCATTATGTCTATGATTAGTGTCTGAGACCATCTGAGCTAACCCATCCATTAGCCTGGGTCCCCCAGGCAGAGGTGTGTACCCGGCATGAATTAGGATTTTGATGTTTTGGGGGGGAGTAATGGTTGGCCCTAATGTCCACAGGGGAAGTCACAGGGTGAGGCATAGCATTCAAGGTTCCCAAAGGGCTACTTAGAGATTACTAAAGTCCCAAATATGCACCTTCTGAACCCCGTGTGTCTGCCGCCCTGACCCCCTCAGGAAACGAACATCTCCTTTCGACACACAAGCCCGTCCTGCTGCGGGAGACAAAAGGGGCTAGAACTGGTTCTCTACTCATCACCCCAAACACAGGCCTCTAGGCCTCTGGTATGGGGTCTGATGATGAGAATCAAATCCTCTCTCTTCAATGTCTTTAGGAGTTTTAATCTACTCAATCCAAACTTCTCATACCATGGACAGGGATGCTCTCCATCTGTTAAAAGTCCTCAGGAGTATGATTTTAAGATGTCAAAGATGACCAGTTTTGCATTTTGATCAGTTAACTGGTAACACTGTGGACAGACGGGTGAGGGAGTATGGGAGACAACCAGAGTGGGAAACAGTCTGTATTCCAAGCAAGGGCCTAAATAAAGGCAGTGGCAGAGAACATGAGGGGGCAGACAGAGAGGCACAGCCCAGGTGAAGATGAGAGATGACTGTGGACGATGGGTAGATGGTGACACATTGAGGATATAGGAGAGAGATCAGGCTGGCAGGAGCAGATAAAAAGTTAAGACAAGCTGGAAGGGCTTGGAAGACCTCCAGGTAAACAGGTACAATAGCACACTTTGGGCCAAAGACAGGATTTTAGAATCTTCCTATTACTAATTGGGAGCTTATGGGAATGGATGGGGTCACCAGGGGAGAGAGTGAAGAGGACTAAGAATCATCCTTTTAAAAATCCCCACATGTAAGAAACACATAAAGGAAGACCCGGTGAAATGCCCAGAAGAAACCTTTAATATGAAGAAAACCAGGAATGTAGCAATAAAAAGAGCACAAAAGGAGTCAATGCAATCTCTTTGCCGAAGAGATTGCCCATTAAAAAGTACAAAATAGAGACACCTTTTATGAGGGTAAAAGCCAAACATAAAATACCCAGACAGGCTTCAAAGTGCCTCATGCAAGAATAAAGCATTTTCAAAGTTCCTAATTGCAAGCTGAAGAAAGTTGATCTGAAAACTACAGTGTGTGTCTGCCACTGTCTGGTCTTAGATTTAAACCCGGATTGTCTAGTACTATTAAGACAAGCTTTTCAAGAAGTGATAGATGGTCATTTGTATAAAATTTAGTAATATGCAAAACATGTTCTATATCGGTTACAGATTCATAGATATGTATTAATTACATAAGATCATGCACTGGGATGATAAACACCACATTAAAGAGAGTGCTTGCTTCTGAAATGGAGGAACATGGGAAGGGGGTGTACAGGTGACTACCACTATATCTAAAATTATCTTTGTAAAAAAAAAGCTGAAAAAATAGCTATGAGCAGTATCTGAATGCTACTTAGCATTGCTCTGGGTAGAGAATAAAGGGGTCAGTGGCATGAATCAAGAAAAGTAATATGACAACAGCTTCAAGTGCTCAAGAAATGGAATGACTAAAAATAGCATTGGATTTGGCAATTAGGAGGTCGCTAATGCCTTTATTGACAGCAATTTCAGTGAGTGGCGGTGGTGGTGGGGGGATGTAGAATGAAAGCCATAAAGTACTATAATGGGTTGAGGAATTAATGAGATTTGAAGCAATAGAGACAAACTCGACTCTCTCAACAAATGTGCCAGCAAAGGGAGAGAGACAATAGCCTCAGGTGAATCTAAATCGAGGACAGCCCACTGTGGTACTTTGATTGCTCTGTTGTTTTGCTGACTGGATGGAGAAATTTAAATCTAGTGGTAGGAGGAGAAGGGAGAGAAGGTGAAGATGAGGGGGTAAGGGTGAGAATGATCAAAGAGCAATAATAAACACTCTTTTCCAGGCCCTATGCTAAGCACTTTTCAATTTATTAGCCTTATGAGGTAGATACTATTAACCCATCTTACATATGAAAAAACTGAGGCACAGAGATGTTGAATAACTTGCCTAAGTTCATACAGCTAGCAAGTGGTAGTCTGGTTGAGTCAGGGCATTCTACTGCAAGGCCCTTAGAGGGGTGAAGGTCAGGGAAGGAATGGATTCACCACGAGGGGGCCTGAGGGTCCTCTAGAGGCCAAGGGGGTGTCTTCGTGGGCTGGTGGGAAGGCACTGTTACATGCAGTCAGTCTTGGGGTGGGGGGGAAGATAGTCGAAGGAATCCTTAGAAAGCTCTGCTCTTAGGGGGTGAGGGCTTAGAGAGTGACAAATAATTGGAACAGCTGGTTCTGGGAATAAGAAAACAAGCTCCCGAAGAACATATAAAATGGCCAAATAACAAAACGAGCAGCCCAGAACTACCTGGTGAGCAAGGCACCCACAGCTCTTGAGACACGACAGTCCCTGCTGGTTATATGCCTTCCTCCAGCCACTCACTGCAGTCCAGGAGCAAGATCAGAACAAATGGAAGGGAAACCTTAGCGAGAAGAAACTCCTTAGGAAATTTGACTATAAAAACCCAGTCCTAGTTGGTATGCCTTGGGAGGTAGGGCATGGGACACTCTGAGCTCTACAGATGAACTGCCAGAAAGGGGAAGATATTTAAGTCAGGATAAAAAGTCCTAATAAAAAGACACCAGGAACTGTGGGGCATCTGAGGGATTTCGTGGAGGTGGGGCTGCTGTATTCTACCTTGGAGACTCCCTCTGCTTCTACGAAACCCTCCAGTACAGCCCGACTTAGCTCTCGATCCCAAAACTACTACAAGTACCAACACAGCCTTAGGTACATTTTCTGTTCTCCAGGAACCTCACGTGTGTGTCTTGCTTCTCTAGTGAAACTCTTGAAAGAAACTCGGTCTCTCCCTCTCCCTCTCCCTCGTCTCTCACAAATCTCAGCAAACAAGGGTCCCAATGCAGGCATACTTCACAGCGTGGGCTGGAGGTGTCCCAAGTGAGCCTGCAGCAGCCCCAGACCAGCAACCAAGGCAGAGTTTACACTGCAGTCAAACAGGTTTGAACCAATAAAATGAAACAGAGAATAATGTCTGCTGTGTAGGCTTCAACACTCACGGCCTGGGAAAGGGGAATGCCAGGCATTTGGATCAGGCTCCCTTTACCTTTTAAGTTAACTCAGACATCTTTGCTTCTGACTTTCAGGCCTGAGGAGGACGGTGAGAAGAGGGTGCTGGGCTTCCATCTGTGGACTGTGCAGCTCCTGTGTCCGCTCCGTTTGCACAAGCCTCCTCTCACACAGGGCATAGCACACTCCCTCAGCTCACCCTCCAAGAGGCCCAGCACACGGCCCATGACCAGCACTGGGCAGAGCAGTGCAAAGTGGTTGATGGGGAAATGTCTACCTGTTGCTCCTTTTATTCTTACCTCCAGGACCAGGGGACACAAGGTCAAAGGCCACCTACTTAGGTGACCTGGCCTCACAAAACCTCCATGTCCTCAGGATGTAGCTTATGAGACAGCAGAAGAAAATGCAGACCCTGGGAAGGGCATCTGAGGGTCTCAGTGTGGCTGGGGGGACATGAGACTAACTGGCCTGGCCAGTAATAACTCTCCAAGGCCCATGCAGGGGTATGTGGTACCTGAGACAAGGGACACCTGACGCTGAGGGCTGCGGTGGAGATGTGCCAAGATGTGCCAAGCCACTGTCCCAGTAAAAGGACAGCATAAAACCAGGCATAATGTCCAGAAATTTATTGGAAGCACGATACAAATTGATTAGTAGATGTCATCTACTTACAGACAGACAGTCCACACTGTAGTATCACACTCTGAATGAATTATCCTGGGGAAACACTCATGACCGCTGGTGCGTGGTCTGGGTCAGTGTTCTCTGGCAGAGAAAACCAGAGACTGGGGGCGGAGGAATGGACAGGGGCAGACAGAAAACTGGGACACACCTCTCCTGAGGGGCATGGTGAGGTGGGGTAGCTAAATGGATAAATTCCCCCAAAGGAAAACAGGGGCAACTGTTAAAAATAAAGTCTTTCTCCCTCCCTCTCAAAAGTACTTTCCCCTTTAGGCAGAGTGAAAGAGAATCCACAAAAGCCCAGGGGACAGCTCCTCCCTCTCCCCTCACCAGAAGCTTAGGACAGCACGGGGCATGAACATCAGGCTTGGAAGTGACACAGAGCAGACCAAGATCATGCATGCCCTCCCCTGCTTTGCTGAGTGGTTGGAGGCTGACTGCTGCAGGTTGCCTGTCCCAGTGCCCCCAGCCCCAGGTCAGCTGGCTTCCAGCTGGGTTTAGCTAACAAGAGGCACCTACAGAAATCTGGAAGGCACACTGTAGGGAGAAGCCAGGCCACTTCTCCCCATCTCTGCCTAGGGGGTTGTTTATAGCAGGGACCATGCCTCCTCATGGCTGCAGCTCCCACCAGACAGACCCTCTGTGGTCCCAGGTTCTTCCAGTGTCCCTGTGCCCCAGATTCTACAACATGGCCTCCGCTGTGTCCCACCAGCCTTCCTGCTCTTGCCCTCCATCTCTGCATGGACCTCTGCTCCCTCGTTTAGCCTCTCAGCTTTTCTTGATTCTGTGCTAAACACTGATCTGGAGTACAACCTCTCTGTTTTAAATACTTAGAGTGGCTTCTGTTTTCCTGGTTGGACGCTGACTGATAGAAAATGGGCTGTGAGAAAGATTGAGGCAATGATGGAGAAGGAGACAGAAGACGACTTGCAGGGCTTCTGGGTCCTCATCCAAGGGAGCACAGACCAGGCTCAACACAGTACCCACTGGGCATGCTGGGTGTGGGCCATGAAGACAGACTCTGCATGTCCACCACACAAGCTTACTGCACAGCAGTGACACACCACTGACATACACAATGGCAACACTGTGGCCCCAGAAAGGGGGTGGCTGGGAAGCCCTCTCAGCACTAAGCGCTCAGAATGGCAAAGGCAAATGTTAGAGGCTCCTTGGCGTGTCCTTCCTCCATTCCCTGGAGTGTCCACTTGGAATCTTGGGGGACTTCCCAGAGGTAAAGTGAGAGCGTAAGGTCTTAGTCAACATCCTCCTCATAGGAGGCCGGGGATGCAGAACCGGGAGCTCTTACAACAAGGTGGAGGAAGAGCTTTCTTGGCACATGGGACTCAAAACGAGATGCACATGTCCCAAAGCTAAATGTGACCTGGAACTGGGGTGGGCTTTAGACCTGGCCTGGCCCCAGTCTCCAAATCTCCTGGGTCCTCTCTCAATGAGCAGAGAGAATGAAGCTGGCAGCAGAGTCACAGGCAAGTAACTGTTTCTCTAGTCAACAGTCACCATTTCACATGGGTTAGCAGAGGAAAGTAGAAGAGTGAGGGAACCGTTCCACCTTCTACATGCATGTATGACAATAAATCCAGGGCAGGGGCACAGAGAAACAGCTATCCCAGTCTCTTTCTTTAGAGAAGTATATGCCACATGGCATGTAACGTGGACAGCCAGTTGCCTCCTCTCCTTGGGTCTTTTCTGAAGGGGCTGCTTTGTAGGGAACCCTGAAGACAATGTCTGCCACCTCTTCCCGGCTCACTGAGCACCTCTGACACAGGCCCACCCTCAGGGCCCCAAGCCAAGACCCAGAATAGCTCCAAGAGTTGGCAGTGGTGAGAACATCCCCGGGTCACCCCCGCAAAAGCATGAGATGAGAACCAACTCCTCCTCAGGAGAGAAGCCATGAAGACTGCAAAACTGCAAACGTGAAAGGCAGCTCGAGCTCTGAGCATCGCCTTCAGCCAGCAACATTGCATTCTCTGCTGAGCTGAACCCAGCTCTGAGGATCTGGATATCTGTATAGAGTGTCATCACCATTTTAGTGGCACCTCACTCTGCCTGGGGATGGGACAGGAGGAAGGTGGCAGGGAGGGGTCAACTCAATTGTAGCCACTCTGTTCTGCAACCACCTGGCTGTTTAGGGTACATACAATCAGCCGTCCAGCTACCTCCCAGCTGCAGATCGCAGGGACGGCTGGGAGGCCAAACTCTAGTTGTCTTTCACGGGTGCTGTGACCCTGTGCTCTGCAGCCTGCATAGCAGGGGAGTGGCCAGACTCATGTAGGGTAGCCAATGGGATGTGCTAAGTTATTCCTGGCCCTGCGGCTGTGTGTACGAAGCCACAGAGCAGCTGGCCTATGATGCCCACAAGGGCTGGTGCTGAGAGCAGACAGGAAGAGCCCAAGCCAGTGGAAAAAGGATTGCAGGCAGGTCTCCGGGGGCCTAGGCACATGTGCTCACAGAAAGCTTTGGGCCGAAAGGGTGGGGGCTCATGGCATCTCACTCAAAGACTCACCTGCAGACACAGCTCTGTCACTTCACCCCCCATAGGCCAGACAGATTCCATCTGCTTGAAATAAACCTGGGTGATCTATGACTTGCTAAAGGACCAACCCGGATGCAGTCACTTATCAGCTGGTCTGGCTTTAAGGGAACAGGACAGTATGCAAATGGCTTGTCACAGTGATACACATGCTTGGCTCAGTTTAAATACCCACTCCTGTGGGAGGCATCTAGGACCAAGCAGATCAAAGTAGAACACTAGTCTCTCTTCAACGACCAAATACAGACAATATGAGGAGCTTGCAGGCTTACCAATGACAGTTTTCTTATCATTTGTCAGAACCTCAGGTCATTCTGTTCCTTGGAGGGGTAGAGGAGGAGGGTCAAATATAGAATGCAGGGGGTAAAGAGGAAAATTACCCCATTAAAAAAAAAAAAGTATGAAGCCTATTGAAAAAAAGCCAGTGACAGTAAGAGCAAGGACAAGGGGAAATATTGTGAGCTGCATAAACACTGGCACGTGTGTTAGGGAGAATCCATTCAGAAAGATGCCATGTCCTTCCTGTACATACTCATACAGGTTAGGACAGAGCTGATGCATGCAGGGCAGCAGGGGCTCTGAGCGCTCAGCTGCTCCACGGCTGGCCCCGGGAGCCACTGTGCCCAGGGGGCGCAGTGCTGGAGAAGGAAGGAGGCGGAGTGGCTCCCTCATCCCCTCATTTCTTGGGCAGGTCCTGCTGGGACAGCGAGGTCTCTGAGAAGAAAATGAGGTGACACAGATTCACACACGGAGATTCAGCTTTTGGGATCTGGACTCCTACAGTTTCTTCCCCTGCCCCATCCAGTCTCCATGGGGTGCACATGGGGGTCTCCTGTTGAAATGGACTGGGAATGGGGCTGCCTCCTTCTCAGTCATGGCCGTGAACATCAGCAGGACAGTGTAGCAAGTCTTGGATTATAGGATGAAACAGGGATAGCTCAGTCTGACACGCAGCATGTGAGTTCTGGAAAAGGAAAGAAACGGGGTCAAAGTTAGATGAGTTCCATGGTGGAGGCAAGGTGAGAGAAGGATGGAGTTAGCCCTCCCACCACCAACATCACAACCTTCGAGGAAAGGAGTTGGGCATGAACTGAAATAGAAGTTCACAATATAGTTAAAGGCTGAACCAATGGAAAGTTTAATTAAGGCCAAGAAAATAGTGAATGATACTGAAGTATCCTAAAAGCTGGGTTTTGGATGGGCAGATTTAGTCATCACTGGCAAGGGGTTACAGCATACCTGCCAAGTACTCATGTTTATCAAAATGACATCATGGAACTTCTGTGACCAGATGCTAAGGAATGAGAACACCACTGGCAGGAGGAGGCACAGCCTGATCTGAGGGAACTGTAATTAATCACAATGATATGGGCACTCGGACACTCGGAGCACAATTTTTTGAGGAGGGGAAAGTACCTTAAGACCCATAATGTCACAGTGTTCCTTATTCCCACTCCCTCCACTTCTCCCAAAGACCTTCAACTCTCCTGTCCCAGAGCTGGGCACCTATAGACTCTCAGTAGAAACGAGTAAGTGAAAAAGCAGAAGTGGCTGCAAACCATATCATCACCACCTGGTATTACCCAGTAGGTTGTGAAAGCTTTGGTTGGTTATTAAGAAAGTGGCTAGGAGGGAAGTCGGGGCTGTTTCCTGAGATAGAATCAGATGGTCCAAGGCAGTACTCAGATATTCTCTCCCACCATGCACGCCACTCTGAGACCAAGAGAAGACACAGGGACGCTCACCTTCACAGCCTCCCGCCATCCTGAGGAAGGTCTGCAGGATGGAGCAGAGCTGCGCCTTCACTTCATGAGCCTTTCTAGAATAGGGGAGATATATATACACAGCCTAGTATTTGATAGGGCTCAGCAAATATGTGTTAAATTAAAAAAACAAACAAACACATAATTAGTTTAGGACTCAGGCTAAACTTTGTTTTATTGAGCCTACTGTAGATTATGTAATAGCCTTATTTAATTTTAACCAGAACCTTACGTGGGTGAGAAAGGTTAGGAACTTAGTCAAGGTCACACAGCAAAAAAATTGAGAAGTCAGGATTTGAACTCAGATCTTCTTAATTCAGGTCAGTTTTTCCTATTACAGCAAGCTGCCCATTCTCCATCCAGCCCAGTAAGAGTATAATGTCCTCTTTAGTGTCTAAATTAAGGGTTATATATGTGTCATTATCTCTCAGAAGCCTCTCTTTTTGTGGGGATAGGGGATGGCCCCTGTCATTCGTTTGTCCAAACCCCTATGGAATTAAGCCATCTGCCAGAAGACCTACTTGTAATAATCTCTCAAGTGTCTGATCTGCCAAGGTAAATTGTGCCTTCTTCTTTATGCTAAATTCACCTGCTCCAGTTTCAAATCAACCCTCTCCCCATAGTGGTTCAGGATCTGACATCCTGGTTCATACCTACCTTCACACTGGCCATAGTTTTAGGTGAGGAGGTATGCCAGCTCTTTGCATTCTGGGCTAAAGAATCCCAGTGCTCAGGGGGATGCTTAAATCAATTGGTTTCTGGGGTTGGTCTTTACTTCCCTGGGGCATCAAGATCTAATACCTATGTCCCAATGGCTTGCTCAGACATTTGTGCCTATTCTTTCGATGGATGAGTTGAACCTCTTCCAAAGAAGAGTGTTTCTCAGGGACCCAGTCACCTCCCTCTCTGGTTTCTTCCTTTTCCTTTCCCAAGCATCTATACCTCTCCCAAAAAACTTAGGACCCAGCTCTCAAGATAGAGGTTCACTTCCTTTCTCAGAGGTTCTCTACATGTCACTGGGAATGGAGGTACATAGAAATAGGCTGGTTAAAAAGGTTTCCTGTAATGGCCCTTTCAGGTAAATAGAGACACTTTTGAAGAGGCAAGAGCTGAGGATCTTTGAGTACCTACCATGGACTTTTGTCACTCTTCTAAGACCTCCATACTATTGAGAGGATCTCAAGTCTAGACCTCTTACAGGGTCAGACGCTAGTATTTTCCTCAGGGACAGGAAAGAAGTATTCTCTAGGAGAAACTCTGATATTAGTAAACCCAGTGGTCTCAGAGTGGCCACTTTGGCATCCTACCCAAATACACCCAAACACCAAGTTGTGGCTTACTCATACCTAATGCACTTGGGTCTGTCTTCCTCTACAACCCCCACCCCAAAGCTTCACAGAGTGAGAGAACATCTACTGCCTTCAGTAATACTTCAACAACCATTAAACTCTCTAGATAGTTAAGGTGCTCTAATTGCTTCACATTCAGTAAACCCTGGGGCCATAATGATCCATTACACTGAAGAAACAAAACAAAACAAAACAAAACAAAACAAAACAAAACAAAACACGAAAACTCGAAGGTACCTTTATATATTTAACCAGGTCATAGAACATTACACCTTTAGATAAGGAGACCAGAAATGAGTCTAGGGGCCCTCGATGTTCTTCCATAAACAATGTTTTAGAAGATGCAAAAAAAGTGTAATCTTTGGAAATGGCATAAAAATTCTGACAGAAGGCAGCCTAGGCTGAAGCATGCCTAGGAGTGCCATCAGCTGTTCCTGGCAGTCTATTTTTACTGGGATTTGCAAAGACGGCAGATGCATTCCCAGAGCTCTCTCACTGGTACAATGACCCTCACCACTACCCCATTTCCCAGGGTTGAGATGCAAGCAGTTGGTTACTGCTGAATCACTGACTTCAGAAATAAGTCATCAAAAGGACAGTCTTCACACTCCAGATCATAATATTTTACTGAGAGGCATCTATATTAGATACCCTCTACATGGGAGACACAGAGAAATGATATTATCCAATGCAAAAAACAAATAAGAAAAATAACTAGATTTACTGTGTACTCATATACCCCAGGGGGAAATAAGCCAGAGAAGAGCAGATTAAAAAGAAGCTTATTGTAAAATTCATCAATTTCCTTGGCTCAGATGCCCTAACACTGGTCTGTATGTATCACCACACAACAGAAGTTGTTCTCAAGGATCCGCACTGATGGAGACACAGCAGGCAGTCACCTTGTCTCAGAACAGTGCAATGAAAGATCCACTGACTGACCAAAACTCAAGCATCCGACACCAGGGGGCAACCCAGAGTGTCTTAGGGGGTCAGGAGAGAATGAGAGATGCTTGTACAGCTCACCTGCCTCTCTCCTTTCTTGAGTTTTGTTTGTTTGTTTGTTTGTTTTTATCAGCCTTCACTCTGAAAATGATTCTGCTGTCTCAAGATCATGATGTCCCGCCCCCTCTGCTTGTAGAGTCTCTAAATACAAGGGCCTGCAGGAAGCTAAATGAGCCCTCTCTGTAAACATACCTTCTGGTCTTCAATCCTCTATATAACTTAATCAGGGGTTATTTCACTTTATAGCTACTAAGCCCCTCTAATGTGCAATCATTTACCTTCAAGCAAACTCATGATTTATTTTTTGAGAATCATACTCTTAGGTAAGAAATCAATGTAGTTATAAGGAAAGGATTGACGTTTTATGTATATACAATTCACATGACTACAAAAACTTTGGTTGATATCTTAAAAGTTTTCAGAATGAAACTTTAATAATAGCTCTACTTTAAAGGAGAGGATGGAGTCTTAACACTTAGTGAACATCTACTATAAGTTAGTCAATGCTGGGAACAGCATATAACTTAACTTAAACACATTCACCTTTAGGTGATTCTGTGGACTTCTTCTTCTTTCTTTTTTCTCCCCTCCTGACACTAAAATAGCTCCTATGCCCTAAGTGCCAGAAAAAGGATGGGGCATACTATGAGCAGAGAAGCTTCACAGAGGCAGGAAATGAAGGTGACAGCTTTGATTACACAATGATGGTTTGTACATCATAGTCTGACCAAGGAAAAATACCCGCTACATTCCTCTCTATATTTACAAGCACATATCCATCTTCTATACATAGAAAACATAAACATCTTCCAGGTACATGCAGCACTTAACACACAGATCTAGGTCCTTATTTGTCCAGTGGATACAACACGATTTGAAGTTTAAATCTCATCTCTGCTATTTACTAATAGTGTGACTTTGGGCAAATCCTTTAATCTCTCTGAGCTGTACTCATTTTTTTTTTCATTATAAAATGCAGGTTTTAACACTTAGCTCATAAAATGTTTAGAAGATCAAGTCATGTAAAGTAGGTAGAGAGTTTTTAATCATTGTAACAACTCCATTAAGGGAAATAAAATCTGTGCTTTACAGAGGAAAAATACAGGTTTAAAGAAACCAAGTGATTCATCCAAGGTCACAAAGGAAACAATCAGAGAAGTTAGCAATTAATCCCATCCAACTTCAAACACTCAGATGTCCTTTTTTCCCACGGCACAGACAAATTCCGTATCCCCTGCTGCCCTGTCTTCTGGGCTCTCAGACACGGAAAGACTTTCTAGGAATGGCTCATCCATCCCTGCCTGACCTCAGGGCCTTCTCTACTCACAGATACTGAGAGTTAGCCAAGTAGGCCAAGTGTAGTAGGTACTGGTTTTGCTGGTGATAAAAATGTCATCAAAGCATCTGTAGGTCAGAAGAAGAGGAGACAAGATTTAGAAAGCACCACTACTGCATGTGGCACCTGGCGGGACCAAGAGCCCGAGGGGAGAGACTGAACTGTAGGGGGACTGATAAGGCACTAAACTAGGTAGGTCTAAATTTTGAAACTCCACTCTTCCTATCACTACTGACCCCAAATAATGAAACTTCTATACATGCAGATTTTTGTCTTCACCCTCAGTGTCTAAGTTCCACTAGGGTTGTCACAGAGGCCCGTGTGGCCTGGTGCCATGGGTGGCGCAGAACAGAGCACACAGAGTGCTGACTCCCGGCCACCAACCAGAGCCTTCGAAGGATCAGGGCCAGGTGGAAGACAGTGACTTTCAGAAAGACAATAAGAAGCTGTCCGTCATTTTTTTTTTTAAATGTCAGGGAAAATCCTTTCTGTGGGCAGAAATCCAGACACTCTTCCCATCGTTAAGAACTTCCACCTGAAGAAGACAAAAAGGGCGAGTGAAAACTGCAAGCCACTGAGAAGGGGACAGGAAGCCCTGAGGCTGAGAGACCTGCATATTTCAGCATATTTCAATTTTTTTTCCCCCAGTTAAATTAGTTCTGGCCATCAACATGCTGTTTAGTGTGCCCATCTGTCTGACACGCTGATAATAACGTGGTAATGTTAATTGATTTTATTATTGAATAACACAAGGAAAGTCTTTCCCATGAGTTTGTATCTATCAATTCCAGTATATGACAGAATTTATCCTATGAAAACTCACTATTAGCCTGACATTTTCTCTGGTATTTTGAGTTCACCTTGGAAATTCACGTTAGTCAGGATCCTATATAACCCCTACCTGCTCCCCGCAAAAATAAGAAACAGACCCATTATCCCAAGCAAAATGTCTACTGTGAATACAAAAATGAGGACACTTTCCAAAACGTGTATTTCTGCTATACTCCTCTCACTCAGCTCCACATCCGTCCATCTAAGCTCAGCTTTATAATATTGGGGCTGGAATTCAAAAAACACATTTCTCTTTAGCCATCAGGCTCCCTATTACACCAACAGGGGCTGCCAGAGGGAGCCTGCAAAGCGGGAGGACGGAGAAGGGACTTGCTTCTTTCCTGTTCTGGTCAGCGTGACCAAATGGCAGCAATAGTTGGTTCCAGTTCCCAGCTTTACTTTACATTCCCAGAACAGCCTCCTCACATCTCTTGAGAGAGGCCAGCACCAACAGAACAGCGCCTTCTCCTTAGGGATCCGAGTTTCAGCTCCTCAGGGCTATTCTTGAACTTCTAGCTTGTAAGGACCCCAACTTCTTCCTTCTGCTCTCCCAACCTTAGGGATAGTGGCTGCTTTCTGTGCCACCTCCGCTACCCCCCATGTTCCCCATTTACCTATTCTGTCCTCCAATATCTGTCATATTGATTTCCTTTATTAGCTGTTAAAATAATATCTACTTTAGTGTCTACTTTGCCCATCTAATACAGAGCAGTTGAGAGCTACCACTTTGTTTATAACAGCAGTTAAAAGAGCAGACTCTGAAATCAGTCACATCTGAGTGGGGATCCACATTCATTTATGTGGTACCTGATAACTTCGGAAATAGTAATTCACCTCTCTAGGTTTAATTTTTCTCAATCATCAATTTATTTGATTAACATTTATTGAGCATCTACTAAGATCCAGGCACTGTGCTAGGCAGTAGAGATACAATATTATGCAAAACAGTTAAATTTCTTGACCATCTAGAACCTTCTGTCATGTGACTCAAATAGATAACACAGGTAAGGCACATGTCATCAGCTATCCTCTATATCATAACAGGAGAGCACAGACAAATATGGGTCTTGAAGAAAAAATTGTTTCAACAGCTAGATCTCTTCAGAAAATGAAACAAGTATCTTTTCCCCAACAAGGCTGAAGGTCTCAGTCAACACAATGCCAAGGATTCACTGTATGCTCTGTCCATTCCTCCTGTTCAGGGAAGAGAAGCAATGATCTCGTAGCAGGATTCATTTAGAAAGAAAAGGGACAAACAGCCCGAGAGAGAGAACACTACCAAGTAGCATTTTTTTTTTTAAAGAAATTCTAATGAGACAGGTATCTGTGATACAAGGAAGGAGCAACAGGAATTGCTATGCAGAACTGGGACCCAGAATGGCCATGGCCATGGGTGCAGGTGGAAAAAGATACCTGAAAGCTGCTATTCCGACATCAGTTATAAGAGTCTTTATACCATAAAGAATATGTATCTTAAGTGAGCCAAAACTTACTTTTTGCTTATTGCAGTAGGACTATAAACCTAGAGAGGCCAGGGAAGTGATGAGATGGAAAAGAAAGATTCATGATTCCATTTAAGCCTGAATCCAGAGGCCCCAGGTTGTGGGCAAAGAAAAGCTGGAAAGAAATCCAATCTCCATGTTTTGACACAACCCTTCCTTGGTCTTCTGCTGTCTAGACATCGGGCATATTGTAGCAAGGATAGCCAAAGTTCTTATTTGCAAGGAAGTAAGGTCTGCAAACCTACTGTGTAGCTAAATTCTTGAAAGCCATGTCTACACCATATTGATAGTCTATAAATGCAAAACAAACTCCTTACCCTCATTTTTTAATTCATTTTGACATCACTATGGCCATCAAAATTCATACTGGGAAAAAACCACAACTACAGGAAATTATTACTAGAAGGTCTATTTTACATCCTTGCTCTAGGGCCTCATTATAAATAATTTACTGTTGCTGAAGAAATTTAGATTTCTATAGACATGAAAAGCCTGGAGAGAGTTTTATTCATAAATAAATGCCAACATTTAAACAATCAAGATAGTTTCAAACTCCAGGACTGCTGAAATGAACAATATATACTGCCTGGGTGATTTATTATGCTTGTGTTTATAGTCTAAATGGAAATATAATTCAGTGCCACCTGAAGAGCCATTATATATGGCCAATCTCAAGAGAAGTACTTTGGATAAGAGGCGATAGTTCTGTTTTTCCATTTCAAACAAATTATTATTTCTGTATTTAAGACATCACCCAGGCAATTCCTTTCATGACTTGTGGAACCCTTGAGCAATTAAAAAAATCATAAGGTGAAAGAAGTAGGGGACAAATGCCAAATTCAAAATGATCTACGGAATGCTGAAGAACCCCCAGAGAGCACTGCTGTCTCAGACAGAAGGCGAAATAATCCCTTCTGCTCAGGAAAACATAAATGAGCAGTGAGTGTGCATCACAGCAAGAACATTATTACCCAGCAGAGGCAACCTGCTATAGACTTCATCTCCAAACAAGCCTCCTAAGAGGAAAAATGAACAAAAAGGTGCCTCCTGAAGAGATGGAGCAATATCACCTAGTAAATGTCTTCACTGTGGCTCATGGCTGTCTTCCTTCTTATCCCCCTTACCACACATTTAGTTCAATCAGGAAGTGGAAAAACTTGTTTGCTATACATTCTTGGACTTGGCATATGATGCCCTGGCAGATGAGGGCAGAGCGACCCTGGTCTATCAACAGAGCCCCTGGAATTCCTGGGCTTACATACCATCCAGGCCATTGTGATGACTGTAGTTTCTTTTCCCCAAAATGCTCAGGGATGTGTGGTTCGGGGTGGTTAGCATCCTCTTGGTAGTTGGAGTTTGCAGGCTTGGTGTAGATCGAATTACATTAGGTTTCTTCGAAGGATGGATCTCTGACGGGGGAAAGAAGTTTTCTCAGCTCAGAATATGGCATTAAAAATCTCTGCATGAACTTCTCCAGCTAATAGACACACATCTTATTTCTTAATGAGCTGAGAGTCAGTTCCTTATGAGCAAGCCTGTTTTCTCAAGGACTTGCATAATTAATCAGCTTCAAGTGCTGTTACCATGGCTGCTTTACTTATCAAAAGTGAGCTGTTTCTTCTCTGCTAGCTGGGGTCTGAGCTTCATGTTGTGAATACAAGAACAAAAAAAAACACTATAGAAGATCACTTAACACGAGATTTACTAAGTAAAAATAAGGCATCTGACTTCCAAGGTATTCAAAATTCAAGTTATCTGGAAAGGTAGCTTCAGAGAAAACTGCCTCTGTGTTCTATCAAACCAGAACTTAGCATGCAGCATGTCTGCTGTGGAAGAGCTTTCTGAAAAACAGGATCCTCCTCTGGCTCTGCAACCGCGGTAGAGGACCAGAGTGGATCACTCCCGGCTCAGAACATTTCTATGTAGATGAAATCAAACCAAACCAAAACTAGGGTCAAGAGGCAGAAGATGAAAAGCTTCAACTGAGGGTAAATCACAAAACCATAATGTGCATGTGGCATATGCGTGTATGTAGTATGTTGTTGTTAGCCACATAGCCCAGAATTGCTTGTACTTTCTGGACAGAGTAGATGGACTGAAATTGCAATACTGCGGGAATTACATTTAAGGATCTCAGCCTATTACTGGGCAATCTCTTCTCCAAAGGTAAACCTGCTCACTGATTCTCAGTCAATCCCCAGTGTGCCAACTATGCCCAAGCCAGGATATCAGGTGAGGGCCAGCATATCAGCCTCATTTACTGAAATTTAGGAAGAGCCATTAGGCTTGTTAGAATTACTACATCTTGTTCTGGTCAAAATCCTACACTTGCCAAACTTTAGGAATGGATTAAGTGATTCTTTTTTAACATAGCATTAGCCATCTGCCAACCTCATTTTTCCTTACAACCTCTACACTCTATGCTCCAGCCAGACCAGCCAATCTGCATTTCTTGACATTTTCAGGTCCTTGACTCATTGAAGCATTTGTTTATCTGGATTTCTTGGCTTCATAAGGGGAAAAATATTCTTTTCCTATTTTTCTATCTGTTTGAATCTTACATAACTTTCAAGACTGAGATCAAATATTACTTTCTTCACCTAGGATGCTCTAACACTCATCAGAAATAACTATTCCTTCCCCCAAGTGCCCAATCCACATTACCTGTAATTCTTTTATAGGATCCAATCCTCTGTTTAGCTGTCCTGACCTGTGTGCTTTCCCCAGTAGCTTAAGGTTTTTGAGGACAAGGCCTTATTTGTCTTGGCATTACCTTATTCATCTTTGGCTTATCTCACTAGGGACAGAGACCAATTTGTCCACGGGGGAATACACAATTACCTGAGAAATGCTAATATACAATGTTATATTCTCTTTTTTAGATCAGAAACTTTCCCTTACAGGTGGGAAGAGGCTTCTGGGATTAGGTCCTGCAAGGGAAGACAGATAACAAACTTCAAGGACTTAACTACCATGACCTAGGTCATACCTGATAACCATGTGATATTTTCAGGGGCTATCAAAGCAACCCTTTAGCCTCTGAAGAATAAAATAAGAAATAAGGTGGCAGAATAATATCAAAGAGGTAGCTGTGAGCTTCTGACTCCTAGCAGGCAGGATCTGATGAGGACTAGATAATATACCAAGCTCAAGGCTACACTTTGATTTTTAAAAGATTGGATGTCTGAAGTTTGAACACTTCATAACTATAAATTCTGACAGCAATAAAGTTCAATGCAATTCTAAGTACATATTTCATTTTTACTGAGAAAATGAAAAAGCAAGAATATTAGCACAAAAACATGCCATTATAGCTTCTAGGTATATTAGGAACCATTTTAAGAACCATTATTTTATAAATTATTTCTCTTAAAACTTTGCAAAAAAAGAAAAAAGAAAAAGAGGTTATTGCCCAGTAATTTTTTATACTATACCTTAACTGTGATATTTCAACATGTAAATGGAGCCATCATTTGGCAACTTCCAGAAAGCAATAAAAATGCTCTCCTTTCAACAAAGCCTTAATTGGTGCATCAAAACTAGATATTTTTAAAGGTAGGTTAAAAATCAATTTTATTGTATTTTTTAAAAAAAGTAAATAAACCAGTCCTCTAAGAGTTGGAAATAGTGGAAGGATCTAAATCAAAATATTAAGACTATTCATCCTCTAATAATTTATTCTTATTTTCCTTTTTGCTTATTCTGTATATAATATCCACAAATATACATATCATTTTTATTCAATGATTTTTTTTTGGAAAAAGTAAACATCATAATTGGTGTGTGTTGTATTTTGGTAGTAAAAGTTTCTAAAACAGAAGAAATTGACTATGCATATGAAAGTATCCAATTTCAGGTATTTGAAAGGCTTGAATTTAGTTGAGGTACATCAATTTAGAACAGCCAACTATTTATAAGATACAGAAATTGTTTTTTGAGTTTTTCTTCTATTAGAAAATACGCACCTAAATACCCAATGATACATGCCAAAGGTTTCCTAGTGCTTTTGCTTTTCAGTGGACTTCCAGATAGTTCGGCATGTCTGTCTGCATCTGAGGAGAGAAAGAAACACGGAGACAACCAATGAGGCTAATTTCTCTACCTATACTACACACACCACAGAAACAACAGATACAAGTGGAAAACAGTGCAAAATACCCACCAGATCCCTGCATAATTTCCTTTCGGGTTTGAGAAAATCATTTCCAGTTCTGGTTCCAAATTACTGAATGAAAAATTTACCTGGAGAACACTCACTTTAAAACCCCGTATGAACGTTGCTAATACACACCTTACATACATATTTTGTGGGTGCCCATCTGAAAAGCAATGGAAATATGCTTCCTTTCTAGCCATGGCCTTTCCACATTAAAGTAAAAAAATTTCCATGAAATACAAAGTAGACTCAATCCTGTATTAGTAAAATTAATCTGGCATGGAAAACAAAAAGACACTGATAAAGATAACCCACTTAGCCATCCCCGACCTAGACGGAGTGGTTCTCCACTGGGAAGTCATCGTCTAGCTTGAAAAACTAAATTCCGTTAGATGAGAGCCTCACAAGGGTAAAAATGGGCCATTTTGGTTTATCACTGGTTTTCTATCCTTTACATCTTACTATGATATCAGTGGAGCTGAGATTTAAAAGGTCACCTGTATGCAGAGTATTTCACTCAATAGTCAGAACTGGCAAGATATTGTGAGGAGGGATGTTCATAAAAGTTCACATCATACCCCTGATAGCCTACCATGACATTTCAGACATAGAAAAATAAAGCATAAGCACACTCTCTCCATTTTAATTAGCTGTCATTATAAGAACAGATGTGGAACATGGCCACCTCTCATACCAGAGTTGTTCTAAAAATAGTTTGAAGGGACAAAAAATGTGTATTGAAGTTTCTTTAATTTGCAGATATTGTCATAAAGCTTAACAGAGTAGTTTCAGCAGATATGGGTCTAGTATGTTTATGCCTTTTTCCCACCTTCAAATGTTGGATATAAATGTCCTACAGGTTTTCTGATTCTACTAGAGAATTTGTCCTTTCACAGGCTGAGACCGTATTTTTAGGCATATATACAGGAAATTTCCTTTGACATCCATAGGAATTCTCTGCATTATGAGTGTGTTTGAACACACAATTCAATCTGGAACCTCAAATAATTCAAAATTAAAAATTAACTGTTTCATAAGCTCTAGCCCTCTTTCACCAAGGAAACTCTTTTAGAACTATTAAACAAAAAAAAAGTGGGAAAATAGCACTTTAAAAAATATTTTAAAAGACAAAGCGTATGCTCTTGAAACAATCCTCAAATAATAGGAATCTGAATATGTATCCCAAACATTGGCTAATTATTATGCAACCACTGACAACTATAATGATTCCATTTCTTTTCCTCCTATTCAACTGGTTTCCTTTGAGGGGAAAAATTTACTAAACTGTGAAGCTTTTCACCTATTGTTGAGTAATAATGAAGATACAGGTGAAAACATAATAAGCATATTTTGGTAATCTAAAGTAACACTAAAAAGCAGCCCAAATCCTTCAAGGATCAAACACCTGTCAAATGATTATGAGTTAAAGCTAAATAATTCCTTCCTAATATTATTAATTCACCTAAAATTCAAGTTCTATTTGGGATGAGGACAAGAGAAAACTTTCTCTTTCCTATTAATAAAATTAAGCTTGACTGAATCATCTTATTTCCTCAGTGTTCTGGAGAGGCAATTGCTGTATTATTAGTAATAAGATTAACTTTGCTTTTTATTCCAGTCTATAAAGACCAAAGAAAAACTGCCAATGCGGCTACAATTGATGGACTCCCATATATTCACCACCTTGACAGAAGTAAACAAATCCATCTAAAGTCACCAACACAATACCCAAAGATATTTCACTTAAAACTGTACTAACTTGCTTTTAATTTCTCATTAGTTAGATTATGTGATGTGCCAAGTGACAATTTACAGAGCACCTGAGTGGGAGACCAAAGCCCTTTGAAAGGATCCATATTTCACTAAACTTCATTATATTTTTTAAAAAGTAGTAAGTGGCAAGGATTATCAATTTCAACTATGAAGAAATTGGGGCAAAAGGTCCTAATACTATCTAGTCTCTGTTTAACATAAACATTGCAGCCATTCAGTGATATACACTGAATCCAAATAGGAAAAATACATTCTGCCCTGAGGGAATGATCATAGAGGATTTATCAGGTCCATACTTGATTAAGAAGAAGCTTGGACTGCACTCAAGACCAGGCCAGTGGTGACACTTGTTACTCAGTCCTGGCTCCACAATTACTCATCTAACTATTGAAACAGAGATAATCCACTAGTATGCATTAAAAATACACAGATAAAAGCAACCTGAGAAATACCCAAGAACCCAGAAGGAATCAAAACCTGCCCAGAGGGAGAACATCTATGTCTCACTCAAGTTATATGACTGAACAGAAAGCACTAATATTACTTTGGCTTCTGAGAGAATGATCTACATCTCTTTGAGGTAAAACGAAAAAGTTATTTTTATTGAAACTCATGGTCATTCTTCCAAACTGTTTTGGAAATATTAGAGAATATGAAATAGAAAAACTGCAAAAGATAATGTTGAATTAAAATTCACAAAAACATCTCACATGGGATTTCAAGAATGCTGTCAAAATAAAACCATCTACACAATTTTCTTTTAGGAATTGTAGAGGCATTCCTAAACAAGGCATAAAACCCAGGTGCCATAAAAAAAAAGATGATAAATTGAACTGTGTTTTTAAAAAAATAAACAAAGTTAAAGACAAATGAGGAAATATTTGCATCACATATCTAAGATCAAGACCTAACTTCCTTAAAATATAATAAGTTCCCAGAAGTTGATAAGACTTTTACCTAATAGAAAACAGGCTGGGGGCAAAAGCAGTTGACAGAAAAAGAAATAACATATGGTTTTCAAATATATGAAAAGACTTTTGTCTCATTTAAAATGAGAAATGCAAGCTAATATAACTTACATACCACTTGTTATCTAGTTAAGTATTTCAAAGATGGATAACTCTGCTGGCAAGATCCTGGAGAAACAGGCATTTTCTAGACATTGTAGGTGGGAGTGTAAACTGTAGTTTTCTGAGGGCAACTGGGCAGCAACTAACAAAATTCAAAATGCATGTTCCATGACTCAAATGTTTTATTTTTATGAATCTCTAAAGTATATTCGCATTTCACTTATCAGTAAGAAGCGATATCCATATAAGAATATTTGTTGCAGCAGTACTTTCAATAGAAAATTGGAAATAACCTAAAACTTCTTGCTAACTTTTAAATAACATAATTTCCAAAACTTTAAGTTAGCCTGATTTTAAAAAGTAATCCAGAATACCTCTGGATACTTCTGAAGAGGGTAGGAATGGGAATGACAATGAGATTTGTAACCACTTCTGTATCTTTAGAAAAATTTAAAGTATCCCCTCAAAAACAAATTTTTAAACTATCAAAAATCACAAAAAACCCAAACCGTTCTCTCCTGTTAGAGCTTAAAATCTCACATGTTTATACAATCATTAATAGTAACTTTTGCTGAGAAATCTGTAGACTCATTAAATACATAATGTTTCTTACGAATATTCGGCTTTGGTATACTTCAAGCTAAATTAGGATCTTCAAACAGATAAACAATGGCTCCAGGTACCTCTTAAACTGGGGAATGATGCTGTCATTCAAGTCTGGTGTGTTATCAACTCAGAAAGCACTTACTGACCAATGCAAGCTACAAAGGTGGCAGGTAAATCATTTGGATCCACTTCTCTAAGACCTAGCTTCATCCATAGAATACTGCTAATACATCTTCTATCTGAAGTCTCTGAGGATCTTGAATCTTAAAATAGTAACCCTGTGCTCATCAGGTGTTGAGTGATTTTATAGATCTTTGGCAAAGTCATCTGGTAACTCAGAGGTAACGTCTGATGGCAATAACAAAGGAAAAACACCATTATCACACCTAGGCTTTTTTTAACCTAAGAGATGGGTATCAAGAGGAAGAAGAGACAGGCTGTCTGAAACTCAATGCTGTGTTAGTCATGCTGTCAGTCTGCAAATCTTGTTGAGGACACAGTACTTTTCTTTATGCAATGTTTGTTTTTTGGTCTACCAAATGCATTTTTAATAAGCACTATCTATGTAGTAGAATGGGCTCAGGCACTGTACTGTTAGTAATTTTTGGCATGGACTTACATATTCACACATAAGGTATATTATTAAAATGAATAGATATCTGGGGAAATTGGTTTTAAAAAATTATTTCCTATATATGTACACATTTTTAAACATGTTGGTCATACTATATACTTATACCAGTGTTTAGACTATTTTTAAATTTTTATTTTTTTTTTGAAGATTAGAAAAAGTAAGATTTATTGCAGTGCATTTCAAGAAACAGGCTACACCAGAGAGGGCTGTAGCCTAGACTACTTAAAATAGAAAATACATTCCCATGATTCAAGATTGAAAGTCTCAAAGGATGTACAGTATTGTCTCCTTCCGAATCCTCTTTCCCCCAGCCTCCCAATTTCCCTTCCCAGATGCCATCACTTCTTTACACAAATGCAAAGATTCCCCTTGTTACTATACTATAGTCCTTAATATCTGTTCTTTAATGAAAATAAAAGACAGAATGCTGCTGTAACCAACCAACCAAAAAAATTCTTCTGAAACAAGGATTAACTTTTAAGTCAGGAACTCGGTTAAGAGTATGCTCTCCCGCATCTGAGAATTTCCTTAGCTCCCCGCCTCTTCACTCTTATGCAGTCTGTCACCCTATAAGCTCTGAGAATGACACTGCTTGTGATGGTGCTGCTGAAGACGGTCAACTTTTATAGTGTTTAGAAGAGAAAGAGTTTCAAGTTCACAGAGAAATGTCTCAATATTATGATGTATTACTCTAAAATGCATTAATTGGAGCTCTTGATCTATCAACATCTTTACAACTACAAACTTCTATCTGAAAGTACATTCATACGGAATGACAGTGATTCTTAATTTTTGGCTGAAGGGCGGGGTCACCACTGCCTTTGAGAAACCAAGAAAAGCTTATGAAAATAAAACAAACTTATATACTTCTACTGGTCCAGAGACATGGTTGCTTAAGGACATCAGGCTATTAATGCCTAATCTCCTGCGTAACAAGCCAGGATCACGGGATCTGCTTAAGTGGTTGTAGTAACGTACATATAAGAAGAAAAAGAAGGATAACATAAGAATCAATCAGATGCTAGGAAGCGTTGGTTAGCTGGTGTCTGAAAAAAATAACTGAGTAGATGTTGTTGAAACTTTATAATTTTAAATTTCAAGGTGAGATTAATTATTCTGAGAATCTAATTCTATATGTAACTCAACCAATAAAGCTAAATGCAAAATATGTTTCTTAAATCTCGACACACAGATGACTTTTTATTGTTATTATCATTACTATAGCTAGCTATATGTTTGTAGAAATAAAATACAGTAATTTAATCTTTACCCTTCCCCTTTTTAAAGCAGCACTGCCTTTCAGTTGAGAGGAAAAAATTAAATGAGAAAACAAAAATTATACTTCACTGAAGAATCATCAAAATAAAGACTCAAATTCACTGAAAAATAGAAGAGCCATGAGAAACAGAAGCTTCCTCAAAAGTCAATTTAGTTGGTGATGGTTGCTTTTCCATTCACAGGAACAAAGATGATACTGGATCCCAATTTTAATGGAAGAATTTCATTCATTTTCTTTCTCAAATATTTTATTATTCTTTTTTACTTAAGAAATTATATATAAAAGTATGTTTTAAATCAGCTAATAAGCAGTTTAGATGAATATATTTCCAATTCTTTAAGATGGATTTAAAAAGTGATAATAGCATAAATCCATGAACTCAGAAATGCTGGTACAAAACCTCAACATAAACCTAAATTCTCAAATATATGAATCTAATGTAGCTAAATTTTCCCTCCATGGAACTCAGAGATTACTACCAATTTTCACTCCCTTTACAAAGTACTTTTCTTCTTCTTATAAAGCTTTTACCTGTAAGTTTTAAAGCCTTCAATTATTCTGCTGAAAATTATCTTTAGGAACAAAGATATCCTTTTATGAATACTCTCTTTAAATCAAAATGGAATATCTCATCATAAGAATTTTCTTATCTCACAGATAAAGAAAAACATTGACTGAATATCTTTAAGATTTCCTATCTGTTGAGCCAGAGAGCGAAATTTCTCATCTTTTAG
This sequence comes from Eidolon dupreanum, assembly GCA_028627145.1. Lineage (NCBI taxonomy): Eukaryota > Metazoa > Chordata > Mammalia > Chiroptera > Pteropodidae > Eidolon > Eidolon dupreanum. The sequence goes on from CM053515.1 coordinate 82,879,123, forward strand.
GGGAAAACAGTTGCATGGCTATAACATGCTAGTCAACAACGTGACTGAAAGTAGCAAGACTAAAATCAGAGCTAACACACAAATTATAAACACGTTTAGGGGTACACGGTAATAACAGAACAATCCACAATTCACTGGTACATATGACCTTTGTTCTAACAAAAAATTGAAACACAAGCAAAGCTGAATGCATTGAAAATGAGAGTAATAAAGTCATGTAAATGTTATGTGGTAATATATAAATATGATTATGAAATGGATACCAAATTGGACAAACAGGAAGAATGCTGAAAAACAAGTTTGGACACTAGCTTGTGAAAACTAAATGTATATTTTCAAAAAATTCACCCAAGACTTTAAAATTAATTTATAATTTGGTAAATCTTCTAATAAATCTAGCATTTGTTGTGAAGCACTGTGAATTTCCATAATAACATATAATTGTAAAAGGTTCATGGGGAAATGAGAGGTTTACAAAGACAATATTTAATTAGTGTAAACTGGCAAATTTTATTCAAACATAATGCATCCATGTTAAGACTGGACTGCATGTCTCAGTTATGGAGTTTCACTGTAACACCACCCTTGGAGATTTATTGCGGCACTCCTTACAGGTCAAAGTGCCTCCATAAGGGCTTCTGAGGCAATTCCATCACAAAACCCTAGACAGGATCACCTCCCACCAATCTTTTGCTGAGCACTACTCTCACAAAGACTGCAGAGGCTTCAATGTTTTCTTTGCAGGCTGGCATGATACAAATGGCAGCAGACAAAAACAATGTTAAAAAAAATAAACCAAATAAAAGGCTGTACACAAGAACTTATGTTTATTGCAAACAAAACCAAAACAAAACAAAAAAGAGAGAGGGAAAGAGAAAATGGTCAAAAGCACAACACATAAGGTTAAGAATTTAAAAGCATCTTACATTCTGCCCTAATGGCAGCATAATTAATAGGAACAAACGGCCGTCTTGCTGCCTGCCGCAGCCGGAGGGTATTTTTGCAGACCTGACGAGCAAATTTTGTGAAATATGTAGTGTGGAGGAAGAAAGCTTGACGAGTCTTCACTGCAGACTTTGGGCTCCCAGTGTTTCGGACCGGCATCCCCTGCATGGCCTGGCGAGACATATGGCTTCTAACACGGGGGTCCTGCAGAATCAGATACCAACAAACACGTGAAGAAACAGAACTGGTCAAAGTGTAGTACGACTCGTATCATTCTCAAGGAAAAGTGCAATGTTTAAATCTTCCGCTAAAGCATCTATAACTTAATACCCTACATCAAAAGAAGACAATTTAAAAGTATATACTTTGGGGAAGGTGGGGAGTAGAGAAGAAAACTGGGTTGGGGGAGAGGGTGTGTTCCTACACTTTTGTGTTTAAATTGACCTTAACTGTTCTGAATCACATTCACCATAGTAAAATAGCGCCCAGGGGTTAATTAGATGATGATGATGATGATGATGATGATGATGATGATTAGCATTGAAAGACTCCTGGTAGGCCTAGGTGCTTGGTATCTACAATCTAAGAGAATGTTTACCAAATTCATATTTCAACTACTGTTCACCTCAAGATTAAGTCCATACCTTCTTATCTATCCTATGATAGCCCAGGGGTAGAAAAAATGTTCAATTTGTATTTAAGATTCGTTTTCAATAGTATCTAAAGGCTGTAAACTGTTTTCAAAAAAGCAATTAAAACAAACATTTAATTTGTAAGCTTTCTACTTATGCTAATGCCTCCCACACATATTGTTCTTTTGTCTCAGTAATCTCACAAGACAAATATTTTGAATACCTGAAAAGATTTGATTTGTCCCTGCCCCTCTCTTCACTCCTACCCTGAATACTGTGGTGCTGTTGTTTAGCTATAAAAATAGCTTTGTTTGCTTTTAAATTATCCAACTCTGTACTCTGTTTTCAAGGATGATCCAACCATTGAAAAACATGACATTTCTCAACGCTAAAAGGGCTACTGCTCAGGTACCTCTGCAGCTGGGCTGGGAGATAACTTCTCTTCTTCTGACTGGGTGGGCATTTTCAGGCCTCCATATTTTTTCCAATAGAGCCAACAGGTTGCACATAATCTACACTGCATATTAGGTGGGCCCCAAGAATACCACTGATGAGACTGTGTAGCTAAAGATGAAGGAAAAAAAAAAAACAAAGAATGCTATATAATTTATAACATTAATACTCATATATTCAAATACTTCAAAAACATTCCAAAGCCACTTTCAGTTTACAATGTATTTTTCTTTCCCCAGCTTACGAGCAAATATGAGTCGAATATACACATTTTTTAAGATTCGAATTTCATCAAAAACCATTTATTTCTATATATATATCATGTGGCATCTATTAAGAGAAGCTATTAGATAAATAAAGTAGCCTATATTACATGTTGTGTTGCTGAGAAAGTTTTTGTTTGTTAATTAAAAATGTTTTCTCTTGTGCACATTCCTGGAAATAAGTTATCTGAAAGGTATTATTATTAGTGTTTAAAGTCTAAATCCAGATTTCCAAACCACCCAGAGTTTAAAGGTGCTCAGAGGGGTCCCAATGATAGCGGCAGGAATGTGACTGAAATAGGTATTTCTTTTCCATTCCTTTATTTTAATCAACAGACAAAATGATTATTTTAAATTTCTCCCTTTAAAAAAGAGAATTCCTTTCAAGACTACAAGTCCATATTCAAGTGAGCATACGTAGCCAAGATCAGAGTATGCTTAAGAACTAGTAACTTGATTGATTTATCATGTAGCTAAACATGGCAAACCTGTGGTTTGTTCTGCAGTTTAAATTACTATCATATAACACTGAAAGAATCCTCCTTTTGAAGTTTGAAAACACTGACGCTAAAACATTAAGCTAATGAAGTGCATAAAAATTATTATAACTCTTTAAGTTTGCCTTAGAATATTCTTCCTCTGACCTGTAAGTTAATCAGATCAAAATGTTCAAATAGCACAGCAAGGTGTCAACTAATACTTCACAAACTAATGTCAAAAAAAGAAAATATAGCGATCATAATAATCAAATTGTCTTTTAGTTAATTGAGACCAATACTGTGCACTCATTATGTGTTATTTTTGGAGAACTCCTTACAAGTACCAGCCTAAAAACCTTCCCTCTTAAAATTGAAAAACAAATAATAAAATAAGTTGGTTTTTCTAAAAATAGAAATTATAAGAATCCTATATATTAGGCATGGACTTATTTCGGATCCTGAAAATAAAATTTTACTCATATTTAAATATACCTTTTAATGAAATAAATGTAACTTAATATTTGTCAACAAATGTCTTTCACCATACATAATTAACTCACATTCAATTAAAAAAGCTGATAAAATGGAAAATACCAACTTCTTTCTATAATGATATGTTATATATGTAATAGTAAGAAAATTTTATGATAGATTATTTTAAAATATGGATCTAAAATAAATATTACAAAATTAAAATTGCTTGTTTGTCATACACATAAAAATTGCAGAATAATTCTTTACAGGGATATGTAAAAATATATCAGTGTGAAAGGGGTTTGTAAGTCAAAAATAAGAGAGATTAAGCCACCATTATTTGTCTGTGAGATTCTTTTTCTCATTTAAGTATAAATGAAATCTAAGAATTCCCAATTCAAAGACAATTTATGATGCAATCCATGTAAAATCTTGATTAAAAGAGTCTAATTTTCCATAGACTGTTTGCCCCTGTGCGCCCATGGTGAAGAAAATGGTTAGACATATACCACTTCTATGAAGTCAGCAATTTGTCTGGCTCACACCTTCCTTAGTTTCAGGAGACATAATTATATGACTTGGTTTTAAAAGTCCTTTCTAATGCTGAAACCTAGTGTGGAGTATGGAGCAGAGTCACAAATGTCTTTAGTTCCTCTGTACTTAGGGCAGCAGGCTCCATCTACCCCCAAAGAGCTGCTGAGAGACAAAAACTGGGCACCCAGTATTAGTTTTAGTTTTCTTCCCTCTCTTATCCCAGGCCACTTAGGTTTGAAGGAAACTTAGATGATAATGTCACCAAACCCCCACTAAGAGATTATACCGTTGTTTGAGATTTTAAATAAACATAAAAAGTGTATCAACTATGTAACAGTTCATCTCAGTAACCTAATATATATAATATGATACTGCCAGCCTCTGGTTGGTTTTTGGCATGGCTCAAATACACTGGGACTCTGGAGCCCAAACCAAGTATCATAGAACAGCATCGCCCAAACCAGTGCTCTGAGGAAACCTGGCTTTGAAGACTATAACTAGCAGTTTATCCACACACAGGTCTTCACTACAGAATCATTTTGGAGCCTTTAATTTGTCAAAGTATACTGAGAAACTCCAAAAGGGGACTTGGTATATTTCATGGGACCACAGTTTGCACAAAGCTAGTATTACAACTCTGAAGGCAGCTTAGCTGACACTGCTGTAAAACTCAACAAACACAGGACCCCATGGAAGCATATCAAACAAAGGAAAGCCAATACCCAAATTTAATGTGCAGGTGCAAGGTAAGGATGGGCATCTACTCATTCAGAGGCTACATGATCTGCCCTCCATGAAGTACTGACCTCATGTACCTTGAGAAAGCAGCTCAGGCCTTAAAGGGGAAAATAAGAGTCCTACTGGAGAAAACTTACCATAGCAGCTTTCACAGGCTCGCCCTAAGAGGGGATTCTGTGGCTGGAATGTGGTCCCCACAGCTCCATTCACAGCACCAGGTTTGCCATTGCTGGTGGATATTTGGTTCGGATTTGGTTTGCTGCTTTCAATGAAATGTAAAGTGAGGTATAAAAATGGCTTGTACAACAAGGCAAAAGGCTCTACATTGCGTTACTGATTTATCTTAACCACACATAAATATCTGAATATTTGATGAAGAAATAAACTGGCACAAATGAAACCAAGCCATTCATCTTTACAAAACAAGGCCATGTAAAAACCAATCTCTTATGCTTGACACTCACAAAATAAATACAGCCATCTCTCTTCTCCACCCAAATACAATTTCCTTAGGACACTCTCTGTTGTATTTGTACGATACAAGTTATTAAGTCTTATCAGATATCACAAGTTGTCCTGAGAAAATAAAATACTTTTTTTGGATCAAGTAAATTAAGTTAAAGACAGTGTGTTGTTCCGAGAAAACCACTGTCCTGTTCTTGCTGACTCTACGGTTTCCGCTCAAGGGGACTGTTCAAAAGCCACATGTTCAACACAGACACTGAATGTCAACAGGGCATATCTCCAGAGGTAAATTAGCATTTTAGGAGATTATGACTGCTCATGATAATGTCTATTACATGTTTGAAGTTTGAGAAAGATTACAAAGCATTTGAAATTAGAAAAAAACAATAAATGCATTTTGAAGTTTTCAAGAAAAATTTTAAGAAGGAAGAAAAGGGTGACATCTATCAGAACTGTATGTGTAAATTTCCCAGAGGCCATAATTCCTAAGAAACATGTAGCCCAGATTATCTTGGCACTTAGGGTACCAAGACACATACTGTAGCAAACATGGCTAACTTTTCCCATCTAGAGGAGGCTAACTACCCTGCTTATATGCCATGCCCAAAAATACTGTACAGGTACACATAGTATGTCCTCAATAATCTAACAATTCATTTAACATATATGTGTTCAGTACCTAGTAAACAAAAGTGCCTGTCTCAAGAAGCTTCCATGTCTATTTGCTAGACAGGAAATAAGCAAAATAAATTAGCCAATTATTAGTGAGAAATAAATGCTGAATGACTAAACGCAGATGATACTCTACCTCCCCATGGTTACTGAAGTAATGAGAGGTCACAACTGTCAAGATATGGGAGTTTCAACATACAGTGGGTTCAGGAGTTTCTTCTTTGCTATTTCTCATTCCTACAGTTTCATTATCAGCAAAAACCTAGTATGTAAACTTGGCCTGACAGCAAATTAAGATTTCTTTCTGGCATTGTTACTCTCACTCTTAGGTGACACCTCGCTGCCACCACCACAGAAGAAATTATTTAACCTCTGAGCACACTGAGGTCCCTATTCTACAAACAGAGCTATTTATACTTCTAACTTGTACCAGTAATGTATTCTGAAGACAAACTGGTTTTAAAAAACACATTTTAAGCCAGAATGTATTTCTCTTCTTATAGTTTTCATTTTAAAATGTACAAAATGAAAAGCAGTGATTTAGAATACCTAAGATTTCCAAGAGACACAATAATATTTCTGATTTTTAAAAACCTACTATATGTAGACAGAAATGCTGGCCTTTGAAATGAAGTGACTGATATAATTTCAGAACGCTTCCCCCCAAAATGAAAATTTCTGATATTTAACCCAGAGTTAAATACATGTGCTGAAAAAGAGCTAATACAAATTTACATAGTTGAGCTACCTGAAAAAAAGAATAAGAGTAAATACAACTTCAGTTGATCAACAGAATCTACAATGTTGTTTGGCTGAATAAACTGACCTTAATATTGTAATAATTACAAAATGAAAACAAGTGTGCAAAGACTGAATGTAAACTTGTGAATCACTTAAAATGTTTTGCAAAACCAAATACCTACAAATTAATTTTCAAGGAAAAAATGACTCATGTCAATGTGACCATTTGAATAAACTTTTACTGTAAGACAAACATATAAAAAAGTTTTTAAACCTGCATAATATGAAACGCCCTTCTTTTATCTAATACCCAAAAACCTTTTCCCTCTGCTCATCTGTGCTCTAGATTCCACTCCTCCTGCCCTCTTGAGAACTCTGTACACTTGATTCTCTTTTCTGGACCCTCCTCATTACTATGTAAGCATTATTTCTCCTATTTGAAAAACTTTCTTTATCATGACCTACCCCTCAGAACCAAGAACTCTCTCAACTGCTCTTTCTAGCTAGTCTTCTTTAGGCTGCAAATCTTCACTGTCTGCAGCTCCTTGGCTCATATGCAGTCCTCAGCAGTATAATAAAGATGACCTCCATGCTGCTAAATTCCTGGGCTATTTTTCACCAGCATCTGACACTGTTTTAATCTCTTTCCCTCCTCGAAACACACTCCTCTCTTAGCTTTGATGATAATGTACTCGTCTCACTATCCTTTTATAGCTATCATACTCTATCTGATATAGAATTTCTTCAAGCTTGGTCCAAGGTATTTATTTCTTACTGCTCCTCTAAACACAATATTGCATGTTATTGAAGCTCCGATTTGTATAACTAGCCAAGAACTTTCCTCCAGGTTTACAACCAATATATCCAAAAGTATATTCAACACTTCTTTGTGGACCAAAAACTCAAAATAACCTAACCTGGTTCCCTGCCACAGATTTATTAGCTTGGTGAATTGCACAGCAATCTACCTAGTTGTGCGACCCTGAAACCTGGGACTCAACCTTGACATCTGACCTCCACTCCTCCATACAAGTCAATCAATCCCTCCAAGTAGCGTACCATTTCCAGGGCCACAACTCTAGGTCAACTAAATATCATCTTTCCTCTCCAACAACTTCATAACTGGTCTCCTTACACCCACCCTTACTCTCCTTCCCCACACCATCTCCAAAATATAGCCAGTGATCTTAAAGTATAAATTTGATCATGACACTTCCTTATCTAAAATCTATTTCTACTCTTCATCAGATAGATACATTCCTGGCCCTTGCCTACCATACCAGCCACATAAAAGGTATTCTCCATCTTAATACTTGTCACACTGAGTAATAAGCTGTTTGGCATCTGTCTCCTCCACCTTAGGATGCAGCCTGTCTTCTTAACCTTTCTACTTCCAGTACTGCTAGGCTCAAAAGAATGACAGTATGAAATAATTCTTAATCTATTATTTGTTTTTAAATATTCTATTTCAGAATTAACTGGGAAATGCTTCAAAGCACTCAAGATTTTCATCCAGTTCAATAATGCAGCTCATAAATTCTATTTATGTAAATGATTTATACAACTTTTTTTTAAAAAAGTATGATTAGAAACCATCTTGAGCTCCAAAAATCATTTACCTAGATCAGGCCTTGGCATAATAAATATTTTAAGCTTTGTGGATATTATAATTCTGGTGCAACTACTGAACTTTGCAATTGTAGCACAATAGCAGATATAGACAACACATAAATGAATGAATATGATGAAATCTGCTTTTACATTTTTTAAATGTACTTTTCCTTTGATGTGACAGCACTGCAAAATACAAGAAAGTTGGTATGCTTGCTTTTGAAAATCTAAGACACATGAATCACAATAGTGTTTTCTTTGGGGAGTTCTTTTATAAATTAGTCAAATATATAATTTTCAAAAATATTAAAAACTACTTTACAGAAAGAACATTACACCTCGGAATAAAACTTACTGATCCCATAAACTACATGTTATTTGCCTTGAAATGAAAGATTAATAAGAAACATTGCAATTAATTATCTATGAGGGCTCCTATATATAAAAATGTCTTAACATACTAAAATTCAGTAAACAAAGGCTAAGTATAAAACAACTGTACTGAGTTCAAAGAATGAGAAAAATCTTGGAGTACATATTACTTTGTAATAAATTTCATTTTAATCCCCAAAGAACATAGGATAGCACTAGATATATGGTGCACGATAAACTAAATTTTCATGAACAAATGAACAATCTAACTCTAAAGACCTCAAAAAAATTGGAATTCATTTTAAAACACAGCAAATGAAAAGAAACAGGCATTCGTTTTGATATGAAAATGATTTCTAAATCCAAAGAATAATCAATCACAGAATGCTAGACTGAAACAAGCAAAATCTATTCATTATTTATCTAACATTTACAAAGTATGATTCTAATTACTTTCCCTAACCCTTCCCTCAAGCAAACAATGTAAAATCATCAACCAAATAAACAACATACCTCAAAAGGGCAAAGCAAACAAATCCATCCTATAACACAGAAATTTCATAAGCTGCTAGCTTTCTGAAACATCTGCCTTGAATAAGTTTCATTGGTTAGTTTCCTGACACTCTCTCTGAAGCTATTACAGAAGTACAGTACATGGCAGTCTTCCTCTTGTCTTTTTGTTAGTCTACTTGGGGTTTCTCCCACCAGCCATTTTTCTCTCTAAAAATATTACTGTAGTGGTATAATGTGAAGCAAGTCTCATGCTTCGTAGTGGAAGAAAACAAGATACATAAAGAAATTCAAATTTTGCTGAAAATGATCAAAATGATATCTTTTGTTTTAAAAGAATTAATACCATGACAAATATTTTAAAAGATTTCCATTACTTACTAAGTTGGGATATACACTTGTTTCAGTTTACTCTCAGCTTCTGCTGCTTTTAGACGTTTCTAATTTAAAAGACAGATAAAATAGTTTATATACAGTACCTAATAATTATTAACATTTCATTATTTTTAAAAATTCACTAAAAATGAAATTCAAAAATTGCCATTTAAAAATGTGCACATTTTTAAACTGCAGAAATTTCTAAGAAAACTCACTAGATTCTAAGGTAGAGAACTTTAAGTACTGATAACATATTAGACATAGATTTAAAAAAATAAAGCAACGAACAACCCCATTACCCATGTGAGTGAATAAAAAGGACTTGTAAGTAACCATTTTCACTTTTACTTTCTACCTTATTTCTTTTTTGCTTTTCTGGGAGGAAAAAAAAATCACATATAATCTTTGCTTTTACAAAAATGTCCAGAGATGATTAGTTTTTAAAGTTCATGCAAAAGAAAGAGATAGTAACTATTCTAAGTAAATTAAATAAGAATTTACCCTCAAATGTTGGGAGATATGCAGTAAACTTTAAAGCTTGGCTGAACTCACACCAGATTTTAGGAACCAATTAGGAGCCAAATGCAGGGAAAGGAATAGGAAAAAGATTATGTAATCAAATCCTGAGATTGATGAATATAATAATGAATGCACATAGGGAAGGAAAATAACATATGGTAGCTAGCCAAAAAGAAGACAAAGCAAAATATAAGGCAATCTTTCGTCTTCCTAATGAGAAGAAAACAAAAGCATTTAGGGGGACAACTTTAAACTTTTAAGGACGGAGTTGAAATTTCTGAAAATAATTATATTCAAACACTTTTCAACCATCCTTGATGCCATCGTGTGTCCACCATCTTTAGGGACTCTTTTTGCTCTGAATAACACAGGTTTTCAGAGCATGTAGTTCACCTAAGTTCTCCCTGTTTCAAATAAGCACTTTTTGAATTATATATGTCATTGACACTAGAAATATTTCAACAAGCTATGGGTGACTAATCACTATTCATGATCTCAACTTACTGTGGTAATTTTTTAAGTGATCCTTTAAAAGGTATTTTTACAGCACCTAATATTTGCCACTGTGTAATCACATATATAGGAAAAATAATGTCTGTGTTAAATATATTTGCTCTTTCTTTACTACTGGTTCTGATATGTGACTAGAAAGATACAAAAATAGGTATTGATTGAGGTCATTTCAGGAATATCTGCCTTTCCTCAAAAGTAATATTATTTAAAATAAGTGACTTAGAGAATTACCTTGCTTTGAAACATCTGGGCTGAACTAAAAAAAAAAAAAAAAAGACTCCCTTCTTTTAGAAATAATTTTGGAGAAAAATTTATGTACAGTATCAAAGCATCAAACCAGTTAAGACTAACTATTACAGTTACATTCTAAGATTCAGAGGATATATCCACACAAGTGTCATATAAGGAGATTTCAAAAGATATTTTAAAATATTTCAAATTGTATGGTTGATGACATTCATCTAAATTTTTGATACTTGATAAAAATAACTTGTTTATAAGGTTTATAAGGTTTGTGTTAACATCACATCTTAAGTCTTTCCCATCAACTATACTCACAGAAAGACGAAGCACCAGGCACCTGTAAGGAAAATACTGCCTCTCTAGTGGTATCTTTCCCTGGTGTCTTTCCAAAACAGTTACAATACATTCCGAAGTCAAAAAAAGTTAAGACTAAAATCTCAAAATATTATCTTAAGGATATGAAATCATGTAGTTTAAAATAGTCTAGAAAAGATAAAGCAAACAAAACAAATTTAAAATTAAGTATATTGCTAAGAAATATTAAAATACAAACAGAAAAGTTCACTTTAATGCAATTGTATTGGTTGCAATATAAAAGAAATCACCTGCTGCACGTATCTGTCAGTAGTTTTCCACATGTAATAATATTCAATGATGCTAGTCAATGATTTCCAAGGAAGCTGAAAAAATATTTAACATGATAATGAAAGCAAGTCAGTCAGAGACTCTAACACAACACACTCCATTTCTCACTTCCTATTTTGTTAAAAATTATAAACCTTATGACTGATACTATTTCATGACTTACTCAAAAAAGTTGTTCTTGGGCTATAGGTGCGGTTGAAGTACAATTTTTAGAAATGATATTTCAACAGATTTAGCCAGAGTCACTTTAACTTCCAAAACAGATGCCAGCTACAACTGAGTGTCAGTTGGTCTCTGGCATAATATTTCTCATCCTTTTAAAAACTGTTCTATTTTGACCTATTTTTTTTTTCTCTTTTTTTTGGAAATAACCTAAATCTCTGAAAAATAACATAGCCAAGTATGGTTTTTATTAGAACAAACAGAAAGCTTGCCTTTGCTATTTTCCATTATTCAAAAATGGACAAATGAGCTCCCACTCTTGAGACCCACAACCAAAGAATATATTCAATATGTCCCTCTGTAAAGAGAAATCTGTTAGTCTTCCAAGATGCAAATCGAGGCAGATCAAACCTTCAAAAAAAATGACTGATCACATTCATGATTTTTAGCTGTTGTGGCAGATTTTACAGATAGGTGACTCAGCACTCTTTCTCTCTGGCTCCCATCTAGCTGATCTTAATGCACCATCGAGTTTAGAGTTATAATCATGCTTCCCAGACCACACACTACAGCTTGTGACACACATGTAAAACATCCATGCCACTCCTATTATCTCCACATTTAACTTACCTATATGATATGAAGATAAAACAGATGGAGTTTAGGGAAGGGAACTTATTTTCAGTTTAACTGAGTGGCAACTCCAACAACAGTTACAAATGTGGTCTCTCCTTACAGGACCAGATCAATGCGTCACTGACATTTGCATTGTAACTAAAGCAAACAGTTTTCTCCAATCCAACAGGCAATCTAATGGAGTTGAAAGGGTCCAAGGGATAGTTTAAGAACCTTATGGCAAGATCTCACAGGACAATCACTGACATAGTCCCCTATAGTTTTAAGCAAGCAAAAACCTCTTCATCTCCTAACTATTCTTTTGAGAACTAACCCCTAACATGGAAAGACCTGGAAGCCTAATAAAAGGAAACCAAGGGGACCATATAACCTGAGCATCATCATGATCCATACTTCGTCTAAACCATAAAGTCCTAATCAGGCATGCTCAGCACCACCACATTCTTATCCAAAAGAAGAGTAGGTCGTGAATGCAGAAGTAACATGCCCCAGTATGCCTACTCCTGATTCAGTATCATTTCTCCCTCAACCCTCACTTGTGGCTTCATGGGAGTTCCCTATGACAGGTCAATTTGGGAGGGAAAAAACCTGAATGTGGCAGATGGCGTGCGTGATATGCTGGCACCAACCAGAATTATGTTGCTACATCATTTCAGTCCTGAGCAGGAGCAGCTCTAAAGCACAGTGAAGAAGGGAGATCCTTTTGGAGGGTGGAACGTTACACATCTGGTTTTCTACTTTGAGGTGAAGGAGAGATGACAAGGAGCACTAAATTCATATCCATTCATGGACAGTAGTTATTTACTTGTCACAATGATTAGTGACTTGAAAGGAATCAATTTAGAGGGTTGGTAACTATGAGGTTTAGAAAAGAGGCTTGTGGGACAGGGAACAAGATGGGCTTAACTGTGAAGATATTTGTGGCCCCATTCTTACAGGTGCCTTGTGCAGAGAAGATGCTCATTATTATCAGGTGAATAAGGTTATCTCCTCTATGGCTATCAGTCAGTCAGCCTCTTTTCCTAGCTACACCAATGATTGCTACTCAAAGGATATATAAACAAAGAGGACACAGAGGCAAGGAGACAGAAGTTACACATGGGTGCCACTACATGGCTATCCTCTCACCAAATCTGATCCGATTATTCCAAGTGTCCAATCTGCAAGGAATAGAGTACACTGGGCCCCTAATAACATGTCAGTTACATTAAGACTCTCAGCATCCTTGGAATAATAGCTATCTTCTCACTGAAAAGACAACCATTCTAAATATGACTTGCCTTTTCTGCCTATAGTGTTGGCTAGCAATACCACCCACAGACTTATGAAAGACTTATTCCCACAGACCACTGCTGCTAATCCAGGGCTCAGAACCCTCAGGAATGAAGGTTTGGGTCACCCTACCAGATTAAGAACTCTGGTATCAAAGGTACTAAAGTGAGAGAATTGTGGGAGAATTAGATTTTGAATGCCAAAGAAGGCCTCAGGATAAGTTTCAGAAAAGGAGATAGGAAGACTAAAGAAACCATCCATTATTTCCTTCCTTGCTTGGTATAATTATTTTCCTCTGCACCTCAATTCCTTTTCAATTCATATAAGGTCTGTTATTGATAGTTTTATCTTTATAATTTAATGCAGAAGCTATAAGCTATAAAGACGAGGTTGTGACTAAAACCAAAGGATGAATACACATCAAACAGAGATGAATGCTATAACATTAAATTTGGGGCTCCCCATTTGAAGAAATGGTACCACAGTTTCTATTAATTCAGAAATAATTACTATTGTTTAAAAGTCGATGTATAGAAAGGAAGCATGTACAGAAAGTAAGGACAGATGTTAAATAGCCACTTCTAGCTTCTTTCCTTGAACCTCTCAACTTAACTATTTCCAAATACCTTAGAACAAAGGTGCAGACTTATGGGCCAGGCTAGCCAAGCAGACAAACCTAAATGACACTGAGATATAGAAGTGAGTAACAAGAGATGAGACTGCATGCAGGGAGACTGGATACTTTGGCAAGAACAATGACTGCGGCACCATGCTCTTCTGGACCATCTGAGATGACTTTTCTGCCGTTGATGCTTGACATCATGGATGCTTAGCAGCAGAAGGCATGGTTGCTTCCACTGTTACTGGACGAGTAGCATCCAAGCCTAGTTCTCTAGTCTTCCTAGAGATTCTATGAGAAACTAATATCCTATATTCCTTTCTGCTTATATTAGATATAGTGAAGTCTGTACATAGCAACAAACAACTCTAATATAACCTATACATTTATTCTTTATTCTAAACAAGATGAGGTTGAGTTTCTCTCACCCATAATCAGAAACACTCTAGTAATACAAAAATTGTTAAGAAGTGAAGTATTCGAAAAATAGCCCCTAGAGATGTGGCGTTTATTGACTAAGGTGAAGCAGAAATCAAGCAATACTGGTGGTAGAGGCAGCAGACATGGTAATGGGGTCTCTGCTAGAACGTTGCCGTTGTAAGGTTAGATATTGCTCTTGGCTTCACATGTCCTGGCCATGAAGCATCTAAACTTGGATCCCTGGCAACTCCCCAAAAGTTCTGTTAGCCTTCTAACACCCTATAATAAATCTCTTTCTCCTTAAATCAGCTCACTTAAATGGATTCTGTTGTCTCTTTTCGAACTTCCTTCTAGATCACTTTTCTATAACATAAAGGCTAGAAATCCAAACGTTATATTTTCAAGACTCCCTTGTGATTTATTTCTTCCAGTCAGATATATGTACATAAGACCTAAATTCAGAAGTGAATTAAGCAGGATTGAGAGGATGGTGCGCAAGGCATCAATCTGCCGCAGCTGAACAAGGAAACATAAAATTGTTCCAAAGTCAAAAGCTTGGCTAGAGGTTTCCTCATCCAAAGATCATGGTTAAAGTAGTGTAAACCTGGAGCAGAAGTTAGGCCAGAAGCTTCCCAGTTTCCATATGAGGCAGAGGAATGGGGTGAGTGCTTGTGGGCCATTTCTGTGGAGTTGTTCTGAAGTCTAGCCTGGGGGGGCCTCCTTCTCTAACCCTATCAATGATTTTAAGCACCCAATTTCCAAAATTACATCCTATTCTGTTCAAAATAGCTCCTATAATTTTGTTATCTGTAACTGAAACCGTGATGCTACAACATCTAGGAAATAACCTTTGCTAAAAGGAGTTTCTATGATGATGGACTTAATTACATGAAGAAGAAAGGCTTTGCTATTGTGCACTTGGAACTTTTCAGATTATATATTTCAGGTTCTGCTTCTGTTTAAGATGTAGAAATCCACAAGAGAATGTCATTCCGTCTAAAAATGAGGAAAAAAAACAGATAATCTATAAAACCCTAACAATTCTTGAGTCCATCAAAGAACTAAGGTTATGAGACAGACTATCAACTGAATTCCAAAGTCACTCTGAGGAGAGACAGGACTCACAAACAATTTTTACTTTGGCAAAGGACAAAAGAGAGACAGGTAACCAATAAAAATGAAGGTAAGAAGAAAAAATTAAAAAATTTGCCAAATAATTAAAGGTCACTAGTGGGCTGGACAACTGTTAACATCTATAGAGGCACTAGACACAAGAGAAATCCACACACATTTGCCACAGATCTCATCATAAAGAACTGGGCCTAAGCAAGAAACCTGAAAAAGCCTCCAATGGTGGTGATAAAAATTTGAGTCTACACAAAGAAATGAAGAGGGGCAGAAATAGTAAAAATTTTAAATAAATACAATAATGATAAGTAAACAAAAATTTATATAAATATGTTTACTTACATTTATATAAAAATAAATCTCTTTAAGAGATCATTGATTGTCTAAAGCAAAAATTAGTAATTATATACTGTATGATATAAGTGGTATTTGATTGGAAGGTAGACCATGGTGCATTAAAGATACATACTGTAAACTACTAAACAAATAAAAGTTTAATTACTAAGCTACTAGTAGATAAAATGGGAATCATAAAAATCAAAAAAGAACAAAAAACAATGGGACAAATGGAAAATTAATGCTAAGATGATAGATTTAAACTGATAATTATATTATATTACTGATAATTTTATTAAAGGGAAGTGGTCAACACCATAACTGAAAGGTAGAGTTTGTCAGATTGCTTATTTTTAAAAACCCAACTGTATTCTGTCCACAAAAAGCCCATTCTGGACATATATAATATAAAAATAAAAAGATGGAAACAAGATATATCATGTAAACAATAAAATAAAAGCTTTCTAGCTTTAATTATATTAATTATATTAATAGGAGATAAAGTAGACTTCATCCAAAAAAATATTAGCATTAATAAAGAGGTATGGTATAAGGATAAAAAGGTCAACATATCACAAGAATACAACAACCCTAAATGAATATGTACGTAATAACAGAGTTTCAACATAAAGTAAAAACCTAATTACAATTGAAAGGAATAGAAAAATCCACAATTATAGCTAGAGACTTTTCATACTGCTCTCTCAATAATAGAACAAGTGGACAGAAAATCATTAAGGCCTCAAAAGACTTGAACAACACTATCAATAAACTTGACCTAAATAGCATTTATAGAACATTCTACTCAACAGAAAAATTTCTGTTCTTTCCAAGAGGACATGGAACATACACCGTAATAGACCACATATTAGGTCTAAATCAATCAAATCTCAAAAACATAAAATTTGCTTTTTTTGTAGAGTATGTTTTCTGATCACAAAATAATTAAATTAGAATTTAGTAACAGAAAAATCTCGGGGGGGCGGGGAACACCAAATATGTGAAACTTCTAAATAATCCATGGATCGAAAATCAACCAATCAACTGTCAAAAGAGAAATCAAGAAGAAAAATGAAAAATACTTTGAAGGAATGAAAACGGAAGCACCTTATCAAATTTTGTATGATCAAGCTAAATAAAACAGTGTTCGCAGGGAACCCAGATACCCCTTTCTCGGGTGTTCAGCAACAAGAACTGGGAGAAAGCAAGAAACCTAAGAAACCCCCACTGGTGGTGATGTAGGTGTGCAAAATGACGATCAGCTGCCACTGGGGGCCAGGCAAGAAAACCCCTGGCTTCCCAGATCCTTCTTTCATATAAAGCAAAAGCTATCTACCACTGGAGAGAGGCAGAAGTTTGTTCCCATCCAAGAACCCCTACCAATAAAAGGCAACAAACACAAAGCAGAGAGTGGTTGCCACAAGGGAGCTGTAGGAAGAACAGAAATGCAGTGGGGACTCTGTCACTGAGACTCAGGTACACAACACCTGCCTAAGACTGGGGCTAAAACAGGACAACTGAGAAACCCTCTATGTCCTCACCACAAACCTTGTAGGCAGTAACAAGCAACACCATGCTACCATCAGGAGAAGGGCAACAACATGGAGACAGGCTGAGTAGCACAGGGCCTGCTGAGGTTGGGGCAGGAACACAGAAAAAACTCTTGGCATTCCACGCCCCACATTAAGCACAGGTAAGAATCTGAAGTCTGTGGATGTTCAAAACACTCCCTATTCACTACTTCAGTGAGGGATCTGCCCCTCGAAAGAGTACAAGATGGCCAGACATACAACACACGACACCTGAGACAAAACAGATGAGACTAGCAGCAGTTTATTAGTGACATGTGCTCACAGACCAGGGGAAGTGGACACCATGTAGGGACACATGGAGGCTGCACTTGGGAACAGTGAGCCAGAAGGGGTTGTGGAAGTAAAGCTTTGTGTAACAAGAGGGTAAGTGTGCTCTGGTTTCTAAAGAAGGATCCCATGGGAGGATATAATTGGTTTGTTTGAATAATTCTTCAGGCTGGCCAGGAAGTGAAACCTGTTAGGTTGCAGACGACTGAGTAAGGTGTTAAGAGAACTAGTCAGATGGGGAACCCTTCTTGTTGGGTGAAGGCATATCTGGCAAGAACAGGGGAACTTACAATTAAGCTATGAGGCTCAAAAATGTCAAGGCAGTACATGAAATTGTAGGCCTTCCAAGATAGTGGTGCACTGATGGGAACTAGAACAACGAATATACCTGGTCCAATTACTGACTAGACAGACTCAGTCACCCACAACAATGACCTAAGAAGAGAAGTGGCATGCTCATTTCAGAGTATAAATACTACTGAACTCAGTCTCTGTTGCTGTTTATACAAGATGTTTCCCATCCAATCAAAAATGTAACATTTAAAAAAAAGCATGAATATAATTATCCCATTTTTAAGAAATAAATCAAGCAACAGACACACCCCAATACAGCCTCAAATATCAGACAGGAACTTTAAAATAACTGATTAAAATAGTCAAGGATCTAAGAAAAGGTGGACAACACACATGAATGAGGAATTTAAACGGAGATAAAAAGCATAAAAATATAAATGCTAGAAAAAATATGCTATCGTATTTGAAAATTCCTTTAACAAGCTTATCAATATACTAAACACAGCAGAAAAGAATTGGAAGAAAAGACACACCCAGGCACAATGTAGTAATTAAACTGCTAAAAATCAGAGTATAGAGAAAATCTTAAACACAAAGAAAAGGAAACATTTATATACCTAGGAAATTCTCATCAGAAACTACATAGGCATTTTTAGAGTACTAAAAGATAAAAAGAAAAAAAAGGGAAATTCTAGAAAGAATGAAAACTTGTTAAAAGAAAACACTAAACAGTTTTTCAAGCAAAGCTGAAATCATTAGCTTAACATATATGACCAATAAATAATTGCATTGCAAGAAATGTTTCAAATAAATGATCTAAGCTTCAACCTTAAAAAGACACTAGGAAGTACAGCGTAAGGAATATAGTCAATAATATTGTAATAACTGTATGACGTCAAGAGGCACTAGACTTATTGGGGGGAATAACTTTGTAAGTAATATAAATGTCTAACCACTGTGCTGTACATATGAAACTAATATTGAATGTCAACTGTAATTGAAAAATAAAAAAAGAAACAAAGAGAAAAAAACATTAGGAAAAGACAAAGCACATTAGCCTAAAGTAAGCTAAAGGAAATAATAAACATAAAAACAGAAATTAATGAAACAGAGAACAGAAAAGTCAATCAAACCAAAAGCTGCTTCTTTGCAAAGATCAATAAAATTGATAAACCCCTAGGCCAGACTGATGGGGAAAAAAAGAGACCTAAATTACCATTATCAGGAATGTAAGAGAGAACATCACTACACATCCATTCCACAGCTCTTAAAGGATAATATGAGACTAATGAATAACTTTAGGACAATAAGCTAGACAACTTAAGATGAAATGGACAGGAAGAGAGATGTCAGCAACATGAAGGAATAGGAGATACCAATCTTGGTGTGCCCCCACCAAAAACAATAGACAGCTAGAGATAAATGAAAACAGCCCTGGGGGAGCACAGGAGTCAAATTAAGATTCTACAGCAATACTGCAGAGCAAATAAAGAATAACCACTCAGGAAGAATCGCTATAGAGAGGGGCTTAGCTGAAACATCTGGAAATGGCTAAGGACAAAGAAGGGTGGAGGCTGTTGGCATAAGCCACAGAGTGGGTGCCACTGAGGTCCCCAGTGACCTGCTCTACAGAAGAGCCCTACAGTGTGTGCCACTGAGGACCTCAACAGCCCCCATGACAAAATCCCTGCAGCTTTCACAGCAGAGGACTCCATAGTGTTTGCTGGTAACGGACCTCTGCAGCTTGCTCCGGAAAGGAAACTGCACCTTTTACCACTGTGGTAATCAAGTCACTGCTGTTGCTGGAAGACCCTGCTGAGCCACTCCCAGAAGACAGGGCTGCCAGCCCTACCTTCAACTGTACCCCAGAGCCCCGGCTGCTCCACATGTACCTGCACTTCAGACCTCAGCTCCATGGCTGATCCACACGTGTGCACATTTCAGGCACCAGAGCCACTGAAACTGCAGGCTAGCCAGCACCCCAGACCCCAGACTGCTGTCACTCTATGAGCATACATGCTCCACTCCCAGCTCTGTGGCTGACCTAACCATGCCCATGCCTCTGGTCACCACTGCCACCACCGCTACTACTAACCACCACCACCACCACCACCACCACCACCACCACCACCACCACAAGAGAGTGCTCTAAATTGAGAAACACTGCCAAGAGGGATCCCCTTGGCCATGACACACCCCATGAGAGAAAAAGAGGTTAGGAGGTCGCAGCAGCCTTTGCCACCAAAGACTGTAACAGCCCTTACTGCCACTGCAGACACCTATTATCTTTACCAGTACCGACTTCAGCTAATGGAGATGAAGGTAGACTACACCACTGGGCCTTTCTGGGAGTTGGAACCATTGCACTCCAGCCATCCAGCACTCTCACACCTACCCACCAGTGAAGGCCTTTGTCCGCTAAAACCAGTCTATAAAGTATGGAAGAGATGACTAGATGATTGCTCTATCAAATGCACAGACATCAACAAGAAACTTGAAAAATTAAGGAAATGTAACATCACTAAAGAAACACAGTAATTTTCTCCTAACTGACCCTAAAGAAATGGGTATCTACTATTTGCCTGAAAAAGAATTCAAAATAATTGTTTTAAGGAAGCTCAGAAGCTACAAGAAAGTATAGATAGACAACTCAATAAAATCAGGAAAACAATGTATGAACAAAATGAGAAGTTCAATAGAAAAACAAATCAAAAAAAAAAAAAACTGAACAGAAATTCTAAAGCTGAAGAATGAATTAAATGAAAAATATAATACAAAACATCAATAACAGACTTGTCAAGCAGAAAAAAAGAATCTGTGAACTAAGAGGAGAAAAAAAAGGAATGAAATAAAGTGAATCCAGGCAGCAGAAGGAAATACATAAAGATCAAAGGAGAAATAAATGAAGTAAAAACTAGAAAATAGAAAAGATCAATGAAACTAGGAGCTGGTTTTTTGAAAAGATAAAATTGACAAACCCTTAGCTAGACTAAGAAAACAGAAAGAAGACTCAAAAACAAAGGATTATAAGAGACTACTATGAACAATAAGTATATACCAACAAACTGGATAACCTAGGAAAAAAAAAAAAGAGTAAATTTCTAGAAACATACAATCTACCTAGACTGAATTGCAAATAGAAAATCTGAATAATTGTAACTAATAAAGAGATTAACTCAGTAATCAAAAACTTTTGATCAGAGAAAAGCAGAGGACTTCACTGGTGAATTCTAGCAAACATTCAAAGAATTCATACTAACCCTTTTTCAACAACCTTGCCAATGTTTATCCCTTGCCTTTCTTATAACAGCCATCCTAACAGGTGTGAGGTAATATTTTATTGTGGTTTAGATTTATATTTTCCTAATGATTAGTGATGATGAGCACCTTTCATGTACCTGTTTTTCATCATTGAGTATGATGTTAGTTGTGGGTTTGTCATATATGGCCTTTACGTTTATGTATTACTTTTATAAGTATGGGGGAGAGGGAGAGATGATTAGTTTAAACAACACCCTAAAACTATAAAAAACATTAACAGTCAGTCTCTTGGTGTTATATCTTCTTTAAGATTTTGACACAATTTCAGTCTCCAAAATACAACAAATCTAGTGTGCTTTGGCTCAACCATAAGCATTCTAACCACCTTCGGCAAAAACTAATATACACCATGCTGCAAATTTACAAAAATTTTGTTAGAACATGAAGGTAACAACAAAAACAACAACATCTAACAGCCTTAATATTGTTATACTTATTTTCATACCATATTTTATCTCATATCAATCTTAGCCTCTATGTCCTAGTATATTACACCAAGCTACTCTTCAGGGAGTTACTTCTTAGTCCTATGTCAAGTGTCCAGTAGTGCCGTCTCCCAAGTTTCATACCTCACTCAGTGTACACTTTTCAATCTGCCGTCTTCTCAGTTTACCATCAGAGATCCAGTTGAAATGCCAGCAAATTCCATGAAAGCATTTCTGATTTGACCAGCAAAACTAATAGTTACCTTCCCAATATGCCATAATACTTGTTCATTCTATGACAGAAATAACTATATTTTGTTTTAGTTGGGAATACGTGTTTCAATCTCTTGATCTTGACTATGAACTCATTCTCTGAAGTAATGTTAAGTTTCTGCTGCATGTGTGGTGACCTGCCTGAAGGCCTGGCACATTGCTGATGCTCAACAGACATTTGTTGAATTGCACTGAACTCAGAAGGATTACCAGAACTTAAAATGAGCATGTCACACTCGGTGCCAGGAAAAGTAGCTGCACTTTAGTATTTCTCACCTTCTACCTTTATCAGACCAGCAGCAGATTTTGTTCTCTAGGGGTTTTGTTTCTGTGGTTTCTATTAAGTGGTATAGCTATATTATATTAATAACTGCTATATTAATAACATCACACTGGTGTGTTATTCTGACCATCTGAAGGTAAATGCCACCAATGCATTTTAAATTCTCAGCTGTACATCCTCTAAATTGAAATCATGACATATAACAATCTGGGTATGAGTGAAGTATTGCCAGAAGAACAAATGTCAGTGACACTGACAGCTTTAATTATCATGTTTGGAATTTAATGTATCAACCCATACTGATAAGTAACAATTTTGCTTCAGAATAATTTCTAAAAACATAAAAGGCAGGCTATTAGCTCACATCAAATACTTCACAATCTAAAAGATTCTATTTTCATAATTTAAAACAAAGGATGACTGCTATAAAAATATATTTATTAATTTCTCAAGTGGAAATTTCTCCATTTCAAAGACATTGTAAACTCCATTAAAGAGAGCACTTCCACAAATACAAAGACAAAAGGAAGCACGTAACAGCAGTGCCTAAAAGGTAAATAAGATACTGCATATTACTAAGAGGAGTCAAAGATCAAAAAACCATAAATTCTCCTACTCTGCTTGTTACAGGTTGTTCTCATATTAAAGGCCCACAGCAAATTACAACAATTAGATAATTAGAAAAATATCAAAGGTTTAAAGCTTAAAAAGCAGAGATCAGATATATTTACTACAAATGGTTAGACAAGGTATCTAAATTTTAAACTTGGAACTCAGAGAGGTGAAAAGGATGAATTCATAATGCCAAGGTTTATGGCAAGAACTCAAGGCCTCCTGACCCTGGGTCTTACAATTACTTCCCAGAACAAATGTCAATTCCTTCCTCTATAAGACTAGCTAGCCTTCATTCTATGTTGAGCAGATAAAAATTACTAAGTCACAGGCTTGCTATATAAATAGCTTCAGGTTTACCAGATTTCTAAAATAAATAAAGTATTCCCACTCCAACATTTTATTTTATTGTTTTCTACTTACAAAGTCTTGACGTATATCGTTGAAGTCTTTGCCATATTTTTCTAGTGCCTCTTCAAATAAACTAGCTTCAGAGGCTGACCATTCTTCCATTTCATCTCTGCATAAAACAGGTCCTCCAAGTGGCACTAAGACACTAATTGCACTGCTCAAATCATAACTGTGTCTATACAATGTATCCATAGCATGAAACTAAAGAAAACGAACAAAACAGAGAAAATATCTGTAAATGCAAACTTCCTAGATTATTCAAGAACAGAAACACTAAAATGCATGTAGTTAAAAATAATATATGTAGGTCGTATTTATTTTTTAACAAAATTAAGAAAAATTTAACCAAGATTACTTAATAATTATTTAAAATATCATTTGTTGCTTTAAGAAAATGTTGATATACATCTTTTAAGGTGTATATATTTTTAAATGCATTCGTTATAGCAACTTAACCACGAAGATCCAAGACCTCCAAGTATTAAATTGGGAACCAAGTAAGTTTCATCATCTTTTTAGTTAAAAAGCCGACATCACTTCAGCTTCTGTACAAGGTTGGCACAGCCTTCCTTAACAAGGGAAAAATAGGTAATACATCAGAGGGTGAGAAAAATATTCTCAGGTTGGATTAAGGGAAATGATGTATTAAGAAGGTGAATAGAAAACAGTGGAATTGAGAATGAATGACAATAATACAAAACAAAATTACATATTCCTGTTAAACAAAACAAAACAAAACAAAACACAAAATTACCTATCTTTGTTAAAAGAATAACTTGGTTGAGATTTTGTAAAACCAAGAGTAGATGAATAGCATTGCTTGGAATAGCTAGGCCAGTGGGAGTTTCCTATGTTTTTCAAAGGAGAGTGATTTGAAATATAATTTGAAAAGAGGAAAGATAGGTTAGGATAATATAATTGGCTTTATGCAAAAGTCCTTTGGGTTTAGCTTATTTAAAAAGGCATTTTCCTCCCATCAGAAGCAGTCAATTAACTAGGTTCCAAAATGTCAAAACCTTGAGTTTTGAAAACACTTTTGATGGTTTTTGTACTGGAGAGAAAGAGATTCATTCATAACATGCATGCATATTTGTACATGTAGCAGAAAAACTGCAAAACAGGACAGTCAGCCTGTCTTTGGATAAGCATATAGGTGTGGCGCAGATTTGGTTGGCAAGGTGATCAAATCTTTGCCAAGTGAGAACTAGTTCTGTTTAAATTTTCTAACATGAAAGCCAAGTCTTGCACCTTTTTTTTTTTTTTACACAGAGATCTTCTGGTATTTATGAAAATTTTCATAAATGAGGAGGTGTATATTTATGTGACAAGTCTCTTAAAAATTTAGTTTATGAGTCATCCCTAAATATCTGGTAGGGGACAGTGGACAGTTCCCTACTTGCACAGAGCATAAAATAAGCTCAAATATCAACTAAAATCTGTTAAAGAAAAAAATAATTGGCAAACATATACACTGAAATATATATTTATACTGTGATACATTAAGACATTGAATAAGGGTATAAAACATGAACTTGTTGACAGAGTTAAAGACAAGACTTAGGATATGTAGACATGTTTAGGTACAGTAACTGTTTTAATAAGGGTTGACATCTCACTTAAAATAAATCATTAGATTCCACAAAATAAAAGCCAATAGGGATTTCATTACCAATTTCCTAGTTAAATCACAGCTAAGACCACCGACCATGTGTAGTCTTGCTTTATGTGTCACAATTATGGAATAATAACTTCACTTTCAAGTGAATTTCTTCTCACTCTTCACCAGAGGTTAGAAAATATTAGAATTAACCTTTATTCTTTGCTTGTGCTCTACAAACTTCAGAATCAAAATCTATTTCTCTAGCCAACCTTCGCACTTGACAAACTTGGCAGTTTAGCTGTAGTGTACACTGCTATATGCTTTTACATCCTCTCTGAAACTAAATAATTATTGTTTTTTGATATCTGACCTATGAAAATGGAAAGAAAATTCAATAACATTTAGGGATCCCTTCAATTAATAATACATTTCTATAAATGATTATTTTTAAAACTCCTAAATTTAAAATGGATAACAAAACTAAAAAAGATTAAATGATATTCAAAATCAATAATTATACAAATTAACTGTGCTGCTGAGATTCCTCAGGAGGTAGGAGTAATTTTTATAATTAACAGGTACTCTGAAACAAAAGTAACAAAATTAAATCAGTTTTCTCAACTGATTATACCAACCACTCAAAGCATGAATGGGTTTTCAGTCTTTTGTTCATGTTAGATGAATGAAAATGTTCTTCTTATAGGCACTTTTAAAACTGATGATGAGGTATTATCTATTTAAGGCTTCAAAAAACCAAAGTAATATCTTAGCCCTTATAAGTAAGTAATTATGACCAAAATCTCAAGTGATTTAATATCTTCTTTACAGAGTGTGTTTGTGTTTTTGAACACTGAAGTAAGCATTTGCTTTTGGAAGACTAGCTCTTACATTGTGCCACAAATCAAATGGAAAGAATGGGTCGGACTCACAGCTGACCAGGAGCTATGAAACTTCTAAAGTCCACATTTATACCACAGCCCAGAGGAGAGCGCAGCAACGGTTTGTATGTATAGAAAATAAACATCCCCCCAGGCACATGCAGTATGGGATTCCTAGGGAATACTTCTGTTAAAATCAATGACCAACTTCACAAAGAAAATCAGAGGATCACATCATTTTTTAGGAGTCCAAATAATGTCATCTTTCTGACACACATAATGGTTTCTTTTGAATGGACTTAATATTTATAGTCTATTCCTACCCTAAAAAGCTGTAAGTAAAACACAGAAGATATTTTCTATAATAGAATAGACGACATCCAGTGAAGACTCACAGAAATAAGCTAAGAAAGACAAAGAAGTTTGACTAATAACCAATGATTATTGTTTATCAGTAAGATAATAACTCGAAAAGCTACACATACGAGAACATACTGGCTGGTTCCATTTATATGAACTTTGAGAAGAGTAACAATTGATAGTGAGAAGAGACAGAATAGTCATTACCTCAGAAGAGGGGGCTCACTGAATGGGGAGGAGCATGAGAAAAATCTTTTTGGGATTCGGGAAATGTTCTTTATCTAGATCTGGGTATTTGTTACATGAACATATACACATGTGAAAATGTATAAGTTATGTACCTACATGTAGGGTACTTAAGACACTTTACTATATGTATACTTCAATTTAAAATATGTTAAAAAAAAAACCCTGAGTCTTCCCTCCACATACTTTACGAAGTTACCATCTTTACAATGGCTTATACAGATACACACAAGATCCATTCAAATCTAAATTTTAAAAATCATAAGAACTCAGCACAAGCTGTTCTCTTTGCCAAATAACACTGAAGGTGTTGTCACATTTCATCTCATTCATAACAGATGGAGATGACAAACAAAGTATTTTAGGAGAAAGACTGACAATGAAATCTTGGCAGTGGAGTTCTCATCTTTTGTTCATTAAGCAGAATCACTCTATGGTAGACTGGGTTATTCTTCAGCAAATATTCACTCCCTCCTCTGGACCTCCATAGGAGGGTATTCTTCTACTCCAATGTTGTTGGGCCTAGCCATGTGACTTGACTTGACAATAGGATGTTCAGATATGTGATTTAACAGAACCTTGACATTTGTTTGTGCATTTGGACTTGCCTTCTTGTGTTAATGACTTTTGTCAACAGAAAACAAAAGACACATGATGATATGGACACAACCTGCTGATTGTCTAGGATTCTGCAGAACCAGAGTAGGCACCTAAATCAGCCCAGTCTAGTTCAGCAGAATTCTAGACAATCTGCAGAGAAGTAAACAAGAAATTAATGCTCATTGTTCTAAGTCACTGTAATTCTGGGCTGTGTAATGAATACTGTACTTTCCTCTTTGAGCATAAAGAACGTATTCAGTCACAGCGCTAGAAGTGGTGTGAGCAGACAGCCCTCAGCTGGTGGTCCTCTTTGGAATGATCTCAATTAAAAAAGATGCATCACCCAAGGCCATGCCCTCTTCCTAAAGCAGTCTGCCACCAATGAGAGAGAAGTGTAAAGGCCCAGACTTTCACCCTGATTTGGGACAACTCTTCAGAGCATCCCATGGAGTCAGCTGAGGCTTTCAATCAGAATGTACCATAGTCTACCTTCTCCCTCTGTTCTATCCTGGTTCCTTCCCTTCACTTTCACAGTTGTTGATCCCTAATAAATTTCCTGTATGCAAATCTCCATCTCAAAGTCTGTTTCCCAGGAACCCAACCTGTAACATGTAGCATTATTTTGACAACAGCTAACTGATACATGTATATATTCAATACTAACTACTGATCTGCTCAGAATTTTACAAAAAACTTTGTATGCATACCTCCAGCACAAATACAGCATTCATAACATCAAATCTATTTAAAAATTAATAAGCATTAATGAGCGTATAGTTTTTTCCAAGCAGAAGGCGAATATAAACTCCTACGAGTAAATGTCAAACCACAATTAAGGCATATTTCCTATATATAAAAAAAGAAGTATGCTGTTCACTCTCAATTTTTGCTTCAATGCATAATACTCAAAACAAAATCCCTCATTCCCCATTAA
The DNA here is from genome assembly GCA_028627145.1 of Eidolon dupreanum. NCBI lineage: Eukaryota > Metazoa > Chordata > Mammalia > Chiroptera > Pteropodidae > Eidolon > Eidolon dupreanum. The sequence continues at coordinate 82,906,979 of CM053515.1, forward strand.
ATTTGTTAAGACTTAGCTGTCATTTACTCAAATTAATCTATAAGACACCCTGAGCCATGTTCTTATGTGTACACATACCTTTTGATCATTATCACAAGTTACAGGGGCAGCAGGCCATGGTAACCCCTTGGCCCTAAAAGTCATTTCCAAACTTACCATGAGCAGAACTATGGGTTCTTTATCCTTGGCTGTGACTCTGGACATAAGCTAGACAAATATATAATATGATTGTGAACTGTGTGAAGACACTGGAGAACAATCAATGCAGGTAGGGAGTGACTAAGATAACTCAGCAAGAGGAAGTATGACAGGTGAACTACTACTTTGAGAGCATTTTCTGGACTTTTATGAGGGGGACTAGATCCAAACAGAAAGTTTCCTTTTCACTAGGCTGAGATGAAAGTGGGAAAGGCCCGAAAAATAAAATCCTAGGGAGGATTATATTCCAGGCCCTAAAGGAAATAGCATATTAAAAGCAGTGGTAGCATACATATTCTCTGACCACAGTCTCCAAGGCAATTAAGATAAATTGGTGAACCTCATTTGCTTGGAAATTAACAATCAAATGCAAAATTATAAAGTAAGTTAAAAAATACTTAGAGCTAAACGATAATGAAAATATTAATATATCAAAGTGTACGAGAGGTGGTAATCAAAGGGACATTTACAATTTTAAATATTGCTAAGTAGACAAATAAAATTAATGTGCTAAGAAATGGTCTTAAAACTGGAAACGGAATATCAGAGTAAATGCAAAGAAACGTAAAATAAAATAAAAAAAAGTAAAACAGAAAAGCATACCACAAAAAAAATCAACTAAACTAAAATCTCATTCTTTTAGACAAAAGAAATCTCTGATTAAACTACAAGGAAAAAAATGGCAAACAACACAAACAATAACATGGATGAAAATTATTTCTAGCTACAAAGCAAATTTTTCTAATTAGAAGATATTATAAAAACTGTGTTGATAAAATTGAAAACAGGAAAAAATGGAAAATCTCACAGGCTGACATAACTGACCAAAATGGACTTAAGTGTAATAAAAACTTATTCCAATTATAAATTAAATTATAACCACAACCCAAATCGAAGGACATTCTAAAAAAAAGGCCTGGGGGTACTCTTCAAAACTGCCATGGTTATTAAAAGCAGACAAAATATGGAATTGTTCAGGATTGAAGAAAATTATAAAGAGCTACAATAAGGGATTCTCAAGTAGACCTTGAACAAGAAAAGAACTTTTTCTTTTGTTATAAAGAACATTACTGGGACAACTAGTACATCTGACCAAAGCTTCTAGGTTAGATAATGGCAATATAGTGATGTTCATTTTCTGAATGTGACAACAGTACTGTGGTTATAGAAGAGAATATCCTTATTCAGCATCTCAAATATTTAATAATATGGGACATCTTTTCTAAAACTTACTATCAAACTGTTCAGAAATAATATGTGTAACAAGAGACTGATAAAGGAAATGTACTGAATGTTAATATTTGGGGAGTTTGGGTGAAGGGAATATAGAAGTCATTGTACTATTTTGCATTATCTCAAAACACAAAGATAAGTTTTAAGAAATTGTAACCACAAGCCTTCATTAACATCTGTATATACAAATCTTTTCACCATTAACCGTAGACAAAAAAATAATTACCCCATAGTTCATATCTATAATGATTTTTTTTTCTAAGATTCAAATCTTTTATTTTGTGAAGGCTGTCTGGATATAGTTTTATATATTTGTTGTCTTTCATTTTAGGGGGATATTTTTCTTTGGGAATTTATGTTAAAGCTTCTTTAACTCTGTTATTTGAATTACTTTGTAGAATCCTCTTATCCTTTTTCTTTTCTTTTAATTTTTTTTATTAAGTTTATTGGGAAAACATTGGTTAATACAATTATATAATTTTCAGGTGTACATTATAATTTGACATCTATATATTCTATTGTGTGTTTACCATCCAAAGTCCAGTTTCCTTCAGCTACCATATATTTGATCCCCTTTACCCACTTCTCCCTCCCCCTACCCTCCTATATTTGACCACCTTTACCCTGTCTACCTCCCCCTTCCTTTTCCACCCCCTATCCCTGGTAACCACTAGTCCATTATCCATGTCCATGAGTCTCTGTCTGTTTATTTGTTGCTTTTAGGTTTATATCCCACATATAAGTGATCTTGTGTGATTTTCAACTTTTTCTGTCTGGCTTTTTTTGCTTAGCATGATTTATCTCGAGGTCCATCCATGATGTCGCAAATGGCAGGATTTCATCTCTTCTTATGGCTCAGTAATATTCCATTGTACGTATGTACCACAGCTTCTTTAGCCAATCATCTATCGTAGGACACTTCAGTTGCTTCCATATCTGGCCACTGTGAATAATGCTACTATGAACATTGGTGTGCAAATATCTTTTCAGATTGTGTTTTCAAGTCTTTGGGGTAAATACCCGGGTAGAGGGATTGCTAGATCATATGGTAGATCAATTCTTAGTTTTTGAGAAACCTCCATACTGTTTCCCTTAGTGGTTGTACCAATTTGCAGTCCCACCAGCAGTGTGTGAGGGTTCCTTTTTCTCCGCATCCTCTCCAACACTTGTTATTACTTGTCCTGTTGACAACAGCTTTTCTAACAGGTGTGAGATAGTATCTCATTGTGGTTTTGATTTCATTTCCCTAATAGCTAGCAATGTTGAGCATGTTTTTATATGTTTGTTGGTCATTTGTATGTCTTCTAGGGAGAAGTGTCCAGGTCCTCTGCCCATTTTTTGATTGAATCTTTTGGTTTTTTTGTTGTTATTGAGTTGTATGAGTTCTTTGCATATTTTGGATATTAGGCCCTTATCGGAGGCGTTGCTTGCAAATATATTTTCCCAATCAAATGGTTGCCCCTTTACCTTGTTAACGGTTTCTTTTGCTGAGGAGAAGCTTTTTAGTCTGATGTAGTCCCATTCTATAATGATTTTTCTGATGCTTCTTAAAATAGTGTCAAATCCATGGGGGAAAAGTAAAGTAAAAGGCTATGTATTTAAAAAAACAAACAAACTAAACTTCAATTTAACAGAAAGAGATGAATAAATAGACCTCAATACACACAAACGGTTCTCCTAGGACAGTTTCCAGTATCTCTAAGCTCGTTTAATATCATTTTAAAATTCTCATCTGCAATAGATTCTCAGACAAAAAGTGTGTCTAATGTAGAATATTATCGCCTTAATGATGTATCTAAGAGGAAAGATAATTCCATGTTTCATATTTGCACTGCAGTAGTAGTCCATTCGTTCTAATCTAATCTTACCACTTTGGAAACATGGATATTACTCTTAAGTAAACTGACTTTTAAAAAATTATATAAATTCTCACTCTATCAAATTTACATTCATTTTAAGGACTACATTTCTAGTGTAAGTTGATGTCTAAAATATCAACCAAAAGATTCAAATATGCTGCTAAGTCCAAATTCTTCAAATAATGTAATGACTGTGATTTGCAAACTCTCCTCAAATACCCAAAACCCTCAAGGCCCTAAATGAAATATGTGATTTGAACAGGACTCACAAAAAGAAAATAAAGCTCAGAATTAATGGCTAGCATTTTTACAAAGAGTTAATATCTGAAGAATAAAATTATTGTTGGTTAAATCAACTTCCTATATTAGGAAAATAAGTTAATTGTCTTTTCAATGTTTTTCTTGAAGGAAAAATTTTTATTGTAAAAATTATTGCTTGTTTTAAGGAGAAATCATTGTGATTTTCTTGTAACAATCATAATGAAAGGTATAGTTAGTCATAGCTTAATGACCATATTCAAATTTAGTAATCTACTCCAATAATGGTAAAAATGACATGACAAAACCCCTTTTAGACAATCAACAATGCTACAAAATCAGAAGAAAGTAAATGAGACTCAACAAAGATTGGAGGGGAAACACATCACTGTTATCTTCATCTCAACAATAACAACTTTTATTGAACTCTTACATTGTGCCAGATGCTGTTCTAAATTATTTATAGGAATTACAATGTTTAATCCTCAGGTTGATGCTACAAGGTAACTCAGAGACAGACTTTTTGGGAGGCTGGAATGACGGTGCCAGAGTTCTTGTTCAGGACACTGAAGCATCACCTGCTTTCTTTCCCAGTGAGGACAGGGCCTGAGACTTCAAGAGACATAAGAGCCCAGTGTTTGTGAACATTATCTTAAATAAAAGTGCATAAACTGTTGAATGTAATTTCCTCTGAAATGGTGATGGAAGCTCAAAGATTTTTGAGATAGCAATAAATTAGTTGTCTTCCACTTAACCTGGGCAACCAAAGTCACAGAGAGCTCTATACCCCTTAGAGAACCTGGGGCCCAGGAAAAACAGCCCTGAGGCATGCTCTGCAAAGCCACTGCATTTCCATCAAGTTCTATATGCTTGGATACTTTTATTAGTAACTTACAGAGGTACATCTGTATACCCTTTGGTCAATCCATACCCCCTAAAGCAGGGCAGATAGGTTTTATTATTATTCCCATTATAGATGAAGAAACTCAGACATAGGGAGGTTAAATAACTTGCATACGGCTATATGGATTATAAGCTATAAATTCAGGAGGTAAAAAACCCACAGAATCATAAAAGTGTACACACCATTTATACACCCATGTTCATAGCATTATTCACAATAGGCAAAGGTAGAAGAAACCTATTGATGAAAGGATAAATAAAATGTTGCATACACATACAACGGAATATTATTTTCAGCCTTAAAAAGGAAATGCTGACATACTACAACATGGATGAATCTTAACAAACTGACATTAAATTAAGTGAAATAAGCCTGTTACAAATGGGTGAATGTTGTATGGTTCCACTTAAATGGGGTATCAAGAGTAGTCAAAAATTTACAAAGAGACAAAAAGTGGAACACTGTGTTTGCCAAGGGCTAGAAAATGGGAGAATGGGGAGTTATTACTTAATGAGTACAAATTTTCGGTTAGGGAAGATGAAAAAATTCTGGAGATCGATGGTGGTGATGATGGTGGCACAACAAAGTGGATACTTAATGCCAGAGAACAGTACACTTGTAAATGGTTAAAATGGTAAATTTTATATTGTGCGTATTTTACTATAATTTTTAAACAAGTGTATCTAATACCTAAATCTTTCTGTAACTCCTGGTCTTCAGAATGTGTGTATACACAGCTCTGGTGATATGATGAAATTAGAATTCATATATTTTACAGGTGAGAGGCAGCCGATAAAAAAAAAAAAAGATTAAAATGCTTAAAACAACGTAATATAAATAATATACTCTAATGACTATTTTAAAAAGAATCCATCCGAGAGACAGAAATTAATTTGTTCGTCCTCAAATATTTACTGAACACCTAGTATATATGCCAGGTTTGTTATATGTTACGTTTGGTGCTAGGGATTCAACAATGAGGAAAGACAGATATAGTCACTATACTAATGGATTTTAAAAGCTGACATGTGGGGGGTAATGGGAAGGAGAGGGATATAGCCTTGCTGACCTGCTTTAAGGATCTGGGTTTTCACCCTAACTGCAATTAAAAGCCACTAAAAGGATATAAGACAGGAAATAGGAAAATCAGAGCTACATTTTTAAAAGATCAGATATAATATAGGAATTAGAGATGTTCCAGGATAAAACTTCCTCCCTACTAAATCAACACAGCCTGACCTTTCTCAGAACCAGACTTAGCATCAGGAAGTCTACATTTCTAGTCCTGATTCTGTCACTAATTAAATGTGAGTCTTTATGTAAGTTACTTTACCATTATTTCTAAAATAGTCTAAAATAGGAGATTTCTAAAGCCCCAAACAACTCAAAAAGCTCTTTTCTTAGGATCCTAATCTCCAATGTGCTTTAGTCCTCAGAGTCTAGGCAAAAGAGAAATGCAGTACCAATATAGTTACCTATTCTCAGAGACTGAGGCTTTGCTTCTGCTATAGCTCCCTAACAATGTACATGGGTACTCCAACCCTCCAGCCACAAGGGTGCAGACAACAAACAGGAAGTTAACAGGCTAGAGTATACACCAATTACTACTTACTAACCACCACAGGGATTAGTTCTAAAGAATTTTGTTTTCAAAAGGAAGTGTGGGGTGGGGAGGGCGTGGAGGAAAAGTCAGTGCAGGTATTGTTGTAAACTGACTTTTTTCTTTGCATATTATAGAAAGTATACTTTTTAATGAAACAAGGGTGAAATCTATGAAGCCTCCGTGGTTTCAATGTTCTAATAATTATAAATCTTATTGTATATCTTAGACTAGCAGTGTTTGAAATTCACAGTCCAGCTATGTTCGTACTAGATCTCAAAATGAGGAAGTTAGATCTAGTGATCTGCAGGCAGCTTAATTATCTACTGTCAAAATATTACTGGTGATTTGACAAGTGGCACATATTGATTGTCACGGATAAATGGATGTGTTGGATTAGGGATGCTGAAAGCCCAATTACAGTCCTCATGGAAAAGCCACAAAGAAAATCACCTAGAACAGGCTACTCAGGTTCCCACAGTTTCTGAACGAGGCATCTCTGCAGTGGGAGGCCTTCAGATCCACAGTGTGGTTACCAGATGGAAAAAAAAATACTAACCTGATATGTTACAGGAATGCAAACACTGTAGGAAAACTAAGAACTTGACTTTCCAAATTCAGCTGAACAATGAATCCATTTTCATTTAATGGCACAAAACAATTTATCAGCCTTTCACAAGTTCTTTTTGGGAAACAATCTGCAAAACTTATATTCTCAACATATTAATAATCAATTTTAACCACTCCCATTCATTTTTATAGAAATGCCTCAGGATCTTATATTTTAACAACAAAGTGGAAAGCATATCACTTAGGAAAGCATACCACAAAGGTGGAAGTCATGGCATCTAATAAAAAACAAAGAGCATTGATTTCTTCCTGCTTTCACAACTTCTAAGAGATGTCAATTATGACACTAAAAATATAATGTCAATACAAGAACAACATACAAAGAGAGTCTGAGTAAAGCTGAATCTACAGTAGTTAGAGCAGGAGGACATCAGGGAATTTACATGTTGTAGACAAAAGGGCGGAACTTCTTCAGTGCTGCCTAATCCAAGGCAGACAACAATAACATTTAAAGCCACGCCATTTTAATGAGAATAGAACAGAACAGGTAATCTGGTAGACAGGACTCTCCAGCAGGAGTCAAGAACAGATCCAAACCCTGTCTCTGAAACCAGCTGTATGAACATGCCAAAATACAATTTCCTGAAACTCTGAGTACACTTCTGCTTAAAAAAAAATAACAATTATAGTAATAAATAATTTAAGATAATAGATGTAATATAAAAGTGACCTCCAAATTGCTAAATACTAAAGGAAACAAAACAGAAGAGATGAAAACACTGGAGGATCTGAAAGCACCTGCCTAGAAGGAGCATAATAACCATGTATTATAAAAGACACACACAAAATGATATTTAAACTACTTGAGGTATATAGGTTGTGTCCTCTTTAAAATGCTTCTTTTATACATGGCCTTCATTGACAGAGACAGATACCGAATCTTGAAAACTGCCCTCTTCCAAAAGAAATTCGTCTGCTGTCCCACCAGTCATCAGCAGTGAGAAGCAGAGTTACTGCCGCTGCAAGCCAAGAGTCCATATACCTGCTCCTTACCTGGCAGACCCATCTTCAGGCAAATCAGTCTCAACTATTCTAAGAGCTCTGTACCACCTCATGACATGTCTTTCCACTCTCGGTCCTCAGACAAAATAGAGGGAATCTGCTGTACTATAACAGGGATAGTATCCCCAGTTATAATCTGGGAAGCATTATCTCATAAGAAGTACGTTAAACCACAAAAGACTGGGCTTCCTAAGTAACCATATAAGCTATACAAGACAAGATCATGCAACATTAGGAAAAAAAACCTTTCCAGGTTCTTATAATAGTGTTTATGTTATAGTGTTAGGGAAATATGGCGGGGGGGGGGGGGGCGAGGGGCAGAGTAGAAAACTGTTCTAAATGACTTTGTGTTCAAAACAAAGTTCACATGGGACTTAAGATCTTATCAGCTATCATAATTTATTATAACGTGGTGCTTGTGCAGGGACAAGAGATATAGATGAATAAAAGAACAGATTAGGAATCCAGAAACAGATCTAAGCATATCTAGGACCTTGAAATAAGATAGAAGAGGCATTATAAAATCATGAGGAAACAACAAATTCAAAAAACGGTGGTGGGATGATTAATTTTCCATATGGAAATAAACAAAGTTAGACCCCTAATTTACTTTTAAAAATAAACCAGATATACTTACAGTCTTAAATATGTATAAAATGTTCAAACTATAAAAAATTGAATAATATTGCAAGTGAAGATCAGACAAAGGATATAAATTCAAATTACAAAGAAGAAAAAAATTGAAGAGATATAAACATATGAAAACATGCTTAAACTCACTAGGTAATCAGGTAAGTACAAATTAAAATGAGATAGCATGGGGTTTATAAAAATGTTAAGTCTAAAAATACCAAGTGTTGAAGACAATGTACAAAAATGGATGGAGAAAGGAGAACACTCATTAAGTGCTTGTGGGATTATAAATTTCAACCAGAAAAATTTGGCTGCATGTAGTCAATTTCAAAATGAGCACTGCCCTATGAATCATGTGAATTACTATTTCAATTGTAGTTCTAGCCTAGAAAAGGCTCACACGCATGCACACAAAGGGAAATGTGTTGTAAATTTCAATGCAGCAAAAGAAAAATGTTTTTAAAGCACTTCAGATGTTCATTGGTAAAAGAAAACATAAATAATGTGGTACAGTGTTCTATAAAATACTACAAATACTACAAAGTAGTTAAAATGAGTGAACTAGGTATGTATGTATTAACATATCTAGATCTCAATAAGCAAATGGCAAAATGTTAGAGTAAATTTAAGCATAAGCAAAACAAATAATTATGTTGTTTGTGGATATATCAATACATAGTAAAACTATAAAAACAGACTATTATACATAATAGTGTGTATTATATATATATATAAAATAATACAGTGGCTACCTCTTGACAGGAGGTAGGGGTGGTGGGGGACATAAGTACAGACGAAGGAGGCTGAATAGGACTGGGGAAAAATATTAGAGACTTCGGCATTAACCCTAATGGTTGAAAATTATTTTACTCCAAAGAATTAAACTATTTATTTTAGGTGGTGTTATGTGGGTTTTATTACATTATCCTCTGTCCTATTGTGTAATTTGCTATTATTGTTTATAATGCAAAATAAATGACTAAAAATCAGCCAGTAAAGAATATTCTACTCTGGATAATGAGAACAAAACTTTTTTTTGGCTCCTGCTGTATTGTATTTTCCAATTTTTCATTATAAGCATACATTAATTTTAGAATTGGGAAAATTTTTTTTGGGGGGTGAAATATTTTTGAACAGAAAAATATATATGGTGGTGATTAGATTCCACAGAATTCTGGTTCATATAAATATCTGTCAACAAGATTTTGAAGGTTTTTACATATGTTTATCTGTATTCTTGCTTCTTTGGTAGAGTATGAGTTTTATACAACCAAAATACAAACCTATTTTGAAATCCCTAAACATTTATATAAAATATTACTGTACCAGTGAAGAGAACAAAACTTGCTTCTATAAACAACATTCTAGTCTTCAAAAAGGATAAGACTCCATAATAGCTATAGACTATGAAGGCTTTCATCACTATCTATAAATGTACAAAAATACAAGATTATTATATTTTGTGGAAAGCATGTTAAGTTAGAATATAATGAGAAAGTAATAAAATCTATCATTGTATTCTATTCCACGAGAAAATAAAATTGAAACTTTTATTACATGTAATATTGGTCAAATAACCTCACCAAACTTCAGTTTTATCTATAAAATGAGCAACTACCATGCCTATCTCAAAGGGCTGTGGCAATTGAATATAGTAATTAACTTCAACCAGCAAAAAACCTGCAGGTGTACTCTGCTGGAGGGTGCAGAGAGAGAAGCAAGTGCCAAGCCCGGTGCCCAGCCAGGCATTAATGGTATAATTAAACTGAGTATGCGCAGCTTCATTTGATCACCAACGGAAAAAGGAAATAGTCTTAGAAGATGGCAGCCAAAATGTAATGAAGTAATGTAAGAAAATAGAAGCTCTTTCTAATGAACAGATACAAAAACTTTAAATACTGGTACTGAATAATGGTCATGACAAAAGAATAACTCCTATAACAATGTTTTCAAGAAGTGAAATCTTTTACACTTAAAAAACTGTAAAGCATTATGTATGCTTTAGGTAATAGACAGAATACGTGAAAATAACACAGAAGTAAAAACAAATGGGTGTGAATGTTAAACTGTGTTCCTCAAATATTTGTTACCATTTTGTACTTAAGCCACGAATAGTCATTCTTACTTAGCTCACAAACACAAGAGGGAACTTAGGAATTAGACACACGCCAGTTAACCAACATGCCAAGCCAAATCAACCTAGCAGTCAGCAGGGCTAAGAGCCAAAAAGCTCTTATGGTAAAATTAAACAAGTAGCAGAAGAAATAAACCCAAAATTTCAAAAAGTGTCTTACCAGGGTAATGTCTCGAGAAGCTGCAGCCGCACTCATATGCAAACTAGGCTGCCTTACAGAACTGCTGCAATCAAGGGCTCGAGCGAATGTCCCAACAGCACTGAATAAACCACAAAAACAAAGAGTAAAACTCAAGGCTCTATTCTTTTTTTTCATTTAAAGAAATACATTTAGGTAGTGAATGAAAACTGTAAAAGAAAAATCAAACAAGTTCTTGGATATTTAAGAATCTACTATCAAATAAAAAGTATTTTCTGTAAGATTTAAAAACTGGTAAGACAATTTACCATACATGAATTATTACATATAAAGTAAGAAAAAGTAGGTTATGAGGAATAAAAAGGGAAAAATCTATTTTGAAACACCATGAAGTAAACTAAACAATTTGGTATTCAAATGTGCTCAAAAAATGAGAAGTAAATTAGCTTACAGAGTTTGACTATTACTGCAAAGCAAGTACTGACTCCCCCCTTCCTTTTAGCCAAAATTGTAAAATCCCAATAACATTTTTTCTTTGAAATATCATCAACCTCTTCTTAAGGGCTTGTTTCCATTTTTAAAAAATTACCATGATACTATTGTCATTTAATGATTTAAAGGGACCTCCCATAGGTAGAGAACCCTAACTTTAAGAGACAAAGCACCAAATGAAGTTAAGACTTGCTGCCTATTGCCCATATTTTAAACACATTAGCTGAGGAAGAGATTTCTTAAACGTTTTAATTAAAGTATAACGTGTACACATTGTACAGCTATTTAATTATGGCAAAGTGAAAGCATCCATGTCACCAACATCCAAGTCAAGAAACAGAAGGTAACAGTACTCCAGAAAACTCCTGGTTCCTTCTGAATCACTACTCCTTCCCTCTGCCTCCAAACAAACCACCATCCTGGATTCAAACACTAAAGGTTAATTTTGCTCATTTGAGAACTTAAATAGAATCACATACTATGTACACTTTTCATGTCCATCTTCTTTTGTTCAAAATTATTTGTGGATTCACGCGTGCTGCTGGCTGTAGCTGTGTTCATTCGTTCTCCTTGCTGTGGAGTACCTTTTGTATGATGCTCTACCCCTAACTCCACTCTACTGTTGATGGATATTTGTTTTCAGTTTAGGGCTACTATGGATAGTGATATTCATATGCCATCTGTATACGTACCTTCTGGTGTACAGGTGTGAGTGTGTATTTAGGAGTGAAACTTAAGATATGTGTATGTTAGATGACAGCAAACAGTTTTCCAAAACGGCTATACCAACTCATACTCCCACCAGCAGGATGTGAGTGCTGGTTGCTCCACCTTATCTCTAATGCTTGGCACTGCGGGTTTTTACATTTTAACCATTCTGATGGGATGTGCAGTGTTTTTTGACTGTGGTCTTAATTTATATTTAGATTTTTAAAAAAAAATAAAACAAGATACTAGGTGCCTCTCATCCTGGCTTCAAGGAAAAAGGAAACACACGGCCCTTGGCAATCAAGGAAAAAAGAAAATGATAATCAAATCTTGACACTGCAATATCTACTAAACAGACCAAAATTGGGGTAATGTGTCTGAGTCTCTAGATCAGTGGTTCCACCAATGATTCATTTCTAGTCCCAAATCTTCAATCTTGTCTATTCCACTGACTTTCTCCTCCCCAGCAATGTACATCAAGTTTCTTCATTTAATCATTTAGTGGCTGGGCGCATGGGCTCTGGAGTTAGTTAGAATGTGTAGCCACCAATACGATGTGTAACTTCCATGGTAACAGGAACTATGAACAGTACTGTCTAAGACTGGGTAAGGCTCTTTTTCCACTGCATTTTGAAAAAGTTCAAGAGAAAATCAGAGAACATAATGAAGACCCTTGTAATCATGTCCAGATCTATCCGATTCCAATATTTTGCCAAGTTTGGCTTTTTTTTTAAGGAAATAAATATTTTAAATTTTTTTATAACCCCCATACACAGTCCCAGAACTCATACATATGCATAATATGCATTTGCATACATATGCCCATTAAGAAATAAGACACTTCACATGTTGCAAAACTTTTTATAAGTGATCATACTGTATGTGTTCTCACTCAACATTATTTTTGATTTATCTCTTTGGTACATATAGCTCTAATTCATTCATTTTAATTGTTGTCAAGTAATATTCCATTACTGAGTTTACCTCCATTCATCAATTGCTTGCTGGCATACTTTTAGGTTTTCCCAATTTTTCCACTAATACGATGCTATGATAATCTCATTTACCTTCTACTTTGCAGCAATTCCCCCATGAACATCACTTACTTCTATAAGTAAAAAATAAAAATAAATTTTTATCCCATTCATTTTACCAAGAGAAGAGGAAAAGAGGGCGGGCAGAGAGGAAGTGAGCAAGCCAGGCAGCAGGCTTAGAGCTCTCAGGGGAAAGCCCGATGCTTAGCAACAGGCGTCCTCCTTGCACGGGGGGCATGGGTGTAGTGAGGGGGATTCCAGGCACGTATTATTACTGACACCTGAAAAATCATTGCTTTAATTAAAGTTATAGGATTTTAAGTGTTGAATTTCCTCTTTATACATTTCTATATTGTTTACATTCTTACAAGGAGTATTTAGTAATAAATTAGTGGAATCTTAATTAGAAAATTGAATAAATATATTTTCATTTTTAAAACAAACTAATGATAATAAACTATATTATTTAGGAAGTGGTGTGATATATATTTGGCTTTATTACAAAACTAAAAGAAAAAATGACCAATAAAAAATGAGTAGAATATAAAGGAAATACATGTAAATTATTTTATATAAAGAAAAGATGTTTTTGACTCAATAGCACCAAACTCACCGTGCTACAACTAAAAACTGGTCAATCTGTCGATCTGTAAGTGGGCTATTTGGGTCCCAAACTTTAACTTCCAATTTTGACTGCTCCCTCTCATCTGATTCTCCTGTCCAAGAACAAAGGAAATAAGAGTCTTGTTACAAGATACACACACTGTCACGTACAACTGGTGACTATAGTCACCACAGCATTAAATATGTTAAGGCAAATGTTCATTGTTTCAGTATATTCTTTCAGACAACAGATGTAGAGCACTCTATAAAGTGAACACCTTAACCATATAACATTTTCAATTAGTCATTAACATGTATTTCCTGGGTACCTCTATGTGTGATTCACTAAGCTTTATGCTAAGGGATATAAAGAAAAAAAAGAAAAAAAAACAGAAGCACTCACGCTGCAAGATGCTTAAACTATGATAAATAACTATAACAGAAGTGAAAAAAATAGATGTCATCAAATAATGTATACATTCTGAAGACTACAGAAATCTTTTCAGGCTAGCTAAGAACTGAAAGGTATGAATGCACTGGCAGAAGAAAAGGACTTAAGAAAATAAAAAATGAGAACATGAACAAAGCCATGTCATAGACAGAAAGGTAGCTCATTTTGTCAGGAGTACATTAAGGGGGATGAGAGGAGATAGCTAAGAGAAGTAGATTATGAGCATGTTACTGAAGACACTGCATAGATTTTCTGAATAGAGAGATAATAAGAAGCCCCTGCCTTCTTGGCAAGCGACAAGACCAGAACTAACCTTTCACATCTTGCATTAGCCATGGTATATAATTTGTTCTACAGAGATACCTGATGAAGACAGAGACTTGGTATTTACAATGATAACAGAGAGCAAAGAGACAAGATTTAGGAATGTCAGTGACAGCCTGCATCCAACAGGTAGATTTCAAGCCTTAGAACTATATGGACAGTGGTGGCATTAACAGAAAAGAAACAAACAGGAGGTGAGTGAGGGCTGAGGATAATGTAGGATGCTTTGTTTTAGAAATATCTCAAAAGGAGATATAACAATCAAGCAGGATTCAATGTCAGGACAAAGGACAGTAATGGAAAATAGACTTAGGAGTCGACTGGAATTTTGATTTACAGCTATGGATTTCCTGTTAGGCTGGGGACTTTGTTCTGCTTTTGAATTACTCCATCCATAATATCAGGCAGTGCCTTGCACTGACTGACATACTATGAAGCTAAACATCCCCTGCTAACTGACAAACCCAGGCTATGGGCTTCTCGTGTGTTCAGTCCAATACAGAAGCAAGCGAGCAGCATCACTGGCTTAAACAGAGAAAGGGGGAGGGCAGAATCAGCCATTTTGTCTGCAATCTCTGAGGTCAGGCCCTGCTGTCAAGTGGTGACTTGCCCATCCTGCCCCTGTTTGAAGGCAGGTAACCAGAGAGCAATCACTATCCCCAATATAAAGAAGCACAAGCAGAAGAGAGAGTAGCAGGCCAAAGAGATCTAAAGTATTTGAAAGGACTTTGTTTCTCATTGTTTCTGTTCACAATTCTCAGCATGCTGAGCCAAGACATTGAACATTAGGCTCATAGTTAAAAACAGAAAAATATGCAAATTGTATAAAACTTGAGAAAGAAGAATGACACAGTTACACTTCCCTGTATCTTCAAATAATATATTTTAAGTAAGATAAACAGTAATGGTAAATGGAAGGAAAGAAGGAAGGAAGGAAGGAAGGAAGGAAGGAAGGAAGGAAGGAAGGAAGGAAGGAAGGAAGGAAGGAAGGAAGGAAAAATAGTGGTAAAAATAAAAATTTGAAATCTTTTTTAAATAATACAAGACAAAATGACAATGGTATTCAATATTAAGCCCCTCTGTTATACACTCCAAAACTTAAGGGTAAAACTGATATTTACTTTTAAAATTCTAGTAAAATTGATATATTTCAATCCCATCCATCCATTCTGCAGCACACAGCAGTAAGAGAATTCAGTATAAGAATTCTAAAATAAATTCTCTGCAAGCAATAAAAAACACTCCTGGATGCACTTATACTAACACCTAAGAAATAGACAATACCATGAGATGAGAACAAAAATAGCAACAAAAACAAAGACAATAAATATAGAAATGTTCTATATCAAACAGTCACTCAAACTAAACAAGAATTCCCCATTTTGCATTCACCATATAATTACATTTATATCACAATGTGATCACTTCTTCACAGTAGCACTTTTTAAAAGCTCTTGAATAAACTTATTTAGAATCTGGTAGCTAAATTCTCAGCTAAGCCAGCAGTCATCTTTGGAATGGTCTTGGTAACTGTGGTACAAGCCAGAGACTGGACCAAGATTATTAATTCCATGTTCTGGTCATGTTCATTCCAGTCATTGCAATAATCTCACTTCCCTCCTCCATTTATGAAAATCTACTCAAGTCCTACACATCATCAAATAGCCCAGTTCATGAAGTTCTCCCTAACTAATGAGTTCCTACAAAATATATTTACCAACTGCCTGATTGTAGATAGTATCCTATTTTTGCTTCATGTGTTTTTTTTTTTTTTCATAATTTTAAAGAAATGCAGATTCGGCAATGACTTTAAATGTGTTAGCCTTAACGCTGTAGCTATATTTTAAGATGTCTACAATATAGGAATAAAGTACTTCTTCAGTATATACTCTTAAGGGCACATAATGTTGTTCAAAGACTATATGACACTGTCATCCTATAGGCCTTTTCTTGGAACACTGGAAATATTCTTGACTATAAATACAATTAATTTTCTTTATATCAATCACCAAAATATTATACTTTTCATGTTACAGTTAATTCAGAAATATATGAAGATACCATTTATCACTATTTTTGTTTAATATTGTTCTGAAAGTCTTACCAATGTTATTAAATTATGAAAGATGAATATAAAAACTCAATAGCATTCTAAACAAAAAAAATAATGTAAAAATACATTCATTGTGGTAAAAATGTAAAACACTAAGAAATAAAATTGAAGGCATGTTTATAAAAAGGAATTACATGATGACTTGAATATAAATAAAAAGTAAAGATTAAAAATCTTAAGGGTATAATTTTTGTACAAGTAACTCAATAGATTAAAATTAACAAATTTTAGTCTTGGAAGCCAATAAAATGATCCAAATTACAAGTCAATTCATAATTACAAATAATAATATTATGAAAAGAATAAGAGAATTAATTAAATTGGATGGGATTATAAGACATAGCAACATCAATCAAATAATGTTATACCAGCATAAAAATAAACAGAATCAAAAGCACAAAAATAGACTAGATCATAAAATAACTTACTTGAAAATTTAAGTATTATTATAATTATATAAATTAACTAATAATATTAACTAATATTTATTTAGTGCTTACTATGTCCCCAAAACCCTTTACAGCAGGGTTTCTCAACCTCAGCACCATTGACACTTTGGGCCCAATAACTCTTCGGGGTGGGGCTGTCCTGTGGATTGATTACAGGATGTTCAGCAGCATCCTCGGTCTCTACACACTAGATGCCAATAGCATCCCTACCACCACCACCTGTGTGACAACCCAAAAAGTCTACAGACATTGTCTAATGTCCCTTGCAGATCAAAACTGCCCTGGGTTGATAATTACTGTTCAGATGGCTGCAATCAACACCTGCTTACAGTTAATTGTCATAGGCTGATGTTTTTAATTTGGGCAACATCAACCATGTTGTTGAAAAGCACATTCTACAAAATTACACACTAAAAATAATAGGGTTTACAGAAAAAAATAGGACAAAACTCTGAAAACATATAGAACTTGGTAACCACAGCATTAAAAAAAAATAAAAGTAACAATCATAATAAGAATACTAACGCAGCTAAATCTCTAATGATATTTGTTTGCACCAAGCACAAAGGTCAGTCGATCTTTTATCTCCTTAAACTTTGGACTCATGCTTCCTTCACTAAGATATAGGTCATTGTACACAATTTCAACAAAATTAAAAATAGAATCCAGGGTGCGGGGTTTTTTGGACACTGGGGAAAATAACTTCATAGCCCCTTCATCTGTAACTACAAGCTTCTCCGTATAGTTTTAATATAGTACAAAGTGTTACAGATTTTGAGGTGACTAAATCAGCCAATACTTGCACTAAAGGAAGGCACTTCAGTAGAATTTCCATCTATTTTCCTGAAACTGTCTGTGAGAATACTTGCTTTCCTGATTGCTGGAGAAAGTCTCAGATAAACTGACCTAACTTCCACATTATACTGGCATTTTCCTATTTACCAAAATGCATATGGGCTAATTCAAATTTAAAAAGCATGTATTACAGCAGAAGAGACTGTACTAATTTAACTCTAACTTTCAAAGATAGAGACTTCCTGAAGTTCCCAAACACTGATGAGTTATTTAATTAGTAGCAGTAGATAGTAGCAACCAGAGGAGAAGCAACTGTGATTGCTGACAATGGGTGTCAGGTGCTGTGCTAACTGAATTACTTCATTTGATCATCACAACACTATTATGTATGTACATACATTATTATTCCCATTTTAAAGGGGAAGAAATGGGAACTAAGAGGGGTTAAACAGTTTTCCCAAGGTTACTCAGTTAAAACAGCAGAGCCAGGTTTTATCCAAACTTGTGAATCCAGAGTCATTGTAGTTACTAATTTATGTTACTATTATACTTTTTAAGAGTTATACATTTTAATTTAATATGTAAATAGATTTCTTTCTTAAATTTTCAGTGTTTCAATGCAGTGAAATAATTATTCAAAACTGCACGTTATATCTTTTTCTATGGAAAATTCTGTGGGTGCTTTCCTCAAATTCAAAAAAAAAGATTTAAAATCTCACAGAAACCTTTACCTTCTTTTGCAAACTACATACTGTCTTTCCAGATCTCAAGAGTTCATCAGATGGTGGGCAGCCATAAATGAATTTAAAAATTCTAAAGTCACAAAAAAATTTATTCACTAGCAAGACAAATGCCACAACAATCTCTCTTAGAATCCATCAAGACACGTTCACAAAGAAAGCAAGCTTATAATATATTCTGGCATGGTGCTGATGCTGCCACCTACTCAGGATATTAATTCAAGTTCTGCAACCGATGCCAATGCAAACTGGAATCTGGCTACTGGTCAAAATGTACCCACTTGGAGTATCAAAAGGGTTAGTAGGCAGAGACTACAGCAATTCCTAAATATCTGTTCTGGAATATGATGTCTTCTACTATTTAAATTTCCTTGAAAACAGATCCTGGCTACATATGAAAGTTTCTATGATGGTAATGTCCATGTTTTTACATGAGGTTTAATTGCCCGTATACCTATTTGCAGTCCTACATCCTCTCCCCTAAAAATATATTAGTGAAAAAGGAAAAGAAGTTCTTTAAGTCTTCCATCTACTTGACTGCTTGATTACAAATGGAAAGAAAATTTTGGAGATGGTAAATGCTTTAGACTGATGTAAGAGTCCAAAGTGCTTTCTTTAACTATGATTAAAAAAAAAGAGTGTTTTTCTTTGTTAAAGTTGAATACTTACAAATAAAGCTAACAAATTCTAAACCTAAAAATAAGCTTAACCAAAAAAAAAAAAAAAAAAAAGCTTAACAAGTAATGTATAAAATCTATATGACTAATTCTTTATTTAAAAAAAAAGAAAAAACCCTCCCACAAGACCCCAAAATACCCTGGAACAAAAGGAAAGATAGCCCAGTTTCTGGTTAAGATGTTTCAACATCATCAAAATGTCTGTTCTCCTTAAAGTAACTCAAAAATTAGTTGCAACTCCAATAAAAATAGGAGAGTAGGTTCTTTTTTTTCTGGTCTTTAGTCCAGCTGGTAATTTCTTTAAAAACTCACTTGGAAAAATAAGAGGGGGACTAGCATCATCAGATATTAACATGTACTACAAGGCCTCTATAATTAAAAGTAAGTTATCTGAGCAGAAACAAACAAACCAGTGAAACAGAACAGAAATCTCGAAACAAACCCACACACGGCTCAATATTATAAAATGATCAATCACCTCCCCAAGTAAGATGTAGTATTAATACAATTTTAATCAGAATCCTAGTGAAATCTGAAAAAAAAGAAATTAACAAATTGATGATAAACTTCAACAGTAAGAAAAAAATTTTATAGGAGACCTCTCTGTTAAGAAATTTTAAAAGAACAATAGGGAAAACATGCCCTACCATAAAACATGTAATAAGAGATAGATAAACTTTGATCTATCATGCAACAAAACATTGCGAGTAATATAATTTCATGGATCTCTATAATCTTTATGTCATAATCTGGGAGAATATGCTAAATTAATATCAGTTAATTAATAGAGGGTTAGAAGGGATGCTCCGAGGGACTCCTGCTTTTGTTTCTAGTATAATTGCATTATCTACCACAATTCGTATTATTTGCAATAAAATAATTTTAAGATTTAAAAAATGGGAAAAAGCAAAGAGAATACAGTGGTGCCCCTTTGTTATGCTATGTTACAAAGGGACTTCATTACAAACACTTCAAACTGTGCGAAGTTTATCTGGGGATTCTGACTATGTAATGAAGAGGTAGAATTCTAAGCAGTATGGAATACTGAAAAGCAGCTTTCAACTTGTCATTCTCTGTATCCTACAGTTCCCTAAGGCACTCAAGAGATTCAATGGGGGCTTCTCCCCACACCTCGCCCACAATGACCTGATTTTCCTTTATTATTTAAGGTCGTGTTGTATAATAGTTCATTTAAAGAAAGGGTTCTATTGCCTGAATAAAGTTTGTAAAGCATTCACCCAGAAGAAACATTATGTTAAAGGCAATTAATACTCATTAATGAACTATAAGATCTATTATATTACTGAATATTTAGTCAGATTTTCTAAATACAAAGAATGCCTTTGTCAGATAACTGGCATAACTCCCTAAATGCCGCAAGCTATTAAGCATCATTCCTCTTAACTAGAAGAACCTCAAGTCCATTTTGAGGACTATAGAATCAATTGTTGCATTTTATGTATTATTTTGTTTTCTAAAATAATTTTTTAAAAACTTCTAAACTAGGTAGATGTATTTTCCAAATTATATCATTCTGTTTTTCAGGGACAAATATTATATTTAAACAGTTTTTCGGATAAATGAGAACTCATGAGATTCCGTGATCGGAATTTTCTGCCCGCTGTTACTTGAAACATGCCAACTTCATTACTTGGTTCAGCATTTATGTTCACATGAGCAATACATAAAAATTTCTAGACTTACTATACACGCCTAGGCTTGTGCTCAGGGCTCAAGGGAGAACCACATAATCAATGACTCGGGCAGTACAAAATTTTAAAAGTCAAATGATAATATTAGCATAAAATATTATATGAACACAGGTCTCCACAGTTTGAAGAAGGGAGAGATTAGAGTTCAGGAAGCAGTAACAAAGGGCTGCTATATGGATGCAGAGCTTGATCCAGGTGCCTATGCACACATGAGCACTAGAGACATTCTTGGCCTGTGCACAGATAGACTTGCTGAACTATCTCCTAGAAGCACATACATGTCGAAAACTCAAAGAAATGTACACTAAAAAAGGTGAAATTACTTACTATATATAAATTATCTCTGAATTAAAACAAGAAAAACCCACTTGTAAATGAATACCTGTAAGACAATTTGGTATTTTATACAAAATTTCAAAGACACGTGCCCTATGATTTAGCAATTCCACTTTTATGAATATATTCTCCAGTTATATCCAGAGTGAAAAATTATCCTTTATACTCATTGCAGCACTGCTTGTAAGATTTTAAAATCAAGTATTTTCTCCCAATAATAAATATTTAGTGAACACTTAGGTACAGTGATATAGGTCTAACATAAAATTATAAACATTCAAAATTATTCCTAGAAGGCAAGATGATTTGTACAGATCAGAATATCAATAAATAAAATCTCTCAGCTTATAATAAATACTCACAGTGTAGACAAAAAAACTGTCCAAATACAGTTGAGTACAGACATGGCTTCTGTTCTCCAAGCTTAATCATTATTGACTGACCTTTCCTGCTACTTAAGTTCATGAAAGTGCAGAAGTCTGCAGCCTAGCATTATTCACAACCATCCCACCTACTTACCGCTGACATCAATGTGTACTACGGTTCACAAACTCTAAGTATCTGCTGATTTAACTTTTCTGCATACATTTTCTACAAGTAAGACAAGGTAGAGAGAAGAACCTATGAAAGAACTCATATGCTTTAATAATAGGAGGGCAGAAACAAAAGTGGAGGCCTTTCTGTGAGTAATGTAAATCACTCACAGGCCTTAAGGAAATGACTAATAAATCCTAAACTTCTGGATGACAAAAAGTAAATAAAATAAATTTAAAATCACTATTTTTTCATCAAATAATAAAGTAGGGAGGATGTTTGCAATACTTGTGGACAAAGAGCAAACCCTATTGTATTTGTTTACCTTTAATATTCAAAGAAGTCTTGCTAAGACATGAAAAGATGAAAAAAAAACCAAGTAAAAAAATCCATAAAAAATTTATAGACGGGCTAAAGATAATAACAAAGGCAAGCATAATCTCAACTTCAAAAAAAAATTTTTTTTAAATAAACACAATGAGATATCAAAATGGGAAGGCAGTGAATGGAGGAGGAGAAAATTCCTAATAATTGCAGTGTTGGTGAAGACATCAGGTTCTTAAACATAGCCTTTTGAATGGCAAAGAAACATTTTCAATATCTAAAATGTATACATACCATTTCACTTCCAAAAGTTATGCTTGAGAAATATTTACACAGCATAAATAAATGTAAAGATTTTCTAGTAGCATCATTTATAATAACAAAACATACAAACACCTACAAGTCTATCAACAGGGTACTGGAAAAGGAAGTTCTGATACATCTATGCAAATGTTAAGAACTGTACGTCACTAAAAATAATACGTCATTCTACTCATTGGGAAAGATGCAAAAGATACACTGTTAACTAAAAAAAGCAGTTGTAGACTAACATGTGCAACCTGCCACACTGCACATGGACCACTTCCAGATGGAGCATAAGCCAAAGTATGAACAAAACAAATATACCCTACCTAATCATAGTAAATAAATACGAGTTTGGAGAGAAGGAAAAGGCATGACATTAATTTCCTATGTTATACATTTCCCTATTTTGTGTTGTATTTTTTAATGGTAAGAATGTTTTACTATTGTAATCAGAAAATAAAGGGTTTGAGTGTACATTTGTAACAGGAAAATATAAATTATATCTTGCTAGGAAAATGTTTTTTAAATGCAAAGCTCTGAATCTCTCTGGTACATAAACTACTCAGATCAGCCACAATCCCTACTAAAATTTAACTATTCAAAATGTAATGATTCATGGCCTCCTCTGATAGATGACTTAAGGGCACTTAGGATTTCAAGGGATGAGTGTATCACATTAAAATGCAAGTTCAACAACACGAATGCTCTTAATCTTGTATTTGAAAGAAAAATACAGCCAGGAAACTTATAAAAATGTGAAATCAAAAATGAATAATTATCATGGCAGCACAATTTACAATAGCCAAGATATAGAAGCAACCTAAATGCCCATCAACAGACAATTGGATAAAGAAATTACAGTTCATATAAACAATGGAATATTACTAAGCCATTAAAAAAATGAAATCCTAACATTTAGAACGACATGGATGGACCTAGAGGTTATTATGCTGAGTGAAATAAGTCAGACAGAGAAAGACAAATACCATATGATTTCACTTATATGCAGTATCTAAGGAATAAAAAGAACAAACTAATCAAAAACAGACTCACAGATATAGTGGACAATTTGGTGACGAACAGAAGGGAGGCGAGTTAGGGGGGCTGGGAGAATGGGGTGAAGGGTTAAAGAAGTACAAATTAGTAGTTGATAGCTGGGCACGGGGATGAGGTGCACGGCAGAGGAAATACAGTTAGCATTAATACGATAGCTAGGTGGAGGGCCAGGGGAAGGAGGGAGCAATTGGGGGGATCATTTTATGAACTATACAGATGTCTAACCAATGTACTATATACTTGAAACTAATTTAAATAAATAAATTTATATATGTATGAAAATGAACAGTTAATTAAATAAATCATTATCCCCTCTATTTCTTGTATTTCTAAAACTGGAAGAACTCATAACGCTTAAACTTTAGCCTAAAAGTTGTTTCTCTCACATGAAAAAAAGAATATTGATTTTCAAAATATACTATATGTTTTCATAGGACTTGAAACTCAAAGGAAAACATACCTTCTAAGAGCATTTCTGGAATGTCTGCTTGATATCTAGGTCCCACTCTGATTTCACCTTTATCAGCTAACAGTGTTTTCACTGAGGGGTCATAGACCAATGAGTAGAAAAAAGTATCCTGAAAGAAAGAAAATATATAGGTAAACTTGAAACCATAACACTTCAGATTGTATAAAATTTCACTTTAGTGAATAAATTCATAAATCTTTACAGAGAGCATGATGCTCTCGTCATCATTTAAAACAATGTAGTATTAAATCAAATCAAAACAAATAGCTTATAATAGAAGTAAAAGATAAAAATTTATTATTTGTTTTAGTCTAAAAGAAAAGCATTTAACTGACCTAAAACAAAGTTTTGAAAAGCTAGCAAAATTAAGCCATAAGCCAAAGGTAAGACTCTTAAAATCAAGTAATCATTTAAACCTCCAAAGCCCACACTAAACAGTATAGATGCCTTCATAGATACCAGGCCCTCTTACTTTTAGAGTTTTCATCCAACATTTTATCAAAATATTAAAATCATAAACATCCACATTAAATAAACTATATAAGAGCTGAGTTTATATGTAGTCTACTATATACTATATTAATTATAATTCTGCAGTTCTCCTTGAAATTCTGAAGGATGGATAGATAGATAGATAGATAGATAGATAGATAGATAGATAGATAGACAGATAAACACAACTATATATACCACCACCACTGGTGCACCCACTTAACTCTCCATGGTCCCTTAAAACTGGGGTCCCCAATCCCCGGGGCCATGGACCGGTACTGGTCTGTGGCCTGTTAGGAACTGGGCTGCACAGAAGGAGGTGAGCGATGGGTGAGCAAGCAAAGCTTCATCTGTATTTGCAACTCCTTCCCAGCACTAGCATCACTGTCTCAGCCCTAACTCAGGTCATGAGGCATTAGATGCTCATAGGGGCACGAACCCTACTGTGAACTGCACATGTGAGGGATCTAGGTTGTGCGTTCCTCACGAGAATCTAATGCCTGATAAGCTGAGGTGGAGCTGAGGCGGTGATGCTAGTGCTAGGGAGCGGCTGTAAATACAGATTAACATTAGGAAAGAGGTTTGCACAAAGACCATAAAAAAATCAATTGCTTGCGGACTCATTTCAAAACCCTATCAGTGATGGAAGCACAAAAGACCCTAAACTGCCAAAGCAATGCTGAGAAAAATAACGACGCTGGAGGCATCACTCTGCCCAACTTCAAATTATACTACAAAATGACAGTAATCAAAATGGCACGGTACTGGCAGAAAAACAGACACACAGACCAGTGGACCAGAATCAAGAGTCCAGAAGTAAACCCATGTTTATACGGGCAAATAATTTTTGACAAAAGAGCCAAAAACATACAGTGGAGAAAGGAAAGCCTCTTCAATAAATAGTGCTGGGAAAACTGGAAATCCAGCTGCAAAAGAATGAAACTAGACTATTGTCTATCATCACACACCAAAATTAACTCAAAATGGATTAAGGACCTGAATATAAGACCTTAAACAATAATATGCATAGAAGAAAACATATGGACTAAACTCATGGACCTTGGACTTAAAGAGGATTTTATGAATTTGACCTCAAAGGCAAGGGAAGGGAAAGCAAAAATAAATGAATGGGACTATGTCAAACTAAAAAGCTTCTGCACAGCAAAAGAAACTGTCAACAAGGTAAAGAGACAACCAATCAAATTGGAAAATATATTTGCAAGTAACACCTCCGATAAGGGCCTAATATCCAAAATATACAAAGAACTCATACGACTCAATAACAACAAAAAAACAAATGATCCAGTTAAAAAATGGGCAGAGGATCTGAACAGACACTTCTCCCTAGAGGACATACAAATGACCAACAAACATATAAAAACATGCTCAACATCACTAGCTATTAGGGAAATGAAATCAAAACCACAATGAGATACTATCTCACACCTGTTAGAAAAGCTGTTGTCAACAGGACAAGTAATAACAAGTGTTGGAGAGGATGCGGAGAAAAAGGAACCCTCACACACTGCTGGTGGGACTGCAAATTGGTACAACCACTAAGGGAAATAGTATGGAGGTTTCTCAAAAGACTAAGAATTGATCTGCCATATGATCTAGCAATCCCTCTACTGGGTATTTACCCAAAGACTTCAAAACACATATCCGAAAAGATATTTGCACACTGATGTTCATAGTAGCACTATTCATGGTGACCAGGACACAGAAGCAACTGAAGTGTCCTACAACAGATAATTGGATAAAGAAGCTGTGGTGCACATATACAATGGAATATTACTCAGCCATAAGAAGAAATGAAATACTGCCATTTGCTACAACTTAGATGAACCCCAAGATAATCAAGCTAAGCAAAATAAGCCAGACAGGAAAAGTTGAAAGCCACATGATATCACTTATATGTGGGATATAAATCTAAAAGCAGAGGAGAGGTAGAAGGGGGAAAAAATTTAAACCATTTTTTTCAATTAAATAAATAAAAAATTTTGAAAAAAATCTGTCAACCTATTGTAATGTATGGATGGACCTTATTTGGATACTGATGTGAATAAAATTTTAATATAAATACTGATAGGGAAAAAAATTAATAAAATTTGAAGAATTTGCTTTTTTGAGTTTATTTCCTAGTAAATCACCTTTCCTTTTAAACAAAATGTAATTTTTATAACATATTTGGAAGGTTATGCTGTCGACTCATGAAATTTCCATTTACCAGCCTCATATTTCTACAGCATTAAAATGTATGGCTGATTAACTCACAGAATCTGGCAGCAGTATGCCATAGGATGATCTGTGATGCTGTGTCTTTTAAGAATGTCTGAATGTAATATTAATGAAATGTGTTTTATTTCAGTAAATTTAATCTAAATGCTCCTTTTTTAAAAAATAGAGACGTTTTAAGGAAATTAAAACACAAAGATTTTGTGTTTTTGTATTAAGAATTATGTTTTATGAAAGTGAATACTGATTATTTTATAAAAAATAAATATTATGAAATATTCTGTAAAAAAAATAAAAAATAAAAATAAATGTAAAAGCAACAAACAGGACAAACAAACTGAGACTCATGGACATGGACAATAGACTAGTGGTTACCAGAGAGGGGGGAGGGAAGGTAGACATGGTAAAGGGGTCAAATATGTGGTGACAGAAAGAAATCTAACTATGGGCAGTGAACACGCAATGCAAAATATATATGCCTTACTGTTGAATTGTACACCTGAAACTTACTGGATTTTGTTAACCAATGTCAGCATAAAAAAAATAAATAAATTAAAAAAATAACACCCAATCGGTGAGTGGGAAAAGACAATTAAGCTGCATCTGGTGGCAGGCTTTGTAGTGGCAAGTGAGTTGAAGTACTTCAGTTATACAGCTGCATCTGGTGGCATCTGATTCCGCATTATAGTGAGTTGTATAATTATTTCATTATATATTACAATGTAATAATAATAAAGTGCACAATAAAAGTAATGTGCTTGAATCATCCCAAAACCATCACCGCCACCACCCCCCCTGCCTGGATCCATGGAAAACTTGTCTTCCACGAAACCGGTCCCTGGTGCCAAAAAGGTTGGAGACAACTGCTTTAAAACACACAAAAAAAGCCCTAGTTACTAAGCCCAATGGATAAATGAACTGGCCACCAGTCTTTTGCTGAATTCTGTATAACCAATGGAAGTCATCTAGACCAGTAAAGTCTCGTCCCTATTTCCCACTATGATTCTGAGGGTCACTTACTGCATGATTTCTCTGTTTTATGCCCTGGAAGAATCTATCCTTACTATCAGCACTCTACTAAGACCCAGCCAAGCAAACTGCAAATACGGGATAATCTGTCAGGTACAAAGCTTTCTATTTTCAAGGTCTTACAGACTGTATTAACGGGAAAGGAGAAAATCAACAAGGAGATACTATCCAGTGAGAAATTCTGCACTGTGTTTTAATCATGGGTCGCTGTCAGCAGAAAAGATTAAACAGTAAAACTGTTCAAAAGTCACACTGATATGTGACAATTTATGCATGTAAAAAAATGCTATCTAAGGAAAAGAAAAATCTGCAGAACACATAAAGCAACCTGCTTAACAGGCTGATGGGGAGGGGGTCCCTATGGAATCAGAGTTGTTTCTTTGTTTTTTTTTAAGACAGGATAACAAAGAATGTTAATAGATAACTAAAGCTATTGCCACTGGCTCACCAACAGCTTTAAAAGTGGAGATACTTCAGGTCATTTTTAGTTTGTGAAATGTTAGTAAGTATTCCACAAATACAAGATTTTGCCATATTTTACTGCAAAATGAAATGAAATTATTATTTAGGGCCACATACGTTGGTTGCTTAGACTCCTTAGATTTATGTGTACAGATATGGAAAAATATTCAAAATGTTTTTAGTTAAAAAAGCTGTAAAAAAAAAGAGGAAAAATGTGTTCTAAGAGATATTTAATCAGTCATTTTCAAGAACACAGAGTTACAAAGGAAAAAATGATGATTAGAAAGTTGCCCTTTGAGTTACCATCTTCAAATATGCCAAACTCAGTATTTTAATATGACTAAAAACAGTTTTTCAAGAACAATCTTATAATGGATAAAGTAGCAAATTTCAATCACAAAAATATTTTTCAAATTGAAAAAAAAAAGTTTCCTTAAACACACTGCCAGCGGTTGGTTCCTATCACAAAGATTGATAAAGGACTAAGTAATGAAAAAAACCAAGTATAGAGAAAAAAACCCTCAAAACCTTTACCCATTTTCATCTACTAGTGGTTCTTAGCATATATAACTGCTAACAAAGTAGAAGGCAAAATTTATCACTTTTCGAAAAAATTCCACTCTGGACAGCCAAATACCCCAATAAAATCCACTGTGAACTAATGCTAATTTCTGCTTCTGTGAACTAATGCTAATTTCTGAGCATTAACATTATCCATATTATTATCGACCATTCTAATAAACAAACCCTACAAACCTCTTTTCTAAATTTTAAAAGCGTAAGTTATAAAGACTATGAGCCTTTTTTCTGCCTTAAATATTTATTTCCTTTTAGTTTCCTTTATTAGAGTTTCTAATGTATAGTAGTTCTACATATTTTTATTTATCTTTTTGGTTATGTTTTCTTCATTTGAGATCAGAGGACAATATTTATGATAAAAAGTCCTTTTAATTCTTTAAAATAGATATATAAATAAAATAAAGATTTGGGGAAATAAAAATACCATGAAACTATAAAGGTTAAATACTGAAACATAATCAGCAGTAAAATATTTTTCCATAATACAAATGTTAATAAGTCACATAAAACTGTACATAACGTGAAACATTGTTTATAAGAATTTCCTCCTTCACTGAAGTACATGCTCTAATTCAACTTGCTAAAAAAAAGGTTAAAACGTTAAAAGTGTTTCTTGTTGAAGTTTCCAGGAAGATTTTTACTTGACAAAGTTTATTAGCGTTCTAGGAAAGAAAGCAGAACACCAGTGGTAAATTCTCATCTGGAAAGAGTCTAAAAAAGAAGCTATTTATTTAAAAACAACAACAAAACAAAAAGAAACGGGGAGGAGGACCAAAGTACAGTAAAGCCACTTTTTCAAAATGCCAAAAATAAAGGGGAAAAACAAAAAACAAGGATAATTATGAATTACCTCTTTATCAAGATATGACAATACTGACTCTGTCTCATTGAGAAGGGCAACACTGCATTTCCCCCTGTTGAAAGAGGGGAAAAGTGAACAAATAAATGTAAGAAAGGCTACTTCACCTTCACAGTGATGACATACACCAAATAAGGAACATTTAAAATGTAAAGTATTAAGAAACCAAATGGCAGTTAGGAATATATATAAATGTATATATACTCAGGCTGGTTTTACAATCCTGGTGTTGTAATCCTAAAACTTACCTGTCTTTGTAGATGGAGGTTAACCTGTGGAAGGGATTGTGTTAGGAAGTGAACCCTTATAACATAAAACACTTTATAGGTATTGTCTAATTATTCAAGGAAAAAAAAAAAAGAGTACGATGAAATCTTCAAATTAAGACAGTTTCTGAGTCTATAAAGAATAAATATGAGGTGATTTTATATTTTTCATACGGAGACATTATGCAAACTATGAAAATCAGTGCCTAAAATAATCTTCAGATTTTTAAAGTAGCCACTGCATACGAGAACCAAAAAATAATACACATTCATATCAGATTAACTAATTTACCTTTATCAAAATTGCTTCAAAGACTAGTTAAAATTTAAACACAAGGAACTTTTACAGAGCAAGGGGCAAAATGAAAATCTACAAGCTCAAAGACCTTGAAGTCTGATGGCATTTACCTTTGATCCTAAGTCCTGGGTGTGAGTTTGAAAATGACTGTCTAAACAAACAAAAAAAAAGGCTTGCCTAGACTTAAGAAAAATTAAGGTTACCCAGGTAGAAGTATTTATTAAAAGCACTTTTAAAATGATCCTCACTAGCTTGAAGATTCAATACAGCTACAAATTTGACAGAAGAATTTTTTTGGATTGTTCAAGTTATAAATATTGGTCACAGCTTACAGAATATTTTCTAAATGTCATAATGTCATCTGATTTTCTAAACAACTCATTATTGTTCCCTACAAAATAACAAGCAAAACAAACACATCACATATACATTAAATAGAAAGCTAAAAGAGCAGTTGCTGCTGAATTATCAGTGAAAAATAATTCAAAGGAAAAAAATTAGTTCTCTAAATATTTTGCAATGCTTTTTCCCTTAAATTAAAAATAAAATTGCCTTAAAAAAAATTTCCTCTCAGAAAAACATCTTACGTTAGTATCACTTCAAAAAATTTCTCTGAGAACATGTGGTATTTCCCTATTATCCTGTCAAGTCTCTATTTTGGTTCCCAAGAGTTACAAAGGTTTTGTTTTTATAATATATTTTATTCATACATGTTACTAGAGTTTTTCTAAAGGGCAAAGGGAAAGTTGCTAAATGTTATTTTAATAGATATCACTTAATAAACAGTCAGGGCCACACCCAAAAAAATAGATATTGCTTTTTAATAGTCACTCGAATTTTAAGGGTTAACAGATGCTCTATACTGTCTGAAATGATGAGAATTTAAGCTGACTCATTAAACTATTATGTTCATACTTATATTAGGAGATAAGAAAACACTATACTGTTTTAGATTAAAAAAATCAATAGGACAATGATTAAAAAAATCAATAGGATATGCCAGCCAATCTAAAATATAAATTATTTTTGAGGATACAGGTTTTATGGAATGATGAAAGGATAACAGGGGATTTTAGTTTTTAAATTATCTTTATGGTAGCTACACTGTACTTTTTCCCAAATTAGAAATAAAAATCCAACCCTTAAAATTTCCATATATGTGCGTGTGTGCGTGTGTGTGTGTGTGTGTGTGTGTGTACACACACACACACACACACACACACACAAACAGCTAATGAAGTAGGAAGCTGAGTCAGGATTATTTTATGAAGTTGATATAAATATGTAATTAACACATGAACTACGTGCCTAGAGTTGTTGATAAAAAATAGTTTTAAAGAGATTTAAAGTATTGGCTTCCTTAATGCCAAACAAATGCTGGCTCAGTGATAAACACACATGATAGATTTTAAGCTAACCCCAAACTAAAGAAACTATTATCAAACTCTGAATAAAGATAACCTGATTGTTTTATGCTGAATCCTAAGCAATGATCCTAATTATTCTCTTCTACAATACTTAATCCTAATAGATACCCAAACATGATGATTTAAAACATATCAAAGACCAAACACAAAGAAAGATCACTCCAGGCTGATATAATTATTCATTCTGCTTTTCTACAGATCATTAAAAAAGTTCTTAAAAATATACTGTTTCAAAGACTGTGCTAGATGCTGGGACAGAGAGACATGAATAAATAATTACAATATAACACAGTCCCATGTTTAATGGCAGGTGCTGATCAGCCTATCTGCTTAACAGGATGTCTAGTATAATCTCATAGACTCAAAAACCGTATGTAAAAATCTACATACAGGTTATATATTTTATCTAAAGATGTTACCAATTCGTATTAGTGAGAAAAGAGAAAGTTTAAATTAGCATCCCTTTCCACACTCCCTGTAGAATTTCCTTTAGTTTCACACAACTGCAGCTTGTAAAATGGTTCAGGACCACCATCCCTACTTGGAAAAAATGCAAATTTCTTAGCACCACACCAGACTAATTGAATCCCAGCATCTTGGGGGAAGGATTGAGGAATCTACCTGTTTGACAAGCATCAGTAGGTGATCCTTAGGCTCACTGAACTTGGAATATCAGCACTACAGATGCAGACTCTGACTTTACACCGTCCTTGTTCCAAGAAAGCCATTATTTTCTCACCAAAGAAAGGCATTTTTCTCATTGGCCTTATGAGTCTTACATTTGCTCTAGATTCTGAAGATTTTTTCATATAAAAACCATGTTAGGTTCTGTGACTGGAAACTCAACAAATTGAGAGTTTTATACAGCATTTCGAAAATTCACTGAATACAATGAACAATGAAATTTAAAAAATAAATGAAGTTCAGAGACCCAAAATGCTTTCAGAAAATTACAACTCTCAACAGCAACACTACAAGATAGGACAAAAGATTCAAAATTCTGAAGGAAATTATTTCCAAACCAGAACTATACGCCTAAACAAATCTCCAGCCAACTGCGAAAAACATTTTCAGATAATCAAGGACTAAAAATTTCTTTACATTTTAGATGACTAATCAAAAAGAAAAGGCAAAACAATCATTATACTCCAAGAAAAACAAAAGATTGTAGAAGAAAGATTATGTGAGGGAATATTTACATGTTCATAAAATACAAAGACTGATTATTAAGTTAAATAAAAGTTGTGATATACTGGAAACACAGGGAAGAGAAGAGAAAATGAGGAGAGATTTCTAAAATTGAAAAATTAATAGCAGCAGTATAAAAACAGTAAACACGCAAAAGCTGCTGTCAGAGAAGTTGAAAATGACTGCAGAGGGGAAACTAAGCATATGATTGCTCAGTATTATTAGACAGCTATATATTACATATACATATATATGTATACACACACACACACACACACACACACACACACACACACACACACACACACAGACTTTTAAAAATAAAATTTAAAGTAAAAGGAGGGATCCTAATTAGATAAAGTGCATAAATTTGTGTGAATACAATACATACTAAGTAAGGGGGCAAGGATGATTTATGATGACTCTATGTCTGGTTTTCTCAACCTTGGCCTTATTAACATTTGGAACCAGATAATTCTTTGCTGTGGGGGCTGTTTTGGACACGTAGGGTGTTTAGCAGCATGTCTGGCCTCTACACACCTAGTTGTGACTACCAAAACTGTCCAGACTTTGCCAAATTTTGTCCCCCAGGAGACAACACTGTCCCTGGATAAGAACCACTGTGTAACATTATAGAGTCGTTGAACCACGGTTTTCTTAACTACAGCTTAGTAACAAACATTTAAGGACTGCCTGTGTAATTGAAAGAACATGATTTTATGATTCTTTGAATCATAAAAAGGAGAACAAAGAAGAGAAAGGAATCTGAAAACCTTTAAACATTCTATTCAAAGATATATTTCCTGTTAGTATTGCTTTAACAGATATTAAGAAATGAAAATTAAAAAAAGGAGCCCCCCCCACTTCTACCCCCACCCCCCAAAAATGGAATACCTGTTTTAGTAGGTAAGGTGGAGGAATGAAAAGCCAAGAAGAGAAGTTCGGGCTTAATATAGATTTTGTGAAGAAAAATGACAAGCAGTGCTTTGGAAAGATCATTATGTCTATGGCATGTGGAGAGTACCAAAAGAACAAGACTTTAATCCATGATTCCGGAAATTTCATAACAAATATGAAAAAAAACTGTCAAAGAGTAATTCAAAAGGGGAAAAAAATCCTTTTCTTGGTGCTACTTTTCCCTTTTATAGCTAAGAGAAAGTGAAATGTCCAAAAGGCAGGAAGTATTAGGAGATTCCTATTCTCAAGAACAGGATGACAAACAAATCATTTTGATTACTAGAAAAATCTCAGGCATTCCCACAATCAAGTGGAACACCGGTACTCGGGACAATATGTAGGATATATATTCATCTAGCCTAGAGAGAGCTCTTCTGTACTGTGAATTGGGTTGGAAAAGAAAATATGTCAATTTGATAGGGATGAACTGGTCATTTAAAAGGAAAACTTATAAATACATTTCAAGAAAAAATGTGCTAAACATGTAGACTTTAAAATGTTAAACTGTAATGATTTCTCCACTTACTGTATTTTTTCTCTAATTCTACTAGCAATCCCATAAACCTAAGCACACTGAGTAATTAACTTCTATATGTTAAATTCATTTAAGTAGCACTATTCATAGTCAACAGTAGTGCCCTTTTGGCTAATTCAAATTTTTTTTTACTAAAACCAAGAAAACTGCCTTTATTAGAATTTTTTTTAAAGATTTGATTACAAATAAGTTTCTTTAACATTAGTAGTCAACTGGAGACTACTAAATTCAACTTGAGTACTATTTGATTACATACATACCTAAAAGTTAGCATTACTATATATTTTTCAACATCTTTTTTTAAAATTGTTTTCTCTGAAGATAACAAAAAAGTTCTCAACAGACAAATCATAAATTTACAAATGATAAATCCTTGCTTTGACCAACACAGAAATATGAAGGAAGAAATACAAAATCCAGAAAGCATAATTAGGACATTTTCATCTATTTCAATTAATTTACTTTGTACATATCCTCACAATCACACATATGTGAAAGGACTCATGCAAGTTTACTTTATAGTATTATTTTTCAGAGCAAAAGAATAAAATGAACCAAATATCCATCAATTAGGATTAAATAAATTAGAAATATAAAATAGCCATAGAAAAGAATGAGGCACATCTTTATGATCTGACATGGAGCTATGTCCAAGATGTTTCATTTAAAAAGCATAACATAAAAGTGTCATAATTTACTCCACAATTTACTTACAGATACAAACACATATATATACATGAAATAGTATAGTATATAGCTTCTGGAAGTATACAAAATGTTAAAAAGAAACAAAAGATCCAAAATGGAGTCACTTGTAATAAACCCCACCAAGGCTTAATATCTAAAAACCTAACTACAGGTTCTGTCTATCTTAGAATTTTAAACCAATCAGTCTGGAATTTCTTGATCAACACTAATGAGGTAACCCTAAAAAAATCCCCTACCTTCCTCTAAGGCAGTGGTCCCCAACGTTTTTGGCACCAGAAATCAGTGCTCCTATGGGAATCTAATGCCTGATGATCTGAGGTGGAGCTAAGGTGGTGATACTAATGCTGGGGAGCAGTTACAAAGAGACAAAACTGTTAGCTCATACCAATCACCTCCTGCTGTGCAGCTTGGTTCTTAATAGGCTACTGACTGGTACCTGGGAGTTGGGGACCCCTGCTCTAAAGCAAGGTGACCTTGCCTGAAATAATGCATTTTTAACCTCCTTGTCCCACCCTCCTTCTGCCTATAAAAACCTTCTATTTTGTGAAGCCCCTCAAAGCTCCCTTCTATTTGCTAGAATGGATACTGCCCAACTCATGAATCATTTAATAAGGCCAACTACATCTTCAAATTTACTCAGTTGAATTTTGTTCTATAAAAATAAGATTCTAGAAACATTAATGGGCTGGAGGACTGTACAGAAGTGAGACATTTTATTGTATAACCCATACTTGATTTCTGAACCCATGTCAATATATTACATATCTCCCAAAAGTGTTTAAATTTTTAAAAACAGAAGGGGCTAATCAGTTTTCTGTGATCCAGACAACAAAAAGGACTGCTCTACCATCCACTGCATTTGGATCCCAGGTTACTCCAAGTATTCACCCAAACCAGGTACACCATAATTCACAATAAACTCACTTTGGCAATCTATTCCCATCAATTCCCACCTATGAACTATAGCTTTGCAGTCACTGGAACATTTTTTGATTAAAAAAACCTCTGCTTATAGTTAGGCATTTTCTGTTCATTTGTAAGTTTGATATGTATGACCATCTAAAGAATAAGTCTACCTCTAAATATTAATTGCTCTAGGTAAAACATGAACTGAAAATTTTTTCAAATTACGGCTTTTGAAAATGGATGGAAATTTTTTTTCAATGTTGAATAACTTATCAGAGTTAATACAGCACTTCCAAATCAGTTTGATAACTCCATTTCAGAGACAGATCCCAACATTGTAATGTATTTTTATTTAGTGACTTAATTGAAAGAAATTTAAAGCATTCCAATGGCAAGGAGGTAAGATAATATGTTTAGTCTCAACAGAATAAAGATAATATTTTTAGTCTCAATAGAATAATAATGAATTAAATGACAGGCAAAGTCCATGTGTTTATTTCCTCTTTCCTAAGCTTCCTTTAAAATGATAGCATGAGAATTAGAAACAAAAGAACCTAAAATCACTATAAGGTGGAGGCCATCAGTACATGAAAAATTACCAAAAAATTATGAAAGACAAAGACAGATTAAGAGACTGAGCAATGCAAACCAAAGTTCAGGATAAGCATTTCATTTAATCACTAAGATTAAGAAAAAGGCACAAATGCCCACTAGAAACATTACTATTAAACAGGGCATTGGTGGTTTTAGCTAATACACTCAGATAAAATAATTAAGAAACAAATCCCAAAATATTCATAAAGAGAGCTGATACTAGGGAACAGAACTGATTTAGCTAGCAGAGACCCAAAGAAATTCCAGTAAGAATAGGACCTAGAAAAGCCAGCTCCACATTCTTACAGGAAGCCTAGCAGCAAAGTCTGCCCACATAAAGGGAGCTGCTGGTTGGCCTTGCTATTATTCCCTTGATTTTAAATAAGAACAGACAGCTATGAATCATCTAATATTTGAGAAAAAGACTACAACACAAAAGACAAGTACAAAAAAAAAAAAAAATCAAAGATCAAAAACTGAACCTGGAGGAAACAGGGGTGATTTAAGCAACAAAAGGGAACTTAGAAAATACAAATTAGAATTCGTAAAAAGATTTATGAGGATACTTACTGCATTCGTAAGAAAAATAGCATGCACTGAAAAATAGCATTCAGGAGACAAAAAAGAGCTCCTGAAATTTTGAATTATGATTGGCAAAATTAAAATGTCACTAAGTGGGCTGGAAGATAAAAGTCAAAGATTTAGCTCAGAACCAAAAACGTAAAATATAAAAAGGATAGTAGGCAGTAAATCCAGGAGATCTAACATACAAGCAACAGAAATACTGGAAAGAGAAAAAACATGAAAGAAATATTAGGAAAAACTTTCCTGGCAATAAAGGAAGATAGGTATTTAAAATGGTCTACCAAATACCCTCACCACTGTGGATACAATGAATAAGCGATTTCTAAGAAAATCTGAGAAGAAAAAAATAGGTAATATGTAAAGTATGTAGAATCCATGTGATATAAAACTACAGTTCAATGACAATAGATGCTTGAGGACAATGGGTAAACCTTTTATATTTAGAGAGAAAATTATTTTCAACCTAAAAATCAGTAGCAAGCCAAGTTATGCATCACATGTGCAGTAATAAAATTATCTATGAAGTTCATTTCAGAATAAAGGAAGTATTAAGAAATACATAAGACGTTGAGTCTAATAAAGTTGAGGACCTCTGCTGTAAGATATTATACATTAAAATATAAAACATTAAAATATAATGTATAAAATATTATACATTAATATATAAAATATAACATTTCTTTTGCTGTGCAAAAGCTTTTTAGTTTGACACCATGGATGGATGTTGGGAAAATCAAGCTAAGTGAAATAAGCCACACACAAAAAGTTGAAAACCACATGATATCACTTATATGTCAGATATAAACCTAAAAGCAACAAATACACAGGACAAACAAACAGAGATTCATGAACATGGACAACAGACTAGTGATTATCAGAAGGTGGGGGGTGGGGAAGGTAGATGGGGTAAAAAGGGTCAAATATGTGGTGACAGAAAAAAACTTAACTATGGGCAGTGCCTTACTGTTGAATTGTACACTTGAAACTTATTGAATTTCGTTAACCAATGTCATTATGATATAAAAAAAAAAAAAAAAAAAACTAAAAAAACTGAACCACATCCTCTATTTCTAATGATCAATTAATTCATGAGAAATACAAGGGAGATAAGGACATGGCAAAGGACACCACGGAAATAAAATCAGCAAAATCCAAATAGTAAGAAACAAACCTCTCACTCTGTCAACAAAAAATAGCAAGGGAGGAAAAAGAAAAAAAAAGTGAGGGAAGTCTTCATTTACTTTCCCCTATGGCCACCCAACTTACTTGGCACCATTTCCCAAAAAGATCACCCTTCTCCACTACATTGCAGCAGTACTATCATCAAATATCAAGTTGTATTATATATGTGGGTCCATTCTGGCTTTTCTTTTCTGTTCCACTAATTTATTTCTCAGTCTACTTATTATTACCACCCTACTTTAATTATTGTAACTATACAAGTGTCTTAATATCTAATGATAAAAACCTCTAACATTTTTGTTCTTTAAGACTGGTTTTGTCAATGGTTCTCAAACTAAAGTTTTAGTTTCAAGATCTCTTCACATTCCTAAAATTTCAGGATCTCAAAGAACTTTCATGTTTGTGGATTTTACCTGTCAATATTTGCAACGTTAGAAATTAAAATTGAGAAAAATTTTAACATTTACTAATTAATGTAAAATAAAAATAAACATTACATATTAGGAAAAACATTACAAATAATTACTATATTTCTAAAACAAAAATATTAATGTGAACAGTGAAATTGTTTTACATTTTTGCAAATCTCTTCAATATGTGGCTTAACAGACTAGATTTTCACCTGAGTAACAAGTCTACTTCTTTTTTAAAAAACATCCACGAAATACTCTTGTCTAAATAAGAAGTGTCTTTCAGTGCTTATTTCAAGTAAAAATGATGTTCCGTGAAGAATGCAGCTAGTTCAGCTTACAATTCAAACAATACCATGAGTTTGGGTGTTTTTTCCCGAAATGACCATCTCACTTTCATGTACAGCAGAAGTAATTTATGCATACTTCCCATTTCATCACACAGAACGTTAAAAAGATGTATAATCTCTTGAAACAAGGTAGAGGTGATGGTTGCACAAAACTGTCAATGTGCTGAGTGCCACTGAATTGTACCCAGTATCATAATAAATAAGTAAAAAAAAAAAAAAAAGAAAATGGTATTGTGTGAATTTTTGATGTTGTGTAAATTTTCCACTAATATTTTTTAAAAAGACATGTAAGAAATAATTAAAAATTAAAAAATTTAAAAAGACATAAAAGATCAAGATTTATTAAAATCAATAAATTTTACTGTTTTATCAAGAACATTCTTCAGTGAAACTTGTTTTTGTTTTTTTCATTGCAAATGAACAGAAGTGAAGAATACAGTGAAAACTATAGCACAGTCTGGTGCCACTCCCTTGACTGGTACTAAGGTGCCAGCAGTTTATCCACCATTGCTTTTGCATATGCTTTTTGCTTTTGCAAAATCAATGCAGGGAAAAAGCAAATAACACCTCAATGTTATGAAAATAGTTTTGATCTTACAAAGCCCTAAAAGGGTCTAGGGGGACTCCCAGGAGTACCCAAACGATGCTTTGAAAATGCCTTGTTTTCACTGTTCTTGATCCTTTCTATTCCCATAAATTTTGCAGTTTCTCAATTTCCACACACACACACACACACACACACACACACACACACCCTGCTGAGCTTTTCTTTGGAACTGTATTGAATCTTTGGATCAATTTGGGAAAAACTGACATACTGACCATGCATTTACTTATTTACTTACCCTACGTTTACTCATCTTTAATTCCTTCAGCAATACTCTGTAGTTTCTATGTAGAGTTTCTGCACATCTTCTCCTTTCCCCTTTTTTACAAATCTTTCTTTAGATTTATTCCTAGGTGTTTGATGTTTTTTGACAATATAAATATCTAAACTTAGTTTCCTAAATGATCCCTCTCTTCATACAATATACATACAACAAACTTAAATATAAAAGGTGAAACAGTAAAACTT
Source organism: Eidolon dupreanum (assembly GCA_028627145.1). NCBI lineage: Eukaryota > Metazoa > Chordata > Mammalia > Chiroptera > Pteropodidae > Eidolon > Eidolon dupreanum. The sequence goes on from CM053515.1 coordinate 82,946,829, forward strand.
CAAGAAACCATAGAACATCTTCACAATCTTAAGAAATCTTTGACACATGGATTAGTTTTTGCATGCACTCTTTTTAATTTAACTGTCTTCCCCTTCTGCTGCTCCATCATTCATTTCCCAACCATATTTCTCACATATTTAAAAACAAACTAACCAACCTAGAAAGAGCAAAGATAACAATAGTGACACAGAAAAATGAGCACTACTTAACAACAGAGGAAGCTACAGACAAGTAATATATAGATCCTCTGCCATTCCAAGTAAATTCCAGCAACACGTGGTCAAAATCCAACAAATACACATAAGATTAGAAAAGAAAATGCATCATACACCAAAATGTTAGTGCTGCTGGTTGGAGGAATTACAAGGGTGTGCGCGCGCATGTGCGTGTGCATGCAAGCGCGCGTGTGCATGTGCGTGCAAGCGCGCATGCCAAAGTCTTTTTCTGTATTTTCTACATTTCAACAATAAATTATAGTTCTTTCATTGTCAGAAAATAATGAGCTTATTTTAAAATTTTATTATGCAGTAATGATGAGAGAACAGCAAAATGGCAAATTCATAACAAACTGTGATAGAAATAGAAACTGACAATAATTCTTGAAAGAAATTTACCATTTTGCAATAAAAATATCTGAAACATGTACTGCTAAATTAGAAACAGGTCTGTTATCAAATGGTAATAGTAGTCCACATTACGACTTCACTACTAATGGGGAAGGGAGTATAATATAATGAGAGGTTTCCAGTAAATTTCCATTTATTCTGTCTTCATCAGGACCAGTCACGTTGTCAGGCAAGGATGGGGATAAAATGAACACAAAATGGCATTTTCCCTCTCTTAATGTCCAAATTTTAAAATATCACTTTTTCCCATTATATATCTATTGTGTTTTCATTTCAGAAAAAATAGAAATAGAAATACAAAAAAGCATAAAAACAGAAGTTGCTTATACTTTAATATTAAAACAATTCTGAAATCTATTAAATATCAAGTTCCTAGCTATATTTGTGATGCAGAAATATGCTTATTAATGAAAATCACCTTATTCACAAGAAATCATTAACTAAAAAAGAAATAATTCTGCAATAAACATCAGTAAATATATTTCTACAAAGTTGCATGAGATTTGTTAATAAAATCCAAAAAGCAGACTTGCTGGGTCAGAGGATATGCACACATTACAATAAAATTTTTCTGATTATACTAACACTTGAATATAGAAGAGTTACCTACTCCCTACCTTCACCAACACTGGGTATTAAGAAATATGGTATTCCATCCCCCAAATGACTCTGGTTGGCTAGAAACTTCTATTTCTCACTTTCTCATGGTTTCTATATACACTTATAAATTCATTTTGTTTGGTGAAAATGTATATGCAAAAAAAAAAAAAAAGGCTTCCTATCCTATGCCTAGCATGCCACTAAAAGCTTTATCAAGAGTAAGTCACTCTCCTTCAGAGTCCTGAGCAACTTGTGATTCCATATATCCAATCTTTAATTCTCATAAAAGAGAAAGGAGCACAATCTAAAATTTCATTTAAGATCAGCAGTAATTGGGAAGACATTATTCTATTATCTGTTGATGACATTTTTTTTTCTTTAAAGAGCAAAAATTAAATTAAATGAAAACTATAAGCTTCAAATTCTGACTGGCTATTGTTTACTATGTTCCACAGTGCGTAGGTAAAAGGGAAAGAAAGATAACGACCTTTGAGAATCTTGAACTCTAAGATAATATCTGATTAGAACAATCTAAACAAAGTATACATAAGCCCCAAGATTTATACCAGCTGCTCAAGATACTTTTTCAACTAAACTAAAAAAGCTCCTCATTTTGGAAATGAGGAGACTATGTTAGAAGCAACATGGCATCACTTAAACCAAGACATGTTCACTACAAACTGTGGTTATAACTAGTCCTCTACAGAGCAATAACAGTAATTATGATGATGTTTGTATTCTGGAATCCTAACCTGAAATTATATAAAAGAAAAAGAATGTAAGCTTTCTCTAAAGCACCCTGCTATTAATAGACTGCTCGAACACGATGTGCACTAATATCGATAGGTTCCAGAATGGCTCCTCTGGCCTTTTTAAAAAGCATATTCAAGGTTAAGCAATGAGGTAGACAGGAATCTTCACCAGTGATGCTCTGAAAAAGGTCATGTCTACCAGCATGGTTATAACAGTTTCTCTACCACTACTCAAACATAACAAGATAGCTCCTAGAGCAAATTGTCATTCCAAAAGCCCTCACTGTAAAGACAAATTGAGGCCAATAATCAACAAGTAACTAAATAATGCTATTAAGACACACTGAAGCATAACTTCAAAGGCTGTGATCTAGATCCCAAGGTTGGCCAGCAGGAAAGGATTGGCTTTTTTAAAATGTGACTAAGTAGCTGCACCAGGGCTGGGAAGAGGAATTAAGCATTACACAAACAATGTAGTAATTAGCAGCTTTTAAAAAGCCAGGCTTTGTGCATTCAAGATGTGGAAAAACTGACAATGGAAAATATATAAGACACATCCATAAACTTAGGCACCCAATCAGGTAGGTACCTCACAGTTGCTACTATATATCTAGCATTATAACATCACCTTTTAGTATAATAGTATAGTTTATACACTTTACTATGTAGAGTTTAGTTCTGCCCATTTGACTTGAGCATCTAAACAGAAAAATTATGTGATAAAATAGAAAATCAAAGAGCCTACCTATTCAACAAGCTACTTAACAGCTGTCTCTTAATGCTTTTAACACTTACAGTGATGTATACAGCATAAAACTGTATGTCTGCAGCCAGGCAGTCTGGGTTCAATTTCTGAATCTGCCATTTAAAAATTGTAAGTCTGACAAGTTACTTAACTTTTTTGTTCTTTAGTCTACTCATCTGTAAAATGCAGGTTATAACAAGACCTACTTCACAAAGTCATTGTGAGAATAAGATACATGTAAAGCAGCTGGAATAATACCTATCCTAAAGGTTCAATAAATGTTAGAATTTTTAAGATCCGAGTTCAATAAACATAAGCTATAAGACAAATACAGTACTATATACACATATAACAAGTATAGCAGCTGGCATAACAACAAATTTCACAGTGCTTTATAGTGTGTGCAGCATATAATCTATTACTAATGACCTAAGGCACTGTGGCTCTCCTCTTTCCCCAAAAAAATGTTCCAAAGGAATTCTCATTGCTAAAGTCCTATTTACCTCACAAATAAGAGGGTGAACCACTAACTCTACTCAGAACAGTCCTCGGCCTATTCACTCTCTTCCAGCAGAATCAGAAGAAACTAAAAGTTGCCTCCCTGCCACTTCGAAAAACACACAGCATCCAGTGAGTATTATAGCTCACAAACTACAAAAGACCTCAGGAATGCTTCCTATGTTCCATATAGCACAAGGAAATTCTGGGCAGTTGATAATGTCCCTGAGAATAAAAAGCCAGTATTCACCAAATTACCCCTCTTTGCTGCCAAAGAACAATGGGGCTTCAGTAATTTTCTCCTGTTATAGCAGAAATAGATAGGGCATGATTTCAACATTAGCAAAATGTCAAAATCACACCAACGTGCACTTGTTCTACATCAGCATGAAGGCTGGTTAGCACGGCTCCATGCTTTGGCCCGAGACTGCCCCTAACCCCATTCAGCTATTTAAAAATGAGAGCCACAAATGAGAAAATGTGGCTCCATGCTACTCCCTCTCAACTTGAGGGGGAAGAAGCCCCAAATGTCTATAGCGTCTCTTCATCATAATTCAAAAGAATTGCCACATGGTAAACTCCTCCTTGAGTTTACAAGCTAAGAATTCTGTCTTATACTTATATCAAGCACTTAGTAAGCTACTTAATCTAGAATACATTCAAGAAATGTGTTCAACAGTGACTGATCATGTATACTATGTAATTTCTGTGTTCAACACAGGGGTGCCTTGATAATTATATTCTCTAAGTCGTTATAGAAGATGAACAACATATCTCCAGTTTTCCATTCCAAGCAATCTGTTAAAGAAAACCAACATTACTTGTAAACAGATTCCAAGCTATCAGGAGGGTAAATTAAAAATATACTTTCATTTTTTTGATACATTTTAAAAAACATTTGTCAGATTCTCATTCTGGCAAGATTCTTAGAACTGGCCACATAACTTCTTGAGCTTAAAATGAATCTTTAGTACAGTCTAGCTTCTTCCAATTAAATAATAAATGTATATCGCTCGTTAGTATTTATTAGTTAGGTATATCTTTAAGAAAATCATAAAATGTTTTCATGTTCCATCTCTTTGAGCAAAAATTTTCTTCCCTAATTCTTAAAATACCCCTATTAGTAGATAAAATGACCATTCTCAAATTACCTGGCCTGATTATCTTTTCCAGCAAAGGACCTAATTCACACAGACTATACTAATTTCTAGCCAATCTAAACACAGAGTACCCTAAAAAAAAAAAAAAAAAAGAACAAAATAAAGCAATGATATGATATAAACCATTGAGAGGAATCAAGATAGTTTTGAAAATATCTGGAGAAAAAGGAACTACAGTTACCTCTGTCATACATTTCTTACCTTAGAAAATCTCTATGTCTACTTTGAAAAGAGAAGTATGCACAAAGGTGCCTGGAGTTACAATAAAGGTGGGGGGCCTGGGGGGCATATGAGGACCAAAGCTTTAGAAAGTCTCCAAACCTGTCTGAGCCCAAAATGGCAGACTTCGATTTCAATACTAACACTGGGGGCTAAAGAAGAGGGGCAATTATTGAAAAAAACAGTTAATAAATTTTATTTCCATACATTAATTGTTTTAAAGATAATTATGACTAGTGGAGAGCTGAATAAAAGAAATAAAGACTGTGAACAAGAGTTGAAAAAATTTCTTTAACCTGAGGAGACAAAAGCACTGCATTCTCTCACATCCATCACTGTGGCCATATGCTGCTGCTCCCTGCACATACCTATGCTCACCTGTTCCCTCTAACTGAAACATGCCCCACAGTCTCTCAAAGGCTGAGTAAATGCCAACTCATTCTGAAGTTTTCCTGACTCTGAGGTCATTAACTGCTTGTCTTTTGAGTTCAAACATTTTGTTACACCTCCAAGATGCACCTACTACAGACGGCACTGAGAAACAGTTCAACTGTGTTTATGCTTAAATTTTACTGCTACCAGCAGATCATAAAAGACAACCATCATTCCTCCACAATTCCCCAAACTACAAAACAGGCACTGAATTGTTTCACTTTTACATCTCATCACTGCACAGAGCAGATGCAAGTAAGGAAGTAATAAAGAATATAAGGTTTTCATCACAGAAGTCCTCAAAAGAGAAGGACATACATTCTAGAAAGTCAAGAGTCACTTTCCTGGGAACCAGATCTTGGGTCCTAGTTCTTGGATTCTAATGACTCTAATGTTCTAGGAATCAGGGAAGACCAGCACTCCCCAAATTGGTGTCTGCTGAACTCTGTTCTACAGATGCTATAGATACTCAAATAACCTAGGAAAGTCTGAATTAAAATAAAGTTAAAATGATTACTGCAGAACATTTTCAAGGCTTTAATACATTAATACACACCATGAAATTCCAAGATAAGATTGCATTATGAAGCAGTTAGTAAATTAATTTAAGCAAGATCATGACGAGAGTTTGGAAAATGCTTCAAAGAAGGTTGTTTTGGGGTTTTTAAATTGTTCAATATTACTGAGTACTTCAAATCAACTTCTAGAAAGTTCTTACCTGATATGTGTTGCAGGCAGAGATTCATACTGACGTGACAAAAAGAGTTCCCTATGTTTCAACTGATGTTTCTGTTTATCAGTCAAGTCGGCCTCAACAGTAGTTTCAGATTCTTCCTCAATTTCTTCTACACAAATAAAATTCAAAGAGTTCATTATTAAAAGCACATTATCTATCTGGATATTAAGATAGAGCAAATCAACCCTTCATTCAATATTTTCTTCATACTAATTCATTTTAAATTTATATATTTAGCTTCTCATTTAAATTACAACCATAAAATTAAGTTACCAGGTCTTAAAGAAAGAAGACCAGTTTAAAAATGGCAGATGAAACATATATATGTATCTTCTCTACCCCCATAAAACCACACCAAAGTGGCAATTAAAATGCATTAACATTTCAATGACAATAAAAAATGAAGCAACAATGGAAGAAAGATTTTTGACCCCTAAAAAAAAAGTTTTAGCGGATGTTAAAAAAAAAAAAGTACACACTTAGCCAAGATAAGGAAGTGACAATCTGTATGCATACAGACGGACGAAATGGAGAAGACAGGCACAGAACGTGACTGACTTAGCCCAAAGATACCAAGTACTCTGAGAAAGAGGAGTGGGGTGAAAGCTAAAAAAAAAAAGAAAAGAAAAAAAGAAGGGCTGAAAGTACAACATCCAGAAAGAAATGACAGAGAAAACAGATTTCTTTACTTCTTTTTGGGGGATGAGGGAAGACCTGTCAAAGAAATGATTCAATAAAATTTTCTCTTACTGAGCGAGATGAGTATCCAGATTGAATTCCCAGCAAAATTAAGTGCTAACATGAGAAGATTTACAAAAGTTTACGGGAAGGAAACGAAGATCACATGCGAAGGATTTAGACTAGGGTGGAATCACAAGTGAATAGCAACACTATGCTGTGATGGCTGAGCAATGCCATCCAAGAGAAAAAAAATGGTGTTCAACCTGTAATTGCATAGTAAACTATTTATCAAGTCTGAAAACAGAGTAAGGACAAACTTTCATTCACTCAACCAAGATTTATTAGGTGTCTAAACAGGCACTATTCAAGGTGTTGAAGACAAGCGGTAAGCAAAACAGTTATTGCCTTCAGGTAGCAGAGTTAGAAGGAAGGGATGGAAGAGATAGGAAATGTTAAAAAAAAAAAAACCCAAAACACTGTATTTAATACTCTTTAAAGACAAAAATGACCAAATTTCATTTATGGCTTCAATTGCAAATAACTTTACATACAAAATTTTTGCACCTCTCAGGGCTCACAGATCCTCTGCAGCCTTACCTGAACCAGACTGTGTGGGTATGGGAATAGGTGGGAGCACTGCGACGCAAGGGTGAAACAGCTATAAGGTGTGTGTGGGACAGTGGGGCTGGGAGGGATGGCTCCTCAAACAGGAAGTAGAGCCCAAGTCCAGGCCTCTGAAATCTTTTTTTTTTTATGCCAGTTTATTTTTTTTCATACTATATATACATAATTTTTAATTTTATTTTTTTGAAATCTTAATTTGAGGACACTTATTAGCAACACACACACACACACACACACACACACACACACACACACACACTAACCACCACCACCACCTATTTCTGTTCCTTGCAATTCTTTTAAGTACTTATTTATGAACCCAGGACCACAAAAGAGATTTTGACACATATAGTCCCCTAGCTGTAGCAGTTCTTTTGAATTGCATGAGGATCATGAATGGGCTAAGTGTCAGGTATTTTCCACTTTCAAATTTTGAAAGCTCTGAATGGAAAATGAACCTAGAAAAAGACTGACCTAGCTCAAAAAAAGAACAAAGTGATTTAAAAATCTTTGAATGTTCAAAAAAAATCTTTCAATGTTCTTTCTAATGAACTACTCAAAGAGAAACACAGCGCTAAAAGAACCACTTACTTCAAGTCTAATAACATTTCACCAATGGAGATCAATGAAGTTATTGTTGCACTTGCACTATTAACCCCAGCAAATATTCACATACAAAATTTTACTCTTCACTTAATCAGGATTTGATGAAGTGTTGTTCTATAAAACAGGAGTCCCCAACCCCTGGGCCACAGACTGGCACCAGTCTATGGCCTATTAGGAACAGGCCCACACAGCAGGAGATGAGCAGCAGATGTGAGAGCAAAGGTTCATCTGTACTTGCAGTTGCTCCCCAGCACTAGCATCACCGTCTCAGCTCCACCTCAGATCATCAGTTATTAGATTCTCACAGGAGCATCGGTCCCTAGTGCCAAAAAGGTTGATGACTGCTACTGTAAAACATAGCTAACTGAATTCTAATGTGTACCCTAATACGTAAGCATATAGAGCAAAAACAGCAAAGAGCTCTACAAACAATAACAGCAGCAACCCTTATTTTCTTATACAACCTCTTGGTACAGGGTAAAAAGGACTAAACTCTGACATCTAACCTAACCAAAGACAGAAATCACAACAGCATCTGAAACCCATTTTTAAAAACTTACTAGTTAAATTTCATTTACATATTTCTATAAATTTACTGTGGCTTCTGGACAAGAATGACTCCTGTGCCATTAATATCCTAAAAACATTAAACCACCACAATGGCATAAACCTGCATTTGGACAATGAAAAATTTAAAAGACCAAATATAACTATCATCATCAAAAATCATGTAAATGGTAATGTTTATAATTTTCTAAAGCCATTTTACCAAGCTTGATGGAACATCAAATTTTCTACCTTCTAAAAGTTATTAAGTAAAAGTCCCATACTGTACACAATGACAGAAGAGACCGACATCAAATTATTTACTGAAGTTTCTTCACAGTTAGAAAAATTTCAGTATACATAGTTTATTAGCAATAAGGCACTCGGGGCATGGAGGGGAGAAAGACTGCAGAAGGAAGCTGTACAAAGGGATTGTATGAAGTTTTAAGGAGCAACATAGATATCACTGTACTTAATGCTGATATCTTCTGTTTTAGCGTTATGGGCCTAGTAATATGTGACCCAGCAAGGCTCCACAAACTGCAAAGTTGTAGCCAGCAGGGTAAGAAAAAAGCCATGGCCAAAAAGCTCAGAGAGGCTAGTTACACAAGCAGGCTGAGAGGAGATGGGATAACTCTAGTAAAAATAATGTCTAAGAAGCAAGGGTCAGAGAAGAAAGCAAACTAAACTAGCTGAGTAGTCCAGAGCACCAGAGCACGCAGCTATGGGGTATGGGAGATCAGGCTCGGCAACGCATTACAATTAGGAACTCAGACAAGGCTTTAGAGATTGGATATATGACACATATTCAAGACCACAGCAGGAGAATGATCAAAGTAGGCACCTAAACAACAAGGGACAAGATGTAGGGAAAGAAGCGCCAATTACTAATTCTAGGTACTTTCCTTGAAACTGGGTATTTTGGAACAGATCAGAATTATAATTCCTACACATTAGTTGGGAGGGATGGAGGGGGAGCGGGCAGGAGGGGAGTTCTCCAGAGGTTATTCTCAAGCTTCCTTATGTCTTTTTTAACAAAATATCAGCCCACAATGATATTAATTAGCTGGTACAGGCAGTACAGAAAAGCAGATGGTTAACAATTTGTCTATAGATGCATTTAACAAGTACCCAAATGTTTAAAGGCATATTATTGGACTGAAGATAGCTTCATATTGATGTAACTCAAGCCTGTCTGGTAAGAAAAAAAAATCCTCAAAAAAGGAATAAGCAAGTTGAATAAAATTAGGATTTTTATGACAATTGAGATTTCAGGAAACTATCTGAATAAAGAGAAGCAATTTGGCAGTCTAGAGGCAAATGATCAATAAACAAAGATCAATTATATTTCTATCACTAACAATGAACAATCCAAAACTGAAATTAAGAAAATTTCATTTACAACAGCATCAAAAGGAAAATATTAACAATATATTTAACAAAAGACAAAACTGGTACACTAAAAACTACAAAACGTCATTGAAAGAAATTAAAGAAGACCCAAATAAATGGAAAACTATGTTCACAGATTAGAAGACTTACTAAATTGATCTACAGATTCAATGCAATCCCTACCAAAATTCTAAATGCCTTCGTTGCAAAAATTGACAGACTAATCCTAAGTTCCTATGGATGTACAAGTGACCCAGAATAGCCAAAAAATTTTTGAAAAGAACAAATTTAAGAGGACTCACTTCCTCTTAAATTTTAAAGCTTACCTGAAAGCTAGAATAAGCAAAACTATATGGATAGACATATAGGTCAGTAGAATATAACAGAGTCCAGAAATAAGCCTATACATTTACGGTTAACTGATGTTGGACAGGGGTGCCAAGGCAATTCACTGAGGGAGTGAATAGTTTTTACAAATGGTGCTGACATTTGAATATTCACATGGAAAGAATGAAGCTGGATCCTAACACTATATATAAAAATTAATTCAAAATGCATCAAAGGTCTAAATATAAGAGCTAAAACTATAAAACTCTTAGAATAAATAAAACACAGGTATAAATTTTCATTACCTTAGACTAGACAATGGTTTCTTCACTGTGGTACACTAAAGCAGCAGGCCCCAACATTTTTAGCAACAGGGATCAGTGGTTCTATGAGAAGCTTATGCCTGATGATCTGAGGTGGGGCTGAGGCAGTGATGCTAGCAGTGGGGAATAGCTGCAAATACAGATGAAGCTTCACTCTCTTGCCCGCCACTCACCTCCTGCACTGCAGCCCGGTTCCTAACAGGCTATGGACCGGTACTGGTCTGCAGCCCAGGGTTTGGGGACTCCTGCCCTACGGCATAAACAACCCAAGAAAAAATAGATAAAGTGGAATATTAAAAATTTTGTGCTTAAAAGAACACTTATCAAGAAAGCAAACAGACAACCCACTAAATGGGAGAAAATATTTATAAATCATGTATCTGATAAGAGTCTAGTATCCAGAATAGAGAATTCATAACTCAAGAATAAAATGACAACCCAATTAAATAATGTGCAAAGGATGTGAAGAGACATTTCTCCAAGATAAGCAAATGGCCAATAAATACGTAAAAGGACGTTCAACTTCATTAGTCACTAGAAATACAAATCAAAACTACAATGAGATATTTCACACCAACTAAAACGACTCAATAAAAAAGATAACAAATGTTGGCAAAAATGCGGAGAAATTAGAATCTCTATACATTATTGGTATTGGTGGGAATGTAAAATGGTACAGCTTCATCACAGAGTTACTATATGACCAAGCAATTCCACTCCTAGGCATATACCCAAGAGAAATGAAAACATGTCAACACAAAAACTTATATATGAACGTTCATAGCAGCATTATTTATAATAGCCAAAAAATAGAAACAACTCAAATGTCTTATCCACCAAAAAATGGATAAACAAACGTAGTATACCTATACAATGAGATATCATTCAGCCAACTATAAGAAATAAAGTGCTGATTCATGCCAGAACATGGATGAATCTTGAAACGTACTAAATGAAACATTATAAAAGTGAAAATCACAAAGTACCACATATTATATGATTCCATTTATATGGAAAGTCCAGAATAGGCAAATCCACAGAGACAGGAAGTAGATCAGTTGTTGGTAGAGAATGGATAGAGGAAGAAATGGGGGAGCAACTGCCAATGGATATGGGTTTCTTTCTGGAGTGATGAAAATATCTTGGAATTAATTAATTGTTATGGTTGTACAAATCTGTGAATATACTAAAAACCACTAATTGCTCAACTTTTTAAAAGGATAAATTACATAGTATATGAATTGTATCAAAAAGGAAAAAAGCTAAACTTAAAAAAAGGGGTGGGGACAAATGAAATGCAAAAGATCAAAAGAAAAATGGATAAATTTCAGTACAGCAATACACTTTATCCATGGGGAATACGTTCTAAGACCTTCAGTGAATGCCTGAAGCCTTGTATAGTACCAAACTCTATATATACTATGTTTTTTCCTACATACGTACCTATGATAAAGTTTAATTTATAAATTAGGCACAGTAAGAGATTAAAAACAATACTAATAATAAAATAGAACAATTATAACAATATACCAAACTCTATATATACTATGTTTTTTCCTACATACGTACCTATGATAAAGTTTAATTTATAAATTAGGCACAGTAAGAGATTAAAAACAATACTAATAATAAAATAGAACAATTATAACAATATATTGTAATAAAAATTATATAAATGTGGCATTATTAAGTTAAGGGTTATTTGAATACAAACACTGTGATACTGAGACAGTTGACCTGATAACCAGGACAGCTACTCAGTGATTAATGGGTAGGTGACATACACAGCGTGAATTTGCTGGACAAAAGGATGATTTACATCCTGGGCAGAACAGAGCAGTAAGACTGTGCGAGATTTCATCATGCTACTCAGAACCATGCACCATATAAAATTTATGGATTGTTTATTTCTGGAATCTTCTACTTAATATTTTCATACCATGGTTGACTAGGTAACTGAAACTACAGAAAGAGAAACTGTAGATAAGGGGGGACTACTGTATAGTCATGTAATAAAATTCTATTCAACAGCCAAAAATGAACAAGTGAATCCACATACTAACATGGATAGATCTCAAAAACTTGATTGATACTAAACAAAAAAAGGCAATCTGTAGAAGGACACATATGTACAATAACATTTATTTTTTTAATGCAAAACAATCCTCTATATAGATACAAACAAACATATGTAGCAAAAGTATAAAAATAAGCATGGAAAAAAAAAACACAAAAGGAAGAGCAATTCACCTATAGGGAAAGTCGGCAGGGAACGGGGCTGAGGAGGGATACACATAGTACTATAAGAATCTGAAGCAAATATGTCAAAATCTTAAGAGGAGACAAAGCTGGTTGGTAGGTTCATAATTAGCACTACATTATACTCTTTTCTGCTTCCTAAAAATACTTCAAAATAAAAAGTGAATAGGACCCAACAGAAAGAAAACATTTCTTTTGCCTGTAACTAAAGTCTAATCCATGTTAAAGTTTTTTTTCCAACTACCATACGATTGATAAAAATTTCTCAACCTATATCTCCCTTTTATTCATCTCTTTCTATCATCATGACAAAATATAAATTTCAGCTGGCATTCTGTATCACATTAATCAATTTTCACAATATATACAAATAAATTTTGGTTTTAAAGATTAAAAAAGGAGAGGAAAACTGAAAAGTGGTCCATCTTGGGAGATCAAAACAGGAAAAAAACAAGAGTCAAATGCTTCCCCGCAAAAAAAGCATGAGACTATTGGAGTGGGTGAGAAGTTAAGAGTAGTAAGAAGATTAATATAAAGTTGTAAGAAACGTCTGAGATTTTGGTACCTGATCCTTGAGATTTTAGCCAATCTCCAGCTGGAGAAGTCCGCTCCTATCTGCTACAAAGCAACACTCACACAAGCTTAAGGTATTTGTCACAGTACGCCTTCCACTACAGTCATCTGATTCACTGGGTCCCTTGAGAACAAAGATGGGTCATTTATCTTTGTATCCACGCTGTTTTACTTGAGGTAAAAGAGGTGGAACCTCAAGAAATGTTCACAGTGGACTAGGTAAGAATTATCAGCTAAAGCTCAAGTGAGAAGTTGCAAGGATATACTCACAAAGTTATGACATAAAACACAGTACAGAGTAACCATCAAAAAGTTAGTGTTCAAGGGGCTCTACTTTTTACATTTTGTTCCAGTGCTTACTCTAATTCTTTCAAGATCTAACACAGGGTGAATGGGAGACTGGAGTCACACCTGAATTCAAAGTCTAGCACTGCACGCGCCGAGTTGTGTGACCTTGGGAAAATTATTTATTATTTGGAATCCTCAGTTTCTTCAACTATAAAATATGTACATAATTCCTTCCTCATAAGGTTATTATGAGAATTAAGATAATACACATAAATTGTACAGTAACAAACGCGGCACTAGATTAAACATTATTACTTTTTTTAAATGAATTTTGACATGATTTTCTTTGACATTTGAAAAATGATTCCTATCTCCTAAAACAATGATTCCTAATTAAGAAGACAAATCATAGTAAAACTAAAACAAATTTAAAATGTTTTTACTTTTTGTAAACAAGCAAAAATATTCAGACCCCACCTGTGGAGATCCTGATTTAGAAATGGTGGGGTAGCGTCAGGCCAGTTGCGACTCAGTTAAGAATTATTATTATAAAACACTAATTTTAAAATGTTTTTCTGTCAGAACACCTATGCCAGCACGCTTTTTAGTCCCAGGACTCCTTTATACTCTTAAATCCTATTGAGGACTTCAAAGAGCTTTTATTTATATGGGTTATATCTACCAACACTGTATTAGAAATTATAGAGGAGAAATTTTTAAACCATGAGAAATCACAAACACAATCTATTATCATGAGTGATGATGTTATCATGTGCCATACAGCCTCCAGAAAAACTCGACTACTATACTCATGAGAGAATCAGTGAAATAATTAAATGACAGCTTAGTATTATTGTGAAAATGTTTTGTCTTCACAGACCCCCTGAAAGGTATTCAAGAACTTATGTAAAAGAAATATTAACTGAAAATCTAACATGAAATGAAGGACAAAAACTGGCTGAAGCAAGTTTTTTATTTTATTACATTTAAAAAACCTGTCTCAGAAATTTTATCTTCACACTATGAGATTCAATGACTCATAAGTTGTTCTATAGCAAATTAGGATCACATCAGAAATCTAAGCTATTTCTGCTTTACATTTATTTATTCAAAGAACATTGCATCTGGCAAAGGCTGTCCAATCTTGTAATATATTCAAAGTCCATCTGGAATTTTATACAGGCTTAACATGTCACCATGCGTTTTTCCATATGCTACCAATTTTAAAACTTAAGAAACAAAACAAAAGGATTAGGAGTAACCAAATTTTACAGCTAGACCACCATCCTCTCCAATTCACATAGACACAGCAACTTACGTGAGTTCTCCCCTGCTTTTATAAAAAACCCTAAAGAGCTTTCAACCACCATTTGGATCAAAACATTCATGACTGAAAAATGACCTGACCTGCCATATGTTTTGACTATTTCCTACCCCCCCAATCCCACCCTACTGGCAGCAAAAAAAAAAGAAAATTTACTATGTGCCTACCAACATGTTCTGGGGATATGTGTGACAAAGACACAGAAGTCCTGCCCTGATAAAGATTACAGCTGATCCAGGATTACAGAAAAGAATACATACTTTCAAGTGCGGTAAGTATTATAAATTAGGTAGGGTGCTCCATAAGTATCACAGAAGAAACTAATGTAGCCTGAGCTGACAGCATAGCCTTCTTGAAGAAACACAGTTTAAGCTGAGACCTGAAGGAAAAAAGGCGATGAGGTGGGTGGGTCCTGTCTTTTTAAACTAGAGAACTGACCCAGGTCCTTATCTGTACTTGAGCTTGACCTGACCCTGTGATTTTCCTGCTTTTATCTTCACATCCCACTGACTAAATCAGCTGAGAGCCTCATAAGGGTGACTAGAACTGTCCTGGTTTTAAAACGGAAATTTCTAAGTTCAGAGAATCCCTCAGTACCAAGCAAACCAGTACGTCTGGTCACCTAGCCCTCATACTACTCAACCTAAGTATTATGTTGTGTGCTACTAAAAGAAAACTTATGGTCCCATAATGGCTAAAATTTAAAGACTGAATATAATAAGTCTCATCAAGAACATAAACGGACTGGAATTCTCATATGGTAACAGAGGAAGTGAAAATTGGTTCAAGCACTTTGGAAAACTTTTTGGCAATATTTACTGAAATAAAGTTATACCTTCCCCATGAACCAATTATCTTACTACTCGGTATTTACCAAGAAGAATGAGAGATTAAGTACACCAAAAGACTTGCACAAGGTTTACAGTAGTTTTTTTTCATAGGAGCCCAAAACTGAAAATCACTCAAGTCCATCATAGGAGAATGGATATTTCTGGGCCAAGAAAAAAAAAACTACTACAACTAATAATAAGCAATAACATAAATGGATCCCATAGACATGATGCTGAGTGAAAAAAGTCTGGCAGAAAAAGGGTATATACTTTAGGTACTCCATTTAGATGAAGTTAAAGACCGGGAAAACTAACAGATGGTAGTAAACATCATAACAGTGATTACCAAGGGGAGGAAGAGGGCAGTAATGACTAGGATGGGCACAAGGGAACCTACTGGGGTGTTAGAAAGTTTCTCTATCTTCATCTCAGTGGTAGTAATAAAAAGCATACACGTGAAAATTTACGGACCTGCACACTTTAACCATTCCACTGTATTTTATACCTTGATTTAAAAATTGTTTACAAAAACTAGGATTTCTGCTCCCAGACAAATAAGTAACAGGGGCCAGATCTACCCTGAAATTACCAAAATGATTAGAAAATTAATAATTTTAAAAGCAGACAAAACATATACATCAGTTTTTATCTGCACCATCAGACATTAGGCAATCAAGAACAATGATCTTGAGAGAAAGGAAACAAAAAGGTGAGCCGTAACACTTGGCCTGCTTAATGCCTTGAGAGTTTCCAGGCAACACTGCAAAGAGGAGAAACTGAGGCAGACCCTGGCAGATTTAAGGAGACAAAACTGAGAGATCACGGAAACCAAAGTGACTAGAGTTCAGAAGACAGGGTACCAGGGAAGAGAAAAACCATGGAGATTGCAGAGGGTGATCCTCAGCAAAGTACCAATCAGTAACTGCATGTGAGGAAACCACCGGGAGCCAAGGAAAGAATTAGAGGAAATAGTACCCAGTGCTCACATGGAGCCATGAACAGATGTATCCCCAAACAGCCACACTAGAAAAGCTCATAAGTCATGGTGTATTGGGTAGAGTACGTAGAAAGGTCTTGCCTAAGTATGGGGAACAATTAAGCCCTAGAGTAAGCACTGACTGCTCCATACCCACTTAACAAATACATGTTAAGTCATAAACACAACCAGAAGAATCAAACAGACTCCAAGTTACTTAAGTGCATCCCAGAGCAAAGCTCAAGAAGATTTATAAGAATACAAAAATATCTAAGACGCGAAAAAGTACCATTTACAATGTCTGCTACACATCTATTAGCAGGCCTAAAATTAAAAAGACTGACCATACCGAGTGTTGGCAAAGATATAAAGAAACCAGAACTCTCCTATACTGCTGATGGAAATGTAAAATGGTACAATCATGTTGGTAATTTGCCGTTTCTTAAAAAGCTAAAAGTACCCCTATCATGTGATCCAAACCAAGAAAATATGTCTATACAAAGAACTGTATACAAATGTTCACAGCAACTTTATTTGTAATAGCCCAAAACTTACAAGTGAAATGTCGATCAACAGATGAGTAGATAAATTGTGGTACATTCGTGCAATGGAATGCTCCTCAATAATAAAAAGGTACAAGCCATTGATAATGAGACACACACTGTGTTCACAGATTAGAAGATTCAATATCAATTTTCCCAAAATGGACCAGTTTTAACACAAATCTATTTTTTGTTAAATCAAAATCCCAGCAGGCTTTTCTGTAGACTCTAAAATTCATATAGAAATGCAAATGATCTACAATAACCAAAACAACTCTGAAGAAGAGAAATCAAAGTTGGAAGGCTAACATTACTTGGTTTCAAGAAGTAGTAGAAAGCTACAATAATCAAAAACATGTCACTGACAAAAAGAACAACAAATGTGTCAATGGAACATAATTTCATAAACAGAGCCACATACATATGACCAAATGATCCGACAAAGACACAAAAGCAATAAGCAATGTAATGGAGACAGAAAAGCCTTTTCAACAAATGTTACTGGAACAACTGGACATGCATATGCCCAACGGGCAATAAAAGGAACTTAGGACCCAAACCTTGCATCATATACAAAAATTAACTAAATAAAAATGAGTCATACTTAAATGTTAAATCTAAAACTATAAAACTAAATGACAGTAAAATATGAAAGTAAAATTGATTCATACTTTCTGGAAGGCTCTTCGAGGTTTTTAAAAAACTTTAAAACTGTACATACTCTCTGATCCAATCATTCCATTCAAAAAAAAAAAAAAAGATAAATTCATGAGAAACTACTTACTAGGATAGTCACTGAGGCATTTCTATTCTTTTTTTTTCTATAAACTACTAAATAATTTAAAATAATTATACAATGATACATTCTATTTAAAGTTGTGAAATATGTGATGTATGAATTATCAATCCAAGAAACATGAGCCATATCATACTATAAGCTATAATCTTTCACAAAGTCTGGAAATCAAGAGTCAGAAAATTTATAGTCTACTGTGGACAAAATAAAAAACAAGAATCAATTATAGGGTACAGAATTAAAACTACATTTCTTATAAACATTTTCTATAGTATATTTTCTTCTGAGAGGGAGGCTTTTGATAAAAAGCATAATAATTTCTAAAAACTTCTTATAATCCTGTCATCCTTTCCTTTCTATTTATAGTCATTTACATGAAAAGGTATACAATCTTAAGTTTTTAAAGTCATTTCAAATAAGGAAAAATATGGAAAACATTTCTCCAACTGTACATAGTGCTGAGTAATCTGAAAACAACCTCACCAAAGATGGATTTGCTTCCCAAACTATGAAAACCCAGCAAAGGAGTCAACCATATTATACCTTAAGGCAAAAAGAATTATACACAAACAATAAATATTTTATTTTGTTATCTCTAGGGATGTCTTTCTAAGACCCTAACTTTCAATAATTTTTCTACCAGGTTGAAATTAATTACTGTCAGGAAATGCAGTTTTACCCATATGAATTACCCATATTCCTTTAAGTGTCAAGCAAGTTTGGCTAGCCAGCTATTTTACAACCTTACCAACAAAGGCTCACAAATCCCCACAATACAAAAATACTCATGTAGCTTTACAAACTAATGGAAGTATTATACACTGGTTCAGGGGGAAATAAAAACACACACACAGACAAGACAAAAGCAACAGATCATGAAGAAAAAAGTGTGCTAAAATGGATGAGTTTATTAAAACCTTCATGCAAAGAAGCTGGACAGAACGAAGATATTATATCTAATGGTGTTTTAAGTTATACTTCATCCCAGCATCTATAAATATTGGCCAACAGAAAGATTTAATTTGGCTACGGAAAAAATGAATTATTCTAGTAAATATGATATAGTTAGAATCTAACCCTTTAATTCCAGTGAGAACTCTAAACTATTCTGATTTGGCCTACAGGCAAAAAGCAGTTTCTACTCTTTCACTGAAGAGATTAAAAAAAAAGAAAAGAAAAAAGAAAAAACAAGAGTCAATCTGATATGCAATATCAAATACAGGACACACACACACACACACACACACACACACACACACACACACACACAAAACACACAAAATAAAAGTAAACAGTAAACTAAGCCTCTTATTTCCCTTTAAAATCATACACCAATCCAGTCCTAAAAGTTTAAGGTCTTCTACCAGTGAAAATATGGTACATCCTTTGGAAGTTTCAAAAATTAATGCCATAAATTAATGTAAATTCTAATGTGGATTCAAAAAAATGCTGATTAGAATTAGAATGTAATGATTTTTATCTATTTCTATATTAGAACATAAAAGTCCATATAATATTATTCCTATTCTACCAAAGTAGTATGAGTCTAGGGATGATTTTACTGCCCATTCTTTCACCAATTAAAAAACAAAAGGAGATAAGGCAGAAGAAAGTCCTTTCACTAATTGGGAAATGTCCATTTTTACAATTTCGGTACTTCTGCCTTTCCCTCCTCCCAAAAAAGACTTAAACTACAAAACAAGTTTACATCTAAGAAATGTTAAAAGTTAAAAAATACTAATAACGTATGCCCAAGAGCTTTTACAAGAGGCCTTTTAAAGGGTATGGGAAAGAGCTCTGGAATGATCATTCTGAGCACTAGTTTAGAAAGTTTACAGTACAGTGGGGGCGTTATCCAAGGGAAAGGGGGAACTAGGAGGGCTTCTGAATGACCACCTCTTCCACATACATGTGTCAACCAATGGTTGACGGTCGTGGGGGCCAATTCAACACCAACAGGAATCCCCACTTTGGGGTGCAGCGAAGAAGGAAACTTTATATTCAGTGCAAACAGCTCAACTGTGACACAGCTCAGTTATGAAACAGCATGCCTGTGAAACCGTGCAGCTGTGGCCCTCATCTAGACAGTTCTGCTCAGCTCAGTTCCACTCTACTCTGCTCCACCTGCTCCGCTCCACTCCACTCCAGAGGGATGTTGTCAGTGTTTCAGCTCTCAAGCTGGTAAACACGGTCTTCAATCCTTGGTGGGAAGGGGAAGTCCGCTCCCAGAACCAGAAGGGAGCTGACTTATGTAAAGAAAAGTCTCTGCCCCTGGTCCCTGACTGGTCCACGCTCCTGCAAATTAGGACTCCAAACCTCACAGTCTGACCCAGTGAAGATGCTAATGAAAATATAGCTGTACAGCTCCAACTGGACAGGGAAAGTCTCGGTCTGATTAGTTGAAATATAATTCCAGAACTCCCTTATAAGAGCTGGCTCAGTCAGCAGGAACACAGTGAAGGTAACTGGGAAAAAAAATAAAGAATATCTGGACCCGAGGCCTAAGATACTTCCCACCTCAGTTCAGTAAGAGAATTGCCAGATCCAAGAGGACTTTCTCCTCTTTGTTTAGTATTCTCTGCGTCTCTCTGAAAAAAGAATCGCCCATCATACTGTCCTGTTCTTACCAAAAATTGTCATGAAACAATTCTCTTTACTCTTTTATAAAATGTATAGGCAAATGAAGTACTCAAACTTGTGAATGATCATTTCCTAAAAGCATTTGGTGTCAATTTATAAGTCCCCTAACAGGGGTCAAGCGTCCTTCCTGGGCATTTCACCTCTACTACAGCATTTACTACATACTATAGTGAAAGAGCGTGTGTCTGTGACCCACAGGACTACTGGCTTTCTAAGGGCAGGGACAGTGTCTAGTTCCCAGCACCCAGAAATGACCCCTGCTCACACTGAGATGATGAGTGAATTATTTTTTGAATGAATAAAGAATAAGATATTAAAAAGAGCATAGCCCATTGAAAATAATTGGATTTGAGAATTCCAATTCTAGTTTCCAAGTTGTGCATAGGAACTGACATGAGATGTATTAGGAGGCTATCTTATTGAGACTCTTAGCTAATAGCAAGCAAAGTTGAAAATGTGTTCATTCTCCAAGTTCCTTGGTGTCAAGAAAGGGGCAGGCGTCAGCAGCTTCTTGATATAACTGCTAAAATCTTGAACTTCAGGTGACCAATTTCCAACTTCCTGGCTGCAAGGGGCATCTGAAAAAGCATGCTGCTAGCTTAGCTCCAAAGAAGGCTTTAGAGGAACCAGCTTCCCATGTGAGTCAGTTCTCTGTATTCTTCTGGGAGTCGTCCAGGGGCACAGTCTAGGATCTGTTCTTTCATCCATTCCATCATTTTGTAAGCACCTAATTCCCAGTAATAGATCAAACCCAGATTGGTTTGTTTCTTTCATTGACTCTAATACAAAAAGCTAACATTTTTTGCACATATCATGATTTACCAGACACTTTACTCATTTAATTCCTACAACAATCCTCAAGACAGGGAAGGTAATAAGGTTGAAAGTATTAGCAAGCCCCCGGAAAAGTAAAGAAACTAAGGCTCAGCAAGGTTAATTAATCTGCCTAAGGCCACTTGGCTACTAAATGGTAGAAGCAGAATTAATACCCAGGTCTAACTCCAAAACTCATTTTTCTACAATGCCAAATTGGACAAACACAAAATGGGGTAGAGTCATAATTTCTACAAAATAAATTTTCAAGAAATAAACAAAAGATAGAAAAAGAGCAATCAGTGGACAGAATATTCATCTATCCGGGTAACCTTGGGTCAAGGACTCAGTTATAAAATACAGAGGATCTAAAGAGACTTTGCATAAGGCCCTTCCAGATCTATAATTCTAGTTTGAAATGCTAAATGAAAATATACTTTGGGCTATTCTAAATAAAGGCAATATATAAAGGTAAAAGCACTATTAGAAACAGAGGTAGCAAGAGGATTGATGTGACATCAATTTTAAAATATTAATATAGTACTTGCTTTGTTTAAAAAGGTACTAGCAACCATTAATATTCAAAGTAACAGAATAAGAAGAAAATGTGACAGCAATCAGAGAAGAAAAATAAAAGGCATCCAAATTGGAAAGGAAGAAGTAAAACTGCCATTATTTTCTGATGACAGGATACTATATACAAGGAACCCTAAAGATTCCACCAAAAAACTATTAGAATTGATTGATGAATTCAATAAAGTAGCAGGATACAAAATTAATATTCGGAAGTCAGTTACATTTTTATACACCAATGGTGAACTTTCAGAAAGAAAAATCAAGAAAACAGTCCCATTTACAGTTGCATCAAAAACAGTAAAATACCTAGGAATCAAATTAACCATGGACGTAAAAGACCTGTTCTCAGAAAATGATGTCACTGAAAAAAGAAACTGAAGAAGGTACAAATAAATGGAAGCATATACCATGCTCATGGGTAGGAAGAATTGACATCATTAAAATAGCCATACTACCCAAATCAATCTACAAATTCAGTGCAATCTCTATCAACATACCAATGGCATTTTTCAGAGAATCAGAATAATCCAAAAATTTATATGGAACCATAAAAGATCCTGAATAGCCACAGCAACCTTAAGAAAGAAGAATGAAGTTGGAAGTATCACCCTATCTGATATTATAGCATACTACAAGGCTATAGTAATCAAAACAGCATGGTATTGACATAAAAAGATACACTGATCAATGGAACAGAATAGAAAGCCCAGAAATAAACCCACATCTATATGCTCATTCAATATATGACAAAAGAGGCAATAATTTACAATGGGGTAAAGATAATCTCTTAAATAAAGGTTGTTGGGAAAACTGGGCAGATACATGCAAAAAAATGAAACCTGGCCACCTTCTCACACCATATACAAGGATAGACTCAAAATGGATTAAAGACTTAAATGTAAGACCCAAAACCATAAACTTTCTAGAAGAAAACATAGACAGTAAACTCTCTGATATGGCTACTAGTAATTTCTTTTCAGATCTATCTCCTCAGGCAAGGGAAACAAAAGAAAAAAATAAACAAATGGGACTACAACAAAACTAAAGTTTTTGCACAGCGAAGGAAACCATCAACAAAATGAAAAGACAACCTACTGAACAGTAGATATTTGCCTATGATACATCTGATAAGGGGTTAATGTCCAAAATGTATAAAGAACTCATACAACTCAATTTAAAAAAAAAAAAAACAATCTAATTAAAAAGTGGGCAAAAGATCTGAATAGATATTTCTCCAAAGAGGAAATACAGATGGCTAATGTCAATAAACATATGAAAAGATGCTCAAGATGCCTAATTATCAGAGAAATGCAAATTAAAACTACAATGAGATATCACTTCACACCTGTCAGAATGGCTATTATCAATAAACCCAAAACAAGTACTGGTGAGGATGTGGAACAAAGGGAACTCTCATGCACTGTTGGTGGGATTGTAAATTGGTACAGCTGCTATGGAAAACAGTCTGGAGGCTTCTCAAAAATTAAAAATGGATCTACCATTTGACCAAACAATTGCACTTCTGGGTATTTATCCAAAGAAAACCAAAACAATAATTCATAAAATCTACGTATCCTTATGTTGATGACAGCGCTATTCACAACAGCCAAGATATGGAAGCAAACTAAATGCCCATCAACAGACGACTGGATAAAGAAGTTATGGTTCATATATACAATGAAATATTATTCAGCCATAAAAAAAAAAAAAATTTAATTCTACCATTTGCAATGACATGGATGGCCCTAGAGGTTATTATGCTGAGTGAAATAAGTCAGACAGAGAAAGACAAATACCACATGATTTCACTTATATGCTGAATCTAAGGAACAAAAGAACAAACTAATCAAAAACAGACTCACGAATACAAAGGATAATCTGGTGACTGCCAGAGGAGAGGGGGGTTGGAGGGCTGGGAGAAAGGGGTGAAGGGTTAAAGAAGTACAAATTAGTAGTTGAGAGATGGTCACAGGGATGGGGAGTACAGCATAGGGAATATAGTCAGCAGTAATGTAATGGCTAGGTGGAAAGCCAGATGGGTGATAGAATAATCGGGGGAATCATTTCATAAATTATATAAATGTTGAACCAATATACTGTATACTTGAAACTAATAATAAAATTAAATTAAATTTAAATTAAAAAATGCTTAAAAAAGAAAAGTATATCATAAAACATAATTAACTTGTCAAATAATAAACCTTTGTAATATTTACAGTTGATAATCTGTAAATATTATTTATAAAAACTTGCCACAACTGCTAATTATAAAATGTCATTCACAAAAATAAAAACATTATAAAATAGCAAGAGAAAAAATATCTTTATAAATATTTATTAGTTTTAATGCTGTGACAGAGAACAGATCTTTGTGCCAACTCCAGTCAACTAGAAAGGATTGAGAATGGTCTCTGGGGACAGAGTTAGGGCTCAGTGTCTCAGATTAGCCAGGTTTGTCCCTGGATTCAGAAAAGGCAAGTGCCAGGCTGAGATCTATGCAGTTACATACTTTATAGACTAAGAAACAACAAAACTATGGGCTATAATCTCATAATGGCAAACTTCTAAGAAAATACAAAAGACATCTAGAAACCAAGTATATTATCCTTATCTCTGCTAATAAAATTTGTGGTCAAAGTATAGGAATTAGAAACAAGTAAAAGTTCTTCAAATGCCTGGGTGATTTTCTATTGTTGCTTTATTTTCTCTTTTCTCTTTAGTACTACTCTTGGAGTATTAAAATTTCAACAAATGGGCTGAATAAACCTCAGCTGCTGATCAATAAGTAAGCTGGGAGTAGTATATCAAAGAATTCTCCCAGTGAGCCACATAAAGGTCTAAGAAATTAAAGAATGAGATCAAGTTAACAGAAATCACAAACTTTTGTTACTAGAAATTCCATAAAGAGAACAGAGAGAATAAAGGGACAACAGAAAAATAGAAACCTTACAGGAAAACATCCCTGAGCTGAAAAGAAATTAAAGGTCCTCCTTCATACCAACATATTCACTAAAAATGCATAGAATGGTTATTAAGTCCAACATCTAGATACATTAAGGGAATCCCAGAATGCTTATTCTAAAAGAGAAAAGCTTCCAGAAGACAAAAATGTATTACCTACAAAAAAAAAAAAAAAAAAAAACAAGATCAACATCAGACTTCTTATCAATGACACTGTATTTCAGAAGACAATGAAGCAACTGTTTTGAAGTTCTGAGGAACCTATTCTGAACCTAGAATCCTATAAAGCCAAATTAGCAGTCAAGTGTGACAGTAAGGACATTTTAAGGTATGCAAAGATTTAGAAAGTCCATCACCCAAAGATACTTTCTGAAAAAAATTTGGATAAAGATATTTTAGCAAGGCAAAACACAAACTCAAAAATAAAGATGACGTAGATTCAAGAAACAGTAAAGAGGCAACAACCAAGTAAAACTATAAACCTTAAAAAGAGTAGCTACATAATATAAGCTGAATTTATATGTAAAAGCATTTAGAATAGTGTCTGGTGCTATGAGTTATTATTAATCATTACTATTATTTAGTAAAAATCTAGAACTAAATGCTGTATAGTTTCAAAATGGGGAGGCAGAAGATAAGGAAGGAAGAAAATGTTGAGCTTAATTTACTTGATACTAAGGAGCAAAAAACTGGTAGAAAAATGTTAAGGTTAAACAAGTCTATTTAAATATAAGGGTATTTGCTTTTCTTTTTCCCTTGAGATAACTAGAGATTTCCTCCCTACAATTTAGCAAAAGTTAAATACAATATAAAATGGGCAAAGGATAGAAACAGTTTACAGAAGAGGAAATACAAGTGGCTTTTATAAGAAAGCCACATTTTCATAAGAAATGTAAAAATAAACTATAGCAAGGTGTCATTTTTCACCCATTAAATTAGTAAAGATCAAAAGCCTGATAGTAAATCATATTGGTAAGGATGGGAGGGCACAGGCACTCATTCACTGCTTGTCTGTGTAAACTGGACTCTATCTGAGGCAGACTATCTGGCAATATCAATCAAAATCACAATGCACAACCTTTTGATCCCACAACTGTCAATTCTAGGAACCGATCCTAAATATGGATGCTGTACTTATACATGTGGTAAATGATATGTACTCTATACAACAGTTTGATAGCAAAAGATAAAAAACTTAGCCCATTCACCAGTAGAGTGATTAAATTACTAAAGTACACCAAACTGTGGAATACAATGCAGCCATTAAAGGAAAGTACAGATATGGAAGAATGTGAAAGATAAGAAAAAAACAAGGCCCAGGAAAAGTGGTATAGTGCATCCAAAATCTTCAAAAGGTGGACCTGAACCCCTCTGAGGGCACATGAAGACATTTCAAAGGGTACACAGAAACATAGGTTTAAGGAGATCAATTTTAGATCAAATCAACTTCCACATATAGTTCTTACTAACCTTCCTGAGAACTACCTCATGTTTAGTGCCCTCCTCTCACGCACCTCTCAACCACACTACATGTAGAGCACTCAGGGGAGTAAAAACCTCCAAGGCACCAAATAAAGAGACCATTGGTACAAAACAGAAAAATCTCTTTAACCAAGATATCATAAACTTATACAAATAGGGTTTTGTATCTTATATACACTTAAGTTACAGAGAAGTGTGGTATTAGAATTAGGGCATTTTGGTGAGTGTTAGGATGTTATGAATTCAAAAACATTTGAGACTATGGCACCAGGTTTCTAACCAATGATCAAGCAGTAGGTAAATATGTAAACAATTTTCCCCTTAAGACTTCACTTTTTCCAACCACTGAATGGTGGTCAAAAAATACATAGCTCTCAAAAAAATAGTTCCAAGAAAACAAAAATAAAACAAAGAACATCTGTAAAAATGCAAAACAAACAAACAAAAAATGAAGGCCTTAGTCCATCTCAGCAATGCTCTGAGCATTAGCCAGGAGTCTCTTAGAATTCAGAAGGAGATGGTTGCTTTGGAGATGCACAGTGCCCACTTATTAAAATTGGAAAAGGAGTTAAGACTTTCTGATGGAAAGTCAGTGAGAGTTAGTTGCCTGGTTTGTCAATAAGAATTGTCTTGGCCATTAAGGTTTACCGGTAGTCATTTTCCATCAATGAAAAAATGAAATCCACAGTTCCAACAGTCTGATGAAAATATATTTAAATATGGTTTATATTATACTTTCTATATAAATTTACATATATTTAAATCTATTTTAAGAACATACATAGTATGAGTTGAACATTTTATCAGACATAAATTCAAAATGCAAAGTTATTCTTAAATAAACATTATTTCAATTTTACCAAACCTTTTTGAGTATAGTGGTTTAAATAAGGTCCCTATGATAGTTAGTTTTTTTTCAGATTGGCTAGGCTATAGCCCACAGTTATTCAAATTCTAATCTGGGTGCCACTGTTAAAGTATTTTGTAGATATTAACATCAGCTGATTTTAAGTAAAGGAGATTATCCTTAACATCTACGTGGGCCTCATCCAATCAGTTGAAAGGCCTCACCAGGGAAACTGAGGTTGCCCTAAGGAAGAAGAAATTCCACTTACCAGCCTGGCAATCAGATTTCAGACTTGTCTGGCCAATCCCCACAATCATATAAGCCAATTACTTGCACTAAATCTCTATGTTGTTATATAAACAAGTTGAAATTCTGTGTCTGTGTATCTGTATGTACATAGGAGACTGCACCTGTGTGTATGTGGTTTTATATACATATAAATCTGCAACTGGTTCTATTTCTCTGGTAGAACCCTAAGTGATACAATCCCTATGTGTGAAAAAGTAAGAAGTATAATTAACAGTCATTTGTTAGGTCTTGGTAAAGCCTTTTTACTGTGCTCCTCAGAAAATGGGACCATGAACACCTCTAACGACTGGTTAACCTCTTCCAAGTTTGATGGTTTCAAATTGTCTGCTTTCAACAAAACTGAAGGAGGACCTAATTAAATTGTCAGCTGCTAAACCATTTTAAAAATCATTTTTGATGAAAAACTGCCATATGATTTTTCACATACAATTCAGAAAAATAAAGAATGAAATATCTGTAAGCACTGAGGCCAGGAATTTCTGTTGCTTTTGTTCAATGCTTATCACCAGAGCTTAGAAATGTCCAGAACACAGTAGGAGCTCAAAATATATCTGATAAATCAACAAATGAGCAAAAGTCCACTGTTCTTGTCTACTTTAGATGAAAATATTTTGTCAAAATCTACATCTATAAACACAGAAATCAGGAACAAAATCAATGCCAAACTGTCTCATTTCAGCAAGGAGTTGCATAATGCAAGGATTCATTAATTGGGATGAGAAGAAAATACATCCATCTCATTAAGAGATGATTTCCATTAAAAATGTATTTTTATGTTTAGCAATTATCAAAGTTTTTATATTTGCACTATAACAATAAATCCAAAAGAAATTTTTTTAAGACTCTGAGGTTTGTGAACTCATAAAATATGGTATTTACGTTTCGATTTACGTATATTTTTATTACCAAGAATAATATGAATAAAACTTTCAAACATAAAATGTTACGCTAAAATTCTGTGGAGAAAGCAAAATGGAAAGAAGCTCAAGGAGGAAAAAGGGATCATGTAAAATTTCAAATTGTTAAAGTAGAGCTTGTTCATGAATTTTCTAAACTTGTGATAGCAGACAAATTGTTACAGTACTTTTTCCACCCAAATACTTACAAGTGTGATATAACAATTTTTAAACATCACGCTCAATATATCTTTGTAACTAGTTAATTTTTGATGAAAAATTTTAGATGTCAACTTTAAAATATATAAAGGAGTAAGTTTTTAAAATTATTAAGGGAAATTTGAGAGCAAATAACTTGAAGGGAAATGTGTATATGCATATATGTATGATTTCTTCCTATATACACTGATTTTCTCAGGACAAGACACCAGAGATTAAGCAATGGTGACCGTTGGAGGAGAACTGGGCCTTTGGAGACCTGATGTAGGGAGTTTTTGGACTGAATAACTATATTCTTATACCTTTTAAATGTTGACTCATATGCAAATATTACCTTTCAAAAACCAAAACTTTTAACAAGTAAAATAAATAAAAATGTTGAGGTAACTATTGTAAGACTACAACAGGATGAATACCTTCCTAATGAATAGAAAATATGATAAAACCAACACAAGAAACACACACACACACACACACACACGACTTAAACTACGATTAAACAGAAAATAATTAAATAGCTTTACGGAAGTTAAAGATTCTCAGCATAGGTTTAAAAAGACCAAAAAAATGTAAACAAGAAATCCAATTATATGTGGTTTAAAGAGATACAGCACCCTAAAAAATATGCTAAAAGATTAAAAATTAAAAGATAAAAAATGTATAAACTACACAAATGTTAATGACAAAAATGGGAACAGCAATAGCACCAGGGGCAAAAGTTCAAAGTGAAAAGCATTAGAGAAAGATATTTTCTATTATTTTTAAAAAGAATCCATCTAGAAGAACCTCTATGCACCTGACATCATAACTTCAAAACCAACAACTGTTAGAAATACAAGGTAAAATAGAATGATATACTTAATAGAAGTAATCAACACATTGGTAATCAAGAGATCAGGCAAACTAAGCCTATTCGTGTAAATATATATTAGGTTAAAAAAAAAAATGAAAGTATGTCCCAAGATTTGAGCTGGGATCTGAGGTGGAGGAAGCAGGAGCAAAGTGTAAATGAATTAGGATGACCTTGATTAACTGTTGAAGCTAGGAGATGGTTACATGGGGATTTCATTGTGCTCTTCTACAATTTTGCTGAAAAAAATGGACTACTCAGAAGTAAATAACAAAGCATTACACAGCAGGGAGATGACCACAGGTTCTCAAAGGAAAATATATAACCTTTAAAGCATTTAGGAATATAGTCGATACTACTGTAATTACTATATATAGTGCCAGGTGGGTACTAGGGTAATCGGGGAAGGGGGGAATCTAACCAGTGTGATGTACACCTTAAACTAATATAAGATAGTTTTTTTAAAAAAGCATTTACTAGAAAGCAAGAAAGAGGAAACAAATGAATATGACTCCCCTCTTTTTTTCCTTCCGGTATATGAATAGAATCACCCTGGCCAAGTTCCAGATAAAGTTCTATTAGGATTTTGACTGGAATTCCATTAAACTCAAAAATTAATTTGAGGAAAACTTAAACATTTATAATACAGAATATTTTTTAAAAACTCGCTTCGCTTCTGATTTTATAACACCTACATTTCCCCTATTTCATTTATTTTTGCTTTTATATTTAATTCCTTCCTTCTTTTGGATTTATTTTTTCTCATCTATCTTGAATGCCTGGCTTTAATAATTATTTTTAAACATGTTTTTCAAGGGTTGCTTTGAAGGCTTTAAATTTTCTTAAAAGTATCAATCTGACCTCACCCTACAGATTTTTAAGATATAGTACTTTTACTGTCATTCTTTTTGGAATCACAACTGTAGATTTTCTCTCTCCTTTAATACAAAAGCTATTTATAAGCATATTTTTTAAATTTCCAAATTGAATAGTAATATGATTGGTTTTCCTCTAATTGTTTACTTCACTGCCTGTAGACAGAATGTTATGTGTGCAGTTCCTGCTTTTGGTATTTGTTAAAGTTTTCTTTGGGCCTCATTGATAAACAAATGTTATGAATCAACAGCCTGTCTTTTAATAGAATTTATTCCATTCACATTTTTTGTTATTGATATGTTTGACTTCATTCTGGTCATCTTATATTTACTTTATTGGCTTTTTTCCCTCCTCTTGTACTGAGTTTGGGTCTATTTAGAGCCATTTTAAATTTATCTATTAATCTAGTAATGTAGATGAAGTAAAATTAAATGATTTATCTGTATCCTTCTATTAGTTATCTTTAAGAGATGTAACCAATGTGGTAAACTTTCTATTAATATAATGAATTGAACAGTACCTATAACCTTTCCTTTTTCCAAAATATCAGACTTTTTAAAAGATTTTTAGTTCCCTTCTCCATTTCTAATGTTCTGATAATCTGGAAGTTTATTCCTAAATTAATTCATGTCATACTTACATGCTGAAAAATACATTTGGTTTTCATATTGTTACTGAATTCTCAACCAAAAATAATTTGCTCTTATAGTATCTAAGAAATTTGATCCTCACTCCTTTTTTGATAACTTTCTCTCTAAAAACTTTACAGGATCCTGTTTCTCTTTGGTGTTCTGAAATAAAGTGTCTATGTCTTTTTTCTAAAGATTCTTGTCCATCTCTGGGGAAATGTTCTTTGTAATAATTTCCCCCTTTCATTTACTTTTATTACTTAAATCCATCAGTGTCTTTTCATTCAACCCTTCGGTTCATCATTTTATTTCAATAAGCATTTTTAATTTCCCCATTTTCTTATTCTTTTTTTTCATTTTCTTATTCTGATTGTTCTTTATAACTATTTTTGTTTTGTAGGCTCATTACATATATGCATACCAAATATATATATGTACACATAAAAATTCACACATAAATGTCTATAAATTTTACTTCTCATATATTTGCCTCAAAATTGGGGTTATAGCTTGCATATTTATCTAATTATTTAATTCAATTATATATTGCGCCACCTGTCTATGTTGATATTTACAAATCTATTTTCATTTAAATCGCTGTAAAGCATTCCAGAATATATGCAGTAAACAAACTTTGTTTAGTTCAATACCCTATTGTTAGACACCTAGGTGTCTCTTATTTTTTTACTATTATAAAAGCACATTTCCTCAAGCATTTGTCTATGATTAGTATGAAGTAATGGCAATGAAAATACTGTTTTAATTTTGCTAAGTACTGACAAATGATCTCAGGTTAAAACTATCAATCCTAGCTGTATAGATGTATAGGCATATAGAGGAGGACAGTCCAGTACTAAACAAATGATTCAAACAACTTTCAAATGGCCCTCTGGACATTTATGTAGGTAAAAACACAATTCTGTTACCTTAAACTAGAGCTAATTCCATTTTATGTGTAAGAACACAAAGTATTTTAGGTAAGATTTTAATATAACTGAATTTTCCAGGAATGCAGCCATCATATAAAAAAAAAGCTAGATTTTGTTTTGTTTAGAACTTATCAAGAGTACCATTTTTTAAAATCTCAACAAATATCAGTATTCCTAATATAATATTATCCATCTAATTTATAACTGCTGCATTGCTAGTGATTATATGCATACACGCATTTCAAAATTTCATTTTATCTTCCACTACATCATGACCCAGAATTTACACATATTGTACTACAATACATATTATCCTAATATTCTATTATTCTATTATTATTGAATATTCTATCATTTTATTATAAACTTTTTCTCTTTTATGTTTCAGTTAAAATATAATATGGAGTGTTGGTTTTTTTTTACATTTTATGGACAAGTTATGCCATAGATGAATTCACTTCAGAATAAAGAGGGTAATTTTCCTGACTTGTGCTCACTGTGGCCAAAAATCATTCATAAGAAAAATATTCAGTGTAAGGCATCAGTGTAAGATCTCTTCATTTAGTCAGTCTGTCAAAAGAAAATGAGTTTTACTCAGAGAAAAATAATAGTTCATTAGATATTTTTAGGAGGTAATCATACACTTAGATATTAATTCTAAACTGTCATTAAATATACACAAAAACATGAAATCTACTATGATCATGTTCCAGTTAACCTATTTTTCAGTGACGAATTACCCAAACTTAGTGACACAAAACAACAACTATTTTATTTTGCTCGCAGTTTCAGTGGATAAGGAATTCAGAATGGGCACAGGACAGAAGTCTTATCTTTGCTTCACAATGATAGAGGCCTCAGCAGGAATTCAAAAGGATGAGGCTGGATCAGCTAGTTGCTCCTTCAGCCACAAATCTGGCACCTGGGCTTACTTAGCTGGGACTGTCAACCACAGCACTTAGACATAGCCTCCCCATGGGGCTTGGTCTTCTCATAGTATGGTAGCTGAATTCCAGGCAGGAATATCCTGAGAGCAAACATTCCAAGAGAATCAGGTGGAAGCTGCATGGCCTTCTATGAGCAGCCCTGAGAGTTACATAGCATTATTTCTACCATAGTGTACCAGTCACAACCCCACCCAGATCCAAGGGGAAAAGACATGGATCCCCATCTATCAATGGAAGGAATGTCAAAAAATCTGAGGACCATGTTTTAAAACCACTACAGATGCTTTTCAACCAACCAAGATGCTAAAACAGAACAACTGGTAGCCTGGCTGTTCAGATTTGTTCCCCTGGCAAATTTAAAGCTACAGATATTCATGGAGCAACTATAATGCACATGACACATGAAGGCTGGAAAGATGATCTAGACTGTGTCTCCAACATTAAAGAATTTATCACCGAGCACTCAGAATGCACAATGTATGAGTCAAAGCCATATAAGCAGATATATTCAAAATCTGCAATTTCAGTGTTTTGAACAATCGTGATTACTGGTTCAAAGCTTTTAAAAAGAGGTGTCAATTCTTTTATAAAATCTCTTTCTAGTCCAAAATCCCACGAAATAATTAAACATACTACATATTTTTAATATTTCTTAATCACATATTATATGAATCTTAAAAAATAAAGTTCCAACATGCCCTTTGACACCAAAACATTTTATAAGAACATGACTTAGACTAGGATGTGATAACAGCTGTGTATAGAGAAGTCACTTTGTCTTTTACCTGAAACAAATGGTAACCTTATTGCCTAATACTATTACCACATCCTAAATGTCTCATTATTTAAAATTTTAAAAATAGTCAATACCACTTTCTGACTCTACTTACAATAACATAAAAATGCCAAAATCATTAATAAGTTGGTAAACTATATGAACAGGACTTAAAGTAGGCAGGATCAGCTTATCCCCAATTTTCTCCAACAACTAATTCTGGTATTCTGAATAGGTATAAATAAATTTTCTCCTTTTCTTTTCCTCTTCTGTTTCCACAAAGCTCCAAGTATGTATGTGTTGGAGTGGAAAAGCAGGGGCAAACAGAATAAGCATTAGTAAGTAAAAGAACTATCCTCATTCACTTCACTCTTCCCTATATCCCAACTTTAGCACAGAGCAAGTGATATAAAAATTGAAAACTTAGGAAGAAAATACTAAGGAAGGAAATATGATATAAGTATAGGAAATGCTCTACCTTTTGCCTAACAGTTTAAAGATGAAGGTGACACAAAATTTTCTAAAGCTTTACATTTGAAGAATTGATGTAAAAGTACACAATACGTCAAAAATATCTAAAATATGTAAGAGTCTACAAGTCCAGCGAACTATGTCCATCCTAAACTGGCATCACTTCTTTAATCTGAAATTCCACTTCTAATAGATTAAGAGAACCGAGAGTGCTATAAAGTATGTACACTGGCTTTAGTAAAACTACCTTAGAAGAATCAGTAGCAAGTAACTCAAGGCAGATTTCTTTTAATTCTGAATAGTCCAACCTGTTAAAATAGTCCAACTTGTTAAAAGTACATGGCAATCTAGATATAGCACCACCCTCCCTCAAAAAAGAGTCCATCCCCTAATGATCAGATTGTAGTCTCCAAGAACATTTCTCAGTAAATGGAACCAGAGCTCCACGGAGACAAAGTCTAGGGCAATAAGTGGAAAAGATAGGTCTGGAATATCTTACATACCAGAAAGCAAGTAAAATAATAATAACTACTTATTTCAAAATGACTCCAGAAACTAAATAAGCCCTGCTGGTTAAAGGTGGGACAACCTGAGTAACAATAAGGATAATAATTGATAATAAATTTCAAATATGTACAAGTCTTCCAGTTCACTATGAAACTAAAAAATAAATAAATTGATGATCTTTGGAGGATGCCAGGAACCACCTCAAACATGTAACTTATCCATCCTATTAGACCTTAACCTGAATGGTAGTAACCCGATAGTTGACAAGGAGAATATTCTCTTCATAGAAATACACCACTCAACAAATGAGAGCATGACAGAATTAAAAGCATAATTTTTGCAACTTTAATAGATTAAAGCAATCGTCAATCAACAGTTGATAACATTCTAAAAGGTAATTTTTAAATCCTTATTTTTTTTTGCCATAAAAGCATTAGTAAGAAATGCTGCAAAATCTGAATAAACCTACAGATTAGAGCATCATGATGCTGAGTTTAAATAAGAGAATGTCTTTGCTCTTAGAAGGTATTCATTGAAGTATCTTTAGAGGTTAGGGGAACTCTGCCTTCATTGTACTTTCAAATGGTTCAAAAATACTAACATTATGTATACAGAATAGTAGAACAAATATAGTAAAATGCTAACATTTGATAAATCTAGATGAAGAATAATATATGGAAATTCTTGATCATATGTTTAATAACTTTTCTATGACTCTGAAATTATTCCAAAGTAAAACGTTAAAAAAAATAGACAACAATTCATTATGGACCTCATGAAGTAGTACATGAAGAAGTACACAATACAACCTACGAAGTAATCCTGCACCCCCTATTGACCTCCCATCAAAAAAAGCCCTGGATTTAGATCCTCCAGAATCTGGATGTAACTAACTACACATCTACAGAGAAACATGGTAAAGGACGCCACTGATATGCAACAAACAAATTCCAAACCAAAAGAAACTCTACAGAATGAAGAACCTCCTATCTTCAATAAAATATAGTGCGGTGGGGAGGAAAGAGAGAGACACTGAGAATGAATATAAATAAATGTATATCTACAGATTAAAAGACAATAATGTCCACTCAAAAACTTGTACATGAGTATTCATAACAGCATTATTCATAATAACCAGAAAGTGGAAACACTCCAAATGTCCATCAATTGATGAATAGATAAATAAAATGTGGTATTATCCATCCAATGGGATAGCATTCAGCTATTAAAAAAAAAAAAATGAAGGGGTCCCTCTCAGTGCCTTTATTCTGTCTCTCTCTGTCTCTTGCACTGTCCCTCTCACTCTCTGCCTTTTTCTAATAAACTTTCCTTTTGACTCTAAAAAAAAAAAAAAACAGGAATTCATGCTATAACAAGGAAGAGATTTGAAAACAGACAAAAAAAGCCAGACACAGAAAAACACATATTGTATGATTCCATTTATATGAAATAACCAGAACATACAGTGAGACAGTAGATCAGTGGTTGCCAGAGCCTGAAAGAAAAGAGGAATGGGGAGTAACTGCTTTCTTTTTGAGGTGATGAAAATATTCTGAAATTAGATAGCAGTGATGGTTACACAACTTTGTATTCTAAAAACCACTAAACTGTTCAATTTAAAGAATGGATTTTATGCTATGTGAATTATATCTCAATTTCAAAAAATGAATTAACAAGGGGGAAAAAAGGGAGACTTAAGAGTCTTATCAACTAATCATCTATTAACCTTATTTGGTAACCTTAATTGGATCCCATTTTAAACTATTAAAAAAATCATAAAAGGAGAAATGTGAAAACCAACTAGATATTAATGATACCAATGTTTACAGAATCCTAAATGATTAATGGATGCTAAAAAGAGTAGGTTAGTTTGACCAAGAACAAGATATTTACAAAGTTGCCGAGTATCTCCCCCAAAATAACTATGAAATACAAAGAGACACTACCTTAACCAATATTAAAACAAAGCCAACTGCCTCCTAACACAATTCACTGAGAACACATCATCATTTTTGTGGCATCCCTATAAAAATACATACCCTGAATCTAACCATGAGGAAACATTAGACACAACTTAAGCTATATTCTACAAAATAACTGGCCTGTCTTTGTTGAAAACACATACTGAAGAACTGGTTTCAAAGAAGGCATGACAGTAAAATACAATGTGTAAGCCTGGATGTTATTCCAGACAAAGGAAAAAATATATAGCTGTAAAGAACACTATTGGGACATGAAATTTGAATAAGGGCTGTAAGATAATAGTTTTATATATTAGGTTTCCTGACTTGTTTACTATATTATGGTTATGTAAAAGCATTTCCTGCATTTAGGAAAAACATACCAAAGTCTCCAACTTATTCTCAACTTATTCAGGAAAAAATACATATATATACACACACATATTTATACATATAAATATATATAAAGATAACGTCAATAGGGCAAATGTAAATTGCTAAATCTGAGTAAATGGCATGTAGAAGTTCCTTGTATATTTGTGGTGCTTTATAAGTTTGAATGAGGCCATATGTTTTAGAAATACATACTGAGATATTTACAGATGAAATAGTAAGATTCTCTGATGAGCTTTAAAGTAATACAGCAAGCAAGTAGGGGTCTAGATGAATGAATTGGTCATATACTGGTTACTGTTAAAGCAGAGTAATGGAAACATCAGGTGTTTGTTTGTTCCAGCTTTACTGAACTGTTAAGATTTAGCAAGCAATCTACAGATGTTGTGCTTATAGTTGCCTCAAGAGGCCATGCTGGAAACCGAGGCCAGCTGCCACCAGTTTGAGTCTTGGAGTTGCTCAACAAGGATAACAACTGGATGTGACTTGGGTGGGGCTGCGTTGGGGGAGGCGGAGTTTCAGAGAATCCTCTGGGCGGAGTGACCTCTTATCCAGTTCTTTGACATCTCAGATATGGAAACTCTGAGGCTGCACACTGGGAGGGGGAGGTTCTCAACAGAGGAACAATGGACACCTCCGGCACTTCGGCCAGGAAGAGAGCCTCACCTCTGGCCCTCACTCCGACAAATCAGTGTCCCCTTATAAGTCCCTGGTGCCCCCCATGCAGCCAACCTGGCATTGGTGCTCAGAGAGAGCAGGTCTGTCACCGGGAAAGTCCATTCACGGACACGTCCCCTTTAAGAGGCATAAAATAAAATAAAATAAAATACACACACACACACACACACACACACACACACAAAATCACTCACTTCATTCCCACCAAAAAAAAAAAAAAAAAAAAAAAGAGGCCTCTGCAATTGTTGGCCGCCACTACCATTGCCGTACGCTCTGAGCCACTCAGCTATTTGGAATCAGGAAGCCTTGCATCTTCGCTCCCTCCTACCTTCTGGCGTTGTAGGGTGATT
Organism: Eidolon dupreanum; assembly: GCA_028627145.1. Classification (NCBI taxonomy): domain Eukaryota; kingdom Metazoa; phylum Chordata; class Mammalia; order Chiroptera; family Pteropodidae; genus Eidolon; species Eidolon dupreanum. The sequence goes on from CM053515.1 coordinate 82,984,794, forward strand.
TCTTATTTTTCTCCCTAGTTGTAGTGCTTCTGTTCATCGAGATCCCTGGTGACTTTGCTTGCTCTGGGTGTTTCTTAAATGGATAAACTAAGGCTCAAGATATTTAAGTGTCATCCACACCTAGGACTCCAGACTTGAAATCTAATTCCTGACACTCTCTCCATTAATCCTCCCTTAAAATCTCTTCATAAAGCATAAATTTTTCAATTTTATTTGTTCTCCCCTACTTTATATTTTAGTCACTACCAACAGAAATATAGTAAGATACCTCTAACTCTACCGTATCTAGACATACAGTCACCTATGAGAGTAAAATCAATAAATTATGAATGAAAAGAAGTAAACATAGATCGAAGTAATCCAGCCAAAGAGATGCCCTACAATTACGGAGGAGGCAGAAAAACCAACTGACATTTACTGAGCACCCATTAAGAGCCTTTTCCTTGGGTCATTTAATTCTCATATCAATTTTTTAATTGCAGTAAAATACATACAACACAAAATGAGGTAATTTTATTCAACCCCACTTTACAGATGAGAAAAATGGAGATGAGTAAGAAGAAATTTTTCCATAGCAAGTAGCAAACCAGAATCTGAATCCAAGTCTCTCTCTAAGATACATGACTACCAGTATATAATTTAAGATTAAGTCTCTCAAAATTTGGTTTCTATGAGTCAATATCAAGACCATAGTAAATTCTGAAAAACTTGATTTTCTATATCTGAAGCCTAAAATAGCCCCAAGATGCAGGCATGCTAAGACCCTCCATGAACAGTTAGCAGATCCGCTAACAATCTTTATACTTCACTACCTTTGCAGCAACAAGTTTAGAAGCTACATTAGAAGCTAAATTAAGTCCAAAAGTATAGGAATATAAATGAGACATTTTATCTTTCTCACATTTATGTTATAAACAGTGAATAAAATCCAAATAATTTTGCATAGACACTGAATTTACAGATTTTGGCTATGGCCAAATTTAAATTGTCGTTTTTTAAAGCTATTATTTTGGTCCACATGAGGGACAAACATGAACGTCCTGAATCTGTCAACATTTAATTTGTAAGTGTTATACAACACTACGTATCATAATGAATACTTCCTACATAAAAATAGAAAAAAACTGAAAAACACCATGAACTATATAGAATACATAGTAGGAATTTAACCTATGAGACAAGGGATCTGCCTGCTTAAACTGGCGACACAGTGGGAAAATAATTCTCAAGCAGACACAGAACAAACCTATGAATACAACAGCCTCCCTTACTCTTTACCAGATCATTTCTAAAGCCTCAGGATCCTGATGAACAAAATATTACAGATCACAGTATCAAAGTGAAAAATACACATCCATATGATGCTGGTCTCATGTATTTTGCAGAATGAAAATGGCTTTCAAGACAAAGTACTTATGGTCCACATACACCTTCTTTCTTAAAATTTAAATCACTTTTTTATTATTGTGTTTGGTGCTTTAAAAAATTCAAAGATGCTAAAATGTGTCAAAGCTTTTGACTGGACCAAAAAAATAAAGATTATACTATAAAGAAGCACTCAGAGTTGCTATCTATAAGAATTCACATCAAAATATCACTTTGCACTTCTTATAGCACTTTTTTTCATACATACTAATACTATATACCTATAATGCTCAAAGTTTTTTAAAATGTAAATATTACCCAGTTGTTTAGAGAGGAAAAAAAAGTCCTCCAAAAAATAATAGTGAAATATAAATTTCCGCATACACGTACCCTCAAACCACCATCAAAAATAAGAGATGGCAAAACACTGTCCTAATTGTCTGCTAAAACCTACTTGCAATGACTTCTTTTTCAACATTTTGACTAATTGATAAACACATAAGGTAACCTGAAAAAAAAAAACATACAAAAACACCGAGCACCACCCAAAAAATTACTGTCATCTAAACTAATAGGAAGACAAAACGAGAAAGCAAAGAACTATAGGTAACAAAAAAAGTATTTTTCCTCACATGAAAAATGAAAGACTGAAAACATTTTTGTGTTAATCCAAGGGAAAAAAACAATTAACTTACTAGCATGCTTGTCTGCAAGCATTATAAGCGTGTTGGAAATATCTCGTCGTCTATAAAAGCACACTACTTTTGCTTCCACGTTGCCAGTTGCAGTCTAAAAAATAAGAAAGATAAAAGTCATCTATCTGTACTGAATATTAAATTCAAAGTTTATAAAACAAAACTAGAAACAGCACAATCATAAGATCACTCTCATTACACTGCGCCAACCACAACTGCAGGATAATCAGAGAGCTGAAAACTTCAAATAAAGATGAGCAACATTTATTCAGGTTCCAAATGAAACCAAAATGTCAAACATAAAATAACTTACTGGCACCAATTAAACTAAAGTGATGAAACCATTTTAATAACCATTTTAATAAAGCCAGACATAGTTAAATCTGATTAGCTTCAAGAAACTAATCCCAAAAACTTCAACAGCCACAACATAGCTTATTTAAGACTGTTAAAACATAACTTCTCCAAACCCACCCCCAGAAGCACAGGCTAAGAGTAAAATCACCCAGCCCTCTTCTGAACACCCCCATGTTAGACTGATGGTGAAGTTCTGTAGGTGTGGGGCAGCCATCATGCAGAATGGACCAGATGATTTGGAAGAGCATTCTCTAGCCCAAGGGAGTCTGTGAATTCCTAAGTCAATAATCTTAGTAGTACTTATGTTACCTTCATATATGAAAGTAGTAAAAACCTTGAGTTATGAATACTGAAGCTCTTATTTCTTTCTGACTACAGTCTAGAATACAATCAATATTCAGTTAGGTTGTAATTTATTATAGCTGGGGCCCAGGCTCCAACTGTCCTATTTATGAATTCTGAGAGCTTTCAAGAAGGTCAATCATTCATTACAAAGTTCCTTGTAAAAACACATATAGTACAATAAAATGCTATTGTGATTTCCAATTTCAAATACATTTGAAAACAAACTTTCAGAATTTCTCTGGCCTTACAGATATATTCAAGTATAAAGAAATAAGAATATATATGTGCTGCAGTAAATCTGTCTATTTAAAGGTCAGCAGCAGTTTTAGAGTTAAAAATAGTCTTATAGAAATACTGTTCCTTAAAACTGAAATCATATTAAATCCTAACCAAAGAGCTTCTATATTTCACAATAGGTGATCAAATACATCCTACAGAAGTAATGATCCAACAATCTGCTAAATGAATGGGCCACTGTTTCCATGTAAATAAGATCTATCGATGACTTCATTTTTGTCTTCTTGACACAAAAGTGTGTTAAAAACCCAAAGCAAGAGTTTCAATGCATACTTTTTTCTGCCTCACCAGTGAGTTCCTTCCATAGGGATACTCTACAAAACTTATTCTTATTTAAATCTGCTTGGGGTAGAGGGGCACAGTTCAAAAAAAATATTCTCTTCTGAATTATGCATACACTTGACTATAAGGTACTTTACAACTACAATATTCCTCTACAACACATACACACACTCACTCTCCACGCCCCCGCCCCCACCCACCCAAACATCCCTCTAAAGCTGGGCTACTCAAGCTACTGCGGTCCAAGGCCCAGTCTAGACCATTGGTGTGTAATGAAATGAGTTTAAGATTAAGTGTATTATAGCAATTGAAAGTTAATTTTATAGCTATTAAACCTAAAAATGAAAACTAGGGGCTTGTATTCTTATAAGCCTATTTTAAATTTCATTTTTCTACCTTTTTTTAATTTTACAAAAGCAGTGAGATAGTGAAAATGCTTTAAAATCCTTCACTACAAGCAGCTAAAAAGACCCAAGCTAAATATTTAGTATGTATAGTCTGGTAATTCACACACACACACACACACACACACACACACACACACACACACGTATATGTGTGTATACATGTATATATATACACACATATACATATGTATATGTATGTATGTATACATATACATATACATATATATACATATACATATACACACACACACACACACACACACACACACACACATACACACACACACACACACACGTAGATAGAAGTGCATAGTCTTTGGTTATTCACCAGATTTCTCCTGGGCCCTTCCTATGTGCTCAAGCACTGAACTAAGCACTGCAGACACATGGTGCCTGCCCTCACTGAGCCTCCACTCTAGCAAGGATGCCTGGTCACATTATCTCCTCTCCAACTTTCCAAAACTCAGGTGTTATCCTGTCCCTCACATGACTAGAAACCTTCACTGGTTCCCCACAACTAACGCATAAAGGCAAAAAATCCTCGACAATACTTCCAGCACTATTTTCCTTTACTTCCTCCTCTCTCCTCCAGACTACATTTCTCATTCATAGAGGCAGGATGTACCACCTGTTGGAGAAAGGGCAGAAAAAAGCTTCAAGAGGGAGGAAATGGGGTAGAGGGGCCTCAGTCAGTTAGAAAAGAAGGAAAAAAGCCCAACAAATGAAGCCTGGGGAACTGAGTAAAATAAAAGGAAGGCACTTAGCATAACCCACAGATGGCAAAAGCAAGGACATGTATAAAGAAGAACCCACCATAAACATGAATTTCTTTCCTGGTTTCTTTTCTCCATTTAGGTTGCAGCCTCTTAAATCTCTATTCTGTCAAACACACTTACTAAAATATCCTCTAGCAGTAAGAGGCTTTTCCTAAGCTCTAAAATCATTTCAGTCAACCTCATACTCATGTCTGACTTAGAAAGTACATTATTTTTTAAATTTTTTTTAAAAAGAACTTTCCATTTCAGAAAGTCTATGGTGTACCCAAAGTAAAGAACAAGTAGAAAGGAGGGTGCTTCATCAGATGCTCCAAGAAGTTAATGACTCTCCTCCCCCACCAAAAATTATAATCCATTAAAAATCTCAGAGCAAGTTAGAAGACTAATAAAATATACAGAATATGAAGACACATATAAATTACACAATATACAAATAAAAAATAGCAAGTAACATGCTAATTTATCCACAAGCATATCGAAAACTTCCTGATTACGTACACAAAGATTTCTTTCAATATGTATGCAGGCTTAATCTTTAGAAGCAAGAGCAATATCTAACCTAGATAGTGACTAAATAAAATTTTCTCAAAAGTTGTTTTCTATAACCTTATATTCTTTCTCCAAGATCATCTTCACTATATCTGAGAACAAATTAGGAGGAAAAGAGATTATAAAATAAACAATGTTGAACTGTATTCATCTACTGATATTTAGTTTTGCACCTAAAAGTTCTCAAAACTTTTCTGGAAAAAATTGACACTAAAATCTATTAGTATAAAAAAAAGAAAAAAAAAAGTGTAGTCCAAGTTTCAAACTAAACAAGTAACATTTTAAATAGGATTTTTTTTAAAGCCAGGAGCCATCTTATAAAAGTGAATTTTCTAAAATAATGGTGATTGACAGCTTTTCTTAGGAATTTGGTTAAAAAAAGTTATGACAGTTAATAAAATAGGTTAACACACCCCTCCCTTCTCCTGGCTTATCAAATATATATCAAGTGTTCTTAAAATCATCTGGATTTTCTAATCGACTTTGACAACTTGACCTCTGACCTTCTTAAGGCCTTTCTAGAACACTCTTGTGACCTCTCTCCCATGGCTACCTCTTCCTCATCCTTTAGTCCTCAATGTCCTTGAAGTCCTTTCGTTTCCTATCCAAAGGAAGTGACCTCTGTTACTCCTTATGTCAAGGCTCTTACTCCCTTCTCGGAAGTTAACACTATTGCTATTTTCTTTATTCCTGTTAACTCATCTTTTTTACGTGTCTCCATCTCCTTCACGTAGACCCTGTGTGGGCAGAGGCCATTTCCATATTGTTCAGTTGTATCTCTAAGCCTAACAGAGTTTCTAGTACATAATAGGTACTCAATAAATATTTGTTTAATTATTTAAAATGAGATACCTTCTTCACATCCCTTCAGAAATAAAGGCCCTATGCAAATACTTAGTATTTAACTAGCCAATCTCAGTTCTTGCTCACCAGTACTCCATCCAAACTGCCATTATCTGAAATTAGAGTCCCATTTCTCATAGTTTAGTCACCCCAGCTCCCAAAGGTCCATTATTATATTAATGACTCTTTGCTGAAAGTAAAGGGGCAGGTAGAAGGTAAGGACTGGTGGGAGGGGGATACTTTTGAAGTGAATGGTAACATGATGACAAAGGAGTGTGAAATGATCCAGGTTCAAGTTTCATGCGTAACTCAGTCATTTAACCACTATGCGCATCACAACTACAATTCATAATGCATCTGCCTTAAAGGTTCTAGGTTACTGTGAGGCTCAAAAGAGGTAACAAATGTGAATCCCCAGATTATACACTTTCAGAGCATCATGCTCTGACATTTGTAAATCTCACATAGCTGCAATTTTCCTTCTATTTATAGGATTATTTGGCTGAAGGCTGTCTCTATATGGGATTATTTGGCTGAAGGCTGTCTCTATATCACCAGACCTATTTTTATTTTTGTTCACCCCTTAATTCCTAAAAGTGGATACCTAAAAGTGCTTGACAAGTAGCAGGTCTTCAGAAATAACTGTGAAATGAATAAATCAAAAATACTCTGTAAACAGTAAAACTATGTACAAGGATTAATATCAGATATTTGAGAAATCCATTAATTCAATGAATAGTTACTGAATGCTATAACTATGTGCCAGCCACCTGGGATGCATTAGTGAACAGAAAAGATCATTACATGTGTAGAGCTAACATTCTGGTTTGAGAAAAATAGGCAACGCAAATGAATACAATAAGAATATTTGAAGGTGATAAAAAATATTGAAAAAAGAGCAAGGTACATGAGATGGTAACAATCAAAGTGTACTAAAGGTGGGTGGGTACATGGGAGAAACAGCACGCTGTTCCCTGTAGTTAGAGACAAATGAATGAGGCGGAGAGCCAGCAAGAATGGAGAACAAAGAGAGACAGTTACGGCCCACAGATTGATCCAATCCTGAGGCCATTGTCTTCATTTGGTGATAGTCTCAAATACTACAGAAATTTTAAAAAGGCCACTGCAGTAATCCCAGAAGCAAATCAAGATCTCAAGGCTTGTAAACCAGGAATGCCCTTGGCCAAATCTGACTTCCTGAAACTCAAAATTGGACCAGTCTCCAGATGGTATTTTGGGGGGAAGGTTATCAATCAGCTAAACAGCCCCAAACATTTAACACTATGAATTCTCATAAGCTACACAAATAACACTCGAAGTGGTTTAGAGGAAACCAGAGCATCATTAGAAATCTATACTTCATGTAGTTTTATGACTATTTTCATGTGCCTCCACTGAAAAAGCTCATCTACTGTAAAGTTAAAATGCTTCTGATGTCCTGGACAGCAGCGACTGGGGACAAACCTAATGTAAAAATTTTACTTACTTGGGCCTAAAATACAAAGCTGTATTCTTATTAACCTAGTCCAAAATTTTACAACTTCTCTTCAATATTCTATTTCCTAGCTTCCTCTTTCTAAAGCTAGAAGAGGAAAAAGGGAGAAATATGAATTACGACTGTAAATATAAAAAGAGACTGAGTTACAGGAATGACCTGCTCTGAGAAGTTCTAAGCAATCTGAAGAAATCTGCATGTATTAAATATTCAATAACATTTAGTATCAGTGGTAATTATAAAAAGCAAAAGACTTTGCAGAATCCTGAATAACTCTCTAATCTGAAATCTCTACTTTCAGAGAGTCTGGGACTGAAAGTAAAATTATCTCTTGTGCCCTTTACCCAATAACCTTCAATGGAAAACAATTATATTTTAATATTAGAATCAAGAACACTCAAGTGTATACCTTGTTGAGTTCTTCTATCCTCCTGATTAGGTATGGGTTGCTAGAGGAATTCTCAAAGTAGACATAATCTGTAATTAAAGGAAGTAAAGAGCTTAATCTTTTCAACAGAAAGTTCACATTTGTGTATCTATGACTTTTTGCATTAGGTAATTCACATTCAAAATGAAGCATGTAACTCATTCCCTGGTAAAAATCAAACTTTAGTAATGCAACTTTAATATATTCTCGTGTGCCTACTATTCGCAGACCCTTATTTTCCTGCTTTTTTCATTTCAATTAATGTTTTATCGAGTTTCTTGGACCCCTGTCCCACACGTGATTTCTTTAATAACAAAAAAACACCTCTTGTCATCACTGAGTAGTCACGGCTAACTGAACATGTGTCTTTCACACTATAACTTCTTCCATATCTTTTCTCTCCAAACCAATTTGCCCTAAAGTATGCTTCTCACATAAAACTATTGACCTAAAACAAATTCAGAGCATCTTGAAAGGCTCGGCAGCCCAAAGTACATTTCAATCACCAACTTAAAAAAAAAAAATCAGGTGAGCGGAGCAAGTAAGAGAAAGCACACTGACAAACTTTTCCACAGCTCTATCTAGGAAGACAGGGGAAGAGGGGGGTCACTTTACGACAGAGTTCTCCGAGGTGGTATCAGAGTCTTTTTTACATCTTTTACCATATGTAATCCAGATCCACTTAGGGTCTTGTTATAAAAAAAAAAAAAATGCCGCAGGCTTTCAAAAAGAAGGATAAAAATTTTCAAGTGTGGCTTTTCCTCTCATCTAATAGGCTCATGGGAAATTTCCCACTGTGTGTTTATTGGAGAGGCTGGGCTGCATTGTTATTGTCTATCTTAGTGGCTCTTTCCTGTGTCTCTTCTGCAAAGTAGCCTCATTTATTTAGCCAGGCCATTCCCAACACCATCCATCAGGAGCTCAGCTAATGAGCAGAGAAGCAAAAGCAAGTCTCACACAAAAACATGCCACTTATCTGAATTATTATTTTACCAAGAAAAAGGGAGGAGGGCGTCGTGAGTAGGGAGAAAGTTTGTTTGACCTTATTTCTCTCTTCTGCAGAAGGCCGGGAAGAGGCAGGACGGGAGAGCAAACGTCTAGGCAGAGCTCAACTCCCCACGTCTGTCTGCGGTGCCCTGGCCCCACGAAGCCCTATTCTTGGGGCTCAGGACAAGAAACCTAAGGAGGGTATGAAGAAGGAGCGGTGCAGGGCCCTGTCCCCGCAGGCAGGCCTGTCCAGCTGTGCCCCTGGCTGGACCCCATCGCCCCCACCCCCACCCCACATTCCCACTGAAGAGAAGATGAGGAGCTATCCCCCATCCTCTACAACACCTACTGCCTAGAAGCCACGCAAGGAAAGACCACCCAATCAGGGGGCTCGACGGCCCCAACCCCCATGGGAGTTTCATGGAGGGGGGCGTCTGATAATTCACACCCCCAAGTACAGGCCTGGCCTTGAAACACTGGGCGGGTGTGGGGATGAGCCTAGGCCCCTTGCGAGCCACGGTGGGGGGACGGCGGATGGGGGGAGGGTGGCAGGGTGGGCAGCCCCGGACCCCTCTGCGAGCCCCGGCGCCCCCCGCCCCCCGCGCCCTCAGCCTGAGCGCCCGTGGCTCCCAGCGGTTAGGGTGAACTCGCCCCAACCCCCACTCCCAGAGCCCGCTCCCAGACGGGCCGGGTCGGGCCGAGCCTTCCTACCTCCGACCCGGTACATGTTGGCCGCCATGTCCGCCCGCCCGCCCGCGGAGCCCGAGCCGAGCCCCGCCCGCCGCCGCCGCCTCAGCCTCGGCCGCCTCCGCCGCCGCCGCCGCCGCCGCCGCCGCCGCTTCGCCACGGGGGGGAGGGGAAGGAGGGAACGAGGGGAGGGGGAAGTGAAGGGGAGGGGACGCCGAGAGGTGGGGGCAGGTGCCCGCCCCCAGCCGCGGGCTAGCAAGGCCAAGTGGGCTGGGCCAGCAGGGAATTGGGGAGGGGGCCAGTTTGGGGGGCCTTGCTGGAAGTGAAGGATCCTAGGGCAAGGGTCCTGACCCAGAGGAGGTTTGCACTCGCAAATGCGGACCAGGGGCCATTAGAGAACTGGGGTGGGGGTAAGGGCTCAGCCTCTATGGAGCCCCTACCGTCCCACCCAGCGCACTCTGTCACCTGCGCACCCCGAGACAGGTCTTCCCCACTGCTTCCGTCCCTGGAAGCCCCAGTAAATGTGACCTCGAGCACGTGAGTTCCAGTCTCGAAGCAAACACTAGGATGCAAATGAGTGCACGCGGCGGGGCGCCTTCCTGGTGGTGATGTTAATGTGGCGGACCAGGAACCTGTAGGCCGTGGGACAAGGAGGACCCCAGGTGGTTCCAGCTTCCCCAGACAGGGGCCCAGCTGTGGACAAGGCTAGAAAAACTGGCTGTCATCCAAGTCCACCCTAAATGCATTGGCAAGTCTATCAACGTTTACCAAATTGGCCTAAACAGAACCCGCTCTCCCACACCGGGAAGACTTGCCTCTAGACAGCCCCTTCATACAGCGCTGTCCTGCTAGGCGAAGACGGTGGGGGCAGGGTGTTTCTTTGTTCGTAGGGGAACAGGGCTCTACAGTTCATCGCCACCACCCCTAAAGGAGGGTATAGTGTCAATCAGCTTGCTGTTGATAGACACTTAACTCGGTTATGTGCCTAAAGCTTTTACATAGTTGTTAGTTTTCCATGCTAATTCTCTAGACAGTCCTTGTTTTCTCAGCCTTCCTACCCTCACAGAAATAAAAAACAAAATAGAGTTGAATCTTAGCTGGCTATCCCCCAAATAAATACGAGCAACTTTCTTTAGAGAAGCCAATCCATTTCAAACTGCCAGGCATTGTTGTATAATAAACATGAAGATGATTCCTTACTGTTTGGTGGGCTGTTTGTAGTTTTTGGTGATTTACAGCTATGTGTTGTTGACTCTGGGTTTGGGGTCTGTGCAGGGATGGGCGGTGTCTCCAGAAAAGAAGATCCTTTTTTGTTTGTCTGGTAATGGCATTTGTGATGGTCCACTATTACAAATTATTCAGATGAAAAAAATAATTTTCTAGATAGCCAAGACAAAGTAAAAAATAAAATCACAAAATAAAGCACCTTTGCCTGAATTACCTTGATTGATTGTGTGACCCAAGATTTCTCAACTATAAAATGGAGACACTGATTCTACTTTACAGGTAGAGTAAGGATCAGTTGTGAAGATATCTGAAAATGCTTTGTAAACTGCATAAAGCACTATGCAAATAACAGGTGTCTGTTGCTTTTTTTTTTTTTAACTCCAGAAAGTTTCAGATTCCTAAGGGTTTTATACCATGTGACAAATTGTGAGCCTGCCTCAGCTCTTTTGACCCAGAGAAAAAAGCAAAAGTGTTCTGTTATGCACACTACATAGCTGTTATTTATCGTAATCCTTTTATTGGAGATCCTACCCAAAACATTGTGACTTATCTGACATCACTGCATTTCTGAACTGATACATAAGTAGGTTGAATAATTCACCTGGAGTCCTCCAGTAAACTGGCAGCAGTACTGGCATTATAATTCAGCCTTTTCCTCTGGTCTAGAATTCTCTAAACCTGAAAGCCTTTCTCCAAGCAAAAAGGCCATCTAGAATCTACAAACTGCAAAGAAATGGATCACAAGCTTTAAAGGGTATTCCTATTGTTTTTAAATAAATGAGCAATTTTTTCCTGTCAAAATATTTCTGCATTTCTGTTAGTTTCTTGTTTGCCTGTCTCCTTTCCCCAGCTTTATACATCCTTATCAGGTGTTTGTGATGACTGTACTAACTTCAATAAGTGGGCAAAAGGTGCCAAGAAAACTCCATTCATACCTACCTCCTCTCCTTAGAACAGCCTTATCCAGAAGCCCCGCCCCTGAAAGTCCTCAGAGACTTGGCCAGGAAGAGCAGGAGGTAGCGTTAGTAACAGAACCTGGGCCCTTTCCTTCCTCTAGATTCTGTGTAGTTGTCTTCTTCCACTTCAAGCTCCTGGGCCAGTGTCTTCTTTATAATAGGTGCTCAATATCTGAAAGAATAAATGCTGGTGAATGATGGACTTGATATCTGGGAAAAAAAATGCCAACGAATGATGACCTCAGCATAGTTAGAGAAAACAGGTGCAGAGTAGAATATAAGGACTTTGTCCATGAAAACTTTATATCTCCTAATACCAAAGAAGTATGCACATAAGGAGGTTCGGCAAATGTTTATAGACTGAAAGAATAACTCTAACTTGACAAAGAAGAGTGAAAAGCCTGCACCTTCAAAGAAAGTAAAGGCACCTCTACTTACTTACATTGTATGGTTCAGATCACAAACTTGCCATCAACCAGCCCAAACTTCACTCTTAGTTAGGCTGCTTAGCTTGAAGAACTTGAACAAAGTTTCGTAACCACCCTGAGCCTCCAATTCTACAAAATATAACTAATAATTGACAACTACAGCAAAGGCTTGTGCAAAAATTAAGTATATAAAGTGTTTGGCACATGTTAAGAGCTTCATAATTATTAGGTGCCTGTTCTCTAATCCAGCTATCCTCATTACAAAGGAAGAAGTATCTCTCAGACCATGCCAGAAATACCAGGGCAAATCCAGCCCTCTCATGGGTAAAATTTCCTAACATGACTGTTGTGATTAAAGAATCAGATATGAGATTGCCTAAAAGCACAGGACATTCCCTGTGTCAGTCTCTCGCGTCCCACCATTTAGCTAAGAAGTGGATTCTGCAAGAGAGCTGTAGATGAGACAGAGAATTGGTTTTGTTTCAGCTTCAGGATTGAGTTTTTATACATGCAGAAAAATAAAATGGGGCTGGCCACAGAGTCTGGGAGCTTTGTGATATTGAACTCAGAAACAGAGCCTGGGGGTCTAGAATGTAATTACAGTAATCTGAAACCAGATGCCAGGCTTTAGAAAAGGGGCTACATCTTGCTTGTGTTTTTATAACTTGTTCCTTTTTTTCTCTTTTTTTTTCCATGAATTTGTTATAAAGTAAAATTCTTTTGGAAAAAAAGCCAGCCTGTTTCAGCTATTCTAAGGAGGTCCTGGGTTTTAAAGGCTGTATCCCAGGAGAAAGGTAGGTAGGCATGTAAGAGCAAGAATCAAAACAAGGGAGCCCCTAAGGGAAAGGAAACCAGAGTAAAGAACTGCTTCTACAGTCATGGAGCTACTCCTTTCATCCAGCCCCTGTGCTAAAAACAGGAGACCCAGGACCAGTCCCAGAATGTCCTCTTTGGAAGTGTGTGTTTTAGGATTCCATGGTTCTCTCATGCTCTCAAAGGGGAACTAGCTCAGCCGAGTGGTTGCATCCACATGGAGTTCACTTCTCTATTGACAACATTGCCTCCAGTTAGTGGAAAAGGAACTGGAAGTCACAACGGGACAGGGATGAGCCCCTAGAAGGTTAACATAATTGACCTTAGTGGTTCCCTTTTTTAGCCTATGGAGTGCTGTGGATTTAAATAAGAGGTAGCTGGGCATTTGGGGCAGGAAAAAGAATCCTAAGGGACAATGGGAAACACTGAAGGGAAATATAAGAGAATGTTTATAGGAATGATTCAGGCTGCAGCAAAAAGAGTGAATGGAGAGGGCAGAAAACCCAAGCCAGGAGATCAGCTGGGAAGTTAGTGAGAAAGGATGATGGCTTGACCTAGGGTAGAATCGGTGGGAGGTGAGATAAGTAAATGGGTTTGAGAAAGATTTCAGAGGTAGGAGCTTCAGGATCTGGTGACTTTTTGAAGGCATGGAATAGAAAGGTAGTACCAAGTTATGAGCAACTAGGTGGAGAGAGGTGTGATTCAGTGAGCAGAGAATACAGGAGGAGAGGCAAGTTGGGGGAGGAGGGATAGTTGACAGGTTCAGTGTTAGATGGGTTGCGTTCAAGATGTCTTTGGAAACATCAAGGTAGACGCTTCCTCTTTAGGAAAAAGATGGATGGACAGGCCTGAAACTTGTGAGAGAGATCTAGGCTGGAAATATTCTCTTCTGTGTTACCATCAGCACAGAGCTTGGCCTGTCTTGTCTAAGGAGTAAGCCAAACCCTGGCCCCAGGGGAAGAAGCAGGTTCCCTGAGTCCCTCAGCTTGGGTGAAAACAGGTTTAGCAGGTTCGGGTTCAGAAGATCAGAGTCCAGGTCCAAATGTGCAAACATGCAGGGCATGGGCAGAGAGCCACACAAGTCACTGACCAAGACAGATGGTGAAGACAAGAGGGAATGCCCCAGGCTGATCATCCCACAAGAGCCAGAGAGCAAATTTCTCAGATAGAGATAGTTCTGCTCCCAGATCTAGAAAAGCTGCCAGGGTGGAGTGGAGGAGGGAAGACGAAAAGAAGAGAAAGAGAAGGGAAGGGATACAGCTTGAAAATGCAAATTGATTTCCTACCTCTCTTGCTTGCCTCTAAGATGGTGTATTGGGTTGAATGGCGGTTCCCCAAAAGACATGCCTACCTGAAACCTGTGAATGTGACCTTATTCAGAAGAAGAGTATTTGCAGATGAAATTAAGTAAAGATCTGGATATGATCATCCTGGACTACAGGGAGCCCTAAATCTAATGACAGTGTCCTTTTAAGAGACAGAAGAAAAGATGCAGAATAAGGAGAAGGCAAATAAGAAGGTGGAGACAGTGATTGGAATTATGCAGCTATTAGACAAGGACTGCCAAAGATTGCCAGCAACCACCAGGTAATGGGAGAAAGGTATAGAATAGACATCTTGATTTCTGACTTCTGGCCTTTAGAACTGTGAGAAAATAACTTTGTGGTCATTTGTTACTGCAGCCCTAGGAAACTAATACAGATGGTATTCTCCACTCAATTGTAAGTAAACATACGCTCCGCCAGAAAACACTGAGCACTATATGCAGAGACTAATGGATACAGAAACAGAATAAGAGAATAAAAGAGAGACACAGGAAAGAAAGAAGGCCCAGTACCACTCCATCTAAGTCTTATTCATACCCTTGAGACAGAGCTCAACTTGTCTCATCTCAGTTTGTCTCTCCTTCTAGCTGACATGGTTGGCTTAGTGCTAAGAAAAAAGAAACCCAGATATTATGCCCCTCAGCTAACAGCCAGTGGCACATCCACATTCCCATGAGCAGTAGTAGATTACCAACATGGTGATGAACCAATTAACCCCTTAATTGGATTCCTTTGTCTGAAGTACTCTGGCTCCCCAAATCCCAATTCATGCTTCTATGGTGGGGGGGGGGGGAAGGAGGGTGGGGTAGGTGAGGTGGGAGGGAATGGATGACCGAGATATGAGGCTTGTCTTCAAAAATGCTCTTTTCATTCAACAAATATGTATTGAGCATTGTTGAAGGCATTGAGGATACACCAGTGAACAAGACAAAGTACCTGTCTTCATGGAGCTTGTATAGTAGACAGACTATGACAAGTAAATAAATCAATGAATATGCTAGTATAGAATAATAAATGTCCTAGAGAAAGTAAATCAGAGTAAGAGAATGAAAAGTGACAATGGTGGTCAGGAAAGGCCTCTTGGTCATGGTAAGAACTGAAAAGAGACCTAAATGATGGAATGGAGTGAATCACTGGGATGGAGTGAATCATCTGGAGAGCAACATCCCAGGAAATGGGAACAGCAAGTGCAAATTTCCCCAAATCAAGACTCAGCTTGACTTGATGTGGGTAGGAAATGAGGCCAGGGATGAAAGCCAGGTCCAGATCATATAGGGCCAGGTAGGCTATGGGAAAGATTTTGGATTTTATTCTAAGTATAATGGGAAGATTTTGGAAGGTTTTAAACATGGGAGTGATGGGGATCTGATTTATGATTTTAAAAGATCACATGGAACACAAAGAACACAAGAAAAGGGCCAATCTTGACTTCCAACTTGAAAAAGCATGACCGTGTTCTCTGGGGGCAACAAACCTCCTGTTGCCACTAGTAATTCAAACTTACAAATCCAAATTTTATGGTGATGGAAAATCAAAACTTCTGTATTTCCTTTGGCATAACAGTGAAAGAGTCTACCTCCCAATCCATCTGTGGTTCTGAGACCTATGTATAATTGTATAATGGCTATGGGGAAAATGGCAACATATACTGACCACCTTCTTAAATCCTATACCAAATCCTACAAGAGACATCCAATCATGTAAGCTGTTATTCCCCCTCACCTCTCTTTCAGGTGAACTGTATCTTGCTAATGGGGCACATGGTAAGACAAGTGAATTCCATGTGTATGAGTTACTTACTGCACTTTTTCATTTTAAAACATGTTTCTTGGTCATCAGTGATGCTATGTGTGCTATCATGGCCTGCAATAAAGCCTTCTGAAAGTTTAAAAAAAAAAAAAAAACAGCAACAAAGATCACAGGTTGCTGTGAAGAGGATGGACTGTGGATAATGGAAACAGGAAGACTAGTTAGGAGACTAACATAATTCAAGGAAGAGAGAGGTAACAAATGTTTGGTATAGAATGGTAGCTGTCATGGCCAGTGGAGATATATTGTTAAGGTAGAGTCAATAGCTCTTGCTGAAGGATTGGATGTAGGAGATGAAAAGGCAAAAGCAATGGTTATCAGTATTTCCATATACTTCTAAACATCTGTTTTGAGAGTGTTAAAATAGATAACTGGATCTGGGCTCTGGAGCTCAGCACAGAGGCCCAGGTTAAAAATGCAGATTTTGGAGTCAACACTGTGTAAGCAGTCTGTGAAACTGGAGACTGGTCAGATCACTAGAGAGAGTGTGTGGATGGAGAAGGGGGCAGAAGCCTGAGCCTTGGGGCAAGCCAAGACTGAGAACAGCGGTTGATTCTGTGCCCTGACTGCACCAGGACCCCATCCCCAGAGATCCTGATTTAATTAGTATGGAATGGACCCTGATTCTCAGTCAAAAAAAAAAAAAAAATCTTCAGACAATTCTAATGTGCAGCCAAGATGGAGAACTACTCATGTAGAAATAAAAAAGGGAGAGCCACAAAGGGGGACTGAGGGAGCAATGAGGGAGGTAGGAGAAAAGTCAGAGGATTACAGGTCCCAGAAGCCACGTGAAAAAAGGAGGGGTCCAATTGTGACAATCCAGAGCAAGACATCGACCACTGGATTGGGCAAGGTGCCGGTCATTGGAGACCAACTCCTCTGCCATCTTTCCTTTGTGGTTCCTGATTGCCCAGGTCCCAGGCAGCTCAAAACAAATTGGTAGGGTTCTGGCCCTGGATATTTTATGATGCAGATGATTCCAAGGGCAGGCAGGTGGGCTCATGACATCCCCCAGACAGAGGGATGGAGACCAGAATTTGTTCCTTTCATCAGTTCCTTTTATCTTTATCTGTAGATTTGTAGCAGCTGCCCTTTCTAAAAGAGACTGAAGGAAGTTTATTTGCACTCCTGATTTCAAAAAGGACAGAAAATGTTGGAGGGCTCAAAGCTAAACTTTGAACTCCTGGATAAATAAATCGTTGTTTATGTCTTCTTTTATCTCTGCAAAGTTCTGGAAGAAAAAAGCATGAGTATTACAGAGCTGCCCCAAGGAGTTTCTTTTTCAAAGCCAAGCCAGAACCATGTCATTAGTGGCAACCAACACAATGTTTCCCATTTAATTGCACACTTCAGAGCACTGAAGAGCTGGCTCCAAAGAGAGGGCACCTGGAGGCAGTGTAACCTTTTTGAGGTTTTGGCAAAGGATGCCCATTACCTGTCCAACCAAATCCAGTGTTGGTTCCTCTCTGTGAGAGGATACAAAGTGTCCATCTCTCAGAAGCTCTGATTCCGCGCCCCCCAGGCTCTTGGTGTAATGGGGTGAAAGCTGGGGTATGCTCTTGGAATAGAAGGTAGAACCCATGTTAATAGCCAGAATTTTGGAGGCAGAGGGAGAAGGTTCCAGCATTTTATGGAGTCTCCTTATTCCTCAGCTGAACTTGAACTTGACTGCCTCCTCCTACCTTGTGTTTTTGCCCTCTGCTCCACACTCACAGAATCTAGGTTGAACCTTTCTAGGTGGCTCTGAAGTCTCTCCACCACATCAGAGCAAACCAGAAGGCAGAAACTGAACACTCTGTGGCCTTGTGTTCCTACTTCCTCCACTCCTCCCCACCATCACACCCATCCTCACACCCCCTACGATGCCTCTCAGATCTGGGCTGGAGTGGGGACCGTTTGCCAGTCACAATGATGCCCTTAAGGAGTGGCTTTGAGATGAAGTCTTTAAGGCTCAAGACTGACTTCTCTGTCCTAGTCCAGCTTCCCCCAGAGCAGCTGCAGCAGAGGGCAGGCCCCAAGACATGAGGGTGGGAGTGACTCCCAGCCAGTGGCATGTTACTGGGATTGGATGCATTATTTATGATGCTGGTGTCAGCATGGCTCCCAGGCACCAGGGGAAATGGAAAAGGCACTTGGGCCTGTGCTGATTAAACTAAATATTTAAACAGGAATCAGGAGTTGAGGCAAAGTCCATTCTTCTTCAGTAAGGCAGAGAGCGCCACAAATGACTTCAAGTCTAGGGACTTGGTAAACACCATGGAGGTCATAAGGGAAGGCTGGAGGCTCTAGTCTATGGCTTTCCTCCACAGTCAGCTCCCAGCTCCTTCTCTGGAGAGATCTAAAAGGTCTGCAGGGGACTCAGGAGTCAGAGTAGGGGAGGGGAGATGAGGAAGCAGAAGAATGGTCTGAGCCACTGTAGGAATGAGATTAGGAGACACCAGAACAAAGTTAGGCTGGATTCATGCCTCTGGTTGCTTTTTCTTTTTCTATAGACCTCCATTTCCTTGTCTCACAAGATCTATTCTACTTTATTCACCCATATTATCACACTTACCTTTAGATTAGCCGGAAGGAGGGTGGTGGGATGTTGGGCAACCATGAATTAACACTCTTGTCTTGATTCTTCTTATTGCACCTAAGATAGGTCCCAAATCTGGAAGACAACCTCTACTTACTGCACAAAAACACAAGAAGTACAGTACTGACTAAAGTGTAAAGCAGAGGACCTATATAGAGAAGACACAAGGAAGCCCGATCCTCTATTTACAGTATCCAGAAATCCCCAGATTTGAAGAAAGACAAGATCAGAAGGAAATTTTCTGGTGGAAAGAAACAGTTGCCATTTGGTCTGGCTTTTCCTACTGCATTTTCCCCCTCACTTTTATATCCATAGCAGTCCCCTTCTTTGGCCCCTGGGAATGTGCTTTTTTCTCAGTCCTAGCATAAGCAAGAGCCCTTTTCCTTCTTTCCTGTAAGGACAGCTGAAACAGGCTGACATTTTCAAAATTGTTTTCTATAAAAACTTAGGAAATAAAAGGAAATAACTGCAGAAAATATAAATGTATAAGTTCAATTCAATTCAACATTTATTGAGATTCTTGTGTTTGATCAATGTGCTGTGCTCTGGGTTACCTTGATGGATGAAATAGCAGTCTGGTCTTCATGGGGTTCGCTACTCAATGGAAGAGGCAGGCATGAGCATATATGAGTTATAATCTAATAAAATAAGGGCCATAATAGCCTTGAATTAGAAACAATTAATATAGCCTGCTGTAGGGAAGGGTAGGGCTGGTCAAAGAAGACTTTGACAGGAGATAATATTTGATCTGGGCTTTCAATTAAAATAAGGACTTTGCCTGATAAAGAATTAGAAAGGATATTCCAGACAAAGGAAACAGCATAGAGGAAGTACATGCATCATGGCTATGAGAACCAACTGAAAAGTTGGTTGAGGCCAGATTATAAAGGCCTTGAACGCCAAGCTAAGGAGTTTGACCTAATACTACAGGATCTATAGGCAACAAGGAACCAACATGATTGTATTTAAGTAAGAAGTATAGTAGTGGCTAAAGTGTAATAAATTGGTATTTTGATTTATGCAACAATCTCCTGTCAGTTAGGTTGGCATAAATATATCGTGTCTAGCCCTGCAGAACTGACAATAGAGCATGGGCTAAACTACTGCCATCCTGCAAAGCTCCCTATAAGATTTATCTTTAAAGTCAACAAAAAGAAGTATTTGAGAAGACAAAGGATAAAATGGAGCTCATTGCTCAAGTTCCATTCTCTTTTATTTTGTTGTAATTGACTGAATGTTTGTGTCCCACCTCCCCTCCCCAAATTTGTGTGTGGAAATCCTAATGTGAAATTCTAGTACTGTTATGCTGGTATTAGGAGGTGGGAGTCTTTGGTAGGTGATTATATCATGAAGTTGTAGACTTCGTGAATGGGATTAGTGCCTTTATAAGGGAGACCCTAGAGAGCTTTCTTGTGTTTTCTGCCAAGTGAGGTTACAACAAGTTGGCAGGCAGTCTGGAGCCCAGACAAGAGCTCTCACCAGAATCTGACCATGCTGGCATCCTGATGTTGGACTTCTAGCCTCCAAAACTGTGAGAGATAAATTTTTGTTGTTTGTAAGTCGCCCAGTCTGTGGTGTTCTGTTATAGCAGCCTGAATTGTTTCAGGCACTTGGGAAAGGCAAAAATGACCCAAATATGAGGACAGGTGGTATTATTACCTACGCAGCCCTCCTGTGTATTGGCCCCCACTTTAGATATCTCAGATGTCTGAGGCCTAGAGGATGGGGTCACCCAGGCCTTAGAGAATTCTAGTCTGGGAGAAGCAGATGAAGATTTGCAGGCTCCTAAGACAGGCAATTATTTAGACTGCAAAACATGAGGGAGGTAGTTATTCAGGCCTGTGAGATTTCCAAATGATGGAAATTTAGAGATTTTTAGTAATCCGGAATCATCCAAATTTGAGAAATCTGAGGATCGACATTATCTGGGCCTTCGAAAAGTTAATTGAAGAGGTTAACAGATGGCAAAATCATAACAAATAAAAAAAGTAAACATTAAGCCACTTGAGAAGAAATGCTGGGTAAGGGTGGACCAAACCTTATAACAGTCCAAAGGATATGACCCTGTGTTCCCTCTGCCATCTCTCTCTGGGCACTAAAGATAGATGAGTTTGCACCTCCAGGTAGAGGGGCCCTGATCCTCTTTCCTGAATCAAGTTCAGAAACATACATTTTAAAATTTATTTGTTCACATAGACAAGGTCGAACATTTGCAAAAGAATTTAAATGTCTAAGAAATTTAGGAAAAAAAAGACCAAAAAAAGCTACAAAATATATTATTAAGTGACCAAAAAAAAAAAAACAAGCTGGATTAAAATATGTATGATACAATTGCATTTAGGACAAAACAAAATTAGATATTTATAGTATAAATATGCAGGCATATAAGTGTAAGAAGATTGGCTAGAATCTTGGCACCAGTAGGTTAACAGGAGTTACCTCTGAGAGCAGGGAGTCAGAGGCATGTGAAAAACTACTCAATTTTCTTCTGTGTACTTACATATTGTTCAAAATTTTTTACATTGAGAATGTGTTTCAATCAAAAACATTTTTTTAATTAAGAGAAAATAAAAAGATCAAAGACATAGACACAAAATTACACAGAACTTTCTGAAGCAAAGTCTAGCAATTCTCTGGGGAGCCCAGCCTGCCTTTTTCCTTGCACTAATCCTAGAGGCAAGCAGGCTGCTGGGCCAAAAGAAGAGATGGGAGAAAGAGGGGAAAGGCAGAAAACTTCCCCAACCTTCCAATGCACCTGAGATTGCTGTCCCTTTCTGAGATATAGCCCCAGATTCATGTGACACTCCTCTCCTTAATAACAAATTCCCGCCCCCCCCACACACACTTCTTTTTTTTACTTAAGTTAGCTCACAGAAACCAAAAGAAAAAAAAAAAGAAAACTTACTACTATAAAAAGAAGCCAAATCACAAATGCCTGTGCCACCAGAATCACTTGAATCCCCAGGTTCAGATGTTAAGTTTATTGTATGGAGATGACAGGGAGCCACCAAAGGGTTTTAAGCAATGATATGACAAGCATTTTGAAAATATCTCTCAGAAGCAGCGAGGAGGACAAATCTGAGAAAGGCAAGACTGAAGTAAGGTGTTCAGTTACAAAAAGCTTTTTCAATAGTCCAAGTGAGAGACAGTGTTTCCATGTTTAGTGGTTAAAAGACAGGCTTCTTCAAATTCTGCTCTCAACTTGCTGATTGAGTCTGTAGAGGGAGAGGGAGGGGGAAATAGAGAAATAACCAATCCCTACAATGGCTATAGGAACTTATGCTATTCTTATCTCGAGGTATCAAGTGCATAAGAATAACCTTTTCCGGTTTTCCAGTATCTCAACAATCAAGTCTAGACTCTTTAGCAAAATATTCATGGCTGGTCCTTTACAATCTGTCTCCAACTTCTCCTTCTCAGTTTCATGTCACACCCTTCTCCCTGTGTAGTCCACCAACTCGGAGCCACCCTCACTCAGCTCCTGGAGCAGGGCATATGAACTTTACTCAGCCGTGGACTTTGGACCCATATTCTCAGGACCCAGCCCTCCTCCCTTCTCTGAGGGTGGACCTCTCGGCTTATATACAAACCTCCTTCCCTGAGTGCTAACACCCCTTCACACCACTCTATTATAATATCATGATTATTTGGGCCTCTCCTCCACTACATCAATGGGCTCCAAAACTGGATGATCAACAGAAGAACAGGGCAGGGCAGTTTGTTGTCTTGTTATTTTTTTTTTACTGGACTCCCAGGCCCAACCCTAGACTTACAAAATCTGTATCTCTGGGGAAGGTGCTTGGGAATTATATTTTATAAAGTCCTCCGTTGACCTGTAGTCATAAGCCAGGAGTGGGGGGGTCCCCTGTAGCTCACAACCACATTATTATGAACTGTCTTCCAACCCCACTGTCTTCCTTAGCACATTGTTGCCACCTCTGTATTGCTCTTGTTATAGGATCTCTGTGATACGAATCCCATCCTGCCATATTGTATAGTTATTTGTCTCATGTCCCACCCAGCTGTTTACATGTCCTATCTCCTATCCAAACGTGAGCCCGTAAGGGCAGGGACACCATCCTATACCACTATAGATTCCATACACATGGATGCTTGGGGAAGACTTGCAACATACATAGGGAATAAAAACAGAAAAAGTCTCTAAATTGAGTGCACCGCATGTAGGAGATGACAATTATTTTCAGTTCTTTTTTGGTTTGACTAGGAAAAAAGATGATCAACAATCTGGTTGCCAAGTTAGACGGTAGGTGGCAGCCACCCCTAGATTTGATTATATATATTATACTGAAAAAAAACAGAGGTGATGGGAAGCGCAGGGTCTTGTTCCAGGCCACAACGCCAAACAGAGGTAAGGAAGACATCCTAATTCTGGGTCCTTGGCCGCCAGCATCCACACAGACTTTTCACCCAGTGTGGGACCAGGCCACACCCTCCACTAATCTCCCTCCAGCCTTTGTTTGATTGGAGCCAACTCATTAGCATTTAACAATGGACCCCAAGTTGCCCTCCTGTTTTCTATTTACAATTTAAAGGTCCGCAGTCACCAGGCTCCTCCATTGTCATTGCTATTAGCTGAAGTTAGTGGTTTTTTTGTTGTTGTTTTTATTAAAACTCCCTCCTTCCTCTATCCCACCAGGTTATCAAATGAATTCCTGAATCGGCCAATCACAGTTTCAGGATTGGCACAGTGCACCATTATAATTGTAATTATCCTTCTTTCTTTACTTGGAACATTTCTGGGGAGGCAAATTTAAGATACTCTGCTTAAGAGAATTTCAACAACCAGAATTTCCAGTTAGAAGTTCTTACAACTGCCGCAAGGCATCGCGGAAGGCTCCAGGTCTCAGGTCATGGCCTGGTCTGGAATCTCAACCCCACCCCCCACTGACTTGGAGAGCTGGAACCCCTGAGCCTCGATTTTTCACATCTATAGGCTGTCTGCCCTTGTCTGCCCACACTTCTGAGGATCATATCATGCAATCTATTGAAAATGGTTTGTGATATTTAAAACTTCTTGAAAATCTGCCATGCACCAGGCAAAAAACTAGAGACTTTATACATTTTATCTAGTGAGGTAGGCATTATATTGTTAAAGAGAAAATCACAGGCTCAAAATGGTGTCACTTGTGCTAAAGCCCATGATACCAAACCTAGACTTAATACCTGACTTAACTGCAGTTTTGATCTTTTCCAGAAACGTAATCTTAATCAAGTCGGGAATTTTTTGGTCAACATCAATGAGGTAATCTGTCACAAGGGCCCTCTCCACCCCCACCTTCTAGGAAGAAGAGGCAATCTACATGATAAAACCCTTGCTGTTTCCTTCCTTCCCAAAAGTAGATGACGTGGCCTAAAAATATTTTTTTCTGCTATTAGCTGCCTTGCCCCATTCTTTTTTTCCTGTAAAAACCTTCCGTTTTTTACAACCTTTTGGAGTGCCCATTTAGTCGCTAGGTGGGATGCTGCCTGATTCATGAATTGCTTAATAAAGTCGATTAGATCTTCAAATTTACTTTTTTAAAAAAACAAACAAACCAACCATATTATACTCTTCTTTTACATATAGAAAACCAGATTCCTCCTTGACACCTTTCCCTGTGCATGAGTGCCCCCTCCCATTTTTTTATTAACCCCAGCTCATTGATTCTCTGTGATCCCTCCCCGCTGCCCCGCCCTGTTTCCACTACATTCCAGGAAGATGGCTTTCACCGCCCTAGTTCTCTCCCAGAGCATTTCTCTCCTGAATTACTGACAAAGTCTTGCATTTTGTTAGGTTCTTTCTACACTCCTGAGGGATCCCTTTGTCCTGCAAATCTCTTGAAGCCACTCCCCTAATATGCTCCACTGCCTCCTCTACAGTTTAGCTGGGCTGCCACCCTCCCCCACCACACACACTCTGCTACACCATACTGAAATGCTAAACAATGAAAGGTATTCCTGTGCTCCTTTCATCTCTTGGCTTTCGTATCTGTTGATCCTTTCCTCTTGGACTGCACCTGGCAATTCCTACTTGGGGCTCAGAAGTACCTCTCCCTTAAGCACGAAGGCCGATGGATGCTCCTCCTCTGGGTTCCCTTAGCACTCACACATAGCTCCATTATGGCATATTATATTTCTGTTCATTGCCCTGGAATATCCATTCTGGCATCTAAGTTGGAAAATACTTGTGTCAAGAAAGGTGAGAAATTGACATTAATAGGGTGTAAGAGGAGGTGAGGCGTAATGCCTGGCACATAATGGGAGACAAAGCTGGACAAGTGAAAGCTAGAAAATCTTAAGAGCCTTGATTGCTAAGAAGCTTTGGATTTTGCTCTAAAGGTGATCAGAAGGTTTTCAAGCAGGGAGCAACACTAGGTTTATGCTTTTAATGAGATACTCTGATTCTAGCATGGTAAATGGACTGGAGGACTGAGAGATAAAAAGGAAGTTAGTGAGGAGGCCACTGCAATTGTCCAGACAAGACATAAGCGTGCTTACGCAAAGGGAGCAGTTCTGGGATTGGAGAATGGGGACAGATGGAGAGGATGCAGGGAGGCATCTAGCTTGGCAGTAGTTAGAACGAAATGCCATTGAGTGCTTGTTTGGTAATGTGGTAAGAGCAAATTGTGGGGGAAGGTAGTTTTGTCTTGGTCATAATGAATTTGGAGTACTTATAGCCATAACCAAGGTAGTTGGAAATCTATCTAGAGTTGAGTGTAAAGGGGAAGGCTGTGGTATAGATTTATGGGTCTTTTCTATGACAGTTAAAAACCACAGAAGTGGAGAGGATCACTGAGAAAAAAATTGTAGAGTGAGATAAGAATCTAGCATTTTTTTCACATGTTTCTTCTTGTTAAAATGTCACAAATCCATAAATCAAATGACATTGGTTAATCCACTTGAAAATTCACTTTGAGGACAGCATTTTGGGGGACTAAAAATCTAGATGGTCTCATGACCAAGCTGTTTTCTGCTTCTATCATCATCTGGACCTGGAGTGCCAAGAATCCTTACTCTCTGTGAAACCTCAACAAATCATTATGTTGATCAAAAACGGGCTGTTTAAGGTCAAATATTAGTTGACTGTCAACTATCAGCTGTTGTCAAACAGCCAGGCAAGAAATGGACAGGGTGGCTCTCGGTGTTCAGCACTACTCTATTCATATTTGGAGATCTGTAGCAGGAAATTCTCAGGAAGATCCTAAGCCCATGAGAATATCCTATGAGAACTCACCTACATTCTCAACTCCTGCACAGAGCTGGGACCAGGGTTGCATTTATCATTTGGGACCCTGTTCCCCTGACCATAGCTGACTGGAATAGGGAAAGACTCCTTACAGTAAAATAATAATAATAATAATAATAATTTTAAAATAATAAATAAATAAACAAACATTTTATGATTTAAAAAATAAATTTACTAAACCTAAAAAAAGAAATAGAAGACTTCTGACTCAAGTGGGTCAGTTATGCAAGAATCTGAGGACAGAAAATATAGATATTTGAAAGTCTGTATACTCGATGTAGGAGTACAAATTCTCAGCATACACATTTTGGAATGGTGGGGATGGGGGACAGGTATCTTCCCCATGAGCACAGAGAAGGCTCATCTGCAGGGAAAGCAGAATAAAGCAGGGGACATCGGTGTAGCAAGAGTGAGAGCACACACGAAAATGGCTGCCTTGGCACCTCACAGCCCTCCATTTCCAGATTTCAATCTCTCCCAGGCCTGTTTTTTTGGATCTAAAGGTTCTGCCACACTTTTTGCCTAAGCTGAGCTGAGCAAACTTCTGCTATTTACAAGCAAAGAGTCTTCATTAATTGACAATAGGTAACTGGGTAAGGGCCTCAAAGAGAGAAGGTATTACTGAGAAGACTCAGGAAATACCTAAATCCTATCAAGAGGCTGACGTACATCATCATTAGAACTGAAATGGATTTAGTGAAAACCGTAACCTAATCAACTGTTACGTGACTGAAGAAAGGATATCGAAGGGTACAGAAGCCTAGTACAAAATGAGTGCTTTGCAATGTTTATTGAATGGCTATAACTAAAAAGAAACATCAAATTGGGCAGAAAATTTACAACAAAGGGAAAATACTTTTATACACACTTTCACTTCTCATTTTAGTAACAGTTTCTACAAAACTAATGCCCCCTGTTGACTGTAATGGGCATTATTTTGTCCATCACCGTCAGACCCTCTCCCCCTTCACCTCACTCAACCCCTGTGTCTGGACAGGGTATGTGATACGTGCTGGATCAATCAGAGCCTTCCCCTGGCATTTTTTCACTTCTAGCTAGAGAGAAGGAGGAAGGTGCAGCTCCTTTCCGGTGGTACATGTGAGGCTGATTTGCCTGACAAATTCTCAGCTGAGTAGAGGAAGCCAATCTACGGCAGAAAGAAAAGATGCAGATGATGCAGAGAGTAGGTGGCATTTGAGTGTCTGACTCCTGTTGTCCTTTAGTCCAGTCGTCCCTGCCGTTCTTGCAGTTTTGGTTACACAAGCAAATAAAGTCAATAATTGGGACACCTGTACTATGGTCAAACTTGGGGCATGAGGGAACACCAGATATTCCTAATCACTCAATTCCCACTGAGGCAGGACTGCCTTCGAGATGGCCTTCAACCTGCCCCTGTGCACAGACTTGATTTACTCTATGTCCCCTTCATTTGTATGAGACTCAGGGGAGGTCTTTGGAGGGTCGATGCTCTGTGGTTTATCTTTTATCTACATGCTCATGCTGGAAGCTGCTGTATCATTCTGTGAGTACTGTCAGAGAGATGCAGGTCATCAACGTGCACCTAAGGAGTACAAATGTGTCACTTATTCCTGCATTCATTTTCCTCTTCCTTCTTAGAACCTTGATTTTATTCAAGGCAGTAATTCATCTATATTAAAGGCATCCCTCCTCCCCCCAAAATAATAAAATAATAAAATAATAATAAATAAAAGGCATTTCTCATCCTCTCTTGAAGTAGGATGTCCATGTAACCAAGTTCTGGCCAATGAAATTCAAATATATTGTTATATGACACTTCTGAAGAGTCTCCTTAAAAAGATGGAAAAGGTCTTATTCTCTCCCTTTTCATTATGAGACAATAACCAATGATAGCTCCACTCATTGTCATTCAAGACACGGGTTCCTTCTATCCTGCTTCTCTACCCTCATTAACTCATTGTCTCATGGTCCAAGATGGCTGTTAGAAATCCATTCAACACTTCTCATTAGGTTCACATAATAGACTAAGTCTAAGAAAAAGTAACAAAGTAAGAGTATTTCTCTCAATTTTCTTTTCTCCTTAAGAGAGAAATAAAGTTCTGTATTGTTTATGCTACTGTTATTTTGGGTTATTGACCCTAAACAAATAGACAGTCATATATTTCTCAGCAAAATGGGTTTATTTGGGAACAACAATCAATTACAATTTGTGACATGCAGGTCTCATGGCAAACCAGGCACAAGTCAGGAGAAACCACTCTTCCATAGCCTTAGGAAGAGCTGTTGTAAACCAACCCACCATTGGAGGAAAATGAAAGTTCAAAGTATAGTAACCTTTCATTGGTTGAGCTGTGGCAGTCTCCCATTGGCTAGGCTGTTACCAGGCTAGGAGGAACCTTCCTCCTGCTGAGGTAGTAAAGTAGTATCACTTCCTGTCAGAAATGCAAGGTACGTCTCTTCCTGTTGAGGTCAGTAGTGTGTATTGATTGACAGGTGCAGGAAAAGTTCTCTCTCTTAGTCTACCCCACATACCATTTTAAATGAGGTTTCTGTTTATTTATTTTCACAGGATTTTATCTGTTATAAGTAACTGCACTGATTCATCCATCAGGTAACCTAGGGTGGCCACTGGAGTAAGGTGGCAGAGTTGGTCAGTGATGGGGCCAGTTCAAGGCCCTCTGCGAGTAAAGGGGACTGCCCCATAAGGATCTGCTCCCCACTTTCAGAATCCTCCGGAACTTGTGAGGGCCTGCCACCAGGCACACTTCATCCAAGCTGCTTCTGAGAGGAGAAAGGCTGAGAGGGGTGTTGCTCTTCACTGCAGCCTTACTGAGGGCAAGGCTTCAGGTTCCCTAAATATCCCTGCTTCTTTGCTTCCTTGCCTTGGGATGTCTCTCTAGATCCTAGAGTCTAGAGAACCACTGCCCCATTATGTGAGCAGTGACATTTTACATCCTTGTTTATTGTTCCAAGTCTTTGACATCTAGTGTATATTTTACACTTATGGTGCATCTCAGTTCAGCCACGTTTTAAGTGTTCAGTGGTTCCATACGGCTGGTGGCATAATGGACAGAGCAAGTCTAG
The DNA here is from genome assembly GCA_028627145.1 of Eidolon dupreanum. NCBI lineage: Eukaryota > Metazoa > Chordata > Mammalia > Chiroptera > Pteropodidae > Eidolon > Eidolon dupreanum. Next base: position 83,013,751 of record CM053515.1, read on the forward strand.
ACTCTGCTTCTGTTCTCCTCCTAAGCCAGCCAGTTCCATCTTCTGTCTCTGGTTGTAATCTCGTTGTTAAGCTTTTTGCCTGTCTGCCTGACTCCTTTGGATTGATGCTTTTTTTTTTTTTTTTTTTTTTTTGAGTTCTCTTAGATATTTTAGAGCTTTTTTGCCTCCTGGCCCATATAATCATAGATCAGCCCATCTCCATTCTGTGCTTAGCCTTGATGACCCCAGTTGTCAGAAGGGGAATTTCAGATGGGTGAAGTTCCTCAGGTGCTTCTCAAATACATGGCTTCACATAGGCAGTTTCACACCACTGCTACCCGAATGCCAAGAGTTAAAGACTTGCAAAGGAAACAGAGTGGGAAGCAGAATCACGTGATGTGTGAGCTTATTTTTGATGACAATCTCTTGGGAAACTGGCAAGTCCTCAGATTGGAAATAAAAATTGAGGTACAGGGCAAAAACAGGTGCAGAAGCGCTTTCTTTCTTTTGGTTCTTAGTTGCCCAAAGGGCTGGAGGTTATCATGTGGCCCTTGGCACCTAAAGAAAAGTGAGGACCAGGAGCATTGAGGGATCACGACCAGGTGCTGATGAAGTAGTGTCAATTCCTGTGGATAGAGTAGTGATCTTCAAACAGTACCCTGTGAAGTTCCTAGTTTGTGGAGGTCCTCTGGGCTTTGCCTGGAATAGGATGCAGGGGGAACAAAGGGGAGGCCTAGAGAGTAGAATTCTGTGCTTTCCCAAGCTTCCCTTCAACATGAGCAGGGTGCCTTTTATCTATTTATATATTAAGGTTTTGCATACTATTTCATTTAAAAATGGTTCCACTACTTAAAAAAACAAAACAACTGAAAATGGTTGAGATAGATGAGAAAGAAACTAACACTCAGAGGGTAGGTGATTTTCCTAAGATCACACAGCTAATCAGTGGTAAAGCCAGGATTCCAAGTACCAGGTCCATCTCCTAAACTAAGCTCCTTCAACAAGAGAAATAAGTAATTTCCTTGGCTCCTGTGAAGAGATGTGCTGCCTAGAGAGTCACGAGGTCAAGGAGAGAACTATGCTATTTCATGGAAGGATGAATCTTTAACATGTTGTTGTAGTATCTCTGCATAACGAACTCCCAATGAGAATGTGGCCTTAACAAGCAGAGGAGAAGTCTTAGGACTCCACAAAAGATTTTTGACATTTTTTTTTTTTTTACATTTTTATTTATCAAGAAACAGAACTTTTTTTGTGTGAAAAAGAAAAATTGTTTGAAATATGTGAGAAGACTGAAGTTTGAGTCAAAATAACTTTCCTGGGCTCTTCAACTCTATATTATCTCTATCTGTAACACCATGGAGGTCAAGAGGACTTATGCCTTAAAGCAGGGGTCTCCAAACTCTGGGTTGCAGACCCGTACCAGTCCGTGGCCTGATAGGAACCAGGGTGCACAGTAGGAGGTGAGCAGCAAGTGAGTGAGCGAAGCTTCATCTGTATTTACAGCCACTCCCCAGTGCTAGCATTACCACCTCAGCTCCACCTCATAACGTCAGGCATTAGATTCTCGTAGGAGCACTGGTCCCCCAAAAAGGCTGGGGACCGCTGCAAAGGGCTCATGGCCACATGTGAACATATTCTCAGGACCACATCCAGACATTTTCCTTCCAAACTGAACATTAAAAAAATTTTTTTCAGTGAAGAAGGGGAAGGAAGAAAGAAAAAAAGGGAAAGGGAAGAAAGAGAGGAGGGGAGAGAGGAAAAGGGAGGAAGGAAGATAAAGCCAAGTAGGCCTCAGTATTCCTCTAACACACTCAATATGTTGCTATCTCAAGGCCTTTGTATTTCTCTGTTCCTCTTCTCTAGAAATTCTTACACTTTACTCCTTTCCTTCACTGAGGTCTTTGCTGAATGCGGAGGCCTTTGACTATTCTATCTAAAAGGGCACCCCATCATCCTGATCCTACTTTTTCCTCATAGCATTCATCAGCTTCTAATATATTGTATACTTATTTTTTTAAATTATCATTAAATTTTATTGCACAGTTTTGAGTTATACTGGCAGGTATTTTGTAGAATGTTTATATTTACTTTTTAATGTATCATTTTCCTTTCTCCACTAGAATGTAAGCTTCCAAGTTACAGAGACTTTGTTTTGTTCATTGTCATATGATCAGGTAATAGAACAATGCCTAGCACATAAGAATTTCTCAATAAATGTTAAATGCAAGAATGAACAAAATAAATTATGGTCCAGAGATGGGGGGGGAGGGTTGGAAACAAATTCTACATAGGCCATATTCCAGGATGTCTAGAGATGAGGGTGAATGTAGCTGTCTTCAGGGTGCCTGTCATTTGTCTGGGTTCAAATGGCAGAGCACACTTGAGTGTTGGCAGGATGAATAGAAGTTCTAAGGAATGCATTAATCACCTTGGCAGGACCCTAGAGGCCTCTGGAGAAATGTAAGACATAGGTAGAGCTATGACTTTTGGCCTCACCCAGCAGGGCAAATAACCATATAGGGACAGGCAGCCACAACTATACCTGCCTTTTTTGGAACTGAGTCTGAGTGATGGAGCTTGTTGGTATCAGATTAGTGCTATTGTTGGTTCTGGGCATTGATTTCTAAGTCTCTTTGGGGTTATCTGGCTGTGGATTTTTTTGGGTGGTATTTGAAGTCCCTGGGCACTCTGGCTTCCTGGGAAAGCATTGATTGGCATAACATTTCTTTCTCTGTGGCAAAGGAGAGATTGAAATTGAAATGCAGAAGTAATATAACTCAATGCATCAGCCATGCTTCACTCTTAAGAGACCTAGGGAGGTTCAGGCTTTGGTAATTCAATTGTATGTCATGAGGTATTAGGTCCCTCTAGGTTGGCCTTTAGGCTTGGAAGGTGGCCTTTCTGCAGATGACTCTTTCTTTTTCTTTTTCTTTTTCTTTTCTGATAACCATATAGCTTTTTTTCCCTCTTTTATCAGTGCCAAAATACAAAGTTTTAGGGACTTAGTGATTCCAGATTCTGAGACAAGGTAGCACCACCCCAAGATTGGAGGCCTCTATCTCTAACATAAATCTTGTCTCAGGGTTTGTGAAGATAGACACAAGGATGAAGAGGCCATTTAACTTCCCAAATGATGGTTGCAAGAAGTCCAGGTAAATATAAAGGTTTTTTTTTTTTTCTTTTTTCTTTTTTTTTTTTTTCAGGAGGCCAATCAAGGAGGAGTTGTGGAAAAGAGAGAAATTAGATCAGAGGAATAGCCTGTAAAACTCAGGAATTGCTTTGTGTCTTTGATGGCTTGAGGAGTTTTCAATCTACAACCAAGGTCTCCTTTGCTAGACTCAGCATGCCCTGGCTGAAGATGTACCCTGGATAGCCACCTTAGGCCATGACAACAGTGTCTCTGTTAATGGAGAGGTGATTGTATTAGTTGTGGGGAGAGAGAGTTTCTAAGTTAATGTTCCAAAGAGAATCCCCAAATCCAGTGGCTTAAAGAACAAAAAAAGCTGATTTCTCTCTTGCATAACAGCCAAGCCATGTCTAGGTCAGCAGGTAACTTTGCTTCTTGAAGTCATATACAGGTTCCTTTCTCTTACAGCTCCTTCTCCCCCTATGGTTTATCCCATCTTCTTGGTTGAAGCTTGGCCATTCGCCTTGTCCAGATTCGTCAGCAGGGAAGGAGAAAGAGACCCTGTGTTAGCCCATATTTAACACTTTCAGGCTAAGTTCAAGGAATATAGATTGAACTTGAATCTTTTTAGGGTAAAGACTGATTAAAAAATTAATCTTTGCATTACCAAATCTCTAAAACCTAGCATAGTAACTACATATAAAGTATGCTCAATAAATACATGTTGAAGTTTGTGTTAGTTAAGTTTCTTTTGTTTGCAAAAAAATATTAGGAGTTTAGTGGAAAGCTTCTCTGAAATTGAAAAAAAAAAGATAAGTAATTAAGTCTTGGAAGGAATAGGAACTATCATATCTATAGGGACCTCACCAGCTAGAGGTAATGGACACTATCTCTAGGGCAATACTCTGACTTCAGCTCCCCAAACTCTCAGGCTCAATATCAATTCATTGAACATTCCAGACTTAAAGATAGGGGAACTGTGGCTATCTCAGGCTGGGCCAGCTGTCAACCCATAACACTTAGCCCCAGCCAGGAACAGGAAGGAGAAACATAAACAACACCCCTGGGTGCCACACCAGTTTAAGGACCTGTTTTCAGAGAAAAAAAAAATTGTCACATGAATTATTATCCAAATGCCTGATCACACCCTGGTTCAGGAAGCATTACAAGCTTCAGTTTGTTAGGTGCTAGAGTCCAGCAAGGGAGATACAGCAGCCAAAGAGTAAGGTTATTCAAAAGTAGCTGAGCCTTGGAAGTGATTTTGAAAATACATACACTTGGAACATACACTAGGCAGTGGTAACCTTGGCAGAGTCCCAGCTTGCTTTACAGTTCTTCTAGGAGGCTCTGGGAGGCACCTTGAGGATGTGACTGACCCCCTCCATAAGTGTGGATCTATGTGCTTCTCGAAGCCCTGAATCTTCTCCCTTCTCCTGGCTGTGCTTGGACCCCAGGGGTAAGTGGAGGCTCAGTCCAGTCTTTACATCACCACTAGGACCACACACAACTTGACTTCCTGCCCTTCCCTAAACCAGAAGCAGGAGCCTCCAGCTCTGCCAAGCTGTTTGCCTATGTGTCTCATTCCATGACCACTCTTTCTTGAAAGTGGGTGCTAAAAACAAACACTATTCCAGAGTAAGCCCCATACCAAGAGCTAGAACTCACTTGCCCCAACCTTCCCAGAGATGCCACAGTGCTCTAACTGTACTCGACACAAACTGCAGACACAGATATCTTATATTCTGCATCAAGTAACCCCATGTAATTCTATTGCCATGTCGAAGTTAGGAAGGGAGGATGGTTGTAACTATCTCTGTCTCCCCAGTTGGGTTTAAGATAAGAAGACTGCTCAGATAGCCTCTATCACACAGCTGGAAAGGTTAAGAAATTATCTGTTTGCATTAGAAATTTACAAAGCTTGACTGGCTGCCTTTGAAGGAATTAGGTGCAATTAGCTGGCAACTAGCCAACCTAGATGAGCCAGTCTGAGAAAGGGCTTCCTACAGTGGCTTGAAAAATTGAAAGGAGAGTGTTCTGCCTATTCACTAGCTCCATTCATTCTTTTATGTGGCCCTGGATCCATTGCCCTGCATAATGATATCTGGGATCCATGGGTGACATTGAGTTACACCCAATTAGAGTTGCCCATGAATGTGGTACAAAGGTTTGAGAGGTGTATTGGTTATTTATTGCTGTGTAATAAATGACCCTAAAACTTAGTGGCATAGAACAATAGTTATTACCTCAGTTTCTGTGATCAGAAATATGGACACAGCTTAGCTGGGTATCTCTGGTTCAGGGTGTCTCGCAAGGTTGCAGTTAACTTGCTGGCTGGGGGTGCAGTCAGCATAAGGCTCAAATGGGGTAGGATCTGCCTCCAAACTCACTCATATGGCTATTGGCAGAACTTGGGTCCTCTCTGACTGTTAACCAGAGACATCAGTTCCTTGTCACGTGAGTCTCCCTGTAGAGCAGCTCATGACATGACAGCTGGCTTCTCTGAGTGAGCAAATGAGAGAGAGAGAGAGAGAGAGAGAGAGAGAGAGAGAGAGAGAGAGAGAGAGAGAGAGAAACACACTCAAGAGCACAAGAGAATACACCCAATATGGAAGCCACTGTCTTTTTGTAATCTAATCTTGGAAAAGACATCCCATTACTTCTGCTATATATTTTTTTCAATTAGAAGTGAGTCATTAGGTCCAGGCCACTCTCAAGGGGAGGGGATTACCCAAGAAATCCCTGGGGGTTGTCTTACAGGCTGCCTACTACAGGAAGTCACAGAAATGGGATGACAACAAGGAGAATGTCACTTGTCAGTAGGAGATGCCAAGACAGAGAAATATTTTTTAAAGTCAAGGACTTGAGGCCATAACTAGGGGGCTTGGATGTCAGGGTAAAGAGGCTAGGCAGAAGAGGAACCGAAGAAGGAATGAGAGCCAATAATAGGGTGGTCTGAGACAGGAAAAGGTACAAATGAGTCGATGGGGGCACTGAGGAAACAATTCTATGAAGCTTGCTCATAACACACAGCTATTCTCTTATGCTTATGGGACAGGATCTTGTGGCATAAGATGAGGCACAACTGATGCAAGTGGGCGGTGGTACAGTTAAACAAGATAAGAAGGAAAGAAGGTCATTGATTTGCTTTGGAACAAGTTGATTTTGTGGTGTTTTTGGGTTGGTCAGGTGGAAATATCTTCCAGACAATTAAAAAAAGATGGAAGATCTAGAGAGGGCTGCATGTGCAGGGTTGGGAACACAGACACTTAGACTGGGGGAGAGGCAGAAGCAGGGACTATCACTGTAAACTAAGGAACAGTCAGATCCTCAGGCAGCTACTACTAAAAGTGTTTCTAACATACTCTTTCCTCTTTGAGACCTGTCATGAACCTGCTATCCTAATGTGTTTATATTTTTCTTGAACTCAATTTATTTTTTAAAGAATTAACTTTATTTTAAAAAGTTTTAGATTTACAAAAAAATTGTTGAGAAAGTAGTCCAGAGAGTTTCCATATGCCCCACACTCAGTTTTCCTTATTATTAACGACTTGCTTTAGGATGGTGCATTTATTAGAGTTAATGAACTAATACTGATATGTTATTATGGGCTAAAGTCCATAGTTTATTCAGATTTCCTTAGCCCTTTTTCTGTCCCTAGATCTCCTCTAGGATACCATATCACATTTAATTGTCATGTCTCCTTAAGTTCCTTTTGGTTGTGACAGTTTCTGAGACTTTCCTCGCTTTTGGTGACCTTGAAATTTTGGAAGAGTACTGGTTAGGTATTTTTGAGAACGTCCCTCTAGTGGAATTTCTCTGATATTTTTCTCATGATTAGACTGGGGTTATGGGTTTTAGAGAGAAAAAGTGCCATTCTCATCACCTCATATCATGGGGTACTTAACCATTGACACATCATTGATGATGTAGACCTTGATCATCTGGCTGGGGTAGTTTGCCAGTTTCTTCCTCTGTAAAGTTACTCTCCCCTCCACCTTTCTATACTGCACTCTTTGGAAGGAAGTAACTATAAGCAGCCTACACTCAGGAGTGAAGAGTTATGCTCCGCTTCCTTGAGGGTGGAGTATTATTTCAGATTATTATGCCTGGGAGATTTATTTCTATCTCTATGTCTATATATCTACATATAGATATATAGATATATATGTATGTATTCATTCAATCACATATATTAGTATGGACTAATGAATATGTATTTTATACTTTGGGTTATAATCCAATACCATTTGTTTATTTTTTTTTGCTCAAATTGTTCTAGCTTTGGCCATTGGAAGCTTTTTCAGTTGGCTCCTCCGTTGCTCTGACATCCTATCATCAACATAGTGGTTTTGTTTTATCAGCACTTCCTTACTTTCTGGCACTATAAGATACTCCAGGTTCATTGTGTATATTTCCTGCCCCAGTCATAGAATCAGCCATGTCTCCAAGGAGCCCCGTTTCCTTTTATTGGAGAATGATATTAGAAACCAAGATTTGGCCACTGGGTGTGCTCAACTACATCTTCATCCTCTACTATTTCCTTACCCTATGTAAAATGTGCTATACGTTTGCATAGGCCTACTTTTGTTTCCATTTTGGCCTCCTAATTTCTTTGTGTACACTGATACTCATGTTTTCTTTGCTTTCTTTTGATATTTAAAGCTGCTTAAATGAGCTTTGGCTGGAATGATGTCTGTGGTTGTCACCACTAGATTCCTCATTATATTTATTATTTCAACTCTAGACTTGAGCTCTTACAGCCATTTCATACCTCCGAATGTAAGGGTATTGCCATTTCATAAAACAAAACAAAACAAAACAACAAAACTATGACATTTGGTATGAGTTTGTAAGCCTGTGCAATTAGAATTCTATAAAACCATTGGTGGGGAAGGAAAGACGGAGTTACCTGGACACCTAGGGAGCTGGAGTGAATTGGGACCCTAAACCACAAAAGGCTTGAATTTCATGAAGATATGTCCATTTTCTGTGCTTAATAGAAGGCCTGGATCAAAGGAGAAGGGAGTAGTATTTATGGTGTTTTAAAAATAATTTATATTTGCTGCTGCCACCCAAGCATAGCCAAAAATCTTTCCCCCTTCAGTTTAACAAACACAGACTGAGCTTTTAAGAAAAAGCTTTAAAAATAAACACACGCACAAATGTAAAAGTATAGATTTTTTAAAAAATAGCATAGAAATGGTGAGCTAACAGAGCACAGTTTTTTTTTTATCTTAAGATAACTATGATCTGCACAATTTTCATTATTATAGACCTGGGATTCTTCAAGGTTTCACTCCCACCTCTTTACCTGAGGTGGAGTGGGGGCAGCATCGCTGGGTCTAGTGGAAATGTGAGATCCTTTCAGGGCCTTCCTGGGCATCCCCATTTGCCCCTCAGACCAGCCTGGGATGCCTGGCCATTTCTCAGGTTCTCCCCAGTTCCCACCTTACTGACTCCAGCACTCATTTTCTGGGCTTCAAGTCAGCTGGGTCTAATTTTCCAGATGTCTCTCCTGGTGTCCCTCTTTCTCTGCCCTGGAAGTTCTACTCTTTTCTCTGTTCTATCTGACTATTGGAAGAATACTTCTGAGGGTCCTGAAAAGCCTGGTAATACTCTGCCATGGAGCTGGGTCTCTTACTAACTTTAGGTGTAGTAGCATCACCATTGAATGCCAGGTGGCTCTGGAGGCTACTGCCTTGTTAACTTGGATTCTGTCTCTTCCAGGGTGCAGTCACTGTTCTTTCCTTCCTATGCCTCCTAGTGGTCTGCTCAGGAAATTTTTTTTTTTTTTAAGCCCAACTTATTTAGTTCTAAGGATAATTGTTATACCAGGAATATTGACCTACTCAAGTTCAATGATGGTAAGATCCTTTCTCAGATTCTGAATAGGGACCAGTTTTTCCAAGCAGTTTTCGTTTTATCCCTTAAAATCCCTCTCATCCCAATTAGTTTTTGCAATATAAATCACAACAGTTTAACATCCAAAAAATACCTTAAACGGCTAACAAGGTGCTTGCTAAGGCAGAGATGAAATGGGGCGCCCACTGAAGGGCTAATGAACACCAGCCTCTCCTATGTGTAGAATGGATTATTTAGCAAGTTAGAAGTGAGGGCAGAACGCATATTCTTCTAGGAAACACCATAGTGATGGAATAAGATGAACTGGCACTATTATTTGTATATCTTGCATTTTCACAGTCTGAGAGAATTGATTGTTTGACACTATTAATATTAGAGTTTCCTAAAAGGTTCTATAAGCAAGGGGTTGTCTCAGCAATGTTTAATCTATATAGAATATAAATATCACTTTTGAGGTGGTTTCTGGGGTGAAATGACAATGAATGTCTTGACTAATGCTGATTCAGTGGAATTTATATTCATAATTTCTCCCTTTCCATAAGTATTTGTCACTATTGAGATAGACCACTGGTATAATCATTGTCTGCTAATCCCTTGACACTGCCTAAGTTAAATATACGCTCTATCTAGAAAAGAGAATGCATGGTCAAAAGAAACTTGGTAAGGCTATTTTCTTCTTTCTTTGGAGATTTACACTGACATTTGTTCTAGTTGTTCTTGCATTTTCATCCATCACAATAGAAGTTAGTGAAAGGCTATAAAAAGCTTCTGTGTCCTTTGCTACAAAATTTTTTTTGTGACTACTTTCCTCTAGAAAGAAAAAATCCTACTTGGAAGACCTAAGGTGCTACCAAATGTGAAGCAGAGGGCAAGGTTCCTTGCAGGCATGGGAAGTTCCTACCTGGGGATAGGATTTGATGTCTCTGGGCAACACCGCCACATGGAGTTACAATGGGCACTTACTTCAGAATTTTTTTTTTTCTTTTTGCTGAGCCATTGGCTCAGTTCTCTTACCTAGGCCTGAGTCAGACTTACACCAACCTAACTACCTCTGCTCCAAACCTCCTTTAAAAACTGCAAATCTTCCAGATTGCTGCATCTTTCAGCTTTCCAGTAAGAGCGTATCTATAAGAACATGTGTCAGGAAAAATTGAGGCAAATGCCTGGGGTTTTTGCCATACAAGGGTAAAGGGATTACACACACCAGAAATAGATTATTTTATCTCCGGTTAAGAACTGGAGAAATATAGTCTGTATTTTAAATCTTATACTTGGAGAAAAATGTAATTGCCATTGAAAAGTATATCAATTATTAAGTGTGGAGCCAGTGCTATTTTGATTGTATCTACAATGAGAAGATCATTTCCAGGAATACCATATACTTCACTTCAGTCCACCCCGGCCCCATCTTCCTTTAGGCAAAAATAACAGCACTGGGCATGGGGTGGGTGTAGGAGATTGTTGGGCAGGGAAAGATTGTTACAGAGATAGAGGATAAAAACAGCAGGTGTATTTGAAAACTGACTCCTGAAGTAGTTAATTTTGTTCCATTAATGGTGATAAAGGCCGCTGTCCTCTTTGCAGAATGGGAATAGAACACAGTGGGGAACTTTCATTCATTTTGAAAATGTCTGATTTTTCTTGTGAGTAGAATCCTTTCTCAGGCTGTTTGATTATGGCCTGTGATGTAATAAGGGGCGGAGTGGGGGAATCCCTCTTACTCTGCTTGGCTCTCCTACTTCCTTCATGTCTGGGCTCAAGGCCCACTTTTCTGGAAAGCTTCTCCTCTTAATCTTGAGCATCCAGTTAGGCAGTTGGGTCTCTGAGATGTCAATCTACCACCAGGGCGCCTTTTATTTCCATATTTCCTATAGTTCCTGAGCCAAGACACTCTGAACCTCCTGGATCCACATCCAGTCCTTTCTGGACAATTTTATTTTTATTTTTTGGAAATTTTAAAGTGTTCAATTTGATGGCAGACAATTCTTCTCTCCTTGCAGTCCGTGGTCTGTTTCTACATCTCCTTCCTCCAGGGACAGGAAGGAGAGGATGATGGGACCCAGACACGACTAGAGCTGATTCCAAGAACTTTCCTGACTAAAGCACCTCCTAGCTAAGGAATATAGGGGTACTCATTGATCCAAGATTGGGGCCCACTATATCAGTAAGGCTTCTGAAGTACTTGTAAATGCCAGGAAACTGGCATACATTGTAAGTAAAGAGGCAAGACAGTGCCAAGATCTCTCCCAGTGTGACAGTCATTTAACAAAATAAAAGTGGTTTTTCAGAAAAAGCCTAGATTTCCCAAGTTGGTCAATTCCAGCCTCACTATATGTATATACTGATACTTCCAGTTCTGCACTCAGAGAACATTATTTTAATCAATAGCAATATTCATTCCTTCAACAAATAGTTATTGAGCTTTAACAAAGAGCCTGGCACTGTTCTAGGAGCTGGGGATACTGCTGTGAACTAGACCCAGGGTCCCTGCTCTCAAATGCAGCAAGCAGAGTCTGGTGGGGGGTGGGTACAGTGATAAGAAACAGGTGAATGAGCAAGACGATTATAGTGAGAGGGGAATAAAAAAATAGGTTGATATGCTAGAATGGGTAGTGGGGAAGGACTCTTTGAGGAAGTAACATTTGACTTGAGATTTGACTGATAGGAATTCAGCCACATGATACTCTAGGTCAGAGTGTTCCAGGCAAATGGGGGGAGCAGGGGCACAGCCCCAGATGTAACTGAGCAAAGATGGAGGCCCAGTTCCTGACTTTTAGCATGCTGATGTTCTGCAGGGTCTGGGTCACCTTCCTCCTCGTCTACCACAGCATCAAGGGCAAAGTCATGGTTGCTGTAGAGATCTTCTCCATCTTGGCTTCAAGTGCTACATTACTAGGCTGCATCTTTGCCTCAAAGTGCTACATTATTCTGATAAGACCCAATAAGGACTCCTTAAAAGGTTTAAAGAATAAAAAAGGTTCCAAGAGAAACAGACATTCAGGTTTTATCTTGTAACACAGCCCGAGGAAAAAAAGAGAATGAGAGAATTTGGTAGGAGAAAATGTGCTGAGATTTTCTTTTTTCTTTCTTTTTCTTTTAACTATTTGTTTTCAAAACCGACAATGTAATTCTTGTACTTGGTTAAAAAAGAAAGGACAAAAGTTTTACAATAACCAATAACACGGAAGTCTCACATCTACCCAAAACTTCCCAGTCCCTCAATGAAGAAACAATCACCCATAACTGTATTTTATGTATCCTTTTCAGAAATCATATCATATATCTAAATTTATATCTCTGTATATCTTTAATATAAAGAATGAATAATTTAGCCCATAGCTAAGGACCTAGGCTTTTTTGTTTAGCAGTCTGGCTTAAAAATGGTTCTCTTTGAGCCTATCTGAACAACAGCATTAGATTCATGGATGTGCTATTATTTAAATAATCAGTCTCCTAATTATGAATATTTAAGTTGTTTCTAGACTTTTACTATTGAAAACAATGCAGGAATCCTTAAAGATACATCTTTGTAAAATATATGTCTATATTGGTAGGAAAAATTTCTGGTGTTAAAATTGCTGGACCACGAGGTGCATGCTTATTGAATATTAATAGCCATGGCCAAATGTGTGCTGAGCTTTTTTAAACTCTGGAGAAATTGGAGGGACTCTTCATCACAGATATGGTGAAATAGTGCATTTTGGTCTAGTCTGGAGGAATAACTGTCCATATGAATAAGCTTAAATGAAACTCAAGATTTAAGTTTTTTATTTTTACTCTTTTATTATGGACGATTTCAAATAAATAAAAATGGGGAGAGATTAATATAATTACCCAGCTTCAACAGTTATCAACTCATAGCCAGTTTTGTTTCATCTATATCCTCATTAACTTGCCCCTCCCTGCCTTTATTTTGAAGCAAGTATCAAATACTGTATCATCTCAAATATTTCATGATATAAAAAGGTGGCTTTTTTAACATTAGTTATCTTGTAGAATGACCCACATTCAAAATGTGTCAGATTGCTTCTTCTGATATTACTTAGCTTGTTCCTCCCTCCCCAGGGGTGCTTGATGCTTGGAAGAGAGGAGAGTTGGTGGTGAGCCAGCAGGGGAAACAAAGAGAGCTTGTATGGACTTTAGGTTCCAGTATTGGGTTCAGCACTTACTAGGTGGCTATGGACCTTGAGCAAGTCTAACTTCTTGAAACCTCATTTCCTCATCTGGAAAATGAAGGTGATAACAAGAGCGCTTTTGTGGAAAGCTGAGCTTGTGGTACACACAAAAGGGGCTCTCTATTATGATAAAGGGGCAAGGGGAATGTAGCGGTGGTGGGAAGGGCCATCCCAATCCAACAGAGCAGCAGGATAGGAGTGAGGCTTGGGTAAAGATGACAAAGAAGAGGGGCTGTTCTGTAATGGCACCAATAATGTTTTTGCTATTAATAATGAAGGGTAGCAGAACATGCCACCCCAAAACATGTCACGTTGCCATGAAGATTATTTTGGGCTGAAACCACTTAAAAAACTTCATCAAGTATAAGAAGGGTGCTCTGGTATCCCCTTTTTTCTTCCTAAAAACAGGAGATAAAACCCTCATAAAGGAAGATGTCCTTCCTATACCAGGAGGGAAGTACCACTCTTATCATCAAGGACTGGAATTTGAAGCCTAGAGAATTCTGCACAAACACACCTTGTTGAAATTTTTCTTATCTTCCTTTAGCCTCTCCATATATTTTATTTTTCTACAGTTGCTTCTCTTTGTTCAGCCTGGCATAAAAGCACTTAGGTTTTGCCACTTATTTGGGTCATTTCCTTATGAGGACTCCCATGTCACATAAAACTTATATTAAATAAATTTGCACGCTTTTCTCCTGCTAATGTGTTTTATGTAAATCTAATTCTCAGGCCAAGTTGAAAACTCTAAGGGAGTAGAGGTAAAATTTTGCCTTCCTTATAATGAATACACAATGACTCTCTCAAAGTTCGAAATGTAAGGACGATAGTGTTCCTTTTGATTGAGTAAGAGCGTAAAGTGTCCTGGAGAGGAGAAAAAGGCAAAGACATTGGTGTGGGATGGGATGACATGATTCCTTGCTGGTTTCTCACCTTTGAGAATGGGGTCCTTGTGGTGGGATGGTTCTGAGGACAGTTTATTGAAAGTTACAGCTTTATCCTCTACAGCGGTAATTGTGCATAGTGGGTGAAGTCATTAGAGTCTTTAATTTATATAAAATTAGAGATGTTGGCAGCTATGTTTCCATTCAAAAGGCTGACTTTTTAAGCATCCACTAATTCTTACAGATGCTGAGAAATAAACTGGTATAAACACAAACACTTGGAAATATAAATTAACAGCAGAGTGAGGGCTTTCTAAAGCACAGTTGATAAGTAAGCTGCAAGAACCAGTAGTGCTCAGCGGGTATTTCAACTTATGAATCTTCGGGGCAGGGTATTCAGAGTCCCTAAACACATCCAGTCGTGCAATGCAAAATGATGGAGGAATGTGTTCAATCCAGAGAGTGAGCAGTATATAAGGGTCACAACTTTTCACTGAATATTTGACGTTTCTGGTTACTTATTTGCTATTAGTCACATTTTAAGATGAATCAATTCACTTGTCCAATTTGTATTTATTTGGAACCCAGGAATGAGAATGAGCAAGGCCTGTTTGGGTTGGTGGAAACATACATGAAGTGTGATTTTTCCAGAGTCACACACTAAACTATAGGCCACACTCAAATCATCTCATTTATCCTCACGTCATCCCTTTGATGTAGCTATCATTATCTCTGTTCTATGGAGGAGAAAGCTGAGGCTCAAAGAGGTTAAGGAATTTGCTCCAGGTCACTTAGTAAATAAGTTGTACAGCAGGATTTCAAGCTGTGGGGGATTTAATAACCAGTTTGGACTTTTGTACAGACAACAATATTGTAATATTGTAATTCTGTGGATATATACTCCTTTTTAGTTCTTGTATTAGGTAATGATGAAAATTAACACAAGGAAGAGCTGTTTGGTGGCATAATATAGGATTCACAGGCAGAAGAAAGAACTGATGTGCAAAGAGATCAGCTAGAAGGTTGTGGCAGCAATGGAGGCCCTGGAGATGGAGGGATTAGAGTTTGGAACTAGAAAACCTGGTTCTAGCCTTGTCTCTACCATGATGCTATGCTGCTGCCTGGGGAACTTCAGGCAAGTTACAGCCACATTGCTGAAGCCTTGTTACTCCTCCTTAAACAATGATTTGATAAATTGAGATGAGAAAATCTCTTGGTTCTTTCAAACTCTAAAATTCTGCCTGATACCTTTGAATTTTAATGGATTCTAAACATTTATAAAGACTCTAAATATCATCCAGAATCTAGAAAAAAATTTAGATGTAATAATTCTTAACCTAGTCTTCTTTCCAAAGTACAAAGGAGTAGAATTGTTTTTAAGAATGCTTTCTAAACCAGACAAGCCAATTGTTTCTGCATCTTACTGTTTTGTTTTTTGTTTTTGTTGTTGTTGTTAAGAAAATGATTTGGGTTTTGCTGTGGTAGCAGTGATTAATGATACTAAAATCAAATAGACATATTACTCTTGAAACAAATGAAATGATTTAAACCAATTGCTAAGAAAGTTTATGAAAATATACCTAGGAGGCACAAATTATATTGCCATCAAATTAATTTGTTTTCTGAGATAAAATTTAATTTAAAATGTGATATTTCTTTAACTGGTTCAATCAACAGACTTTAAAGGGATTTTAGATAGAGAACACAAGAAATAAATACAGTAAGGTCGGAGCAAATAATCAACGAAATAGTTGTTCTGTGTTCTGTGGCTTGTGATGCTTCTAGAAAGTATTTTTAACAACTCCCTGAGGAATTGGCTCTTGTTGGTGTGAAGCCAAGTTCTTCTCTCAGCTCACATCTGCAAACTTCTTCATCCTCATATCCTATAACAAATCCATTTCCAAGCTCTGCTGAGCCCTTGGTCTCAGTGTTTCTCAGAATGGAACCTTTTTTATCTGCAAAGATTTGGGGATGGGATTCTCATTGGTGGGTCACAGAAATAGTCTTCTCCTTAGAATACCCCAAAGGGCAAAGGAATCTTCCCAAGATAATGCTTTCATTAAATAATTTCTATTATTAAAACCTTCTGATATCTCATTGCTTATAGGATGAAATCTAAATTCTGCAACTGAGATCTCCATCCTTTCAGTCAAGTAAATATATTAGCTTTCTTTAGACTTTAATCCTTCACTTTTGATATTTTTCTCCTTGGAATGCTCTGCTCTTTTTCTATGTCAGCTCATGACCACCACTGCCTTCAATTCTGTCTTGAAACTCACTTCCTTCAGGATGTTTTCCTGGTTTAATAGCTACTCAGCAGATAAACAACTCTTGCTTTTGAGCTTTTAATCACATCAAGTGCTTTTAAGATAAATTATCCAAGTCTAGAGGTAAACAGCTTATAGAGATTTTCATTCTTTAAGAAACCACCCAGAGTGATTTTACTTTGTGAGAGAAAGCATTCCAATTTTTGGGTGTCTGCTTTTTCGCTAGGAATCCATACTAGAACTAGAGCAAAATGGCTCTTTATGGTGACCTCTAGTGGGCACGGGACAATCCTACAGAATTATGAAAAGTGAAGGGCAAAGTAAAATCCATCTCAGTAACCAGCTGGGTTACTTTCAGGTCAGATGACCGCATCCCACCCTGCTCCACCATTATTTTTCCTTCCCGTATTTGTTTTGCATTTAACATAGTTTGCCTTACGACTCACCTGTTTCGCCTCTGGCGGGCACTTCGCGGGCTGGGCTACCGGTGTCAGATGTCGTGTGACTAGCTGGTAGCAGTTTAAAATAATCCCTACCAAGCGGCACCCACTGCCTGGGCATTGAGCAGACAGAGCAGAGCGCAAGGCAGTTCGCTCTGCGGAGTCTTAAAGAGCTCTTAAAGCTCTGAGGTCCAGTGCTGCAGCCGGCTTGGGGGTGCACGGGGGAAAGAAATCAAGACTTTATGAAAAGGAGGATGCAGATGAAGGCAAAGAGCAGTTCTGTTCTTGCCAATGGCAAGGCGATTCTTCTCAGACTTTCACCCTACTCTACAGAAAGCTTCACGATAGGGTCCAGGCGCACTACACGTAGGTGCCCTCTTAGGACTGGTGCCCCAGAAAGAGGGGGCTGGGGCTGCTCCCTTCCGTGGGAGGGTAGCACCGAGGCTGGGTGCTAGGGTGTGTGGCCGCCTTCAGAGCACACGGTACGTGATCTCCACACCGGGAGAGGAAGAGCAAAGTCGGCAAGAAAAACAGTTGCTGGGATGCTTTCTCTGAGAAATCCTTTGGGCGGTCTCAGAAATCAGTCTGGGTTCTGGATACTTTCTGGAAAAAGCTCTCCAAACGCCGTCTGTCTCCGCCTCTCAAATACCGCACCCCAGTCCTCACCTCTCCTTACCATCCAGTTTCCTCTCTTTGGGACTGTCAAAAGGGCCCTTGGAGGATGTCCAGGTCATCCCGATTGCCCGGGGCGGGACTCGGGAGAGGCACCCTGGCCGCGGGGCTTGGCTCCCACCTCCGCCCTGGGGCTCCCTGCTCCCGGCCCCGCGGACCCCTCCCGGCCATTGCAGGCAGGAGCGGAGGGGGAGGACGGCGTCATGAGGCGGGGAGCCGGAGGTCCAGGGCGGGGCGCCGGGGAATCCCAACCGGAGCGAACCAGGGAGGTGAGGGCGCGGGTGGGAAGAGGAGGGCGGCGCGCAGAGGGAGGTGAGCCGAGCGGAGCTGGGAGGCAAGGAGGCCCCGCCCCCGCCTCTCTCAGAGCCACCTCCTGGTCGCCTCCGAACCCGCTCACTTTGCTGTCGCCTCTGGACGGCGGCGGGGCGGTTGCCAGAGCTGCGGTGGGAGGGAGCGCCGGGGACCAGGAGCCAT
Source organism: Eidolon dupreanum (assembly GCA_028627145.1). NCBI lineage: Eukaryota > Metazoa > Chordata > Mammalia > Chiroptera > Pteropodidae > Eidolon > Eidolon dupreanum. The sequence goes on from CM053515.1 coordinate 83,031,634, forward strand.
CCCGCAGCGGCATCCCCACCGGTGCCCGTGCCCGTCAGGGGGGACAGCGCCCTTGCCTCAAAGGGGACACCCCAGCCTCGGAGGGGGCATCCCTAGGGCTCGAGGGGCAGCGGCGTTGATATCCTCGTTCTTGGCCAGTGGAGCGCAGAACTGGCGCGGGAGAGGACTCCCTGGCCACCTGCAGGTACCGCCGCGCGGGGGAGAGTCTCTAGAAGCGATGCTGGGCTGCAGAGGAGGCTAGAACCGAGGGACCAGCAGGACAGCGAAATACAGAATCGGAGCTCCGAGGCACAGCGGGCCAGACAGCCTGTGGTCCCCGACGGCGCGCTCCCGGGTCGGCCAACATCAGGCAGACCCCGCGCGGCGGCCGGGGCACGGCGGCGGCGCCCTCGGGCCTCGGGGCCTCAGGGCCGCCAGCCATGACCTTCGGGCGCAGCGGGGCCGCCTCCGTGGTGCTGAACGTGGGCGGCGCCCGGTACTCGCTGTCCCGGGAGCTGCTGAAGGACTTCCCTTTGCGCCGCGTGAGCCGGCTGCACGGCTGCCGCTCGGAGCGCGACGTACTCGAGGTGTGCGACGACTACGACCGCGAGCGCAACGAGTACTTCTTTGACCGGCACTCGGAGGCCTTCGGCTTCATCCTGCTCTACGTGCGCGGCCACGGCAAGCTGCGCTTCGCGCCGAGGATGTGCGAACTCTCCTTCTACAATGAGATGATCTACTGGGGACTGGAGGGCGCACACCTCGAGTACTGTTGCCAGCGGCGCCTCGACGACCGCATGTCCGACACCTACACCTTCTACTCCGCGGATGAGCCCGGTGCGTTGGGCCGCGACGAGGCGCGACCCAGCGGTGCCGAGGCGGCCCCCTCCAGGCGCTGGCTGGAGCGCATGAGGCGAACCTTCGAGGAGCCCACGTCGTCCCTGGCCGCGCAAATCCTGGCCAGCGTGTCAGTGGTGTTCGTGATCGTGTCCATGGTGGTGCTGTGCGCTAGCACACTGCCCGACTGGCGCGCCGCGGCAGCCGACAACCGCAGCCTGGATGACCGGAGCAGGTACTCTGCCGGCCCTGGGAGGGAGCCCTCCGGGTAGGACGCATTGCTTCTTTGCCCGTCGCGTCCGTCCTGTCGCGTCTGTCCGTCCGTTCCGTCGGTCCCGTCTCTGTCCTCTATGCCTCTGAGCGGCCTAGCTGATCTGGGTTCTGAGTCCAGCAAGGCCCCGAGCGTGGCAAGCTAAGGGATGCATTGGACCCCACTCTCCACCCCAATTTTCCCAGAGCACCGACGGGCTCTGGTCCATACCCTAGACACCCTTCTTGTAGGCCATTAGCCGGGCATGGGGAGGGGCAGATAATGGCAGGCCTCCCTCCCATCTTTGTAGATTACTTTTGAGCAATTAGCAACTGGTTAATTAGATTTCTCTAAATTTTTATTGTTAGCATTAAACAATTTAAAATTGAGCTAAGAGCACTATGAGTTATTTGCCAATTTTTAGTGGTGTTTGAAAAGATGAAGTCTTGTTAAACTATTATACATTCTGCATAATATGTACTGTAATGGAATTGTTGTTATAAAAGAGATTAATTTAACATAAACTCTAAATAATGAATGTCTGTGTCCTTTTCTTTCCTCCTTTTCTACAAACTATGGAGTTAACAACGCACCTGCCACCACCAAAGAGTCACGCCGTGACGTTCATAGGGATCTTTACTATGGGGAGGGAAAAACCATTACCCTGGGGGAGGAGAAAAAGCTGAAATGCCCTAAATCCAGAAATAGTATATGAGTAGTTAATATATATTATTTTTTCACTTTACTAGGATGAGTGGAAAGTGTTTAAATCTTTCCTTAGATCATTCTTATCTTTCAATAATGATAACATGCCTTCGTTCTTAGTACTAGTTTATTTTGCTTATTTGGTAGGAGGAATGAGCAGAGTTTAGTTGGACTTTTGAGGGAGACAGCCTGTTTGGGCATAAATACAAAATTTCATATTTTGTTTTACCTTTCGTAGTGTTTCAAGATTCCTCCTTTATTCATTTTTAAAATTAGGTTGCACCAGGTAATCTTTTCATGACAGGCATGTGCATGTTTCTAATGGTGCTGTGTGTCTTGATGTTGCAGTGGATTACTTCCTCATCATATTCTTCCTTTGGAGAGTAAAGATTTTAATAGAAATCTAAGTAAATAAAATTGTCTAGTACTACAGAGTCCATTACTGATAGGCCATCTTGGCATGAAATCCAAGATTCATGCTTTGAAAGGAAATTCATTAGGAAACTCATTTCGTTTAGTGTATTAAGTTCTAACTGAGTTTTCAATTCACAGATAAGAATTACTTATTTGATACTTCAGTAGTACAATGAAATTAATTTATATACCTAAATAGATAAGTACTCTTGATTCTTTTAAAGGGTCATAGGAAAATAAGACATGAAAGATTGGCCTTAAAATGATTCACTAGTAATTACAGAATTCTAAGTTAGTGAAATTTCAAGCTATATTAGTAAAGGAAATAGGAAAATTGAATTATTGGTACAAAAACTGAGGGGAGTTGGCTAAATCAATAAACAAGCAAAAGAAGTCAACCTGAACAATGATTTTAGGGGAATGGAGGGAGTTTGTGGAGAAGAGGAGGGCAGCCTGGAGATACTAAAGTAAAGCATTTGGAAAGAAATGAGAGACATGAATAATAATTTTAGAGAGGGAGAGAAAGAAACCAAAAAGGGAAGAGACAGATGGAAAAGAGGAAGACTGCAAAAGAAGTGAAGGAAGAAGATAAGAGTAATGCTTAATTTGTGTATATGTATTTTATGTATGTATATAATTATTCAAGTTAGAACTGTTTCCTAGATACGCAGATATTTCAGGCAAAAGCATATTTTTCCTGGCTTAATGGTCTAGTTTCAAGCTTCACTCTGAGGTACCAACAGGTATATACAAACCAATACCTGTAATCCCAAACAGATAAACTGAAAGATGGCTGAATGACTGAGGAGGCTGCACATTACAGAGGGAGCCTCCCACAGGTCTCCAACTGAGAGGGCCCCTTAGCTGGTACTTTGAGTATAATATCTCAGCCCCTGCTTGTTTATGATTGCTGAAATTAGTCTTTCTGAAATATCATTCTGAACATTTGGCCATATTTGGCATCTACCAAGTAAAGTCGAAACTTATATCTTGGCCTTTAAGGCTCTTTATGCCACAATCCTTTCTCGACTTGGTCCATTGTAATTTGCAAGCATCTTTTGAGTTATCTGCTGTGTTCAAAGTACTCTTGGTGTTCAAAATATTATACTTTTTATTTGTAAAGAAAATAAAGTTGGTGATGTAGGAATTAGAGGCACGATCAATCCAATAATTGAGTTGAGTTGTTCTGGGGAGGCCTTCAAGGTGAGAGAAGATAGAAACAAGTCATCTTTGGGAGGTTGCAGAGGTTGTACACTGCTCGACATGGGCAGGGAGTATCATTTATATGAATTATAGTGTTTGCAGCCTGTGCAACCATGCGTGCCCCACCTGGGAACAAAATAAGGATTTTCCATGTAAAAGAAACAGTATGGACATGGGCTTGAAATTTTTACGTTTAGGGGACGTGAGGTAGATGGAGAGCAGATGTTAGAAGGACTGGAATAAGCGGGAGAATCATTTTATGTTACAAGGAGTTAGCTGTTGGTGGGTTTGGGGTGAGTGGGTTATATATGTAAAGTAATGTAATTGTGTACTGTGAATTGGGGTTGGGGGCGCTGGAAACAGGAGGATGAGTTTGGAGAGAGTTTTCCAGAGGGAGGGAATGAGAGCTTAGATTGCTTTGAGGTGGCGAGAAGAGGAGAAATGACAACTTTGGGAGCTGTTAGGAAGAATCAAAATTAATCCAGGGCATTGGAAGGAGACAGGTCCAGGGACTGATTAAGTAGACTTCCAGGAGCTAGGAGCACTTCCGCCACCTGCAGGCTCCATTTGTCTAACCTGGCCTATTCACTGGTTCCCAGACTATCTGAATGTGCCTTACTGTGCATTCCCTTGCTTATTGAAACTAGATCATCCATCAGGCTGCACTCAGATTCTATTTCTCTTTCGAAGCCTTTCCTTATTACCCTAATAAATGTGATTTTCCTCCTGAATTTCTTGAGGGATTACTTACTAGTGCTACTTGTTTGGCACCTACAATATTCTTCCTAGCATAATAGTTATTTTTTCATAGAAACATGTCCTAGCTTCTAAACTAGATGTGTTGAAAAGCCCTGGAAGGCAGCTACATTCTCTTATTCTATTTATTATGATAGCTACTAGAAAAAATTATTATTCTGGCACAATAAATATCTGTTTATATTACATTTCAAAATATAACCTTACAGGAATATATCTTCCCTTGCAGCGATTGAAGAGTTCTGTAGGATAAGGCTGTGGGCTTTAGGCGGTGGAATTCTTAGCTGAGGAGGATGAGATGTTGTGCTGGAATGAGAAAAAAGTCTGTTAAATCAAGGAACAATTATTTATCAAATACTTATTGTGTAAAAGTTATAAAGATAAGAATAATATAAAATTTTTAATTAACCTCTAAAATTTTGGAATGGCATACAATCTGAAGTTTGGAAGAAATCTTGAGAGGTTTTCTAAATCAATAATTTGAAAACTTTTTGGATGTGAACATGATCTTCTAAATTGATTTGTTTTAGATGGTTAATAATTATATGGATAATAGTTTAAAGTCCAAGAGCTCCAAAAGCATGCCTTTCTCCATTCCCCAGCAATTCAGTTATTTTTCTCTAGTTATAACCAAAGTTATAGTATTTTGTGTCATTTCAGAGACATTTTATATATTGACAAGCATATCATATATATTTACAAAAAACAGTGAGAGAACACTGTTCTGAAATTTGCTTTCTTAACTAACCAACATGTCATGGAGAATGTTCCATAGAAGCCTGTAAAGAGCTGCCTGACTCTTTTATGCAGCTGCAAAATATTCCATTGTATGAATGTCTCATAATTTCTGGACATTTACATTGTTTTTCGGCTGCAGGATATGTAGTAGTGAATATTCTTGTGCAAGTGCAATTATTTTGCTTTTATGAAAATATATCCATAGGATAAATTCCTAAAAGTTAAGTCAAAGGACATGTGCACTTTTAATTTTCATAGATAATTCCACATTGCTTTCCAAAAAGATTATATCAGTTTATGCTCCTACCAGCAATGTGTGACAGAACATGTTTATTCATAATCTACAGTGTTAATTTTGATCTTTACCATGGTGAAAGGTGAAAAGTGATGTCTAGTAGTTATAATTTGTTTTTGCCTTATTTTGAGTAAAACTGCATCTTTACATATATTTAGGGGTCATTTATCTTACTCTTTGGGGAGTTATTTATTTATACCTTTTGCTCTTTTTGTCAATGACTTTCATAGTTTGAAGATTTAAAAAATATTAAGAAATTAGCCTTTGTTTATCATATGAATTAAAAATATTTTGTTCTGTAATTTAGGACCCCATTTAAAGAAAACCACAATTGCTTAGAACATAGCAGCTGTACTTTTAGTATCTATTTATTGAGAAAAAAATATATAATGATTAAAAAATAATTGTGAGTTCTAACCATTTATCAACCATTTTTTGACTCCTTTCACTGTGCCAGGCACTGTTGATACAGAGGTACATAAAACAGAGTTTTTGCTCATAGGGAGCTGGTGGACTAATGGTGGTAGTAGAAGCAGGGGACAGACAACAAAGTCAGCAAATAAATAAGAATTTCAGATAGTGAAAGAAAATCAGTCTAGAAAGCAGCAGGAGTGCTCCTTTGCATAGGATGTGAGGAGGTGGCTTGAGACCTGAACGATGAGAAAGATCCAGTCTTGGAAGAGGGAGGGAAGAGTATTCTGGACAGACGGAACAGCAAAAGCAGACACTCTGAGATGGCAATAGACTTGGCTTGTCTATAAAACAGAAGGCAGTTTCATGTGAGCTAGCACTTAGTCTAAAGGTGGGAGAGGGGTAGATGAGGTTCTAGGGAGACAGGGACCTATCAGGCAAGGACTGTGTGACCTGGGAATGAGTTTAGATTTTATTTCAAGTGTAACAGTGAAGTCTTTGGAAGGTTTTAAAGCAGAAGAAAGGTATATGATGTGTTTTAAAAACACCACTGCTACTTGGTAGAGAATGGACCGTGGGGGCAATGGCAGAGTCAGCAAGCCCTGGCAGGTGAGAGAAGGCAGGGCTTGAGTTGCAATGGAGATGGTGAGAAGTGATTGGATTCAGGTCAAAATATGGATTTTTATTATGTTACTAATGATGATACGTCTGCCAGTATTAGGACAGTGCGTGAGGTATTATTTATTGAGTAAAGTGATGCAGAGCCCACAGACATAGGGGTCCCTCTTGCTTAACTGTCTTGGCACACATGTAGTCAGATGGGAATCCAGTTCTTTCCTACGGGATCTGCTTCCCATTTTGGGGTATTGTGTGGAGAAGTCTCTGAAAGATCTTTTGAAGGTCGGTGGGAGAGGGGTCATGTGCCATTTTCCCTTCTGTACAACCAAAACCATCTCTCATTGAGAGGACTGCTCCTTCTGTTAAAGATCTTCGTTGAAAATATTCACAACCTCCCTTAAAGCACAATTCTGGTAACTAATATTAGAATGGTGATGTTCTTAATGTTATATCTGATTGATAAGACAAACTGAAGATTTTTCAGGCAGTTTGCCTCATAGTAACATCTGAGTATCATTCCAACACTGCCAAGGAGATTAATGTTCTTTTGGTATTTTAACATATAGTTATAGTCATCTTTTAAAATTACTAAGTACTGCTGCCTATTTTATAAAGAGATGCTCTTTTATAGTCAAAACTTTGAGAAAAGGGTGAGAAATAAAGTAGTTGTTTCTTTTTGGTCTCTTTTGCTTCTGAACTTCGGTTCCCTCAGTCTCAGCAGCAGTGTTCTCTTTTGAGTTTTAAATCTCCTTAGCGTGCAAAGTCTTGCTGAAATTTTAATCTGTTCTTTGGAAATTATTTCTAACAGTTGCTTTATGTTGGAACTTTGATCTTTAATTTATATTGCTTTGTGTTGTAGTGGTGAGAATTTGAGGAGATGTAAAGATGTTTAAATTTCTTCTAGTGTTATTTTAAGCCCAAGTTTAAAAAATGAAATAATCACAATGAAACACCAGGTGATGGAAATTTAAAAATCAATTGTATTATTTCCATTGCCTTTTAAGTCAGTATTACAGAAATCCAATAAGTTATTAAGTTCTTTAAAAATAAAAACAGTATTTGAAACTGAAGATGGAAGTCTCAGATGGAGTCTGTAGCAGATAAGATGAATATTTTCAGAAGCCAGTAATTAATAGATTTCTGATAGGATTGTACATGACCCAGAGCCTCAGTTAAAGTCTGTTCTTTCACAGTGGACTGTTTCTTTTAATATGTGTATAGGGTTTTTCTACCTGCTGCCAGTTTTAGAATTCAGTGGAAACTTTCTTTTGTCAATAACTTCTCTTTAATCAAGTGCTTTTCCCCCTTCCTTTTGGTAAGAAAGTCCTCTTTAACATTTTTTTTTTTAATTTTTAAAAATACAAAATTTGCTCATTGGAAAAAAATATGGTTCTAAGTATTATGAAGTGAAGAGTAAACATGCTCCTTTCTCCTCTGTCTCATTACGCAGTTTCTGAGTATTCTTCCAGAAATGTTCTATGCACATATAAACATACACACATATATATGCATATATACACATGTAATTATATACACATATAGATTTAAATATTATAACTGGGATCATTCTATAATCTCGTTTAGCAATTTCCTTTTTTTACTTAGCATCTTGGAACTCTTTCCATATCAGTGCATGTAATTTTTCCTTATTCTTTTAAAATTCATATAATATTCCATCACATGGAAAGCCAGAATTCATTCAACAAGTGTCTGTCCAATTGAAAATAGTAATGGCTATAATAGTCAATATTTAATAAATAATTAACATGCTAGTCGCTTGTTAAGTTTTTACAGGTATTTTGTCATCTAAGTCTCATAACAATCCTATGAGGTAGTACTATTATTATCCCCATTTTATGACCGGGATTTAGATAGCTTAAGATTTAATGGTGACTTGGGATTTGATTCCCTTGTCCCTGATCTACCTTGCTGTGGAGTGATTAGTTTGACTCTAGCTTTTCAAACAGTATTGCAGAGCATAATCTTTTTCATATATCTTTGCAAATTGGTACGAATGTATATTTTGGATAAACTCCAAAAGGGAAAAATAGCCAGGTCAAAAGGATTGCGTTTAAAAAAATTTTTTTGATAAATATTGTCAAATTTTCCTCTAAAATATGAATGAAATTCAGCAGGACTCTTTATTAATAATAACTATTATAATAATGCAATTAATAATAGATAGAATACTAATATTACTAATATTTTAATAGCAAACATTTGGAAATAAACTTTTAAAAATATAAAAGCTCTATTGAGATATAATTTACATACTAGTCATTTATACATTATATTCAACAGACATGTATTGAACATCTACTAAGTATCTGGGACTGTCTAGGTGCTGGATATATGGCAGTGAACAAAACAGAGTCCCTACTTTCAAGAACCATATAATCTAATAAATAAATATGTAACAGATGATAAGTGCTATGAAGAAAGAAAACAGGATAAGGAGTTTACAGAGTATGTATGAACTATGATCAGGAAAGGCCTCTGTGATAAGGTAATGGATGTCTGAACAAGGACCGAGAGGGATGCAGGAGGTGGCCAGGAAGATACCTGGGTGAGAGAGTTCCAAGCATACAGCAGAGTAAAGTCAGCCCCCAGAGGTATATGTGCTTTTGGTCTGTTGGAGGAACAGCAAGGAAGCAGATTGGTAGGGAACTGGGGGTGAAGGTGGAGGAATATAGATCTTATGCAGCCTTAGAGATGCATCAACTAAAAGGTTTTATTTTTGGTAGCCTTTTTTAAAAGAGAAGATGGTAAGGACTTTGGATTTGTATTTGATTGTAGGTTTTAAGCAGAAGACATAATTTGACTTAGTTTAAAAGATCGCTGTGACTCAAGAGTGGAGGACAGATTCTAGGGGACAAGGGTGGATGGAGCCATTGAGTTCAGTTAGGGCCACAGTTGCACCTTAACACTCGGAGGGGCTGCCCTGAATCCTGGGTCTAGGCAGCTGATGGTCATGTTGGTTCAGGTTGTGGTGGCAGGGTTTCTTTTTTCATTTTTGGGGTAAAGATATTGTTGTAATCTGCCAAATTTACTTCTGACATCAATCTATGAAAAGGGTTTCTACTTGTCCCCCATATCCAGTCTTTGCAAGACTGGTTGGTGGTGGTCTGGAGAAGGGGTAGGGAAACTATGGTCTGCAGACCATTCAGACCCACTACCTGTTTTTCTACAGCCCCTGATCTATGAATGGTTTTTGCATGTTTAAATGGTGGAAAAAAAAAATCGAAAGAAGAATATTGTTTTATGATGCATAAAAATTATCTGACATTCAAATTTTAGTGTTCGTAAATAGAGTTTTATTGGAGCAAAGCCATGCTCACTCATTTACATATTGCCTATGGCAACTTTCCCATGATATCCGCAGAGTTGAATAGTTGCAACAGAGACTGTATGGCCAGCAGAGCTTAAAACATTTACTGTTAGGCCCTTTACAGGTTAAGTTTGCTAACCCCTGGTCTCGAATACTTTGACACAGGGCCTGGGCCTGCCCAGCTGTGCTTCCTCAGGCACATTCCTTCTCCACGTTTGAGTTTCCTCCTTTGTAAAGTAAGGATAGTACCTGTTTTGAGAACTGAGGATTGAAGATTAGTTACTGATTCTTGTAGTCTAACCAGCCCGATGCCAAATGCTGCCCTTGGATCTCAGCGAGGACCACCCTGACTCACAGATTGCTATTTTCCCAAAGAACTTTCCCTAACTGGAGCTTATTTTTCTATCATGGCGGGGTTCTGGTAAAGTGGGGGCTTTTATTAGTATTTATGGTTGGTGTGGGAAATCAAGGACATATATTAGGGACTGTCTGTATTGATCTCAGATTATAGATTTATATTCACCCAATTTATTCTGAATTGGTAAATGAGGGAGATGGCTGGGGAAGGGATGGATGATCAAAATTGGGATTCATGAGATAGGTCCTTTTAAATCAGGGACTGCATTTTTGTAACATATTAAAAGTTTGATTTTATAGGAAATAAAATGGGAAGTACATTTCAAAAAGGAGTGAGTCATATTTATTAATACACGAAATAACTCAGGCAGCCTTGAGGCATAACTAAGACAGCCCTTGCCCTTTTCTGGCAGCTTCCTGTACATTGGGAGGAAGAGCCACAGTCATTGATGATAAGAAGGTGAGATGGTATGGCTGTACAAGGGAGCACAGGTTTGGGAGCAGAGCTAGGGCAGCCTGGGGTGTCATGGAAGGGCTTAAGTCTACGCTGCATTCCCTGAATGCCAGGCATAAGAACACAGTAGAATTGGCAGAGAGACCAGAATGTTGTATTCTCCACCACCACATACTTACAGTTTAAAAAATAAAAAATAAGGGTTCATCTAAGAATGTCCTTGACAAAGCAGTCAAATTATTAATTTTATTATACCTTGACCCTTAAGTATATATTTTAAAATATTCTATGGATGAAATGGGAAGTTTCAGGAAGGACTTCTGAAGAACACTGAAATACAGTCTTAAGGAGAAGCACTGGTGCAATTGGATGAGTTGCAAGCTGAACTAGTTGCTTTTTTCATGAAATACCACTTATTTTGAAAGAATGACAAACTGTAGTTATTTAGAGTTGAGTATGTAGCAAACATTTTCTCATAAATGAAGTAGGTGAGTCTGTCACTTCAAGGAAGACAACGGACAATATTTGTTGCCAAAGATAAAATTAAAGCTTCCAAGTAAAAAATTAAGACATTCAGAAAACTAGAACCTGCCACTGCGTGCTTGCCAGCTTCCCAATACTTAACAACTTTTCTGATGAGATTGTTGGTGATATTAATAAATGTGATTTGTAAAATATTATAGAATGAAATGTGTTAACATTGGAAGAGCAGTGTCATTCAGTAACCAACCGGTACAGGCTAATGACCAGTACCTGATGTTACCAAACTGCGTGGGCAAAAGATCCACTCCAAGTGTCAGGAGGACCAGCAGGTTTTAATGTAACCAAATACCAGAAGTTCAATGATATGATTTCAGCTTCTACATTGCAGTTAACCCTTAAGAAACTACCACATTTCTGATAAATGTGGTAGTTTTATCAGAAAAGGCTATTAGAGTACGCTTCCCTTTTCTCACTACCTATTTTTGTAGGGCTAAATTCTTCTCATATATTTTAAAACAACATATACTTTAAAATAACATATTTAATGTGGAAACAGATAGGGTAATTAAGCTGTCCTATATGAAACCAGACATTAGTTAGATTTGTAGAAAGATAAAAGATGTCACTTTACTCACTCACTTGCTTTGGTTTTGGAAAATATATTTATTTTTCATAAAAATATGTCATTTCTATGTAATAGATTTATTGTTTTAAATCGAACAAATAAGTATCTTTTAGAAGTCCTAGTTTTAATATCTATTTATGCTAAGTATTGATAGAGGTAACCTACATAAAACAAAATCTCTTTGGGTCCTCAGTAATTTTCAAGTGTAAAAGAGTCCTAAGACCAAAAAGTTTGAGAGCCGTAATTTTAAAGGCACCAGTTTCCAAGCCCTCAACTTTAGTATGTTCACTGTCATGAAACAGTCGGCTTGAGAGCATGCCTATGGTGAAGGCAGTGTTCTTTTACAATTCTTTCTCCCAGTTTACAAATGAAGAGCATTTCTCTTGCCATCTGGAATCTTATTAAGGTGTATTGTCTCGGGGTGTAAAAATCTATGGATGCTAATGAAAGAGATGACACAGAATATATTTCTTTTAGTAATTTTGCCTCTGTCATTCTCTGAGAGAGAGTCTTTTGATAGCAAAACAAAGAGGACATTGGTAGGAAAATCCAAGAGAATCAGGTCCATGAGAAAGTATCCAGAAATAGCTTATTTCATCATGGCAATGTGCAATCATCTTTTCTTTTTTATAAAAATTATAATCCAGTACTACTTTATTTTCTTTTTCTTTTTTATAGCAATCATCTTTTTTTTCTTTCAATTCTTTTTCTCTCCTCCCCTTCCCTCTCTCCCTCTTTTTGTCTCTCTGTGGTAGAATTCAAAAGTTAGAAGGTTGTCATAGGGAAATATATTTACTCATCATTTGAATTGAAAAAAATAATCTATCTATTTCTTAAGAAAGTACATCTGATTTGAATGATTGATTTGACAAAGAGGACTGACTATGCAAGTACAATTACATGGTGGGCATTTTCCATAAGCTCAATAAGCTAGGCGTGTAATTCCAAGGTTTTGATGAAAATGTATTGAAAGCACATGATAAGATGCAAATAATGAAAATGTTGTATTGACAAAGATGTATGGAAATATTTTAATATCCCAACCCTCTCTAATATTATCAGATTTAGAACTGGTGCTTCAAAGTAGAAGAGTAACCAGTTTATTTAGCAGTCACTGGATAAGTCTTGGTGTGAGAATTTTTTATGCAGTACTTCCTAGGAAGTGAGAAAGTGAATGACTCTAATGATAGACAACAAACCTTATTACAAGTTAGGTGATTGTCAGTTTTTGCTTTTAACTAATTTGACTTCACAGCAGATAAATCATTAAAAATAATTCTCCCAAATTTTAATTTTATAAATATCAAACACATAGGAAGGTTGCAAGAAAAATACAACAAACAGCCTTATATGTTCCACCTGGATTCACCAGTTGTGAAGAGTTGCCTCATTTGTTTATATCATCTATTATAATATGATTATTATGATGATTCATTTGATCTAACTATCATCTATCTATAATTATTATTACTTTACTGAAAATTTTGAGAGTTAGTTGCAAGCATCTTGAGACTTCACCCCCTAAATACTTAGGCACTCATCTAAGAATAAGGACATTTTCCCACCTAACAGTACAATGATCACATTTAGGATATTATTTAACATATATATTTTTGAAAGTCTAGGTCAGTTGTTTCATAGATGTCCCTTAATTTGAACTTGTCTGATGGAGTCTTCATAATTATATTCAAGTCATACCTCTATAGAAATAGTACATAGGTGTAAAAGAATTTTTAATAGATCAAAATATAATATTTTTTATATATACTTGGAAAGAGGTAAAAGAATTGAATTGAATAACATTCCTATAATACAACTTCTGTTTTTCTCTACTTGTTTAAGTAAATAAGAATTCTCAGCCCTTTTATCTGTAAAAGCAAAAAATTGGAATAGAAGTGATGCTGAATCTATATCATTCTACCAATAAGAATTCTTCATTTATTATATGCATGTAAAATATCCAACAGCTAAAAAGACACGAACTAATTAAAAAGGAAAAAACCTCTCCATTTCATTAAAAGATGCGGTTCAAATAAAATTTTACTTTTTAATTGGTTACATACAGAATTTTGTAATGACAACCCAATGAAAAAATAACATTGTAGGAAATTAAATTACAGATTAATAGGAAATTAAGATAATTAAAGATATAAACATAATTTTATTATTGCAAAGAAGTACGATAGGATGTTTAAATTTTTTTCAAGCATGAAAAATATTACATCAGAGCAAAATTATATGGGAGAAGTGGAATGGAAATACAGGTTTTATGAGAAAAGGTAACAATGTATAATTTATGTTTAAGGACAAATTTGTTAGTGTGTGTATGTTTTTAAATGAGAGTTGGTGGGTTGTATCAAAACACTATAGTATTTGGATTCATTAGATATTTTTAGAAAAGTGATGTAACAATTTCATTTTTAAAATGTTAATATTACAACATGGCAGAATTTGCGTGCTTTCTAGCTATTTTAACTTAAGAATTGTCAAAATAAAAATGTCTGAGGGTGATATATAGAAATTCTTTCAGCAGTGATATGAGCAAGAAGTTTGGGGACCACTGTGTATGAGTGGGCTAGAGGTAGGCAAGAGCTGCAGGGATGGTTTTGAAGGACTGCATTGCGATAGGTCAGTAAGTTGAGACGGTGTCATGAAGTGTCTGGAGATGAGGATGATCAGGGAAGGGGCATTGGGTGAGGCCACTGCTCCCCAAGTGACAGGAAGGGGATGGGATGTCAAGGAAGTGTTTAAACTCTAAATATTGATACTGAAATGCCTGAGAGACAGCATTAAGTTTTTGGCTTTTGTAAAATGCCTCTTCATGACAAGGCTTTATTCACCCTTTTGTTTATTTGCATTAATTTATGATTACCAAGGATATGACTGTATGGTATGATATGTTTTGAGAAAAAATGGAAACATTTTCATTTTTGTCACTCTAAAGAAAACTCTTTGAAGCAGTGTGGTTAGTCTGCATGCTACCCTGTGAATACCTTTGCATATGTGCATATTTCTTTAAGTGAATTAGATGGGAGTAAGTGAAGTAAATATTACAGAGCTCTCTATTATATGCCCAGCACCGCATGAATTGCCTTATTTAGACAAAGCACTCTTATGTTACTAGTATATCAGGCTACAGGGAAGAAAATAGAGAAGCCAAGTGACTTATTATGGGTCACAGAACATGAGAGAGCTGGAAATCAGCCGGGGTCTGGTTCCACAGCTTGTGTGCTTGGCTGAAACCCCATTACTTTCTGTGAGACAGCACTTCCACCTTTGTGCTTGTAAATGATGTGTGGGAAACTTCGACTTGAATCACAAGAACCAAATTAAGGACCACATTGAATTTAATTGATAATGATTTTTACATATGTCATTTAACAGCAAGTAAATGAAAGTGCAGAATTTTTCAGTCTGTATAAAGATAAAAATTAAGATTTACTAGCTAACAGTACAATATACAATGGGCTTTTAAGACAAATTGTTCCTATTTCTCAATTAATCTGTATAACTTATTTAAATGTTGGTGTTTTAAGGCATTGAGGCAAATACTCTAAAGAATTTTTTTTAAATACAAGAGACTATTGAAAATAGAGTAAAACTTAAACAGTAAAAAAGTAGTATTCCTTATGCCAATCAAAATGTGTTTTCTTTGAATACAACTATCCAAAACTTAAGAAGCAGAACAAATCAATCTGTGAAATAAAAGAAACACATATTTTACAAAGGTAGAAGAAGAAATTATGCATAAAACCATTATAAAGTCTTTCAAGCATGTAAAAAAAATATAGACTAATACAATGAACACCTGTGTACCTACCACACAACTTAAGAAATAAGAGATAAAAATACAGTTGAGTCCACTGGACGCTTCTTTCCTATTAAATCTCTTCCTTTCTCACAGAAATAGCCACTTTCCTGATTTTGATGTTGTTATTTCCACACATTTAAGCATACTTTTAGGCATACTTTTATATACATGTATGTATCTACACATAAAATATAAGGCTGTTTTGCATATTTAAAACCACTTTTATGAAATGATATCATCAATAGAATCGGCAGCTTATCTGTTTACCTCAAGCTTTAGCTCAGCTTTATGCTTTTGAAGTTTGTGTGTGTTGGTATTTATAGCTGTAGCCCTTTCACTTTAACTGTAATGTAGTAAGCATTGATTTATTTGTTCTTCTGTCAATGGAAATTTTGCTATTACTGTAGTGCTGCAATGAATAGTTTTGTTCATGACTCAGTGCACATATAGGAGAATTTCTTTAATGTATCTACCTAGTACTAGAGTTGCTACACTGAAAGGTTTGTGCATCTCTCCTAGATGTTGCTAATAGCCCTTGAGTGTGGTTCTGTTGATTTTTTCTCTTACCAGTAGTGAGTAAGAGTCCTGTTGCTCAATCTTTGCTATTTCTACATGTTATCAGACTTTAAAACTTTTCAATTTTAACGATATAATTTACATTAAATGAAATAAACCCATTTTTAAGTATACATTGATTGACATTTGGCAAATGTATATATTTGTGTTATTACTATCCCAGTCAAGATACAGAACATTTCTTCCACCCTAAAAAGTTTCCCTCCGTCTTACTGCCTTAGGCAACAACTGATTTCAGTCACTGATTTCTGACACAGAGTTGTATAGGATGTACTCTTTTCATGTCTGGTTTCTTTTGATCAGCAGTATGTTTTAAAAATCCATCCATGTTTTGTTTGTATCTGTAGTTCATTCCTTTTAAAAATTTAGATATAATTCACATAATAAAATCCACCATTTTAAAGAGTACAATTCGGTGATTTTTACTATATTCACTATATCGTGCAACCATCACCACTGTTTCAGAACATTTTGATTACCCTAAAAAGAAACCTCCTACCTGTTAACAGTCACTTCCCAGTCCCTCCTCCTCTCCCCTGACAACCACTAATCTACTTTCTGTCTCTATGGATTTACATATTCTAGACATGTCAAGTAAATGCAGTTACACAATATGGAGCCTTTTGCGTTTGGCTTGTTTCACTGAGCATGTTTTCCAGGTTCATCCATGTCGTAGCATGTATCATTGTTCCTTTTAGTGATTGAATAATAATCTATTGTATGGTTATTCCCATTTTGTTTATCCATTCATCAACTGATGGACATTTGGATTGTTTGCATTTTTTTTGACTTTTATGAATAATGCTGTTATGAGCATTTGTGTAGGAATTTTTGAGTGAACATACATTTTTCGTTTCTTTTGTGTGTATACCTAGGAATGGTATTGCGGGGCCTTATGGTAATTCTGCATTTAACTTTTTGAGGAAAGCTCATTCCTTTTTGAAATATTCCATTATATAAATATACTGAACATGCCACATTTTGTTTATCAGTTCACCAGTTGATGGGCATTTAGATGACTTCTTGTTTTTAGTAATGAATAAAACTGTTATGAATATTCATGTATAAGTGTTTTTATGGACACTTTTTTTTTTTCCTCTTGGATACATACCTAGGAATAGAATTACTGGATCATAGGACAGATGTATGTTTAATTTTTAAGATACTGACAAACTGCTTTCCAAGGTGGTTGTATTGTTTTATTTATACTCCTACCAGCAGTGTATGAGAGTTCCAGTTACTTTACATCCTTACTAACACTAGTGAGTTATCGTAGGTATTGTCAGTCACTTTAATTTTGGCTATTCTAGTGGGAGTGTATGGTATCTCATTGTGATTAATTTGCATTTTCCTGATAACTAGTGAAGTTGAGCATCTTTTCATATAATTTTTTGCCATATGGGTTTCCTGTTTGTGAACATAAGTTTTCCTACTGCCAAGTCAAAAAGATGATTCCTATGTTTTCTTCTAAAATCTTTATAGTTTTATCTTTTATCTTTAGAACTATACTCTATTTCATTAATTTTTGTGTGTGTTATGAAGTAGGGATTGTAATGTGTTATCTTTGATTTTTTAAAAATCAACACAAGTACATTTTTTTGTCATATCTCTTTGGGAGGTTCGGGGTGGTGATGAATGTCTGCTGACTGCTGGGCATCTGTCTGCTCACATCCTTGTAGCTCTGACTCTGTGCCCCTGACAGCCAGCCAGTGGCAGGGTCTTGTTGAAGTCTTCTGGCATCTATCCACCATCATTTCATTTCATTCGTTCCATTGTGTTCCTTTGCATTCCATTCTTTCCATCATCTCCTACCAGTTTGGGCCGTCCATTTCTCTGGCCTGTGTCATAGTCTCCTGGCTGTGTGTATATACCCTTCAGTCATCCCATAAACTCCTGCCTGATGTCTATTCTCACAGTACACTTGATCTCTTCCCAGCTCACGGGCTTGGCACTATGCCTAGCATATAGTAACCTCTTAAGAAATGCTTATTGAATGAATGAATCTACCTGTTGCCAAATCTTTAATGGGTTCCCTTTGGCTTTAAAGGTGTAACTTGACTTTCAGAACTCATCAGCTTTGCCATAAGGCCTCAGTGTACACACCCAACCATAATTCCTACATTCACTCCCTTATCCCAGTGCACACCTCACTTTACAGCCAAGCAAGGCTCCATGTTCTCTGAGCACCATGATGCTTTTCTGCCTGTGTACGTTTTCTGACCTGGCCCTTGCTCTCTTTTTTTCTACTATTATAGCTTGATTTCTGACCTTGATTCTGTTTTTGAATATTTTAGTAGTTTCCTAACCAGACCTTCTGTTTTCAATCTTTCCCCTAGCAGAAATGTTCATGCTGCAGACCCAGCACCCCAGCTAGGCCACTGACTTAACCTGGAGATGGTTTCCTCATCTATGAAATAGGGATAATACAGTAGCGATGACAAACTTGTTGGCCCCGAAGAGTAATAATAACATATACTTAAAAGGTATTTTAAAAATCACATAGTTAATACTTGAACACATTCTAATTGTGGAAAAATCAACTATTCATAGATACTTATATAGTAAAAAAAAAAAAAGGTTCCTATGTTTACAGTTCTCTACCTGCCAATCTTCCTCTTTTTCCTGGGATAACCACTGTTAACAATTTGATGACCTGGCTCTGTTTCCAAGTACATATGTACCTATAAATATGACATGGTATATTTAAAGTACCAGCTTCATAGCAGTCATTTCATAAATGATACTCATGATTATTGCCATCAAACTTCAGACTCCAGTTTACCTTTCCATCTTTATCACCCGCTTCCTCCTTTAGTTTTTTTTTTTTTTTTTTTACTTCTTAAATATAATTGCTTTCACTTCCCCAAATTTACCCAGCACTCTCCTGCCTTTGCTTGTGCAGGTCTTGCATAATAATTTAATTGCCACTTTCTCAAAGAAGCATTCCATCATCCCTCAAATGAAGGAAAACTTACTTCTTCTAAACTTAATGTACATTAATATTACAACATCTATCACTGTCTACATTTTATATTTGAGTTTATATGGATAAGGTTGTCATAGAGGAAGGGATATCTTACCTTTCACTAAGTTGTAAACTTTTAAAAGCTAAGTTGTAACTTTTATTGTTTAAATTTTGTTTTTTGAAATAACTATACTCACAAGATGTTGCAAAAATAGTATAGAGAGTTCTGCTGTACCCTTCATACAGTTTCCTCCAATGATAACATAAAATAATATCTTACATGACTAAAGTTCTATTTTTAATTCATCTTTATAGACCTCCTGGTGGCTCTGTAGAGTCTGGCTTACTGTAGGTACTCATAGCTTTATCGCTTGATGAATGAGTTAATGTTCTCCATGAGCTTAGGACCACATCCAAGTTAATAGATTGTCCACCCATCCTTACCCCAGGGCTGGCTAGAACTGACTGGTCTCATGAGACCCGGACTGAAGCCAGGGACATTTCCTGCTTTCTTTCCTTTGTGAACACTTGGTTGACCCACTAGTCAACCAAAGATGAGAAAGAGTTCTAGAACACATGCCCACACCTGAGATTTCAAAATATTTCAAAATAATATTTGAAAAGAGAAGTGGATGCAGGTGTGGAATTGGCTGTAGGCTGATAGTTGATGGTTGATGGGGCTGGGTACTTGCAGGTTCATAATACCATTCTGTCTTCTTTTGTATGTTAAATAGTTGCAATTCTTCATCTCAAAAGTTAAAAAAAAATACTGCCACATTGACAGAGCATCATAACCACTTTCTTAGGTTTTAGAAGCCATCTCTACTAAGTCACACTAGCAGGACAGAGTTCCTAGCAAGATATATACTACAGGCACACCTCATTTTGTTGTATTTTGCTTGATTGTGCTTCACAGGTGTTGTGTTTTTTACAAACCGAAAGCAAGACCCTCCACCAGCAAAAAGATTACAACTTGCTTTATTGCGATATTCGCTTTGTTATGGTGGTCTGGAATCAACCCCACAATATTTCTGAGGTATACCTGAACCTCAGGTTTTACCAAAATGCATTCAGTTTATGTATTTGGGTTGAAAATGGAATTGATTATGCCAGGAGTCAGAAGAGGTAAGGATTATTTGTAATAATTGCCTGTGAGTTTTCACAGAAGCACACTCTGATCCTTGATGGAGACTGATATGCAATGAGTAGTAGCCTTCCTGCCTTAGCAGAGCAAATATTGGGTGTAGAGTCAAGAATTTGGTTGTTTCTTTGTAGAGGGTCATTGGTCCCTGTTTACCTATAAAGTATATAGATCTGGTGCCTATGTTGCCAAAACAGAAGCCAGAGGAACAACAGAGGAGAACCTGTTCTGCAGTTAGGAGGTAGAGACCCAGTTTACTCAGACCTACGAGAGAGCTGTCTGCTAAGAGGGAAGTGAAAAAAGCAAGGGCAGCTCAGTGGATGTGGTAATGGGGAAAAGAGGTCCTGCAGAATAGTAGCAGCCTCTTAAAACCTCCAAGGAGGAGCACAGCCAGTCCTCTGTAGCCAGTTTCCAATGCTGGAAAAGTGGCCTTTCTATTCTTCAGTGTCCTTATCCTGCTACATAACCTGAAGAAATCGTCATCCAAATAGGAGCATGAATAAACAAAATATATCAAGCAAGGAGCATAAAATAACAAGTATACATTGATTACAGCTACAAGGAGATAACGTAAATCTCAGCTAAGATTCAATATACTACATAATCAGTGCGTATATATTATTAATCTGCCATTCATTTATTAGCTGTGTGGCATGAGCAAGTGATTTCTCTGTGCTTCAGTTTTCTCATGTAAAAGTGGGAAAAATAACAAAACCTATTGCATTCAGTTATGAAATTAAATTAATTGTGTAAATTTTTTAGAATGATGCTTGATACTTGAGTAAGTGCTTAATGTGTGTTTATATTTTCATTATTGATCTAGATTGGAAGATAGAAAGAGGAAATGATTTTATTTTTCTGTAAGGTAATTAAAGTGCATAAGAAAAAATCAAATAAAAATTTTTTTTTGCTTTTTTCTCCTCATTTAACTTATTATCGTGGAGAAAACTCTTGTAAGGACATGAAAGAGACTCTAGGTAATGTGGTGGACATTGATGTGTGGTTCGTTGGAAATTTTTATTACACCATGTATTATTACACTGTACGTGACTGTTAGAAATGTGATCGAAAATGCCTCGTGCATTTAAGTCTGAAAGCTTGGGGTAGGAAGGGTGTAACTTTTCCTATTGTGGCACTCCTGGGGTTGTGCTGGTTGATTCAAGCTGCTGACAACTCCATCATGGTGATTGCTCTTCTAGTTAGGCATGCTTTTTATTTTTTCCTAAAAATATTTTTTAAATTAGAAAAATGATACGTGACATATTGTAAAGGATTTAACAATACAAAAGGGAATAAAGTAAAAAGTGAGTTTCCATCCTGCATTAGGCTCCCAAGCTCCCTCCCTAGAGGCCACAACAGTTTCTTGAGTATCCTATTAACACGCATGTGTGCATGCACACACACATGCACATAACTATAGCATAATATATGTATTGTTATGCACCAGAATGTTCCACATCAAAGCACAGTAATACTCCTCATCCCTTTTTATGCATACATAGTATAAAGTAGAGTCATAAAATTGCTGATATCAATTTTATATAATTCAACCTAATAATTTTGACAAATTCATTTATATAACAAATCTATAGATAAATATTTATATATATATATTTTGTTCTTAGATATTACAAACAGTGGATCTCATTGTACGTGTTCTTGTGTAAATAAAAGGGTGTGTATGTAGGACAAATTTCTAGATCTCATATGCGGTATTGAGCTCGAAAGATCCTGCCAATTGCTCTTTTAAGTGGTTTTGAAAATTTATGCTGCAACCAAAAGTGTATGAGAATATAGGCAGAATTCTTGAGAGAAGGAAGAATGAAAGAATGGAGCATTCATTCTTGCCTTCTCTTTGTGCTCAGGAAGGTATTGAACTGATCTCCTTTTGCATGTTGAGGGGAGGACTATGAACCCAGAAATGGTTTGTAATAATGATAATTATAACCACAATTTATTAAGCACCTACTATTTCATATTATTTCATTTAATTTTTATAACAACCAGAGAGATATGTTCTTTTATTATTATCACCATTTAACCAATGAAGAAAATTCAGGAAAAGAGACTAAATAGCTTGTCCAAAGTTCCACAGTCCCTAGTAACCTCTGTTCTAATTTCTGTTTCATGAATTTGACTACTTTAGATACCTCATGTAAGTAGAATCATTCAGTATTTGTCTCTTTGTGGCTGGCTTATTTCACCTAGCATAATGTCTCTGAGGTTCATCCATTTTGTAGCATGTCACAGATTTCCTTACTTTGTAAGGCTGAATAATATTCCATTTTATGTATATACCTTGTTTTGTTTTTTCATTCATTTGCCAATGGCCATTTCGATTGCTTCAATCTCTTGGTTATTGTGAGTAGCGCTGCTATGAACATCGGTTTGCAAATCTATCTTCAAGACCCTGCTCTCAATTCTTTGGATATATACCCAGAAGTGGGATTGCTGGATCATACAGTAGTTTTATTTTTACTTTTTTTGAGAAATCTCCACACTGTTTTTCATAGTAGCCACACCATTTTATAATCCTACCAACAGTGCACAAAAGGTCCAATTTCACTACATTCTCCCTAACACTCGTTATTTACTTATTTTTTTATAGTAGTCATACAAATGGGTGTGAGGATACCTCATGATGGTTTTGATTTGCATTTTGGAGATGATAAATGATATTGAGCGTCTTTTCATATGCTTGTTGGCCATTTGTATATCATCTTTCAGAAATGTCTATCAAGTCCTTTGCTCATTTTTTATCAGGTTATTTGATTTTTTGTTGAGTTGTAGGAGTTCTTCATATCACCTACATATTAATGGTTTACCAGATATATGATTTGCAAATAGTTTTTCCCATTCTGTAGGTTGCCTTTTGCCCCTGTCGATTGTGTCCTTTGAGGCACAAAAGTTTTTAACTTTAGCATAGTTCCATTTGTCTATTTTGTTGTCTGTGCTTTTGGTGTCATATCCAAGAAATCATTGCCAAACTCAATGTCATGAAGCTTTTTCCATATGTTTTCTTCTAGGAGTTTTATAGTTTAGGGCTTACATTTAGGTCTTTAATCATATTGAGTTAGTTTTTGTATATGATATAATTGAATTCAGCACCATTTTTGATGGCAGGCTTCATTTATACCTTAAAGGTTCCAGAAGAACCAACAGGCTTCTTGTGGCTGTGGAGTGGCCATCCCAGGCCTTTGAGTTCTAGCAGAGCCACTTACAGGTGCTAGACAAACATCTGTTGAGTACTTGCTAAATGTTTGGGAAGTGAGGGCAGGAGATATGAAGATGAATAAGTAGGGAACTCTCTAGGATGATGTTGATGCTCTCTATACCTTGTTAGGAGTTTGGATTATAGAGGTTATGCATTTGTCAAAACTCAGTGAATATACACTTAAGGTTTGTACATTTCATTGCACATAAGGTTTACATCAGAAGAAAAAAAAAATGAAACAAATACTGAACTCTAGTTAATGATATGCACTCTGAAATTTCTAAGGGAAATGTACTTATGTCTGCAATTTGCTTTAAAATGCATCCAAAAATTAGATTAATAGAGGGGGGAGGGGCAAATAGGGGATAAGCAGGTCTATTTAAACTTGATGAATTTGTTCCATGTTTGAAATTTTCATAATAAAATGTTGATGGAAGAATATGAGAGAATGATACTTAGAGGGGGACTGATCCTTACCTCACACAGTTAATGGCCTCTTATGGCCTGCCCTAGTCTTTTTTTGGGGGAGGGGACAGGTAGGAGGATGTGGGGATAGATCTGGTTAACACTAAAAGCATTTGCTCCCCTTTGGAAGCTGTTTTGAAACCTCTGAGTTGTTCCCAGATGTGCTGTCCGTTGTGAGGGATCTGTCAGAGTAATTGTTGAGGTCCTCCAGTACCTACAGAAATGAATACGTTTTACATCGTTACTTAGTATACAGTTATATTTAACTAAAACAGAGTTTCATGAAACTATACTTTGATGCTTTCTGATATTTCCTATTTAATTTGAAAAAATGTCAATTTTGAATCATTAATGGAGTAAGAATTGATAGTTTGAAAAATGCTGCTCTAACATGTAAACTATGAAAATCAAGAGATTAACATAGATCATTTAATATCAACAGTGAACAGTCATAAAAATCATTGGCATTTGTAAATGTTCCTTAGAGCTTCAAAGCCCAAAAGATCCAAGTTTCATTATATGTGCCACCAAAATTCTTAGTAGTGTGACTTTGGAAAAGATGATTAACTTTTCATCCTCAGTTTTGTCATCTGTACAATGGAGATAGTAGAGGAACTACACATTTCATAGAATTCTTGAAAAGGATTAAATGAGATGATATCTGAAGTGCTTAGCACAGTGCCCAAATGAAAGGCTTCAGTAAGTGGTAAATATTTTTATTAGCCATGAATTCATGAACTTCTATATGTGTGGGCCTCAAAAGGAATCAGAATGGACTTCAGAAAAATAAGTTGTCTCTCAGTACTTTTTTTAGTTATTTTTCCCTATTTATTTTTATGGAAGTAGCCATTGGGAGTACCCAATTGTTGGCTATAGCGCTCAGTAAAACAGTGCTCAGTTTTCCAGCAGTTGCCTGTGAGGGCATCGGCAAGAGTGTCATTTGGAAACGTGGGGGATTTTGGCAAGTTTAGTGGTTTTTGCTGTTGAAGACTATTTTGGCATAATCCTAGGTGAGAGAGATGCCTGGGGCTTCTCACTGATCCATCCCTTTAGCCTGGAATTCTGGATAAGCTGTGTCTAACTTGGGGGTGGGGGCAGGAAGAGCCCAGAGGGCTTCATTAAAAGGGAGCTCACCTCTTTGAAATTCTCTTACTGAGGGATTATTCTGCACCATTTAGATCTCTTCCTTTTTTACCTTAAGAAGTTTGGCTGCTGGTGGAAATAATTAAACAGAAAATGGTCTGGTATTTTGGGCACAATTAAAACTTTTACTCTTCTTAATTTAATAGAATATTAAAATTTTATTGCTGGAGGAGCCCTGAGAAGAATCAGTGCAACTCTGCCACTTGGTAGGTGAGGGTCCTCCTTCAGAGCCGGAGCAGCAGCGGGCCTTTAGGCATCAGGTCCAGTGCTCTTGATTGTGTCTGGCTAGAGAATAGACGGTACTTTAGCTGGAGAACTGGTACATTGTAACCACAGCCAATCTAACAAAACTATTACCATTATTACTGTATGCTCCTGTAATCCCTTTCGAGTGTGCATCTTACCACTTACTATATTTACCAGTTTATTACCTAGGATAGCAACCCACTTAGAAATCTCAGTGGCTTAACACAACAAAGATTTATTTGTTGCTCACATATCATGTCCAATCAGAGTCAGGGTAGGGAATGTCTGTTCTCTGCGCAGACACTCAGGGATTTGAGCTAACAGGGACCATCTTGTAGCCGTTTAAGACACATGCTTTCCAGGTTGCCATGGCAGGGAAGAAAATTAGCACTCAGTCTTCTGTGCTCCTACCCAGAAGTGATAGAGTCATTTTTCTCACAGCTCATCTGTCAAAATTGGTCATGTGACCCTGCCAAACTGCAAAGGGGCTGGAAATATGGGGGAACATAGGGAATATTTAATGAGCATTGCCAGGGAGAAGAACTACATGGTAATATATAAGGTAAAACTGTATATTGAAAAGAAAAGCAGTTTCCTGTCCTCTATATCTACCAAGTTTTATTACTCTCTCAGTTTTCTAAGCTTCAAGGTTCATAGAGGCCATCATAGCAGCTGCTTTTATGGATAGTCTGGTGGAGACAGGGAAGCTGCTGCCAACCACATGGTAATGGGGTCCGTGAGCATAGCAGCAGATAAATACTGTGGAGAAATAGCGGGGGTAGGTGTGATTTTATCTGCTGGGTTTGTGTGGTAGGCTGAAAGACATTCCCCCTCTCCCTTCAAAGATATCAGGTCCTAATCCCTGGAACCAGTGGATGTTACCGTACATGGCAAAAAGGATTGTACAGATGTGACTAAATCAAGGGTCTTGAGATGGGGGATTATCTTGGATTATCCCAGTGGGCCCTAAATGCTATCACATGTATCTTCATAAGAAAGAAGCAGAGTGATATTTGACACAGTGACAGAGAGGAGGAAGCAGTGGAACCATGGAGGCAGAAATTGGAATGATATGGCTATAAGCCAAGGAATGCCAGCAGCCATCAGAAGCCAGGGAAGGCAAGGAGTGCATTCTCCTCTAGAACCTTCTAAAGGAGTGGCTCCCTCCTAACCCTTGAGTTTTGGCCCAGTGATACTGATTTTGCACTCTGGCCTCTGGAACTGTGAGAAAATAATTTTCTGTTGTTTTAAGCCACCAAGTTTGTGGTAATTTTTTTATGGCACTCAAAAGAAAGTAATACACTTACATTCCCAGTGTCTTGGTGTTCAACCACCCTTCAAACCAGTGCTCTGAGGAATTGGTGACTGGAGCGAAGACTGAGAAACTGGGTGAGAGTGAGAATTTTCTTTATATTCTCTTTTTCCACTTTCTAAATTTGAACCATGTGAATGTATTACCTGTTCAAATAATAAATAAAAATAATCTTTACAGCCCTGGGAATCCTACAGTAAGGGAACATGGTTAATTTTATGTATTCATTTCTCTGAGGGACATCCAGTGCAACCTGTATTCTGTGGAATGCACTTGGAGTAATTCTTTTCAAAAGGTTGCCCCACGGGCTTGCCTATGTCACCTACTCCAATCTTTCTCTCTCCATTGTATTTCTGATGTTTGGGTCTAGCTCAGTGATGGGAAAGAATTATGTGGAGAAAAATGAATGACAGTGTAATAATTATGTTTTAGTTTAAATATATATATATATATATATATATATATATATATATATATATATATAGAGAGAGAGAGAGAGAGAGAGAGAGAGAGAGAGAGAGAGAGAGAGAGAGAGATAATTTAATTAAAAATGACCTCAGAATCCCCTGTCACTCTGAATCAAGGCTTCCTGACCAGTGTGGTAGCCAGAGTACCCAGGCTGGTGAATTTCGCTTCAAGAATATAACCCCTCGACACCAGTGTGCTATGTAAATATTATTATTATTTTCAATGTGTGCAGTGATGTGGAAATGTTGGTAAATACTGCTCTAGCTAAAATGTGGCCATATATTTTTAAAATATATGTTAAATAAAAATAGCTATGGAAAAACAAACTAGTTGGGGCTTTGGGAAAGTTGTAATGATTGTTTTGCCCCAGTATGGGACTCCTCAACCTTTCTTCCAGAGTGACACTCATGGGGGATGGTGGCACTCTGTTGATGAGGGCGCTGGCACTTCTTCCAAGTCCCTAAAGCTGGCTCAGCTTCAGTAACTCCCACACAAAGCCTATAGGAAAAGAAGACAGAGTAACATTTTAGGGAATGACCTTGAGTTCACTCTTATTTACTAAGAAATAAGTTGAAAACTTGGGTATGTCAACTGTATAGGAACAAAGTCCTCTTACCTACTCTCAAAACTGATGTCACAATTGAGAACAATTGTCCTCACAGAGTAAGTACTACTTCATTTTGTGACTAGCTGAATATAAGTTAATTTCAAACTACCAAATAAGAGAATCTTTTTTTTAAATATTAATGACAATCAAAAACAATTTTAATGGTAATGCAGTATGTAAATAAGAACTTTATCAAATTCAGCTTTCATTTAAACTGTACTGTTTGTTGTTCTGTTATGTCCTGGTGGATCTGGTGATGTTGGTAATGCTGTCTGTTCTTTATGTTTTCTGGAATAAGTAACTGAATTAATATGTCAGTGTAGTACTATCTGAAAAACTCTAAGAGCTATTAAAATGTTTAAAAATAAAATGATCAATTCTTCTTTTGTTCTCTTGACAGGATAATTGAAGCTATCTGCATAGGTTGGTTCACTGCAGAGTGCATTGTGAGGTTCATCGTCTCCAAAAACAAGTGTGAGTTTGTCAAGAGACCCCTGAACATCATTGATTTACTGGCAATCACGCCTTATTACATCTCCGTGTTAATGACAGTATTTACGGGCGAGAACTCTCAACTCCAAAGGGCTGGAGTCACCTTGAGGGTACTTAGAATGATGAGGATTTTTTGGGTGATTAAGCTTGCCCGTCACTTCATTGGTCTTCAGACACTTGGTTTGACTCTCAAACGATGTTACCGAGAGATGGTTATGTTACTTGTCTTCATTTGTGTTGCCATGGCAATCTTTAGTGCACTTTCTCAGCTTCTTGAACATGGTTTGGACCTGGAAACATCCAACAAGGACTTCGCCAGCATCCCTGCTGCCTGCTGGTGGGTGATTATCTCTATGACTACAGTTGGCTATGGAGATATGTATCCTATCACAATGCCTGGAAGAATCCTTGGAGGAGTTTGTGTTGTCAGTGGAATTGTTCTGTTGGCATTACCTATCACTTTTATCTACCATAGCTTTGTGCAGTGTTATCATGAGCTCAAGTTTAGATCAGCTAGATATAGTAGGAGCCTCTCTACTGAGTTCCTAAATTAATGCACTGCAAATCAAGTCTTGCATACACTTTGATTGAAAGAGTTGATGCTACTTCATATTCATGTGTTTCTTGCTCGGCGAGCACTGCAGTGGTACTGTCATTATCTTGGTAGGGTAAAAATTATCCTTCCCAGCCGAAGGGATAAAGCAATTTACTTATTATGGAGTAAATAAAATTGAGACTGCAAAGGAAAGATACTGTGTGTTAGAGTAAATTTTAGGATCTTGTTTTATTTAGACTTGTCTCCTCCTTCCTTGCCTTGAACAATTAGACTTTTTGTTTTAAAGTATATTATCTGAATATTTTAAAATGGAAAGCTGTTATTTTCCAAATGTTTTTCCATCTTATGAATTCAGAAGAAGCTTGGAAGTTAGTGTTGTTTTTTGTTGGAGAGTGACATTTTCATTTCTAAATGTTTTATAATCTCTCATATCAATGTCAGAAGTATCCTGGAAACATATGTCACATGCAGGAACTGTTTAACAAATACTTTAAAAATTTGGCTGAATTTAAACTGTATAATAGAGCTAGATACAAGCAAGGATAGTATTTGGAAAATGTTTCCAGCATATTTCTCAATTCTCTGACTTATTTTTGTTCCTGTTATTCACCTTATTATACAGCTTCATGGAATCTTGAGTATGTACTCCCCTTTCCATTTTGGATTTCTTTTATCTCTTTACTGAAATGACTCTAAAGAATATTTTAGAATGAAGAGAGTTTGTATTGTTTAGCATTTTATTGGAGTTCATTTTATTTGAATTCTTTGCTGTTACTAGGTAATAATTGTCCTAACATTCAGCTGTCCAAACAAGGTTTTGACATAAAAATGATAATAGAAGTAGTTTGATGTTACAACCCATATTTATCTTCTCTCCTCCACCACCCCACAAACAACGTGGGTTTAAGTCTTAGATGAAAAGATATTTATGTAGCCTTTTTGTACCAAAGTCAGATGTTGTCACTGGATTATCATAATGAAAGAAATGAAATATTTCCTTACTCTTGGTTGCTGTGTAGCTAAGCCAATTTTAAGCCTGCTAAAAGCTATGAATACATAATTATTTGATCTGATCTTTACCATCATGAATTATGGCTATACCAAGTCTTCTTGCAACAATATTGAATAATATGTCACATTAATCTCAGTAGATTATTAGGACTAGATAATGTAAAACTGTTAACTGTTTAGTGCTAAATTTTGGCAATGCGAATTAAGATCTTTACTCTGTTAACCACTTATTGTGTATAGATTCATGAATAATTTAACGTTGTACATTGTAATTTAGTGGAGGGGGAGGGAATGGAGAGAGGAGATGACACCTTGATATATTTATCAGAGAAAGGGTTACCAGAAATGTTTATTAAAGGAACATTAGCCATCATCTAGTTCAAACCTCAACTAGTACAGGTAGAAAACCAGGGCAAGAGAGGATACGATTGTGGAGTTGGGGCTAAAACTTAGATCTCTAGAAACCAAGCCCAGCAGCTTATTCTTAACAAATCTCTGGGTTTTGAGAAAAGCTTTGCAAAGCCACAATTCATTGCCATTGCCATTGCTGAGGTAATAGCAAAACTGTTCCTTTTCCCTAATTCCCTTTCCTGAGTTTGATATTTTGGCCATTAAGAATATCACCCCGTATTCAAAATAAAGTGTTATTTATTATACTTTACTATATTTGAAATAAATGGCATGGATTTATTTTTTCTTACCTATTTGGGGTAAGGCTTTGTGATTCATGCAAACAACATGCAGATGATAGCATCTCCATATTACTTACTAAAATATGATAGCCATCCATTTTGCTAATACTAGGAACTCTTCATGGGAATATTTTTTCTCTCTCCAAGGAAATTATAACAACTATCTTGAGGGCTGGACCCTCTTTCTTGCATTCACCTTGATATCTCCACAGTGTCTCAGACAGACTTGGGCACAAACTATTGATTGATTTTGGGGGAGAAACTTCTGAAGAGGCAAGGAGAAGGAAATTCCTATATGTGTACATGTCTGACTATACATGCACAGACTTTGAGACTGCCCTTAAGTAACCAGTAAGAAATGTCTTATTGGTGATACTGGACTTCTTAGGAAGGAACATGTTGGATAAATTCTAATGATAGTTTAGCTGCTCTTTATGAAGAATGATGACCAAACATGATAGAGTAGTTCAGTCATGAGTGAAAAAAAGTCACAGGTGTTGTTATGTTTTAGAACAGGCATTTTCATAACTTTCCCTGAATGTCATTGCCTTTAAAAAATTATTTAGTGGAACTTATTTCTTAGTTGTGCTTTTAGACGTTTTTCATAACTCAATCTTCATGACACAGATGCTTTCATTAGGATCCTTATTAGTAGCAGTAAATCAGATATTATCCTAATTAGAATGCCTCATGAGGAAAGAAGAAGGCCAAATGTTTTGTTCTGATTTTACAACACCTGAGATTGTGACTTGCTCTTATGTAGAACTTGTTTTGTATCTTCTAAAATGAGAGTATGTGTTTGAAAGTGAACGTACTCTAACTCAAGGCCTTATTTATCTTTTGCTTTTATGACCTTATGGTTATTCTGGGTTGCTAGTTGAACATTGCATTTGCTTTGCTCTAGGGTTTTGCAATTACTTATAATCACACCTTTGTAAGTTCTTTCTTACAAGTATAGAAGTATATTCTTTCACAGTGGCTGTCAGTAAGTCAAAGTAATATTTCCTATTTTTAAAGTTTTGTCCAGATATCTTGCCTAGGTCTCTTGTGATCTGAGAGTAGGGGACATGGGGTTAAGTTGGATGTGGGTGTTGGGAGGATTTTCTTTGCTGGCTTGATATTTTCTAGAAGCAGCTTATTTTTCCTCTTTGCTATAGAAGTGAAAAATAAAAAACAAAACTCCTAGCTCTGTTTTACTGTTAAGCTTCTATAACTCTGAACTTAATGCATAGTTTCACAAACTATTTCCAGAGCTCCCGATCCTTCATAAATGTACATTCATTTATGGTATACACTATAAAATGCAATCAAACACAATGTAAATACTTCACAGGGTCAAAAGAAATTAGAGCTAAAGGGCCCTAGAGACCTTCTGGTCTCTTTCCTAGGCCCTTTATCCCATCTGAATGTCAGCAGCCTGGGAATTGTGCTCCCAGTGGGTTGGGATTTAGCCATTAACACTCATAGGGAGACAAACTTGTCCAGATTGCCTGGGACATTCTTGATTTTAGCACTGGAAGTCCCCCATTCCTGGGAAATCCTCCTGTCTCAGGCATACTGGAAGAGTTGGCATCCTAGTATCAGGTCAGGCCCCAGAAACCTGGTTTCCAGACTTTGGGTTCAGTACTCTTTGGATATACTTCTTTTTTATTTTGTAATATCAGAAGGCATGAATGATAAATTTTTAAAATATTTTCCTTGGGGCCCCTTTTTATAGGTCAAATAAAAAGCAAATGTTGCTTTTAGACACCCTAGGTGTCAGGAAGGAGAGCTTGGGACCAGTATAGGGAACTCAGATTTTCAATAGAGTTTTTAAATTGCAAAACTTTACAGTTATGCACCCATTTACATATATACGAGTAAGTACGGTTCATAGTTATTGCAGTATTTAGAAAGTACAGGCTGAGAAATGTCATAGCTGAATGGGAAGTAATATGAGTTGAAGCTCAAGTGGAAAAGTTCCATTTTGGTCAGGAAAGGTTGCATATACTTCTCTGCTTAGCAGGCTTTCATTGCTTCCTGTCTTCTCTGACCCATCTGCATTTAGAGACTGGGCATACCAGTTTGGCCCGTGAAAGTAATTTAATGATTTACTGCCCCATACTGTGAAGCCTTCCCAAGATTTATGAAATGTTACCCAAAAGCGTGATTATATTGTCTCATTCTGTGATTAACTTTTTTCCTTTTAGCAATTGACCACTTATTTATGCCTAAACTTTCAGATTTTTCCAATTCTACCAGATGTTCCTAATGAATACTTAAACTTTTGACCATTAGTGTAAGCCCAATTGTCAATTTATTATTTGTTTGTTTAGAAAATTGAACTTGATAATATGCATTTATGCTGTAATTTAAACAAATTAATTTTAAGTAGCTTTGGTGAGAATCCTTTTATTTATATTTAAAAATATCAACACTATATCAAGTATAGTGAAAGTATAAATGACCTTTAGTGGATGAAAGACAGAGGGAATAAA
Source organism: Eidolon dupreanum (assembly GCA_028627145.1). Taxonomy (NCBI): domain Eukaryota; kingdom Metazoa; phylum Chordata; class Mammalia; order Chiroptera; family Pteropodidae; genus Eidolon; species Eidolon dupreanum. The sequence continues at coordinate 83,064,263 of CM053515.1, forward strand.
TATTTGGATTACACCTTCTATGACTAAGTCATGCTATGTCATTTCTATCTGAAGTAGTGCTCTTCATTTATGCAACATTGTATTAAAACTAAAACTAAAATTTCCTATAATTTTGTATTAGGTTTTCTTTACATGGATTTCAGTTATTTCAGTTGTTTTGAAATAATTCTATAACTCTGCCCATGACAGAGTAAAGGCCACTTGCACGGTGTATTGTTACAAAGTGTTTTGTTTTGTTTTTTAAAGAAAGAAAGCATCAGTAATGACAGGTGTTTTTACTATATTACTATACAGTGATTTGTTCAACTTACATATTGCTTTTTAACTGTATGTTACAAGCTTGATCTTGCAACTTTTATGGAATTCCATGCTTTCTTTCTCTACAATACAGAAGGCAAGAGAATTTCACTTCCTTAGTGGAGAGCAGAATTTGAGTTATAAATCCTGAATTCTGATGCAAAAGAAGTGTGTATGTGTTATAGCTATACATATATTTATTTTATTTTATTTTATTATTTTATTTATTTTATTTTATTATTTTATTAATTTAATTTAATTTAAATGTAATTTTATTTTATTTTTATTTTATTTTTGTTAGCCATACCCAGTCTTTCATGTGAAATACTTGGAAGTAAAATGCAAAATCATGAAATTGATAATAAGGCTTAGCTTTCAAGTCCATGTGAAAGCTATTTAGTTTATGAACAAATAAGACAGAAGTGGAAAGTTTAGATTTTTTGCTTTGAGATAAACTGCCTAACTTTATATCTGTATTTTTATTCAGTAATTTTTATAATTTGGAAAGTTTAAAAAGATAAATAATACAAATGATATAATTATTATAGTTGTAAAATTAGAATAATCAGTCATGGTCCCTTTCTTGAGAACACCTGGCTTGTAATAATTTAAGGGATGTCACCTTTTACTACCTCTCCCAGTCAACTCAGTTTTAAAAGATCAGATAGAAATTGAGCATATGAATGTTTGCATCTTTTTATTAAATACATTTTTAAATTTATGATTTTTTGGTGCTACAGTACAAGGCAAAGAGGAACACTGTAGCATACAAGAAATAATTAGGTACATCTTAATTATTTTGTAATAAATAGGTTTCTAAACATTTGTATGAAAAAAGGTTTATAAACATCATATTTCATATATACAACATGGGTGCATATAGGAACTCAATTAAGGAATCCTTTTAACCTGTGAGTCATCCTTTCTATTGTGTTATTATCCCCTAAAGTATTTAGTTTTTAGATTTGATTTTTCATGTATATAAGAATGAGGTCTCTTGAGAAGGGCATACCTGTATGGGATCATAATCAGATCAAATTATTGAAAAACTGCTACCTGTGAAATTAAATTTGAGGAATTCGATAACATTTGACTTAATAATGAGGATTTTTATCAACTAATAAAAATGTGTAGTTTTCTAATACCCACAAAAGTTTTCTAAGGGGTAGCTGGGGATGGTAGATGGATACCTCCTTTTTATTACCTGTTCAAAATCTTTTCTGCCTTTCCCTCTCTCAGATTAATGACGCACATCTTATTCTGTTAAAAACCACACAAGTGAGGTTAAGCATGTCTTTTGTTAGCATTGTAGTTTTGTTGATAAATTTTAGGCTATTTTAGAAGACTAGTTAAGGAATTTAAAAGTTGAACTAAATAAATAAGAGGTGGCTGTACTGATGCATTTTTTTAAAAACTGAGATATAATTTTTACATACCATAAAATTTATCATTTCAAAGTATACAACTGTGGTTTTTAGTATATTCACAGAGCCGTGCAACCATCATCACTGTCTAGCTCTGAAACATTTCCATGTGCCCATACTCATTAGCAGTCACTCTCCGGTCCCCACTCACCCATTCCCTGGTAACCACTAATCTACTTTCTGTCTCTATGGGTTCGCCTTTTCTGGACATTGCATAGAAATGAAACGTGATCTTTTGTGTCTGGCTTTTTTCACTTAGCATTTTTTCAAGGTTCCTCCATATTGTAGCATGTTTCAGTACATCGTTCATTTTACTGCTGAATAGTATTCTAGTGTATGGATATACCACATTTTGTTTATTTCTCTGTTGGTGAACATTTGAGTTATTTCTGCTTTTTGGATGTTATAAACAATGCTGCTATGAACATTCATGTATAAGTTTTGTGTGAACATATGTTGTCAGTTCTCTGTGTATATACCTAGGAATGAAATTACTGGGTCACATGGTAATATACTATATTTAACTTTAATGAACTGTCATATTGTTTTCTAAAGCAACTGAACCACTTACCATTTCTACTAACAATATATGAGGGTTTCAATTTCTTCATGTCCTCCCCAACACTTATTTTCATTAAAAAAAAAATAGCTATCTTAGTGGATGTGAAATAGTATCTCATTGTGATTTTGATTTGCACTTCCCTAATGACTGATGATATTGAGCATCTTTTAATGTGCTTATCGATTATTCGTATGTCCTTTTGGGAGAAATGTCTATTCAAATTCTTTGCCCATTAAAAAAAAAGGGTTATTTACCTTTTCATTGTTGAATTGTAAGATGTTTTTTACATATTCTGGATACTAGATCCTTAGCAGGCACATCATTTGCAGATATTTTCTCTCAGTTTGAGGGCTGTCTTTTCACTTTCTTACTGATATCATTTGCAGCATAGTTTTAAAATTCAATGTAGTCCAATTGATTTTGTGTCTCGTCTCTTGTGCTTTTGGTGTTGTATCTAAGAAACTCAAGGTTATGAAGATTTATTATATATATATATGTATATATATTTTTTTCCTTAGGCGAGACAACCCTTGGTTGACCTTGCAGATTGCAAGGACCTTGTCAGCTTACAATCCCTTATTTAGTTATTTTTTACGCCTATAGCACCTGGTCTCCCATCCAAGTACTAACCAGGCCAGGCTCTGCTTAGCTTTCGAGATCAGACGGGATCAGGCTTGTTCAGGGTAGCATGGCCATAGACTTCTCTTATAAAAATTTTAATAGTTTAAGCTCTTACTTTCAGGTCTGTGATCCATTTTGTGTTAATTTTTGTATATAGTGTTAAGTAGGGATCCAACTTCATTCTTTTAGAGGTGGTATCCAGTTGTTCCTGTACCATTTGTTGAAAAGCTATTCTTTTTTTTTTTTTGAATATTTTTTTTATTTTTAAATTATAGATGGCATATGATATTATGTTAGCATGAAGTGTATGACATAGTGATTAGACATTTATATAACTAACAAAGTGACCACCCGATAAACCTAGTACCCACTGACATTATACATAGTTATTATAATATTATTGGCTATATTCCTCATGCTATACTTTACATCCCCGTAACTATTTTGTAACTACCAATTTGTACTACTTAATCACTTCCCTTTTTCACCCACCCCCCACCTCCTTCCCATCTGGCAACCATCAAAATGTTCTCTGTATCTATGAGTTTGTTTCTGTTTTGTTTGTTTGTAATTTTGTTCTTTAGATTCCACATCAGTGAAATCATATGGCATTTGCTTTTCTCTGTCTGACCTACTCCATTCAGCACAATACCCTCTAGGTTCATCCATGTTGTTGCAGATGTCAAGATTTCATTCTCTTTTATGACTGAGTAACATTTCAGTGTATATATATACCACTTCTTCTTTATCTGTTCATCCAGTGATGGTCATCCAAGTTGTTTGACTATTGTAAATAATTCTGCAATGAACATATGGATTCTCATATCCCTTTCAAGTAGTGTGTTAGGGTTTTTTTTGGATACTCAGAAGTGGGATAACTGAGTCCTTTTTTTGTCTCTTGTTATAGCCTTTGTTTTAAAGTTTATTTTGTCTGGTATAAATATTGCTTTTTGTTTGTTTCCATTTTCATGAAACATTCCCTTTATTGTCAGTCTGTGTCCTTCAGTATGAAGTGAGTCTCTTGTAAGCAGCATATGTAAGGGTCTTGTTTTCTTATTCATTCAGACACCCTATCTTTTGATTGGAGCATTTACATTTAAGTAATTGTTGATATATATGTAATTATTGCTATTTTATTATTCATACTTTTTATTTTTTTCTTAAAGAAGTCTCTCCAACATTTCCTGTAATACTGGCTTGGTGGTGATGAATTCCTTTAGCTTTTTCCTGTCTGGGAAGCTCTTTATTTGTCCTTCAATGCTAAATGATAGCTTTGCAGGTTAGAGTAATCTTGGTTGTAGGTCCTTGCTTTTCATCACTTGGAATGTTTTCTGCCAATCCCTTCTGGCCTACAAAGTAGAGAAGCTCCAGAAATCAGCTAACAGTCTTAGAGAAATCAACTGACAGTTTTATGGAAGCTCCCTTGTAGGTAACTAATTGCTTTTTTTTTTTTTTGCTGCATTTAAGATTCTCTTTGTCTTTAACCTTTAGCATTTTAATTATGATGTGTTTTGGTGTGGGCTTCTTTGGGTTCATCTCGTTTGGAACTCTCTGCACTTCTTGGACTTGTATGTCTATTTTCTTTGCCAATCCAGGGAAGTTTTCCATCATTATTTTTTGAAATAGATTTTCAATTCCATGCTCTCTCTCTCCTCCTTCTGGTATCCCTATGATGTGAATGTTGGTATGCTTGATGTTGTCCTAGAGGCCCCTTAAACTATCCTAATTTTTTTAGATTCTTTTTTTCTTATTGCTGTTCTAATTGGGTGTTTTCTACTACTTTGTCTTCCAAATTTCTGATTCAGTCCTCTGCTTCATCTAATCTACTGTTGATTCCTTCTAAGATATTAATCATTCCAGTTATTGTGTCCTTCATTTCTGACTGGTTCTTTATGTTTCCTATCTCCATTTTAATGTTTTCTATCTCTTTGTTAAAGTTCTGAGTTCGTCTTCTCTTTTCCTAAGTCTGTTGAGCATATATAACCACTTATATATAACCTTATAACCACTGTTTGAACTCTGCATCTGGTAGATTCCTTGTCTCCATTTGTTTAGTTCTTTTTCTGGAGCTTCGTTTTGTTCTTTCATCTGGGACATGTTTCTTTGTCTTCCCATTTTGGCTGCCTCTCTGTTTGTTTCTGTGTATTAGGTAGGGCTGCTGTGTCTCCCAGTCTTAGTAGCATGGCCTTATGTAGTACATGTCCTGTGGGGCCCAGTAGCACAGTCTCTCTGGTTGCCTGAGCTGGGTGCTCCAGGAGTGTTCATTGTATGGGTTATGTGTGCCCTCTTGTTGTAATTGAGCCTTGGTTGCTGTTTGCATGTCAACAGGAGGGATTGACCCTTGGGTTGATTGGTTGTAAGGACTGGCCAATGATTACAGTGGAGGAGCTGTTATACAGGGGCTGATTCACTTTAGCAGGGCTTTGGTGCCTGCCTAGGCTGCCCTTCGGGTGTGTTGTTCTTGGATGTGGCCCCAGGTTGTGCTCTGGCTCAGACTGAAGCTGGTAACTTGGCATGCTGGCCCCAGGGCCTCCTGGGAGGGGTCCTGCCAAAGGCCCAAGTTCAGCTGCAGCTTGTGCCCTGCCCAGGGCCACCTGGCATGAGCCACCAAACAATCCACTGATGGCTACCACCCACGCTTGTCTTGGATGTGCCTTGAGAAGCCAAGCTGCAAACTGAGGCTGGCTGTCTCTAGTACTGGGCTTGTGGCTGCTCAGCAAGAGGTATGGGGCACACTGAGGCCAGATGCTACTTTTTAAGGTTTTGCAAATCTTTGAGAGAGTTTAGGATAGTTTGCAGCATGAGCCAAGATAGGCCATTTGTATGGAAAATCCACTAGAAGTGGCCTGGGTGGGCCCACAAGTTGGGTGAGGCAGGGTCTCAGGGAATCACCTGGGCAGGACAACCAGTGTTAGCCAGGCTGATGGAGATTCAATATGGCAGCTGCGTTTGTCTGCACACAGGGTGTGGGGAAGATTCAACAAAAGAATAGTGGTTTTAGCCAGCACTTCTGTCTCAAAGAAAGTTGCCCTTTCAACCCTCACCCTCAGAGCAAATGAGTTCATCAGTGAGTAAGTCCATGTGTGGGCCCCTTATGAAGAATGTCTATGACTCCAGCAGCCTTCTAGCTGGTTTTCACAGCCAGAAATTGTGGGGACTTCTCTTTCTGAAACTGGAACAACCCTGGGTTGGGGAGCCTGATGTAGGGCCAGGACCCTATTCTCCTCTGGAGGGACCTCCACAGCCGAGATATTCCTCCTACTTCTTAACTGCCACAGGTGGGTGTGGTACTAGCCCATTCTGTATTTTTGCCCCTACTACCTACCAGTCTCAAGGTGGCGTCTTCTGTGTGTCCCCAGTTGTAGGACTACTGTTCAGCTAGACTGCAGATGACTCCAAATTATGGCTGTTCTGTGGTTTAGCTGTAATTTTGTGTGGTTATGAAAGGAGGCAAGCACAGCATTTACCTCCTCCACCATCTTGACCAGCAGCTTGAAAAGACTATTCTTTCTATGATTGAATGGTATTGGCGTAATTGTAAAAAATCAAGTGACTATAGATGTATGGGTTTATTTTTGGACTCTCATGTCTATTGATCTATATGTATATTCTTATGAAAGAACCACATGGAAGACTATATATAGCTTTATAGTAAGTTTAGAACTCAGAAGGTGTGATTTCCTCTTTTACAAGATTGTTTTGACTATTCTGGGTCTCTTCTAAATGAATTTTAGTATTAGCTTGTCCAATTCTGCAAACAAGGCATTTGTAATTTTGATAGGGGTAGCATTGAATTTGATAGGAATCTAGATCAATTAGGGAAATACTGTCATCTTAACATTAAGTCTTCCAATCAATGGGTACAGTATGTGTTTTCATTTACTTAAGTCTCCTTTCTTTCAGTGTTTTATAGTTTTCAGTGCACAAGCCTTACACTTCTTTGGTTTAATTTATTAAGTATTTATTCTTTTTGCTGTTATTGTAAATGGAATTGTTTTCTTAATTTTATTTTCAGATTGTTCATTACTAGTGTATAGAAACACACTGATATTTGTATATTAATCTTGTATCCTGCAACCTTATTGAACTTATTTATTAGTTCTAATTGATTTTTGAGAAATTTTTATGGCTTTCTTTGTATAAGGTTATGTCACCTGCAAGGAGAGAGAATTATATTTCTTCTTTCCTTTTCTGTCTTTCTCTTGCCTAATTACTCATCTAGAACTTCTAGTACAATGTCAAATAGAAGTGGTGAGAGTGGACATCCTTGTCTTATTCCTGATCTTAGAGATAAAACTTCCAGTCTTCCACTGTTAAGTATGATGTTAGCTATGGATTTTTCATAGATGCCCTGGATCAGGTTGAGGAAATTTCTTTGAATTCCTAGTTTGTTTGACTGTTTTCATCATGAAAGGGTTGTTGGATTCTAACGATGTGTTTTCTTGAAGAGATAGACGGATTTTGTTATGAGTTGAGTTGTTGTACTGTCTGTGTCAGGAAATACATTTTGTTGAAGTGAATTTCTAAATCTATACAAGATACTAATCAGATTGAAGCCATAGAAGTGCTTGTTGATGGTTTTTACAGTTCGTCAATTGATATACATTTAATGGATTCTAAGAGTATTAAACTGATTCTCTTCATTAACCCAAGTTAATTTGAGTTTGTGTTCACTTGCCTAAAGATGCAGAGACACACATGTACAAAAGAGATAAGATCATTTGTTTCTGTTGGTTGCTTTATTTTAATTCCTCTTTATTACTTAACCTAGCTTCTCACACTCAGATATTCCAGGAGTACTAGGAGAATACCAAACTGTGGATAAAGGCAGGCTTCATCTTCCTTAACAGTCAGTATTAGAGCTGTTGCAGTTTTCTTCCTCTGCATGTCTTGGGAATACCTTGGTAGAAAAGCTTGAGAAGCAGAGAGGCAGTCCATGCTTCCTGGAATTGGGTTTCCTAGCATTTTAAAATCTGCATTTTTCTAGTAAGTACAGGTATCACTGAATTACTGAGATGGGGAAGAAGCCATTTCAAAACAAGACTTGATGCTACAAGACCTGTGGCATCGCTGCAGGAAAATTTTTTTATTTTTGTTAATCCTTTGCGTGCATGGAGTAGGAACATTTGCCTAATAAGTGTTACTACTGTGCTGTGCCCTGTGGGGTACACAGAGATGATCATTGGCTGGTTTCACTCTGGCAGATACCTGTTGAAAAACCCCTCCTATTCTGCTCCAAAGTCCCATTCTTTGGTTTAACTTGAGGGTTCTTTACACAAATACTAAACCCAGACTTTTTAATGTAATCTCTCACCATGAAAATAATAATTCTGAAATTCCTCTAGGAAATTATGTCAGTAAAATAATTGGAGAAGAGTTCAGTATTATCTGTAAATAATACTTCCCCAACGGGTTTGGAAAATCACCTGCAAGATCGAGTTTTCCAATATGACTTTTTGTTTTAAATAATATTTTTTATTTTTAAATTACAGTTGACATACAATATTATATTAGTTCCAGATGTACAACATAGTGATTAGACATTTATATAACTTACAAAGTAATCACCCTGATAAATCTAGTACCCATCTGACACCATACATAATTATTACAATGTTATTGACTGTATTCAATCTGACCAACTTTGAATGGATAGAGCCTTACTGGCATTTTTTTTCATGAGTAATATTGCTAATGTAGTATTTGACTGGATACTTAACAGCTTTCTGATTTTGTATATATACCCCAAAGGCCTATGGCTAATGGTTATATTTCAAATAAATCTCATGAATGTGCTGGACGAATGTTAACAATCTTCAAATCTAGTTATCACCCAAGATTTGGAGTATGCTACATTTGTAATGTTATATTTTTACTAAAATATTTAGGAAAAAGGTTTTAAAGAGAGGTTTACTTTGCTACAAATGTAAAATAAATATTTTCAGTGCTATTCATAGCAAATATTCTTAGGAATAGTAGGATTCCTAATTACTAGTTATTGAATGCTTGAATAATGGCTACAATTTCTAAAATTTATAGAGTAGTGAAAGTTATGGCAACTTTTTCATAAAAAATAATGTACTCATGTTTTAGAATTCTTTTATTTTTGCCTAATGCTTTCATGAAGTAATCTGAAAATAAATCTGACCCTAATTGGTCATCCAAAAAACCAAAATTTGCTGAGGAAACAAAATGTATAACTAGCAGTAACTCAAAAATATATCTTTTTTTTTTTTAATTTATAGGTTCATTTGTTACAGGGGATATGTAGGTCACCAGAGGCAATGGGCATTTATTATAAAGACACAGCAGCAGCTGCCTGACATCTGATGTCTCTCTTCCTGCCTCTCGGGGTTGGCATCACTTTTGGCAGTGCGGCATCTCTGCACCTCCTCCAGTATCTTTTCCACTTGATATCTACTGGTTGATTTTCTTTCTTTTTCCTGTTCAAATTCCAAAGCAGCATTAGCTTAACCTTACCATCGCCTGGATTGAGAAGCAGTTTTTCAAGCCAGTCCCCCTGGCTTGGGGGAAGGAATCTTTTTGAGATGGGGAAATTGTTGTGGGCAGGGCAGTTTCCTTTAGAAGGAGATGTTGGAAGTGCCATTATGTGGTCTGCAGAGACAATGCACAAAACCACACCCTGGGCCACCACATTTATGGCATGTTGCTGATTACACGTGATGAACAGGAGGTAGCAAGTTCTTTGTGATTGGCCTTGTCTAGTGTACTCAGAGTAGAAAACTGATTTACCCAGAGCTTCAAATTGCTGTTATGATTAGCCACAGTTACAACAAGAGTGACTCATTCAGTGGGCAGAAGCTGTGGCTGATGTGTGGCTGTCTCTAGAAGTGCGGGTGTTTGAAGTCAGTGGTCTGTTCAGTTAATTACTAAATAAGCAGATTTCTAGATCACTTGAAATGAAGAAGCACTTGGTATTTAGACTTACAGCTCCTCTTTTCCCTCCCCACCTTTAACCAATGTTAGGACATTTTTGCAAAGGAGCAACTATCTGAGTTTGGTGCCAGTGAAAACTTGAGGGTGCTCGTGCCTAATTTGTAGGAATCAGCAGGAGACCCCACAACCCGCAAACGCATCATGCCTGACATCATTATGAAAGTGGAATTTGGGTTGCGGATCTAATTCTGTACAGCTGTTTTAATGGAAACTTACATTCATCCATCTACAATCTTAAGTTCCTTTTCATCTTGTACAATCAATAATGAGGTTACCAAAAAATTTGCTCTTGAGTTTTCCAAATTTTGGATTTCATTTGTCTCTATTGTTATAATTTATTCAGTTATGTAGTCTAATCTTCTGAATCCCACTTTGTTTCGCTTATTTTAATCTAATTTGGAAACTTAATATGCAATTTCTGCTTAACTTCCCCTCAGAACAGTATTTTTCTAGAGTACTTGATTAAATTATTAGGTGAACATATTTACAGTTTTTTTCTCTTAATGTCACTAGAAGTTTGGCAGAGGAAACAAGTGCAGTAATTGTCAAACTTTTCAAAAATCTCCCTTGTCATTAGTTTTCCTTTACATTTAGGCATAATGAATACTATTTTCATTTTAAGAAAAACATTTTTAATGTGAGTATATTTAGTAATTGTATATTTTCACCGAATGACATTGCATCAAACTGTTCAATAACTAAAAATACACACTGACTATAATTTTTTGGACTAGAGCAGAAATTTGGGGTATAGTTTTTCCACTTTCTGTAGTATCAATCATTTTTCACTATTTGGGCCCAAAAGAGATGGCTTACATGTTAATGTACCTAATGGCCTATGACTTAAATTTATCTTTTCTTTAATTTTATATAGCCATTGACTAGACATATCCAAAGATAAACTATTAAACTGTTTCTAACTTGAAAGTAAAGAATAGATCTACTTTTGTAAAGGTCACAGAATGTAGATTTTTAAATATAGTATACATGCCAAGTTATGGATTATATTTAAATTACTTAGATAAGGGGTAAATATGTCTGTTTTACACTAAAAAGTACTTTACATGTTCAAGCATTTTTATATCACAATGGATCAGTTTTATGGTGAAATATGATAAGAAAAATTTTTATTTGATGTATTTTAAACTTTGCTTATTGCCTTGTTTCAATTTTGCTCAATAAACTCATCTAATGTCACTATCTCTCATGAGACCAATTCCTCTCTCTTTAGTTCAGAATAGCTTGAATTTTCGTACATTTTTGCTGTTTTCAGGAACCAAGTTGAAGTAGCCTTATATCAAAGGTTAGCCTTATGTAGAGAGCCTTACTGCAAAAATTTTAGAGTATTTAATTTCTAGTATATTTTCTAGAATTCAGAATCTTGGATATTTCTGGACATATAAGAACTTTGAGAAGAGTTCTCTATTTAGTTATGAGTAAAATATGTTAAGTACCTTAAGGATATCTTTACACTTTCTGACATTTGTATTTATGTTGTTATACCTCAGTTTTTTGTTGAATTTTGTACTGTCATGTGATAAAGTTCACTAATGGATAAATTGCTATATATGTATATGATAAAGATACTTGCCTTAAAATAGAGCATTTCTGTTTTGCAGTCAGTGGTTAAATTGTCTATGCAGTTACTCTTGTTTCTGTGTGTCCAGTGAATGCAGGCCTGCCAAAGTCCATGAAGGTAAGAATGAAGATGAACGTTTTTATTGTTGATAATCTGAACCTGTATTAAAAAGTATTTTTGACATGTAAAGATTTTATGGAACAAATAATATGTATGTTGTGTGTCATTTACTGCTAAAGATAGCAAGTGGGTAAATAGATAAAATGTGTATTGCTTTTAACCATTATTTTTAATGGGAGTAGTGATTCAAATGTGTGTATGATTAGTTCTACTACTTCCACTATGTATACATAACTACTGCTAATTGTCATCATTAATCACCACTGCATATATCATGAAGGGATCAGATGTACTGTATTAACCAATAGGGAAGGTAATTTGAATGGTAAAGATTGTATTATAGCTTGGGATTTAAGGTAATAACTTTATTGTTTGGAAGTCTTTTAGGAATAATGATTTAAATGGACGCAGCTTTTATCTTCTAACAAAAATATTCTTAAAATCAGCTCAATTTATGTGGCATAATTTTGTTTTCTGCTTTAATGTGGGATAGATCAAGTATGCAATTATATGTGTCATAGCTTTTTATTCTCAGCTGTGTGACTTATATATTTATGTCAGATCTTTAATAATACCTATAAATGTATATCAAATATTTAATTAATTGGTGGTTGAAGCTTTTTAGCATCTTTAGTCCTTAAGGGAATAACATTTTATAAAAAATTAACTTCATTATGATATAAATATGTTGTAAGTACATCTGAAAAAAATCTGTACAGCTTGAAATTTGAATAGTTAATAAATTTTGACTTTGAGAACCACCTACTGCTGATACTAAATACACGTTACTATCTGTTGAGTTGACTACATTAATTAGTGTAATTCATTCTTGGTGGACTTATTTCCCCTTTGTTCTGCCAAAACTTCACTTTGCAATAAACTAATGGTGGATGAAGCATAACAGGTGTCTCCTGGCTGTGACAATACCTCTGATGGTCACATGGCTTTGAATCAGTCATTTGATCTTCCTCTGACCTGCTTTCACATTCTTTTTCTCTCTTTTTCACTACTCCTGTTCTCTGTGGTAAGAACATAAATAATCTTCAGGAGGTAAGTTTCTAGGCGATAATGATGGGGGGTATCTATAGACACATAACATGTGTTGAGTTGAATCAAAAACCTTGGAAATTGTACCTTCTAAATGCTGTTGCCTGTGTACAGTATGTTCTCAGTGACACACATGCCTGCCAGACCCTTTCAGTTTTCCTAGTGAAAAGGCTGCATGACCCTCCCATCCTTCCCTCCATCCTTCATCTTTTGCCACACTCTACATCCCTGACTTCCTGGAGGAAATGAATTCAGATTTGACGTTCTTATACTCCAGTGGCTCTTTAATTTGCATGGTGTCTCATCCTCACGCTCAGAAGCACCTTGCTCTGGCACTGCCGACAGCATGGTGGAGTCATCCCCAGGATGGAGGCCAGTGGCACCTCGGGCAGGGATTTCTTGCTTGTCCTGATTGTCTCTGTGGGCCCTGGCAATAGGCTTAATTGCGATAAGAGCCCCTCCAGGAGTAGATGCAAGGACTTCTGAGGATAGAGATGTAAGTACCTTCCTGGACAGCTGTTGAGCCAGGGTCCAGTTTTCACTCCAGGGTCTCTGTTGACTGAAGTGGAAAGCGGTCCAGTCTGCCCAAATGCTGAGGCAAGATTTCCTTTTATTTATTGCTTTTAAAGTTATTGCTTCAAGAGTTGGGCATAAACTCTAGAACAGTAGGGATCACAAGAAACTTGTGATAATTACATTTAAGATAGGAATCCATTCATCAGGTAATACTTATGTGCTGTTAATCAGAGTGATGATTTCTAAGCCACAGGGTTTGCTTTTCAACAGAGTTTTTCTTTATTTTTGGAACTAATCAGGATTTTGTTTTAAGGAAAAATAGTAACAAATGTCAGACTGAATATTACATGGTTGGATTATTTTTCACAAGTTTAAAAGAATTACAAACCAATGTGCATGATTGAAATGTTTGATATCTGAAGATGTTTTGGTAAAAGAAAAAAAGAAAAGAAAAAACAAAACAAAACAAATGAAGAATTTTCAGAGGGTTTTTCACCCCCTATTTTTCACTGATGCCTCAAGTCGAGAAGGCAATATAGATAAATCATTCAGAAGTTCCATTGTCTCCATCCTACATAAATCTTATGCCGGTTCTGTGAATGTACTTCTTCATTTGTGTTAGGCTGTGAGTACAGTGAGGTTCTGATGAATGTTTGGCCAAAAATGGGTTTTGGCACTCAACTACTAGAGCAATGTAACCTTTTCAAGGCCAAAGAATTTTTTTGTGTGTGGGTGGTCCTTCTGTCTATTAAAAGTGTTGAAGTAAGTGTTTCTACTTTGCTAAGTTCTAAAGAATTTGTGGAGCTTGAGGTGGGGGGTCTTGAGGAAGCAGAGGGGCCTGGGGAGAGAACTTGATTTTACTTAGGCAGTGAATTCTTTTATTAGAGCTATGTAGGAGAGCTTGGACACAATTTAAAAATAAACCGATTTTTTAAATGTATAAAAATAGTGTAATCCACATACTAGAGAATATAGAAAACAGGAAGAGAAAAAATAAGCACATGTTCCTCTATCAGTATAACTACTTACTGTCACCACTTGGCTTTATTTTCTTCCTCTTACCTCATTTCTCTTAGTGTTGGGCCCTAGACACACATGTAGAAGACATATTCTCTGTCCTTACAGAGCTCCTGGTGGGGAAAGAGACTAGTAGTAAACCGTTAAAGAGGTCTAAGGGTGGGGTAAAAGTTATAAAATGGATCCCAGAGGACCAGTCACTTCATTCAGCTCAGGAGTCAAGGAAAGCTTCCTGGAGGAGTGATTTTTAAATTTGGTTCAGGGAGACAGACACTTAAGGATTTACAACACTTACAGGGTTCAGTATATACCAGAGCAAGAGGATGTGGCTTGTTCTGGCAACTGCACTTGGTTGGTCCCTTGCCCAGAGAAGAGTGTGTGAGGACCAGATTAGGAAAGGCCTCATGTACCGGCCAAGAAGGTAAGCTTTACATTGAGGGCAGAGAGCCACTGAAGGACCTAAGTCAGGGGAATGACCTTGGCAGGGGTTTGTCCTTGAGGAGGATCACTCTTTCAGCTAAGTCAAGAGTAGAGAGACTGGGGACAGAGGGACCATTTATGAAACTATTGTGATCATCATCCAGGTAGGAGGAAGTGATGAGAGAGGATTTAATATCAAAGAGATACAAGGAGAGAGTAAGTATCTTTTGGTGGGAAAGAGTTAGTTCCATTTGAGACTTACTAAATTTGAGGAGCCTGGGTGGCATCCAAAGGGAAGTATCCAGCAGGCTAGTGACTCTGTGCCTTGAGCCCTGGGGAGAGGTTTGACTTAGAGTCATCCAAATGGTCAGGATTTGGAAATCCTTGACACACAGATGTAAATAGAAGCTTATGTGGAATAAGATATGAAAGAAATTTCTCTGCAAGAGAGTACTAAGAGAACAGATGCAGTAACCTGGGCTCAGGTCCAGGAGACTACCAAACAGGACAAGAGGAGGAAAGGAGGTTAAGGGGTCCAGCAGGGAGGAGATGTTAAATGCTTTCCCACAGGCAGGTGAGTGGAAGACTGAAACGTAATCATTGGATTCAGCAACTAGGCTCCCTGGGGGACTTTGGAGAAAGCCACTGTGGTGGCTTAAGACACAGTTGCAGGTTATAAGCTTCTTCATAAACATGGTTGTAAATGCTGTGGACGTATAGAATGGCATCAACATTAGTCTGTGAACTTTCCCCCGTTATTGTCAAATCTCCATAGTCATGACTTTTGACATCTTATGGGTGTACCAGAATTTGTCTGTTTCCTTAGGATAAGGTTGCCTGTTTTTTGGCTTCTCTAATATGCTGCGGTGCTGATTTCTGATTGGGGTGTACTGATTTGCAGTGTTATCATCAAGGAACTGATGAGCTCAATTTCACCACACCCTCATCAGCATGGAATTTTACCTTATTAAATTATTTTCCTAATGTATATCGATGACCAGTGGCTATTCACTGTGTTACCAATTGCTGTGTCTGATAGTCATTTTTAGTCTATAGCCAACCAGATCAAACAACACGTATTAGAGGATTGCAGGTTTCAGAAGGAAACAAAAAAACAGACTTGTCAAATCATTCTGACTGGTGCTGGGGGGCTGGCTACTCTTGCAGTGTTTTCCTGGTTAAGATGCTTCATCTTGCTGGGTCTCTTTCTGGACTAAGAGAATTTATTGATGTTTTCCGAGGTTCTTTCCAATTCTTAGATTTTGGGCTATTTAACTCTGTTCTCCTTATGCCTCTTCCAGTGCCTAAGAGTATAGGTAAGGCCTATGGCTGGCCTCAAATAAATACCAAACTAAAACTTTGGTTATGATCAGAAAATATATTCGGCCTTAGAGTACAAAGATATTACCAATAGAACAATAAGGACACTTAAGTATGTTCATTAAGAACATTATAAATTATAGATAATCAAAAAGAAGAAAATTAAAATCATCTATATTGCTGTTACTATTCTTCTACCCTTCTCTCCAGCTAACTCCCACTTAC
This sequence comes from Eidolon dupreanum, assembly GCA_028627145.1. Classification (NCBI taxonomy): domain Eukaryota; kingdom Metazoa; phylum Chordata; class Mammalia; order Chiroptera; family Pteropodidae; genus Eidolon; species Eidolon dupreanum. The sequence continues at coordinate 83,080,368 of CM053515.1, forward strand.
CTTTAGGTCTTAGTGTAAATATCCCTTTCTCAGAGGGTCTTGTTGACCCCTGTAATAGATTAGGTTCATTAGATGTACCATCATCCTATTGGCCCTTTTTTATTATAATCACTTCTGAACTATATATGCATCATCAGAACAGTGACCTTGTATGGGTCATTAATTACTATATCACTAATACCTAGCACAGAGGCTAGCTCAATATTTGTTGAATTCATAAACTCAGATAATTCTTTTTTAAAATATTGTGGCATTTTCCTTTCGTGCTTTTTCTCTGTGTATATATACCAAGATGTTTTTTCCTTCCAAAAATGAGATTAGTTTACACCACTGTTTTGTTTTTTTTCACTCTCATGGAGTCATTTTTGCATGGTCTCCTGGTTTTGTGATGACCCGCCCTTATCACAAAATAGTCCCTTTGTTTCTAGTAACACACAGTTGAGCAATGGCTGATCTGAGTTAAAGCTGGGACTTAAAGGATTTAACTAATTGGGCATTCAGTTAAAAAGGGTCAAATTGTCTAAATTGATCAGTTGTTGGAAAGGTCAAAATGATTTATCACTGTGGATGGTGGTCCCACAGGGACCCAGATCAAGCGACCAAGGAGTAAGTATAATGTTAACCAGCCTTTCCAGTTCCCTTTCACATACGTGATGCTGCTTTGTCTTTGCAGTGATCCTGGAAGGTAGGCATTATTAAGCCCCTTTTACAGATACAGAAACTGTCTGAGGGTAGTTAGATAACATGTCCAAAAGCACACTAGCTCTTTGTGGTTAAGCTAAAATTCAAAACTAGGTCTTCTAACACCGAATCCTTATTTTACGTACACTGCCACATAGTAGTGTGGGGATCCCTGGTTACGATGGCTGGTGGCCTCTGCTCTTGTGAGTCATGTTGGCCTGGAAATCAGTGCTGGGATATAGCCCCAAAGCTTATGACTATTGTCTCCTCAGTGCTACTGTTGGTTAGTTGTGAGTACTTATTTCTACTGTTGCCACTTTGTCCAGCGAGCCAAGAACATGAAATAAATGGGTTACCTTTTAATCAAAGGGCTGAAAGTTCAAGTTGTATTGAATGGAAGCTAAAAGTAGCTGAGTGCTAAGGCCAGGCTTTCCAACTCCGATTTAGCAAACCTTTGATTCAGAATCTCCATTTCCTTGAGTCTAACCTTTTCAAAGGATATTAAGAAGCACCATTTGAACTTTATTCTAATCACCTGGGGAATTGCAGCACATGAGAACTTCTGTGGGCCTGTCAGGAACAGTGTTACACAGTTTGAAGAGCTAAAATCACAGTAGCATTTTCAGTTAAAAATCAAGGGCAGATACACAAGGATGAAGCTGCAACTGAGTATATTCGTAATCACATTTAGACTTGGCAGTGTAGTACTGTAATAAGCTTAAGCTTTGTTCAAAAAAGACCTATTACTAATAATCATTAATCGTTATGAGCCATAAAATCTGATACAGAGGAATAGGAGAACTAAAGGAGAAAAAAAAATGGTGATGTTATGTGTAAGAGTCTTATTTTAGTTTACAGCTTCCCGCAGTGTGATTTAATTTTTAATAAATACTCTTCATTTATGGAAATTCTGCAGCTGACTGTTTAGGGGAGCCACCCTAAGCTTTCACTAATTTTTAAAAATGCATTTGCAGTGATTCATTATTTCTGTTGTTCATCCCCTTTTTATCAAGAGGAAGCATTTATTTTAAGCTCTTTATTAGCTTAAAAATTGCATTAAAATTGTTATGACAAATTTAAAAGAATGTAGGAATATATATAATGAAAAGTAAAATTAAATTAAACCTAAAGGCACCTACTGGCAGTGGTATGTTGTGTAGTATTTCAGGCCTTTTTCTATAATAGCAAATATTTGGCTACTACTCAATCAAGAAAGTAAAGTACAGTAATAAAAGCCAGGAAGGTAGAAACATCTCAAATGTCCATCAACAGATGAATAGATAAATAAAATGTGGTACACACATAAGGGAACATTGCTCGTCCTTAAAAAGGAATGAAATTCTGACATATGCTACGACATGGATGAACCTTGAAAACATTATACTAAGTGAAATAAACCAGACACTAGAGAACAAATATTGTATGGTTCCACTTATACGAGGTTCCTAGAATTGTTAAATTTGTAGAAACAGAAAGTAGAATAGTGGTTACCAGGGACTGGGGGTGGGGAGAGAAGGAATGGGGAATTTTTGTTTAAGGTATAGAGTTTCTGTTTGGAATGATGACATTCTGGAAATGGACAGTGGTCATGGTTGCACATTTTGAATGTACTTCATACCACTGGATTGTACACTTTAAAATGGTTAGAAGGGTAAATTTTATGCATCTTTTGCCACGATAAAAAAAGGAAAGCACAGTGAATATGTAACTTTCACATCTTCTACACACTTAGAAATGATATAAAATACATGATAACAGTATTTTTTAAATGTAGCTTGAAGCTTGTATCAGTCACCTTGGATTAAATTATGCAGTGATGACTAACAACCCCCAAATCTTATTTTTTTACAACCACAAAAGTTTATTTCTTGCTCACATTACATGTCTTTCACAGATTGGCTATGATTCTATGCCATATCCTCTTCATTTTGGGGTGCAGTGTGAAGGAGCAGCTTTTGTCTGGGATGTTGCTATTCTTGCGTCAGAGGAAAAGGAGAAGATGGTGGAAGCATGCAGATTCTTAAAGTTTCTACTTGGAAGTTTCACATTTTATTTTTATTCCACTTTTTATTGACAATGCTAGTTATATGGCCCAGCCTGACGTTATCGGGGTGAAAAGGTATCAGAGTTAGTTGCAACCATGGCAGAAGCTGGAGTCAGATGTCTTAGGCTAGTCACAACTCGAGGGTTGGGAGGAAGTTTTAGTAGTGGCTTCCTGACCCTGGGTTGCTGCTATTAGGATGTATTTTTTAATTCTATTGTCCCTGTGGCAGCATCTGGCTCCCCTCCTTCCTGATGGTGGCATAGTTTGCAGTTCTTCCAAAGGGTCAGTACTATACTGTTCTGGAAGTCATTTCTGGGGGACCCATCCAGAGCTTACTCCTCTAGCCCTTTCAATAATTTTGTAAGCACCAAGTTCCCTTTATTAAAGCAGTGATTCCTATTGCTTGCACTCAGACATGACTGATGAAAAGAGTACTATCAACAATTCTGTGCCAAGAAATTTGAAAACTTGGTTGAATGGATAATTTTTTAGAAAATGCAAATTACTAAAATGGGCCCTAGAAACAATGAAAACCTGAATAGACAAGAATAATAAACTGAATAAGTAGACGAAACTGCCAGCTTGCCTCTCAACTCGTGCCAAGGCTACTAGGCCTGAACGGTTTTATAGGCCAGTTTTTCAAGGAAAAGAGGACCTTTGTGTCATGCGAATTGTTCTAGAGAGAAGAAAAATAGGAAAAGTTACTTCGACTCATTTTGTGAAGAAAGTAGAACTGAATAAGGAGGGGACAAGAAAATTAAAGTCCAATCTCAAGAACATAGATGCAAAAATTCTAATTATTAGCACATTAAATCCACTATTATATTAAAAATTATGATTATGCAGGGTTTATTTCAGGATAATACTAGAATATTTATTAATTAATATGTTAATAGAAAATATATTAAAATTAATTCATAGATTTTTTTGGTGCCAATTTCAAATAGTTTTAAGACATCATATTTTCTGCTTATAATACAGTGCTTATAAGGTGCAATGTTGTTTCCTTTCCCTGTGCACATATTCCAAAATAAAGTATCTGGAATGCCCAGTTAGTTACCTACCAGAGCAGCTCAACTTTAAAACTGCCATGGAATTTGCTACAGATTTAGATCTTTCAAAGTTTTATTGGGTGGAGCAAAGCTAAATCTGTGCTCAGAGTGGCTTAGTCAACCTCTTCAGCAGTGGACACAGAGGAGGCACCCACCACCTGACAGTGGAGCTCCACCCCCCGGGGAATCCCCCCTGCATTCCTCCCGGCCTGTGTGTGCTCCCTGGTGCAGCTTGGTAATGAATGAGAGGGTTGTAGACTTTCTCCAGCTCTTTCTTCTGATGTTCGAATTCTTCCTTCTCTGTAGTCTGGTTCTTATCAAGCCAGTTGATGATTTTGTTACACTTGTCAAGAATCTTCTGTTTGTCTTCCTTGTTGATCTTGCCTTGAAGTGTTTTATCTTCAACAATTGTTTTCATGTTGAGTGTATAAGATTAAGTGAATTCTTGGAAGACACTTTGTCCCGCTGCTTCTCATCTTCGGCTTTGCGCTTTTCAGCTTTCTAGACCATACACTCAATGTCTTCCTTATGGAGAAACACCATATGATTTAAACAGATTCAGTAAAGGCATTTAGCAAGCTTCAACACCCTCTCATAAAAACATTTCTTGGCAAACTAGGAATCGAAGGGGCCTTCTTAACTTGATAAAGGATGTCTACCAAAAAGCCCATAGCAGACACACTCTCTGGTTAAACTTTAGCAGGATTCCCCTAAAGTCAGGAACATGGCAAAGACACCTGTGATTATTACTAGTATATGGCAAGCACTGCATTAGTGGTCCTAGTCATACAATATTACCAAAAAATCCAAGAAACCAGGAAAGCACTGATGAGGGTTTTTGCGAGTTAGCTGAATTCAAGCTCAACATAAAAAAAGGAATAACATTTCTTTGTATGAGAAATAACCAATTAGAACACATGTAAAAAAGAGAGACACCATTAACATTAGCAAGATAAATAAGATACTTAGACAAGAAATGCAAACTCCCATTAAAAAACTATATAAATGCACTTAAAGGACACATAAGAAAAACTGAATAAATCATGTTTATGGGTGGGAAGACTCAGTAATCTCAAAGGAGCCATTCTGTCCAAATTTATAAATTCAGTGCAACCCTTACAAAAATTCTCACTGGATTTCTTTTTGTGGCCCTTTGACAGACATTTCTTAAATTCATATAGAGGATGAATGGTGATGACACACCAAACTCAATTCTGAAAAAGAAGAATAAATACCAGGAGTCCAGGCAATATATGTGTAGCGTAATTTAAATGGTGGATATAGATACAGGAATAAGCTAACAGATGAGTGGAAAAGAACAGAGAGCCCATAAACAGAGCTCAAGTACTGTGAGGTGTATTGTGAGATCTCTGTGTGTGAGAGGTGTGGTCTCACTAATCAGTTGTAAAAGGTGGATGTTTAATAACTGGTAATAGAAAAGTTGGTTTTCTGTAAAAAGATAAAAATAAATCCCTATTCTATACCAAACATAAAAGTAAATTCCAGATGAATTAAAGATCTAAGCAAGAAACACAAATAAAAACTATTAAAAGCAAAGTATTTCTTTAAAAAATACAAAAAAGAAAAATATTAAGGAGAAAAACAATAAATTTAACATCGAAATGTAAAACTTGTAAGAAAAAAAAAGTTCCTGCCCAGAAAGAGCTCCCAGAGATCGGGGGAGCCTTTGTCTCTCCTCTGGACAGCGTTGTTCACAGCACTATGTGTCAGAATCCCTTTCCCATTTCTCCGGGAGCTCTGGGATCCTAGCGTAAGCAGGATTCCTGAGGGTCTGTCCTGTTGGCTTTGAAACTGCAGAATGAGCCCCCTCTCCTGCCTGTAGGATACATGGGAACTTTTCCCCCTCCATCCCCCATGTTTGTGAGGACGTCTGCAGTTTGTTGGCATCTTGTAAATCCCTCACTTGCAGAGCAGAGGGGATAAACCTTCTACTGTTGCAAATTGTATTGTTCCAAGGTCATTTCAGAATTAATAAGCAGAGCACATATGTCAAAAATACCCAGTGTTTTAAATTGTAATGGGGTTTCCTTTGGAAGCAGCTGCTACTTTATTGTGTGTGTGTGTGTGTGTGTGTGTGTGTGTGTGTGTGTGTCCCTCAAGGTTTGAATTCTGCTGGAAGATTGTTTAATTAATTTGGAAGGTTATAATAATTATCAAAGCCATTCTGAGTCTTCCATAATGTGTGTGTCTCAAAAACTTGTGGTAGAAGTTAAATGTATCATTTGGTAAAACCAAATCTTAGTTCCCAGGGCTCCTCCTGGGGGATGCCAGAGGTGGCGATGGACCCCCAAGGCTGAACTGAGCAGAATAAAGGCCACCAGAATGATGGCAAAAAGCCATGGCAAAAAGCACTAACCTCAAGAGTCCATCTCCAAGTGGTATTATCTCACCTTGATTTTTAAAGACAATATCTGCTTCTTAGAGTTGTCCTGGGAATTAATGACTGGATATACATGCAAGTAAACTGCAGATGCTAAAAGGGCCATACAAATGCAAGGTTTCCTAAAACGTAGCAGTTAGTTGGCCATGTCTTCTTAAAACTAGATTCTCTTCTGTTTCCATTATTAAATGAATTCAGAGTCATGAAAGAGAGCTTCAACCACATAGCACTGTAATGTATGTCCTTCATTCATTATTCTATGCAAAGGCTTGAGCTTATTTTTCATACTATTGTTAGTATATGGAACATAAGATGTTGCATGTCACCTTTATACCTAATATGACAGTACTTTCTCACGTTATTTAATTCTCTGTAAATCTGTTTTCTTTTTCTTTCAATATAACTTTTTGATTATGTAAAGCATGATTACAAAGTTGAAACCATATAATAGGGTGTGTGTGTGTGTGTGTGTGTGTGTGTGTGTGTGTGTGTGTGTATATATATTTCAATCCCTTTCCTCTCTACTCTGTTCCCTCCTTCCACCATTTGCAGCCATTTTTATTTGTCAATGATTTGTCTTTCCAGTGCTTACATATATTAGTACTTTTCATTCCTCTCACCTGAAAAATAACATACCTTGCTTTTTTTCCCATTGAACAGTGTATCCAGAGACTATCGCATATCAGCATTTACAATTTTTCTTCATTGCTTTTTATGGCTACCCAATACTCCATTGTGTGTCTGTAGTTTATTTGATCAGTTCCTTAAACAATGGACATTTAATTTCTTTAAATTTTATACTATCACAAATAATGCCCCAGTGAATGACCTTGTGTAAATGTAATTTTGAATAGTTACAGAATGCGCCTAACCTCACCTGTCATCAGTTTTTAAAGCAGTTGTGTGAAACCCCATTCTGTATTCTTCTGCTGAATTCTGAATTTTCTCTGCTGAATCATACCTCAGTGACCCCAACTTCAATCTCCCTGCTCTGAACTTGAGGCTTGGGCACAGGCTCTCCAGGATTAGAATCTTGACTTTCCCAGGGGTCTCAAATTGGTTCCTCCCCAGCTCTCACTACCCACTGTGGACCCAGGTAGAAATGCCTGCAGGAAACCCCCTCCCTCACCAGCTTCCTTCTGGAGGAATTTGCAGAGGTCACACCACAGGGCTTGTGTGTGCGTGTGTGTGTGTGTGTGTGTGAGTGTGATTCTTGGATTGTTTTTTGCTTGGTTTGGTTGGTTGGTTTTACGTTTTATTACGAAAATTTTGAAAACACAGGAAAAGAGAAAGAATAAGAATGAAAGCCCAATACCTTCCCTCACCTGGATTAAAGAATTGTTAACATTTTGCTATATTTGATTCATCTCCATATACTTTTTCTGAGCTATTTTAAAGAAAGTTATAGGCATTATATATGCTCTACATCTGAATACTTCTGCATATAACTGAAAAAAGCACATTCTCCTATATAAACACCATTATCACACTTAACAAAATAAACAATAATAAAAAAGTAAACTAATTTCCTAGTTTCTAATACCCAGTCCATATTCAAATTTCCCTACTTGTTCTGAAAGTGTCTTTTTAACTTATTTTGTAAACAAGAATCTAATCAAGTACCACAAATTGCATTTAGTTGTTATGTCTCTTTGTATCTAGAACAAGTACCCCTCATCCCCCTTTTTATTTTTCATCAAACTGACTTGTTAACAAGGCCTGGCTAATTGTGATATGTCCCACACCCTGGATTTGTCTGATTGTTTTCTCGTGGTTTCTCTGACATTGTTCCTTTATCCCTTGTATTTCTTTCCTTTCTTTTTTTTTTTTTTTTAATTTTATTCACCCAACATGGTCTCAGTTTGTTTTGCTCTCCTTCCCCTGAGAGGTTTCCTCTAATGATCCCTGCTGATGATTTTCTTTTCTATGGGTCCTGTCCTTGCTGGCTGGGTCCTATCCTTAGATGTCCCCTGATGTCATAAGTCTCATCCCCCATGAAGATGTGTCCAGTTTCCTGCCTTAAGGGTATACACCTGGGAGCCAGTGGAAGAAGGAGTTTGGGGCTTTGAACATTCAACACATAACCATTCTTCAATCCCTTGTGTTCCAACTGAAAACATGGTGCTTGTCATTTCTCAGACCAGAGGCCCTTTATTCTCTCCAGAAAACAAACCTCTAGTCTTCTGCTGGGGTAGGGGAGAGACTCCCATCTGGGGTAGCGGGGAGACTCCAATCTGGGGGTCGAACTGCTTCTTCAGCAGCCTGTCCCCAAATCCTCCTGCTTTCGGTTTTCTTGGAACCACCTATATCACTCACCTGTATCACTTTTCCATCTACTTTCCAGCTCCCAAAGTATTGTTCCTGTTGTCTCTTCCCCTGTCATCTTTGTCCATGTGGGTTTGTATACTTTACAAATTCCTTTATTGATGCTTTGGAAGAGTGTGAGGAGGGATCAAGAGTAATACAAATATTCATCCACCAGCTTTATCTGTTCTCTTATTTAGAAGAATGCTTTCTTTGGTCCGATGAGCATTTTGGTTGAGAAAGACTTGCCCCCAGCAATAGCAGGGCCCCTGGGCACTCATACAGGTGAGGGCATTGCCAAGGGGAAGCTGAATTGCCCAGCATCACACTGAGAAGAAATTTGAATTGCTTTGTGAGAAGTCTGAAACTAGGATTAAAGAGGATAATGTGAGACAGGTGCAGGTATGACAAAGGTCTAGAGAGACAGCTAAAGTGATGCCAGTGAGTTAGTGCACAAGGAGGGAAAGGTAGCTGATAAAAACTTTCCTGTGCAAAGGTCTGGCCATGAACTTTGGAAAAGATAAACCTAATATTCAACTTCAGGTTGTTTGTAGTGCTGTGGTGGTGTGGCAGAGTCTGATATCTCTCCCTACATTAACGCTTCCCTTTCTTTTTCATGGTTTTTAGCTGGGCATATTATCACCTGGAATAAAGAGCACATTTCCAAGCTCCCCTTGCAGCAAGTCATGACCATGTGACCCAGTTCTGATTACTAAGTTATAAGAAGTGTGACCAAGCTCAGGCCAACAAATATAAGCTGAGGTATTAGGTCGAAATCCTAGGAAGGCTAATTAAAGGAGAGCTAACTCAGCTGGGATAACCTCTTTTTGCCCATATGCCTCTCTGCCTTCTTTTAGACTGCAATTTAGGTGCAATGAATGGAGATCCAGCAGTTATCTTGTGTTATGAGGCAAACTTAAGGAGAGAACAGAAAGATAGGATTCTGGGTCTGGTAATACCACAAAGCTGCTATACCAGCTCTGGACTGCTTACTTTTGGACTTTTTTTTTTTTTTTTTTAATGTGAAAGAAAAATAAAAATTGGGGCGGGGGGGTTTCATCTTGTTTTATGGTAACAATCAGGTATCACATGCCAAGTAGTGTTCAGAGTGCTTGGGTTATATACTAATTTAATCTTTATACAAGCAACCCTATAAGGTAGGTATTATTATCTCTGTTTTACAGATGAACAATGAGACACAGAGAGATGAACTAATTGGCTTAAAATCGCATGGCTAGTAGAGGTTAGTCAACTAGACAGTCTGGGCTTGTGAGCACCGAGCTATACTGCATAAATGTGGCCAGATCCACCCCTCACTGGTACAGTCGTACAGTACCAATCTGGAATCTGCCACCCACCACAGTCATGTGTTTTTGGTGAATTTCAGTATTCCCGTTGAATGATTTACAAGGCACGCAGCAGCAAGCACACTGCCACCCACCTCCCCAACCCCCCAGTTACCTGTCCCCTGATGTTGGCTGATTTGAAGACAGGAGACCCTGGAGTTTCAGGTTGTGACTAGGGTGGTGTGAACAAAGGCCCGAGGAGAAGCAGAGACTGTGGGTAGGAACCAGGTAACCTGGAAGGGCAAGGAGATGTGGGCTGCAGCATAGACCAAGAGCAGATTTCCCCAAACACATTAGAGGAAGGTGGTAGAGACACTTGCGTTCATGCCCATAAAGTATTTCCAACATTTAGCATCATTTCCTCCAGACTGATTCCCAGGCATGAGCTTTGGTATATCTTGTTTTCATTTGAATTGAAATGAAATTTTAGATGTTTAGATGTTCATCAGCAATTCTAGATGTTCTACTCATTATGAATAAAACGATCCCCACAGATTCTGCTGTATTATCTCCCTGGTAGGTAAAATTAGGAGCTGAATTTCAAGATACTAATAAGACTGCTTGGCACCATAAAGCCATCTTTATTGGTTGAATTTATCAAAGACAAGAGATATAAAGTGTTAAAAAGAGGTATTCACTCCTTTGATCAATGAGGAGGCACAGAGGTACAGCTCGCTCTTTCTTTCTTTCTTTCTTTCTTTCTTTCTTTCTTTCTTTCTTTCTTTCTCTCTCTCTCTCTCTCTCTCTCTCTCTTTCTTTCTTTCTTTCTTTCTTTCTTTCTTTCTTTCTTTCTTTCTTTCTTTTCTTTCTTTTTGAGGTACAGCTTTCTGAGGAAGCCGTAGTGAGAAATTTGGGTTGTTCATGTTGCTACCTTATCTCTCTGAAACTTTCAGTACCCAGGGGCGTAAATTCCAGTCCTGGGTCCCCAAGCTGATTTAAGTATGCCAACCTTAAGGACAACTTTGCAAGCTAGAAGGTGCTTAGGACTCAGTTTGAAAACTCAACCTAATTAGCTGTGAGTTTTGGGGGCTGAGTTAGGTGAGTCAGTTTATCCTGGGTCCTTAGGCAGATCTCAGGGGCTTATCTCCTTAGTCACAGAAATGAAAATTGAGGAGGGTGAGCTTTCTGTGGGGGATGCCATAAGGAGAATATAGGATCAATAACTGCATCTTAGAGATGCTCTTCTGCTCTGATTTCCCCCTTATTCTTAATAAAGACACAAAACACAGTGAAGCAAATAGGCCCTGCATTTGGAATGTAAACCACATCTGGTAGAGCCACCCTGGGAGAAAACAATGGTTAGCAGCTCTCACCAGAAAAGCCCTTCTAGAGGATTCCCCAGGAGAACTGTCAGCTGGGCCCACAAACTTCCGCTCTGAATGAGGGGGATGTCAACAGCCTGGGGGAAATCCTGAGCCCAAGCTGGACTGCCTGGAGAAATGAATAGGTGTCCCCGAGGAACCTTGCTGAAAAGGTTCCAAATTGGACTCAGAGAAAATGAAAATACAGGTATATCAGTCACAGTTTCAGATATATTTGGAGCTTAGAAGACAACTAGGCCTACAAATGCTGATGTGAGAGTTGCCCTAATAGCTCACTAAATATTTGTTAAGGTTTTGAATCACTTCAGAGAAAGGGGCCTTCCTAAGGAAGAACAGATTTTCACATAGGCAGTTCTGAGAAAGGCACAGAGCTGTTCTGCTGGATCGAACTGGCCTTATTCCAGGGAATATGATAAACAGCCCAGCAGCCTTTCTTCTCAGCTTTTATTTTCTCCCTCCTGATCATTCCGTGTTTCATGACTTCTTGTCCCTTCATTCACTTTTACCCCTGGGGATGGGGTCACAGAGTAATCAGGGATACATCCAGGCACAGATCCTTGTTCCGCATTAAGGAGAGCACATCGCAGAGCCATGGAAAATGAAGCAAATCATTCATCTAGGACAGCTTGGAACAAATCATTCTCTGAGCTCTGCACCCACCATTCATAAACGAATCCAGAGCCTTGCTACAGGAGCTTAAAAGATTTTATTCCTAATCCATTTTTTTCCCCCAGAGCTTTGGAAATATGGCTCTATAATTTAATGATTACAGGAGATGAGCAAAAGAATGAACTAAATAAGACAGCATCAGCCTGCTTTGTAATGAAGGGCCAAATTTTCCAAATATAGAGCAAAATCCAATTGTGGGGCTGTTTATGTCCTTGCATTACACTGGCATGAGAGACCCTATGGGAACACACGAATGCCCTTTGCTACATAAAGAGCCTTCTTCTTGGCTCTTTGTAAAGTTTGGGGAAATAAACCATAATGGCCAAATTTTCTAAATCACCCTCACTGCCCTGTGCAACAGTAACTTTGTTGATAGAACAAGCATAGGCTGGAGCAAGTCATGCCCTGAAGCAGTGAGCAATAACTATTAGTTAGTATTAGAGACAGCAAGCCCCCATAACACCAGGGACTTTCCAGTGGTCGATAAAAAGTAAGATTTAGAAGTGATGCCACGTAAAACACAATGCAGTGTACTGGATGGAGATCTGGAATGGTGAGAGGATCTCAGTGGAAAAACTGGTGAAATGTGAATAAAGCCTGCAGTTTAGTTAACAGTAATGCACCGATGTTAATTTCTTATATTTTGATGAATACACTGTTGGTTGGATAGTACATTAATGTCAGGAGAAATGGTGGAGGACATATAGACACTACCAGTATCTTGGCACTATTGTTGCAACTTTTCTGTAGACAAACATTTTTTCCAAAATAAAAAGTTTATTTAAGAAAAAAAAAATGAGGCAACATTTTCATTTGCTATTTGTGGGAATATAAATGGGTACAAATATTCTAACACTACTTGTGAAAGGCTTTAGAAGTACGCATGCCCACTGACCTATAATTTCACTCCCAGGAATTTGTCCCAAGGAAATAGTCAAGGGTGCTCATCCTAGCTCTTTCTGAGAAGGGGAAAGTTAGCTCTGAACTAAAAGGCGAAAATTAGGAACTATAGGAACCATGATGTAGCCACACTGAGGAATTTATGAAGTTATTAGAAGCAATGTTGGAGAAGTAAATTTGATGATGTGGAAAGATGGTCACCATATATTAAGTGAAAAAATCAGGTTGCAATGTATTCCTCATGGTATGATCTCTTTCTTAAATCTATGTGCTTAGAAGAATGGGAGAAGATATACCAAAATATAAAGAGCAGCTTCTCTAAGTGGGTGAAATTGTGGGTGCGATGGACTGAATTGTGTCCCCATCAAATTCATAAGTTGAAGCCTTAACTCCCAATGTGACTGTATTTGGACACAGGGCCTTTAGAGAGGTCATTAATGTTAAACAAGGTTGTAAAGATGGGATACTAATCCTACAGGACCGGTGGCCTTATAAGAAGAGAAAAAGAAAGAGATTTCTCCCTCCTTGTGCATGCGTCAAGGAAAGGCAACACAGCTAGAAGACAGTCATCGGCCAGCCAGAAGAGAGCTCTCACCAGAACCCAACCATACTGGCTCTCTGATCTCAGACTTTCAGCCTCCAGAACTGTGAGAAAATGAAGTTCTGTTGTTTAAGCCACCAGTCTAGGGTATTTTGTTATGACAGCCTGTGTTGACTAAGACAGTGTGTATTCTAAATTTTCTTGTTTTTGCTGTCTTGCTTTTCTGTAGTGAATATTAATTGCTTAATTATTTGAAGAATAATAAATGTGAACGTTTTATTCTTAGGGTTTTGCTTTACTACTGACAGAAAAAAAACACAACTCCCTAAGTCTCCTTCAGAGACAGTCTCTGAGAGGAGATAGTAAAATCACCCAGAGATCATTTTCCTCATGGAGTCAGCCTCTGGTTGGGCTCCTCATGCCCCAGGTCCTCAGGGAGGGGATGGACCCCTTTATTTCTGTCATGGTTTGTACATGACCTATAACTTTAAAATGTGTGTATGTGTGTGTGTGTGTGTGTGTGTGTGTGTGTGTGTGTGTGTGTGTGTATGTATTAACTTAGTTGACTACCACATGTAATAAGCAAGGAAGGTCATGTTACCCCCCATGAGCAAGGTTTGTGGAGGTTACAGGACTTGTCTAGGTCATATACCTAGTGGTGGTGGAGCCGGGACCAGGGACTTGGTCTCTTGATTCCAAGGCCAGTGCTGGTCTTCGCTATCAGTTACTCCCTGTCTAGCCCTTTCTTTTGTGGCAGTCCTGGGGCGTATCATGAGTAGGATTCAGAGAGCTGGCTCAGTCCTCCAGAGTCCCATCCCAGGCAAATTCTGGTTCTTATAAATTTCACATTAGAAATAGGAAGATGTTACATTCTCTCACTTCTGTGTCAACCACAAGCAATTTCTGGGTCATGTGTTTTCTAGAATCTCAAAGGCTGTGCAGGCTTTGAAAGAGTCTTGAGCAGCCAGGCTGGATTTATCCTGTGCATCTACCTGGCTGGAAGGCGAAGCCTGGACCCTGGGCCCCAAAAGGAAGTGGCACTTTCTGAAATGACTCTGCTGGAGCTGGAAAAGCCAGGATCTGTTAGCATTGGGATCTAGCTTCAGATCTATCTATGTATTTGTTCTTATTGGCAAGGATAAGCTCTGGTAAAGATTTTAAAATTCTCCTAGGGATTTTGCAGTTTTTGCATTAGTGAATGAGAGCAGTTGCAGACATCAGCATTATTTGCTAGATTTCTTAATGTTCAGAGAGTTAAGTAAAAATTTAAGTGACTAAATGGAAGAACCAAGGAGAGTTTGTACTGGCATGGGATTGCTACCTCTCTCTTTGACTGTGGAACTTAAAAAGTCAGTTTACTAATAAAGTAGGAAAATAAAAAGAACACTGTACTGTATGTGCATTCAACAGACATATTAGTGCTTGAAATGTGCCAGATATTGTGCTCGGCTTGTATGAGATGCAAAGCTGAACACAAAATTAATATCTGCTCCCGAGGTGCATAAAGTCCACTGACAGACACGTACGGGCAGTCAGGTTTTCAATACCAAAAGGTGATTGGAAAAGTGAGGGGGATTATTTTATTTATTTATTTTTAAATGAGATTTTTAAAAATTGAAGTATAATTGGCATATAATATTATATTTGTTTCAGGTGTCTACATAATGATTCAACAATTGTATATATTGTGAAACGATCACCACAATGAGTCTAGTTAACATCAGTCACCAGCCGTAGTTACAAAATTTCTTTTCTTGTGATGAGAACTTTTAAGATTACTCTCATAGCAATTTCCAAATATGCAATAGAGTATTTATTATTCACTATAGTCACCATACTGTACATTACTTATTTATTTTATAGCTGGGAGTTTGTACCTTTTGACCACCATCGCCCATTTTGCCAACCCTCTATCCCCTGCCTCTGGCAACCCCCAATCTGTTCCCTGTATCTATGAGCTCAAGTGTTTGTTTTGCTTCGTTTTGTTTAGATTCAACGTATATGTGAGATCATGTGATATTAGTCTCTTTCTGTCTGACTTATTTCACTTAGTATACTCAAGTTTACATCCATTTTGTCCCAAATGGCAAGATTTCATTCTTTTTATGTCTGAATAATATTCCTGTGTGTGTGTATTACATTTTCTTTTCCATTTGTACATTGGTGGACGCAGGTTGTTTTCATATCTTGGCTGTTGTAAATAATGCTGCAACGAACATGCTGGTGCATATATATTTTCAAGTTACTTTTTAAATTTTCTTCAGATAAATACCCAGAAGTGGAATTGCTGATTTGTATGGTAGTTCTAATTTAATTTTTTGAAGAAACTTCATACCGGTTTTCAGAGTGGCTGCACCAATTCACATTCCCACAAACAGTGCACAGATTCCCTTTTCTCCGCACCCTTGCCAACACTTGTAATTTCTTATCTTTTTGATGTTAGCCATTCCAACAGGTGTGAGGTGTTATCTCATTGTGGTTTTGATTTGCATTTCTCTGATGATTAGTGATGTTAAGAACCCTTTTCATGTACCTGTTCGCCATCCGTATGTGTTCTTTGGAAAAAAAAATGTCTAATTTAGATCCTCTGCCCATTTTTGAATCAGATTGGTTTTTTTTTGCTTTTGAGTTTTATGAAGTTTTTATATATTTTAGATACTAACCTCTTGTCAGATATATGATTTACAACTATTTTCTCCCATTCAATAGTTACTTTTTCATTTTGTTGATGGTTTCCTTTGCTGTGTAGGAGCTTTTTAGTTTGATGTAGTCTCACTTGTTTATTTTTGCTTTTGTTGCCTTGCTTTTGGTGTCAAATCAAAAAAAAAAAAAAAAAAAAAAAAAAAAACTTTGCCAAGATTGATATCAAGGAACTTACTGCCTATGTTTTTTCTAGGAGTTTTTATGGTTTCAGTTGAAAGGGTTCATTTTAATTGTCATAGTTACTAGGGTCATCTCCGGCATTTGGCCAGGTCCAGGGATGCTGAATGTCCTGCAGTCTTGGGAAGAACTGCCTGCAACAAAAGTTGTCTAACTCAGAATGCTGAGAGTGTCTTGAGTATGGATCTGGAGAAAGGACAAGCACAGGGCTAGGTGGAGAGGCTGAAGCTTCTGGGGAGAGGATGTTGAGCTGATGCCTGCAGGCAGTTAGGGTTCTGACAGGCACATATGGGCACAAGGATATTCTTTGTGGAGGGGCAAAGCAAACCAAAGCCAGAAGTGAGAACACACAGAATATAGTCTCAGAATGAGAGGTAGCTCAATGTTTGAGAAGTGGAAATGAGACTGGGAACATATAACATGTCTTGAAGTGCCATGCTAAGAAGTTTGGATTTTATTTCCTGGGGAGTCAGTAAACTCTAGAAGGAAGTTCACGAATAAGAGGAGGAACAAGAGCCAAATTGTACTTAGGAAGGATGAACCTAAGCGCAGTGTGTGGGACCAGGTGGAGATGTCTGCTCCACCACTTCTGGGATCTATGATTTGGGCAGCTCTACTTCACCTCTCTTGGCTTTGTTTGTCTCATCTGCAAAATACCTAGCATGCAAGTTGTTGTAAGGTTTAAATGAGACATAATGTATATAAAATGGCCAGTACACGTTGCACAAGCCCAGTAAACGAACTGTGGTTGTTATTGTTTGTGACTTTGAGTTCATCGGTTTCTGTTGCTACCACTACCAGCTGCTGGCCAATAAAACTAATCAGAGGTGTACACATCAGTGTGTCTTGGCACACAGGCATGTTAGTAGCTTTGAGAGGGCAATTCTGATCTTGACCTTCCTTCCCACCAGGGAACTAGAAGAAGCAGTGCCAGAGCCCATACGCTGTCCTTGTCCCCAAATGGGCTGTCCTTAAATCACGAGGAAGTGCTTGGAGTGGGGCAAACCTCAGATGTCAACTTGCTCAGCACTCTCATCTCCAGAGGAAGAGATTCAGACTAGAGGGGAACTGGCCTGGTGTCACACAGTGGGGCAGTGCGATCAGAGGCGGGACTGAGTCAGATGTCAGAACCCATGCCTCTGTCTCCCTTGCACTCTCCCATGGGGGAGGAGAGAGCTGGAGGCTGGACCACTGGTAGGGCAAGAAGGCCCTCAGCAGGAAGGTGGTGGGGAGACTTCAGTCAGAGGAAGCAGGAATGATCTGACAGAGGCCCTCCCCAGCTCTAAAACTCCCCGTGGCTGCCCAATACGGCAGAATCAGGCTCAGAGTGGCCTGCTAGACCATTCCCAAGAGGCCCAACCTGCAGACACAGCCCATCTCTCCCTGCTCCTCTCCACACTCCCTGCTGGCCTTCCTTAAACCCCTCCTTCATGTTGCTGACACTGGGACTTTCTGCATCCACATGACCTCTTTTCCCGGCTGAAACACTGTGCATCTTTCTCAGTCTACCTCACATGCCTCAGTCTCCATTAAGCTTTCCTAGTCCTGGTCTTGGGAAGGGCTCCCTCTTCTGCCTCCCAGCACTTGGCCATGGGCCGCCCTATTCGGCCTCGTGTTAGTGGGTTGACTAGCACCTACCATTTATCTCTGGGGCCGTATGTTCTTTGAGGGTAGGGACTGTGTCTTTTGTCAGCATCTCAAAGGCAGATCTTGTGACAGAAATTTTGGCATCTTCAAGGTCAACCTCTGTATCTTACATATCCTCAGTAAAAATAAACATTTCTTCGCTGAGATTAAATTTTTCTCTCCTCCACTGTATGACACTTAGTAACTGGCCAACAAATCTTTGTTGAATTGATTTGAGGAAGGAAAGAGAAAAGACAGGCATCAGGGAGGCATTTGTTCCCTCATTTACAAGAAATAGCAGGGGCCTGAAGTTACAAATGACAACTGGCAGCCCAGCTGATGGTCCATGTGTCCCAGCTCTCTGGAGTGGCAGTGACAGCCTTGCTAAGGACCACACTACAGAAACTCCCGACACTGACAAGGCCGACACCCTGCAGGGATAGAGAAGGGCAGGTGGACAGGTGGGGAAAGAAGCCCCGAAGAAGCACCCAGCTGCTGTATTTTTGGATGGGAAGTGTGCAGCTTAAGCTTTATGACAGACTCCTGCGACATTTCCTCTCATAAAGCCAGTAATAGAGTCATTAATGATGGATTTTAATCTCGACAGTCCCTTTCACCTGAGCAATTCTGAGGTTGAATAACCAGTGAGCTGATGAGCTGATGGCTTGGGAGGTTGCTCTAATAACTTTATTTTTGCAAAATGAGAGAAAACGGACCTTAAGAACTAGATGGTTGTTTAGACAAGCTGCACAGCAGGTTTAGAGTCAGACCAGAATTGGTGCTCCAACTCCAGCTTGCAATTCCAGGAAACCCAAAAGGCTGCTGTGGTCTGGAGGTTTAAAAGCTGTCGTCATATATTTTAAGAACTAAGAAGCATCGTGGTGTGCCTTGTACCAAATTCTCAGGCCTTTGCTCAGGACTGTCTCCAAAGAGTCCCCGAGGAAGAAACTCTGTGTGTGGTCCTTACCCCAAAGTGTCTGGCTGACAAACACTTTGGGTGGTGTTTCCATTGGTGTGGAAACACAAGTCCATGCCCAGCCCTTTACTGGAGGCAGGGATTTTGGGTTTATGAAGCCAAGAGGAGCTGACCAAGGCTTCAAGGGTTTCAGGCTCCATTTACCTGACAAATTGGCTCCACACTAGCAGTGGAGAAGAGAAATGGGCTTACGTCACAGAAACTGTCTTAAGTCACCAAGAGGTGACTGGAGTCACTAGAGACCACAGAAGAGACTTGAGGCTGGAGAGGGGAGTGTGACCTCCAGCCTTCCTTCTCTAAGGACAGACACAGGGCAGTGAGAGAACCATTGAAGTCTATCTTTACACACCATCACTGATTTCTAGGCCAAACTGGCCTCTGCCACATACAAAGCTTGCCATGGATGGTAGCTGCATATACTTCAAGGCTGTAAGAAAAAGTCATTTGTTCTAAAAAACAATAAAAATCTTTTTTTTTGAAGACTGCAGTGCATGCTATCACCCAGGGCGAGTCATGGAACAAACGGGGTCTTTGGACTCTGTGTCAGGCCATTAACTTAATGGTTTGTGGAAGCTCTGCTGAGGATAAGTCACCCTGTTACAAAAACATATTCATCTGGCTGAAAAATAATGTGTGTTATTGTTTTCTGAGTAATGGTCATTTTAAGTAATGCGTGTGTTTCTTCCTTTTTGATTGTTGTGAATATTATTTAGGCTTCTAATGGCCCCAAGAAGCTCAAAGAACCACAGACTTTCCTTTCCACCCAGTCGGATCCGGTATTGTAATCATTTCGCACCAGTTGAGGAAGGTGCCTACTGGCCATCACTGCTGAGAAGATAATTAGGAGATAATGTCAGTGGCAGAAGAGTTGTCAGAGCAAAGTGGTCTCCCACCCTCTCAGACTGTTGAGTGTGGACGCCCCAGGGCGGGATAGGCGGGGGTGGAGGGAGAGGAAAGAAAGCCTTAGTGGAAGTAAATGTGGAGGAAGAGCCAACTATTCCTTTGCCTCTGTGGAGATGATCATTTTGCAGCAATATTCTGCCAACAGCAAATTCTACCAAATGCCCATCTCACCCTCCCTTGCATAGATATGGCCAGGGTGGGTGGCGTTGCTGATTATTATAATGCATGGCTAAGATAAGGGGCAGCTGATTGAGGAGGCAACCAATTTTGTGCCGAAGCTTAACTTCTGGTTGGTAAATATTTTACACTTGATTCTCATCCCCGGAAAACTGGAATGCCCAATTGTTTTTGCAAAGACAGATTATGCAGTTCAAGAGCAGAATGATGGGCAGTCAGAGGAGAGCTGGTAGGAACCCCAGGCCTGGGCTCTAGATTGTGTTAGTGGGTTGGCCTGCTCCGCTTACTAACAGGGCCTGATGCATTGAGGGACACACTAATGACAGGGGACCATGGCCTTTGAGGCAGGCTTTGTGATGAGACTCTAGATTCGAATTTGGATTTGCCAAGTAAACAAAGATCCAATACTCCTTCTCCAGTGTATGTGATGTGACAGGCTAGTAGAATATTCTGTAGTGTGTGTGTGTGTGTGTGTGTGTGTGTGTGTGTGTGGTGCTTATTTATAGAAACACTGTGCACCTTAAGGTTTTAGATAGTATGTGATACCAAGTATTTCCAAACTTTGTCAGTCACCAGCGGTCAGCAGACAGTTGTGACTCTAACGTTTCTTTTGGGTGGGGATTATTTCTCTCCCTCTCCTTTCTCTCTGTTTCCTCCCTACCCTTATTTGTTCCATTTCAGAGCTGACCAGATAACATCCCAGGCATCACACATTTTATTTCTTCTGGGAATAGTAATTCACATTTACTCTTTGATTGAGTATTTATCACAGTGCCTGGCCCATAGTAGATGGTCAACAAGAATTTGTGAGATGAATAAGTGAAAAAAGTTTTATGTATTCTTTCTCTTCAAGAAACTAGACAGGAGAGGTGATTCCAACACCTTTCATTTGCAATCCTTCTGATTTGATCCATGAAACCCTTATCCATCAAAACTGGGATGTCTCAGAAAGAGTTGTTATTCTGCATTTGCACCTAGGAGTGGCCACAGGGACTGCTAGCTTGTCCTTGTGGACCCCAAGGGGTAGCATTCCACTGTTACAGAGCCTGGCAGTTCACTTGAGTTCTTCATACTCAGAAGGGTCCTGTCACTTACGGCAGCTAGTTTGATGGCCTTTTTCTTCAACCAAGAACCGAGGAGTGAATGTAGATACTCAAATAGCCAAGTCCCAGTGTGGGGTATTCACTGTCTGAGAACAGTCAGATTAAAAAAAAAAATTAATTATACCAAGAAAATAAAAGAAAAAAAGTTCATCCTAACAGAATGAACTCTATGAATTTATAATTACTGAGATTTATTTTCTTTTGAGAAGAGACAATTAATTATCAGAGATGGACTCTGATGAACTGTAACTGAAAACTGAAAACTGTATAAAGATCATGCTAAGTGAGGGGGTAGGGGAGGATGGAGAATTTCAGTTAACCAAAGTTAGAAATGCCAGTGGGATCTTTTCTGTACATACATGAGACTAGCAGAGTCAAGGTGGCAGCTGTCTTGGAGACTGAAAACCGGTCATTCTTAAGCAGCCCAAGCTCAAAGTAGGACCTTAAGGGATGGAGAATGTATATTTCTTATAATTAGCTATATTTTTTATGAAATGGAAATATTCCTCTTTTTTGTAAAATTTCATAAAAAATTTAAAGTCAACTATGTAACCCCACCTGTAGTAATAACCATGTGGAACAGATAATGTTGGTTTCCTACCATATCCTTTTGGGGCCACCCCCCAGGTCACCTGTGACAGGTCTCATATGAACAGCCCCAGCAAGGGGCAAAGAATGTCCCTGTAGACCCATCTTTGCGGGGTAAGTCTGAGGGGCCCACCCCCAGGAGGTGGAGCCCCAGGTGCCCACAACACCATCAACACACCCTTAGTTGGCTTTCTCCCTTCTAGTCTAATTACTCCACTCCCTCTCTGTGCTTCTGGATCATCCCTCAAATAAAGTGCTTGCACCCAAATTCTTGCCTCAGGGCGTGCTTGGTGAACCCTATCACACTCCTAACTTCCTCCTAGATTTACACTGTCTGCACCCAGGACCCAGGGAAAGGCCAGGGTTTGGGGTACTCCTGTCCTTCTACCTCGTTCTTTTCTCTCCTACACAAGCTGCTTCTTTTGCTGCTCAGCTCTCTGGTGCAGAGACCACCTCTCTTCCCACCAAGTCACGTTCCCACCCAACACGGCTTTTTCTTGTTTATTTCTATAATGTAAATACATTTTAGAGTCACACCCTAATTTATAATTCAATATGTATTCAGTCATCATTTGCTAAAGCATGTGTCAATCATCATTGTGTCAAGAGCAAGGCAGACTAGATGAATAGCTCTTGTTTCTAGCTTCAAAGCAAGGGAGTAGGGAGACAGAGACAGACATTTGTAAAATAGTTACAGTACAGTATGCCAAGTGTTATTATACAGATTGAAGAAGGAAGTTGGTGTTGGAGTTCAGAACTCAGAATGCCTTTTGTAATAGAAATAGTGTAACGTGTGATAGTTGCCAGCCAGGAGTAATAGATTGAGTCCATGTCCTAATCCCCAGGATCTGTGAATATGTTACTTCACATGGTACAGAAGACAGAAGTGATTAAATTACAGATCTTGAGATGGTGAGATTATCCTGGATTATCAAAGTGGGTCCAATATAATCATGAGTCCTTATAAGAGGGAGACAGAAATGTTAGAGCAGAGAGAGAGAGAGAGATTTAAAGATGCTAATGCTGCTAGCTTTGAAGACAGAGGAAGGGGCCATGAACCAAGGAATGGAGGCATCCTTGAGAATCAAGTCAACACCTTGACTTTAGTCCACTGAAACTGGTTTTGGACTTTTTGCCTCTAGAATTAAGAAAGAGTAAATTAGTATTGTTTTAAGTCACTAAATTTGTGGTAATTTGCTACAACAGGAATAGGAAACTAATACAGCTAGTTAATACAAAAGTCCATTACCAGATAAAATACAGGACACCCAGTTAAATTTGAAATTCAAATAAACAATGAATAATTTTTTAGTAAAACATTTTTTAGTATAAGTATACTGAGAAATAATTTGTTGTTTATCTTGAACTTCAAATTTAACAGAATGTCCCATATTACTATTTGTTAAACCTGGTATCCCTACCAGTAGTTAAATTAGTCAGTGGCCCCATCAAGGTTTGGTCTGAGTCCCCAGGACTCCTGAGACCCTTCCTCATGTTCCTTGTCCCTTGGAGAACTAAACTCCTCTGATCTTCAGCTACTTCAAGTGTCCAGGACCTCTAAGCCCAACCATAGAACAACTCTGAAGGTGAAAAATGTGAAATATAAAAAGTAAGCAAGGCCCTCCAGAGGCACAACTCCAGGGCCAGCCCTGGGGAACAGGCAACTGTGACTAGATTAGCATGTCACTGTCACCATCCATTGGCCAAATGAAGTAATCATTGGGAAGACGGCAACACTCTTAGGAAAAATTGCCATAATTATTTTAGTGGTTTGAGACCTGCAAATTAAAACAACAACAAAATATTTTTACCTATCAAAGTAGCTAAAATTTGAAAGATAGTAATAGTAGCTGACTTGTGGGTGCTTACGATGTCCAAGGCATTGTGGCAATGACTCTGAGATGGATTCTCTGATGTAGCACTACAACAACCTTTGATGTCAGTTCTGTCATCCTCATTCTTGACAGGGGATGAGGCTTAGTGAGGTCAAGCAGTGGCATAGACACTAGGGAGGATAGGGCTGAGCTCCACACTGAAGCCTGCACCCCTCTCACACAGCATGGGGGTGAGTGTCACAGCTTTTCTGGAGGGTAACTTGACAACACCTAACAAAGTATAAATGCACATTGTCATCAGCCAGCAATCTCACTTCTAGTATGAGTGTGTAAAGGCATGTGTACAAAGATATTTATCATAGTGCTCTCTATAATGGTAAAATGTGGACAATTGTTCATCAATAGGAGCCTGGTTAAAGTAAATTATGTTACATTTATACAAATTGGGTAGGTATATTGGTAAGGGAGAATATGGGCATGCATGCATACATGTGTGTACCTGTATGTAAACAGAGAGATTTTGGTGACATATGAGTATTGTTGAGAAAATAAAAAGTTGTAGAACAATATAACATCATATTATTTTGGTAAAAATGTATCTATCTATAATCTATATATCTTGAATTTTTAAATGAACAGGTTATATTTTTGAAGTCAAGGCAAAAACATTGCGATATTTCCTGTCTAATTATTAGAGTTTCTCTAAATTTCTGCCTCATTTCCTACCAGGCTGTGCCCTTGCAGTGCCCCACAGCCCCTGCTTATTTTGCCTCAGGGCCTTAGACCACACTGTCTTCAGAGGCCAGAGCGCTGCCTGGCTCCCTCCCCCAGCTCACCCATTTAATTCTCCTCATCCTTCAAGGTCAGCTAAAGATCACTCTTCCAGGAGAGGTTCCTGAACTGTGGCAGACTCAATCTTGTCTCAATCTTGTCTCAAAAGTATCCAGAGTGCATCCACATACACAATTTCACCTTTGTTAAGCCCTCTGTCGTACCTTCACCAGGTTTGTATGAGCCACACTGCAACAAGACTGTAAGCATCTTACACTTCTGTTGTCTTCCCTTGGGCCTCCTAGCCGACGCTGGGGCAGGTGCTGGCTGTTTCTGAACAGAAAGGCAGACATAGTCAAGAGTTATTTCTGCTGTGCCCTTGCCACATAAAACGTAATATCTCAGTAGATAGGTTTCGCTTCAAACATTAATGGGTTGTATCTCTTGGTCCTTGCTCCTTGAACTTATTAGCTTATGAAATTAAAACTAATTGCAAATGTTAGCAAGGTTTTTTTTTTAAATGTTTGTTTTACAAAAGCAACACATTTATTATAGAAATATAGAAAAATACAGAAAAAACAAAAATAATTCCACCCCCTCTTGTCTTCCCTTTTCATGAAACATATAAAGTAACATAGGAATAGAGAAGATCCTCCCACCATCCCAGAGCTTGACTTTTGTTTCTATGCTTATCATCTATCTACCTATCTTGATAGAAGGACAAACTTTTATTTCCCTACTTCAGTGGCTCTTGTGCCCAGAACCCAGGAATTTCTGCCATGCTCTCTCCTTTGCACTTGATATTAAAAAGCTCTGTGGAACATGAAAAAATGCCCATCATCACTAGTCATTAGGGAAATGTAAATCAAAACACAATGAGATATCACTTTACGATGGCTATTAAAAAACTAAAAATAACAAATGTTGTCTAGGATGTAGAGAAACTGGAACCCTGTACATTGCTGGTGGGAAAGTAAAATGGTGCAGTCACTGTGGGAAATGATATAATGATTCTTTAAAGAATTAACATGGAATTGCTATGTGATCCAGCAATTCCATTTCTGAGTATATACTCAAAGGAAGTGAAAGCGGGAACTCGAACAGATATTTGTACACACCCATGTTCATAGCAGCATTATTCACAATAGCTAAAAGATGAAAGCAACTTAAGTGTCCATTGATGGATGAATAAATGAAGTAAATGTGGTCTACACATATAATGGAATATTATTCAGCCTTAAAAAGGAAGGACATTTTGACACATGCTAAAACATGGCTGAGACTCAAAGATATTATTCTAAGTGAAACGAGGCAGTCACAACAGGCAAACATTGTGTGATTCCTCTTAATTGAGGTTCCCAGAGTAGTCAAAGTCATAGTGACAGAAAGTGGAATGATGGTTGCCAAAGGCTGGGTGTAAGGGGATGGGGAGTCATTATTTAATGAGAATAGAGTTTCAGTTGGAGAAGATGAAAAAGTTCAGGAGATGGATGGTAGTGATGGTTGCACAACAATGTGAATATACTTAATGCCACAGAACTATACATTTAAAATGGTTAAAGCGTTAAATTTACATTATGTATGTTTTACCACATGTGTGTGTGTGCATGCACACACACACACACACACACACATTCAGCTTTGTGAAGAAGTCGTCAAGGATGATGTTCTCTTCCACAAAGTGCACCTCTTCTAGTAATAAAATCTAACTATTTTTGAGTATTCAATATGTGTTAGGCACCTAAGTAAGCAGTTTATGGGCATCATTTTATTTTCTTCTCTCAGCAACCCCAAGGTAGGTACTACTATCATCTTCATTGTATAGAGCAGGAAACTGAGGCACAAAGAAGTTTCAACGACTTGCCCAAAATGCCCAACTAAGAAGGTACAGTCAGGACTGGAACCCGGAGCGGTTGGCTTCAGAGCCCAGTCTTTAGCCCTCATGCTAGACCTTTTTTCTAGCAAAGGAGAAATCTGTTGGCTTAGCAGGCCACAACTCTTGGTAAGGGGCGAAATGCAGGTTCTGAAAAAGTGAGCACCAGTGGAGTCTTGCCTTCACAGGACTTGGATAAATCCCGAGCATTTCGACCAGTTCTGGAGTCCCAGTCCCTCCAAAGGGAATTTTTGGGCAGAGACAACGGTGGTTCCCTGTACTTTTCACAACACACTATGTCACTAGTGCTGCCATCACGGCCCCCCTCCCTTCTCTTAGAATCCACTGCCTTTTTGACATGAAAAATGTACTATAATGAGTCTACTGGCTAATTAATTAAAAGGGGAAAAAATCCCAATCTTCAAAAATGAAATGATTAATTACATAAGCATTAACGCCTCTGCACACTCAGAACGGCACGTCTTCAATTTAAAACTTTTCCAGCACATTATTTTCTGCCAACGTGTGTGTTTTCTGCTCATACGAGGCCGATTTCTCATACACCCCAGTCCATTTCACAGCAAATGGTCCCAAATAGTGTTTATCCTGCTCATTAGGAGCCTGTATCAACTAAGCAGGCCTGGCTCAGCCTCCTGTCCAGGCCCCCATCTCATGGGCTAGCCTATCTGCACTCTTCACATCAGAGAGCTGGCTGGGACATCCCATGCCCCTCCCCACCGCTTAGGAGGCCTGGTGCTTTCCACAGGCGCAGGGCAGAGCTCTGACATCAGAGAGTGTTGTGTGGTGTTTGCGCTTTATGGATTTTTAAAAGCTTATTGTCTGGCTCAGACACGAGGCTCCAAGCTGTGGACTTACTGGATCTTTCAGTTGTTTGCTTTTAACCAGAAGAGCCTCACCCTCTCTTATCCCATTTCCCAGCTCGTGCCCTTCTTGAGACACCTTTGTTCCACCTCACTTATGCTGCCTCTACTTGACTTCTGCCCCTCAAGGAGGGTGAGGCCGGGACTTCAGAGCCTGCTTCACAGGGACTTCTGGGAGCTTGCACCAGGGGGTGGCAGCAGCAGGGAGGCCCATGTACTGTCCCTACCCTGGATCCCACTGTCTGAGGCCACTTCATCCTCAAGGGATTTGCCCAGGCCCAGGGGTGGCACTCAGATCCAGGACATGAGCTGGTTGCTGAACCACAGTCAGTGGCATGTGAAACATTTCTCAGAGAAATAAGTTGTCACTTCACAAGCAGAAATGTTGAAATGCAGTGAACTGTCGGATGGCGTGGTTGTCTAACTCAGGGTGAGAAACCTGTCCTCTCATTAGCAATAGGAGAACTTGTTGATGTTTGTGGCTATAAAAATCATAACAGGGCATTAGAAGCCTACAGAGGCCCAGCTCTACGTGGCTGGAAGACAGAGATATTAAAAATGATGGGCACATTTCAAAAATGGCACTGCCATTTTCCAGAAGCATAAATTGATATTTTTCCTACTAAACTTATGAAAAAGAGAAGCTATTATAGTTCAACATTTAGACAGACATTAAAGCATTTTCAATACAAATTGAAATTATTTTTTCACTCCTGCTGCCTGAATTCATTAGCAAATGAGTTGGATTTCCCTCTTTAAGGACTTGAACAAAAAGGGAAGTTGTTGTTCTGTCTTTTCTCTTTCCCACTTTGATTCCCTTAAACCTATGTAATACCAAAGCCACTAGCTAGCTGTATGTGGCTATCGCAATTAAAAGTAAAATGATATAAAATTACAAATTAAAGTCTTCAGTTGTGACAGCCACATTTCAAGTGCTTGATAGCCACACATGGCCAGCTCAGACAGTGAATGTTACTGTCACCATAGAATGTTCTATTGCACTGCTAATCTACATTTATTATCAAAGTTAATTGTGCATTTTTGGGTAATATTTATTGAATAGAATTTTTGTATCTTATAAGTAATTTAAATAACAAGTCAGTGAAACACTTTGGATCCCCTCCCCCAAATCTCTTCCTCCCTAAGCCCTAATACACACACAGACCCCACCACTCAATGCCCCAGCTATGTGGCTACGTGAAATTGTTTCTTTCTTATGTGGCCCTTCTAACACATAAAAAGTTCGTCTTGGTTTTCTAAATCAGAGGCCTGCAAGCGCAGGAGAGATTATAAATGTCTGACATTGTGTCTGTCAGGGCCTCCACTACTGTCCCCCTTCCAACTGTCCCAGGACCTACCAAAGATCCTTCTCAGTCTGACTCCACCCATTTTCCCTGGGGACCCCTTCCCCTTATTATTGGTGGGATGGTGTCAAAGTGGCTAAAACTCGACCTGAGCAACCTGCTCAGGCTATAAAGGCAAAACTCCATTCGTGCCTATGGGGTGCTGCTAAATGGCTGCGGGCCTCCAGAGGCCAACTCAGGTTACACATAGCTTCGTCATGGAAATTTAATGAAACTGAGTTCTTTTCTACAATATTTGCAATCAATAGAAAAGTAGGTTTGGTCTTTTTTGCTTTGTTTTAAATTCTGGAGCACAAAATCTTCACCGAGGGTAGTTATTCTTGCATCATTTAACTTAGAATCCTACGGGGCTTCTGGCCCTGAAGCTTGCAGGATAAATGGCACTTTTACGACCTACCGGAAATTAAGTGTTGGTTGACCAACAGCATTCCAACTCTCTTGGAAAAGTCTGTGGCTCTCATTTCTCTAATTTGACCAGCTCCTGGAGTGGGCCGCCCTGGGGATGGGCAGCCCCAAGCACTCCCAAATCTTAAAGGAAAAAGGCCATGGACCCAGTTAGCATTCCTGTAATTACGACCTTGTTCTGGATACTGAATGTTGTCTGGACAGGCTGCAGAACAAAAGGCAAAATACCTCTGTGGTGCTTCATAGGGAGGGAAGGATGTGGAAGTCCATGGCACATACGGGGCCTCCTAGGCTTTCACCAGGGTGGGCCCTGGTCTTGCCTTGCCTCTACCCCCAACCCCTATCCATTTCTGGGCTGGGGAGGCTTTTCTATACCTGCTTGTGTTGTGGGTAAAGTCTTCAAATCCCATCTCTGGATGATAGCACTCCGGACATGCAGTCTCACTAGCTTATTGAAAAGCAGTAATATTCTATTATTTCTGAAAGAATCCTTGCAAGTAGAGAAGGCAGAAGAGAAATTATTATGGAATAAAGTTATTAGATCTCTTCCATGGAACATTTTTTTTTTTAAATACCAAGCTCATTTTCCTGAGAGAAAATTTAATGCAATCTCTCCCTCTTTTAAAGCAACTAATGCCACCATTCTCTTGCCTCTAGCAGCAAGCCAGCTACCCAAAACAAGGGAATTTTGCAGTGAAGTGCCACAGAGAACATGTCTTGGGGGGGGCGTGTGCCAGGTAGGACAATGCCCAGAAGCCAAAAATAAGGAGAGAAAGAAACAGTAAAGTAAGACTCACCCAGATGGTGCACGCAGCACCAGAGTTCAACAAGCACACACACACACACACACACCCCTTCTAGAGTGGGGTGAGTATGGGAGGAAGTGGCCAAGCAGGTAAAGTTAGAGGTAGGTACAAACTGGGGTTGTTATCCTCATGATAAGTCTGAGAGACACTATTTCTTGGATGTTGCACTCTGTGCCGAGGTTGGGGAGGAGTGTATCAGAGAAAAGGATTTGGCAAAAGCCTACTCCATCCTACTCCTGGCCCTTACCGCTATTCGTAATAACAGTATCTGCTACAGTTTAGCATGTACTTACTATGTTCTAAGCACTGAATCCTCACAAAGAGATATCATGCTCATTTTGTAGATAAAGAAACTGAGGCACAGTGAAGTTAAGTGTAATTTCCTGCAGCAGGTGCATAAACCACTAATTAAATCCTGCTGAGAATTAGCACCACGGAACTTTCTTTTTAAAAAATCTTTAAAAATGATTTCAGTTACAGTTAACATTCAATATTATGTTAGTTTCTAGTGTACAGCATAGTTTGCAATCCAATACCTACTCGACACTATATATAATTGTTACATTATTATTGACTATGTTATTGACTATATTCCCTATGCTGTACTTCACATTCCTGGCACCAAAGAATTTTCAATTCACTAGGTTAACAAGATCCTCACTGTACAACGATGGAAAAAGGGAAGTGATTTTTATGATTTGGGAGCAGTTGTTACAAGCTTTTAAACAATACACAATGTTCAAATTCAATTGTTACCTGTGTTATTCATATTACTAAAATGTTTATTTCAATTGGGTAAATAGAATTGGTTTAGAGAGACACTTGATGTAACCTATTCTTTAAATTTATGGAGATTTTTATAAAGCTCTCAATATTTCTTTTTATTGGGTGTGGGAGAACTGGGGACAGGAAGGAAGGTGGGGTGTTAAAAGGGAAACAGAAAAAAATCTTCTTAAAAAGAGAAAACACATCTAGAAATGATTGCTCCATAAACAAAACATGAGTGCACACAGCAATTTCATGTTCTCGTTCCACCCACTCGGTTGTTCTTAATGATTCAAGAACAGAACTGCCTGGGCAGATTTACAGGCTTTGCGTTCCTGACATCTGTGCTGAAACAAGGCTACGTGTGTTTGCAGAATACTTGCTTTTGCTCAGGGGAGAAAACACCAACACCTTGATTTGATTTTTACCTTTACCGTGGGTTAAATGAAAATAGAGGCAGTCATTCTCCAATATGCATCCGTGGGCTGTTAGGATATAAGAGTGGGTACCAGGAAAGAGGGCAGAGTAACCTGGAAGTTTGGGAGTTGAATGAGATGTCACGACCACACAATTAAAAGCCAATAATCATGTTCCCCCACCCCCCCGCAAGCTTTTCCTCACTGTGAGAAAGCCAGGCTTCAACATAAGTCTCTTACTGAAAGGCTTTGGGTTGTTTGGATTGGTGCTCTAGCAAATTCCTCTTCTGGGTCAGAGTCAGTGGAGGGCAGGGCCTTGGCTGGGGGGTGCCAGGCTCAGGGCCAATGCCACTTGACTTGGGCTTTCTGAGTTTCTCAGCTGTGGTTTTGGGAAAGTCTTATGCTCTCCAGTCCCTCCCTCCCCTTTGTTTAAGGGGGGAGGATTGTCTTCTATTGGCCACTTTCCCCAGAGTAATAACGTCCTCCTACCCTTTTTTCCATGGCCTTATTTCCCTGACTATAATGGTGATAGTCACAGGCCCGTCCATTTCTCAGAAGAGGACTCAGGCTGACCTTGCCAGTCCTCCTCCCCAAGTCAGCCGTTCTGAAATCACCTGGTATGCTGAGCCCAGGTACTAGTGAACACAGGTTAGTATTTTTGCTACCTCATAATACACTGATAATCCTATAATTTAGAATCTTCATTTCACCTCTGAGATGCAGAGTGGGGAAGCAACTTTCCCAAGGTAACTGGGCTTGTTGGTAGGAAGAACTGGGATTCAACCCAGGCTGGTCTGTTGTTACAGCCCATGTACCTGTCACCCTCTTCAGAAGGTGATCCGAAGTTAGAGCTATGACTTTGGGTTTCTATGTAGCATAACTAAAGAAATGCCAAATCTCTACTGTATAAGAATCTGAGGCAGAAGAATAGGCCAGTAAAATTATAGATCTGGCATTTGGAAGCGATATCATTTTTTATTTTAATATGGATGCTAAAAGGTTGGCTATTATTTTAATGGGACACTCAACTCCTCTCTTTGGCCTTCAAGCGTTAAAGATAGATTCCATATCTTTGAGAGCTCTTTTCATGCTGGCTTCTACCTGATAGCTCTGGTCCAAACTAATATTTACTACTCTTGGGGAAAGGAGACAGGGAAAGGGAAGAGCAAAAGGGGGAAAGGGGTGGGGACTGAGGAAATGGAAAGATTTTTAGGTTACTATGTTTATTATAACCAGGTGACATTACGCAAACAGAAAATCGAATCAACTTGCAATTCTAATGCTTTATATCATGCTAAATTAATTTTTGGTTTCTATCAGTGATTATAGATCCAGTTTTACTATTTTTACTGAATATTATTTCCAGGTAGACATTTATATATTTATGTATTTTCTTTTATCTTTTAAGTACATATCTTATTTAATCCTTACAATCACCCTGTTAAGTTGAAATTTTTATTCTGTGGCCGAGAGAGGTTAAGAAACTAGTCTAAGCTCACAAATCTAGTGCAGGGCTAGGATCTGGACATACGGACTTTCAATGGCTATGGAGCAGCCTACATATTGATATTGAATAGAGTTCAATAGGTTTTTCTGAAGACAAAAAGTTCTACTACCTCAAAAGAAAATGATTCATCAACATAGACCTTCTTGAAACCCAAGTATATGGTTCTTAATCTCCTTTTCCACTTGATAACCAATTTTCATGGAATCAGGATAATCATGTAAATAACTACCCAGGATGGTTATTTATTTCTCACAGCAATGTGTAGAGATGATGTTCCTTTATCATTTGTTCGTTCATTCATATCTCCAGCAGCCTGGTGAAGAACCACTAGAGTGTTAACTCTGATAGACAAAAGGCCCCTTGATTGACCCTTCCTGTGGCTTAACATTTGGAGACTATCACTCAATAGGCTCCTCACATCTGCACAGGGGGTGATTAAAGAATATTCTAAATTAATTGATAATTTGGGGTATAAGAATGTGGAAACATTTTTAAAATTCTAATTTTTATGTCTTTGGGGGATTTTGTATTATTTGAGTTATGAGTATATAGATTCAAAAGTCACACATGCTCATTGTACAATATTCCAATACTGCAGACATGTGATGCAGAGAGTGAGAATCTCCAGTAATGAGGAACCACCTTCTGATGACCCCAAACTGGGGAAGGCCACTGCTAATTTTTCATTCTATGTATAGGACAACATTGCATGTACTACATTTTTATAGATGATGTTAATGTAAAATTGCAAAAATGACTCTTGTTCTGGATCTCAACTTTTTTCTAAGCATAATTAAGTGCATTTGAAACGATTTAAAATAAATTATGAGTCATACCTCAGCCTTTCTCAACCAGTGAATTGAAATGTGATGTGTCAAAATTGAGTTAAATCCATAATCTCTGTGGATGTGCTTTTGACTTGCATATAACGGAAAGCGGGCAGCAAAAGTGAGCCAGCCTCACACACCATGTTGACATTCAACAATGAGAAGGTCAGAGGAGGGAGTTGATGTCAATATGTTCATCTCATACTGCAATAAAGCTGTCCCAGAAACTGCAGTCCCAGCTGCCATTTTCCCTTCTTTGGCTGAGAAAAGCACCATTCAGATCCTCAGCTCCTTAGCTATGAAAATATCATACTGTAACAAAGGTTTAATTGTTTTTTAATAATATTGATAGAATCTAGATTGCAGGTTCAGAGACAAACTTAATATTACCACACCAGATAGGGCTTTGTTTGACAAAAAGACTAAAAAACGACAGCTGAGATTTCTAATTCTGCCACATGAAAATTATCAAATAATTGCACGACAGGTGTCATTGTTCTGAGCATCATAAAGCGGGTGTAGCCCTCCATTTTGTTTTAATATATTTTATTGGGGGTGCTTTTCTTGGGGATATTACCAACAGTTTTAAATGTTGGGAAAAATGTTTTCCCTCACCTTCCTTTTTGCCAAAGAGAGGGTAGACACAAACCACAATAAAAAAGGTAACACTGCACTGTAACATGACACTATTATAGCCTGTTTTTCATCAGAGAAACTACCTTAGAATGGGCAGAATCCACGTGCACAAATGTGTTTCCCTAGGTTAGAAAAATTCTTCAGTTTGCAGATTTGGCAGCAAAGAAACAGTAAAGAGGGGGAAAGCAGGGCTTCCTGGAGATGCCTGCTGCATGGTAAATTAGCTCTCACTCATATTACTGCTCCCAACTTGTGACACCAAAGCCAGGTGATATATGAGCCCTTCTAAGGACAAGGAAGGATTGAAGGAATCAGAAAGAGGAGCCCACAATGATCTCAACTAGTACAGGGCCTACACACTTTAACTCTGTCAGACCCATCAAGCAGCAAATTTTTAAGTCAATTCTGAGAAAATTGGAGAATTAAAAAAATTAAGAACTATTTCACAAGGAGGCAGATCCTATCTATGCTCAGTACAACCCAATTTAAAATTTATATTGGTTTTCCATCCGTTCCCAAGTGCTTTCACAGAGAGGCCTGCCAGAGGCCAATTAGCACACAGCCCTTGTAAATGGAGAAGCGGCAGCATTTGCGTTTGCTGGAGCCAGGCTGGCATTGCACTCACTCAAATCATATGGCAATTGACAGGCTTCTCTGTGAACTACACTGTGAACTGTGGTCACCTCCCCTCAGAACTGGATCTAGAGAACAACCTGAAGGGATCATAAAATAAAGGAAGATCATACTCTGATGTTGGGTGGGATATGCAAATAAGGATGAGAATAGGATGCTTTAGTGCTGTCAGAGCGTGCTGCATTTTATTTGGGAAATGAGACAAAATCTTCCTCTGATCAGCCACTCCATGTGACATCCCAACCCACACTCTGCTACTGACATTTTATCTCCCACTGAACAGCCCGACTGTTGTAACATTTTCAGGATTCTTAATTTATGTCTTGCAGGATCTAAAATCAGATGGCAGGAACTTTAAGAAAATAACCAGTGTTGACAGGCACCTTTATATTTCAAGAAGCTGGTACACCTTAGTGCTGCTAAAAGTTGGGTAACGTTCTCTACTTTCTTCGTCCAAAATATGTCTAGAAGACAGAAGATTGATATAGGGAGCTGTCCTAAATCATTTAATTTCTCTTTTTCAATTTAAACTCTATGAAAGAACTTTCCTTCCCAAAAGTTAGGAAGCTCATTAGCCTTTCTGGGTTTGAGTGATTCCAGCATTTAATTAATTAACTAATTAATTAAATTAATTTCAATTAGAGTAACCAAGAAAAGTTAACTGAGATTCTTACATATAGCCAAGAACTATGAAAAAGTAAAATGACTCAAAGTAAGATCAGCAACATAACATTTGTGTAAGCTTTATAACCTACTGAACTGTTGAGGGTCGATATTATGATAATGATGAGTCCTACTTTATAGCAGAGACAGTGAGGCTCAGAAAATGGAAATGACCAGTTACGAATCACTCAGCCTTGAAGAAATGGCGATTAAACCCAAATTGTATGTTCTTTTCATTTTATCACAGTGTTATTTTGTAAAAGCAACGACTTTGGATTGGCTGATCATATGAAGAAGCTGAAACTTTTGCTCTGCAGAGCATTGGTAGTGCCGAACATACATGCACGTGGAGCTCTTAAGCTTACATTTGCCACAGCTGGGATGCTGGTGTATGCCCCAGCTCTGGTGTACTCAGCTTCCTCTTTTCAGAATAGATTTATATTTATCTATAATGTAGTGCTTAAGAATACAGACTCTTGAGCCAGATGACTAGTTCTGCCACTAATAGATGACCTGGGCAAGATACTTAACTTTCCTAGGCTGCATTTTCCTGGACTGTAAGATGGAGATGATAATAGCATCTACCTCATGAGTGTTGTCAAGATTAAATGAGTTTATTTATGGAAAGTGTTTAGTATCACCCATCAGTTTGCCACATGCTTTCATAAAGGCACTATAAATGAACCTATAATATGCTGTGAAAACTTCTGGTTAGATGATAAAGCTAAGAAAAGCCTTGCTCCATGCCTGTAGATAGGAAGCTTGTATACTCTTTTTTATACAGTAACTTGACCATAGTGGAGGCTCAAAAAACATTTTTAAATTGAACTGAAGTGAATACTACTTGAACCAAAAGTTGTGGTCCTGAACATTTCAGGCTCAAGGTTCAATTTTTTCAAGTGTTTCTAGTCCACTGTCCTCACCTCCCCACCTCCTTTGTCTCAAAGGGCAGAGGCCAGAAAAAGGATGAGTCAGGTAAGAGTAAAAAATAGTTCTGAAAAACTGAAAAATTTGCATCCGGTGCCTCAAGTTTTAGGAGTATTTTTTCTACACAAAGCCCAGGATATCTTTATATCACTGGAGTGAAACCCTTAACAGCCCTGGTACCAAACAGCTGTTAGCAGGTGCTTTCAAATTTTATTTGCTCCCAACTCCCAGGTTGCCGGAGGAGCCCGGCTGATGGGTGGATACCCCTAGTCCGACTAAGTACGAGGAGGTAGGTAGGGGAGGAAAGAAATAAGACTATGAGCAAGTTAAATATTGCAAAAGAAGTGAAACCTTCAACCCAAGGAACCAGGAGGCAGCCCTGCAACACTGGCTCTCCTTGCCACACTAGACTAGTCACCACGCCCCCGCCCCGCCTTTCCGCTCCCGGCCCCACCCTCCCGCTCCAACTCCCCCGGTCCCGCCCTCCCTGAGCTCTCCCAGAGTCCTCCCTACTTGACCCCCCCACATCCCTCAGGCCTCGGCGCGCTGGGCGCTTGCGCATTTCTTAGGGCGTCTTGGCACTGCCGTAATCCAAATAGAGGAAAAGCGGTAACCTCGTATTTTCTAAAGACCCCACTACAGTGGCTTTTCACTCTCTCTTAGAGACTATTTCTTCTTTCTTGGCGCTGCGCACCTGGCTTTTCCTTCTCTTATGTGACTTAAGAGGGCATATTTTAAATTAGGCGGTCTTCGGGCAACCCGTCTTTTGGCGCAGGGTCCTTGGGCTGAGCCTGGGGGCGACCGCCGGGAAGGCAGGGTCCTTCTTTGGGGCGGTCGCGCAGGCAGCGGCTGCGGGAAGCCGGACACAGGGCGTCATGTACTACAAATTTAGTGGCTTCACGCAGAAATTGGCAGGAGCATGGGCCTCCAACGCTTATACGCCACAGGTACGGGTAGCGCCGCGCCGGCTCGGATAGTGGTGGCGGCCCAAGCCTCTGCGCCAGGCAGTCGCGGCGCCGGAGCCAGCGAAGCTTTTACCTGCGTTTTGGTTTAGCTCGCCCCGCACCTCCCGGCGTCCTTCTTCATCCACTTACGGTGGCCATAGAGTCCCCCAGTTCTTTAGTTGCTCCCCCAGTGGTGCTGGCTCGGTGTGGAAGTTAGGCCTGGAAGTCAGGAGGAGTCAAGGTGACCCCGAGCTCCTTGCTTGCGGTTCATGGGGTGGCTCGTGGGGTCGGCGGGGCCTAGAATGTCACCCAACCGAGTCTGAAATTAGGTCTTGTCCTTTTTAAGGAGGTCCGGCTTTCGGTCTCCTCAATGCCCATTGTTACCCACTGCTGCAGCTCAAAGGCAGCCTCATTCAAGCACGAGATTGGAGAGCTGGGTTGACGGCACTGAAGGAAGGTAAAGGGCGAGGAGAGGCCCTATGATCTGAATTGGGAGAATTAACAGGTTCCTTAAAATGCCCGGGTGAGTCTGAACAGTTACATGCAACGTGCTTACACTTTCCCAACTGTAAAATGGTTGACGGATTCCTATTATTTGAGTTGTCTGAAAAGTATTCGGATTTCACTCATTTTGCCAATTGGAATTTCAATTTCCAGCTTGTGTCGTAGAGATGAGACCCATACATTTAATTTGGGCTCAGATCTGGCTTTGGCGCTTAATTTTATGACCTTGATCAAATTGCTTTATTGTGAGTTCAGGGCAGCGGTAGTACAGATTAAATGAGGTGTGTGTCAAGTGACTAGCAGGCTTTGGCGGTTGGTTGGTACTGGATAAAGTGGTAGCTATTCTTCAGAAGCTGAGTCTGAGATACCACTGTATTTACTTCTCATCCTCGTAGTGGTATAGGAAGGGTTGATGAGATAGGCAGACTGGAATAGTAAGGGGCTCAGGTAATGTGTAAAGGATGCTCCATTGTTAACTCCTTTTTCTGTGGGACACGCAACTTGCCCAAGGGGAGGGATAGTTAAGAATGATTTCAATCTAAGATTAGATGTGCTATTAACTAGGATAATGGAGGACAAGAAAGGCAAGTTTTGGTGCGGGAATGGAGTTGGGGATTAAGGGTCTAGTTTGTAAATGTTTAGCTTGTAATATGTCTGGTGGCAGCCGGATTTATGAATATGGAATATACTAGATCTGGGTATCTTCAGCCCATAGGTGGTAGTAGAATCTGTGGTGGGAAGAAGATTACCCAGAAGTATATAGGGAAGAAAGATAGGAATACCATTAGGCTACAGATACATGGAGGGAGAGTGGAGGAGGAAAATCGATATCAAAAGAACAATCCAGGATTGGTGTCACTGAAACCAAATTGGTGAGGAGGTCTAAAGAAGGAATTGCCGACAGTGATTTTTTTTTTTTACAGATTATAGAAAAATTTCTATCATATATGCTTTACTATAAAGTGTATTTTTTAGTGCATGGATCTTAAATGTTATATAGTTTGATGAATTTTGACTTGCATACACTTTGTAACCTACAGTTCTGTTAACGTTACAGAACATTACATCAACCCTAGGAAGGTCCCTTCTTACTCCTGCAGTCAATCCCTGTCCACCTCCCTGTTTTGACTTTTATCACTATAAATAGTTTCGCCTATTTTTGGATTTCGTATAAATGGAACCATATGGTACTTTTATGTAAGGCTTAGTTTTCTTGATATTTTTGAAAGTGCATGTAACATATATTTGTAGTTCCTTTTATTGTATGGATATTTAACAATCGGTCTTTTCCGTTAGTGGTTGTAGGTGTTCTTTTAGTAGAGTTTATCATAATCTAGGTTCTGTTATCTAGTAAGGAAAAAGTGAGATTAACATATATTGAAATTAAATTGGCACTCAGGGCAGAGATTACCCTGAGTTGCATTTGGAACAGATAGGGCTTTCAGATTTCTAGCACCTCTTGAATTGTTTCTTGAGAATTTGAACTTCATAGTTACTAAGGACTTCTTTTTATGTTAAGTGATAACATATAGGCTTTATATGATTTGTAGATTTCGCATTGATTGTGGCAGGGATCTCCCAACTCAGGTGTTCTGACCTTGGTAATTAGGAATACTTCAGTTTTCTTGGAAACATTAGCACACTGGAAAATGTGGATGTTTGTAACTTTCAGTGTTATGTAAAGTCCACTGAATAATCTAGCATGCATCAGAGAACCTAAGGTGGAAAAGCTAGTTCTCTTAAAAATACGATACATAGAGATTTATAAAGCAATTTGATGGCAAGTAATTGTGGGAAGGGTATTTTCCAGTGTTTGATTGAAAAGCATTATCTTTACTTTCACATGCAGTGTCAAGTAAATTGAGGTCAAGAAACATGTGAAAAGATAATCAGTATCATTAATCATTAGGGAAATGCAAGTCAAAACCACAATGAGATTAGTTTACACCTGCTAAAATCAAGAAGACAGACAACAGTGTTGATAAGAATGTGGAGAAACTGGAACCCTACTACATTACTGTTGGGAATATAGAATGGTGCAGCCACTTTGCAATACATTTTGGCAGTCTGTTAAAAAGTGAAACTTAGTTTTACCATATGACTCAGTAATTTCTCTCCTGCTTAAGCTAGTGGAATGATATTCTAGGTAAAGGGGACTGTGAGAGTGGAAGGAGGCCAGCAGGGGAATCATTGAATAAGTTTGGGTGTGTGGATGGAGAAAGATCATGAAGGGCCTAGGATCGTAGGACTTAATTTTGTGAGAAATGAGTAGGAATTTATGAAGCAACTTAGTGTGGAAAGTTGTGGTAGAGTCTTGTCCAGATGTTGAAACAAGGACAAGCTTCTTACTTTTAGTTTCATGAAAGATT
Organism: Eidolon dupreanum; assembly: GCA_028627145.1. Taxonomy (NCBI): domain Eukaryota; kingdom Metazoa; phylum Chordata; class Mammalia; order Chiroptera; family Pteropodidae; genus Eidolon; species Eidolon dupreanum. The sequence goes on from CM053515.1 coordinate 83,120,007, forward strand.
TATGATGGAGGAGCAAGTATCATGACCACAGCTACGCTTTAAAAGATAATCTGACTGGGAAAGACCAGTGCCAGGGATTCTTGTAACATAAAATAGTTCAGGGTCTTCTGAGTAGGAATGAAGAAAGAGTCAAGAGGTCTGCAAGATAAGGACTAAGTGACTGATAAGGGAAATTTTAGGGACTCCAAGATCACTAGTTGATGGGAGGATGGTAGTGCTTTCCACAGAAACTGGGAGCCTCATGAATAGGCTTGTGAGGAACTAGGTGAATTTTGGCTGTACGAAGTGTGAGGTGTCAGGGAAAGATGGAGGTGGTGATACCTAGCTGTTAGAAATGAAGGGCTTGAGCCACCGTGGATTGAAACTTGTTTCTAGTCCTAAATCAGGGTGAAAGAATTCATAGGTTTCTGTCATTTAAAAATTAAAAACTTTTCACGTGACTTATTTCTCCACCTTCCTTCTTCCTTCCCAAACCTAAAAGGTGGGAGAAGAGGAAAACTTTGGACCAGTCAACTTTGATGGAGAAAAAGCATCATGTTTACTTTTCTTTTTAAAAATGTTGGAGCAACTAAAACAGACTAGAAAGACCTCAACTACTAAACGTGATTACAGTTGAATGGCTCTTAGTTATAGAGGTAGTGATTGTGTAAATAGCTGAGCGATTCAGTATTAATAAGCAAAACCTGTGATTTCTATTTAGTCTACAGGCCACTTATTTTAAGAACAACTTTCAGTTTTCTCATTGCTGTGGGAGGCGTGGGAGGCTCAGCCATCAAGTGCTGGTTTACATGACTTTGGTTCTGAAATATTCAGATGAAACTAGACTTCCTTAGCTTATTTATATATTCAGTAAGTACTTACTGAATGCACTCTTTGTGCCAGTTGCTTTTCTAAGTCTTGGGAAAGAGGAGCAGTGAACAGAGCATGCCAAAATCCTGCCCTCATGGAGCTTCCATTGCAGTAAGGGGAGGCACAGTAAACAAATTAGAAGATAGTATATTGTTGGTGGTAAGTGCTGTGGAGAAAAAGCATGAAAGGGGATAGGTTGTTAGGTTAAGGGGGGAGGACATGCAGTTTTAAAAAGGGTGGCTAAGGGACAGTCTCACAGAGAAAGAAAGGGACATATGGGTACAGATTTGAAGGAGGTGAGAGTTCAAGCCACATGGATACCTGGAGAAGAGCATTATAGGCAGGGGGAACATGCCTGGTGCTTGGGAGGTTTAAAGCCAGTCCAGAGGCCTGGGGCAGAGAAAGGGGATGATGTAAGGTGGTGGTGGTGGGAGAGGGGTTGAGGGGTACATCTCATAGGGCCCTGAAAGCCATTGTAGGAACTTTGTGTTTTGGTCAGATTTGAGCTGAGTAGTGACATCCTTTGTTTTAACATAATCGCTGATGGCTGCATTCAGAGTCAACTGCAGGACAGCAAGGGTGGAAGCTGGAAGAGGCTTAGATGAAGGGATTTACTCTAGGTCCCTTCCTGTAAATACAGCTTCCTGGTCAAGTCTACGCCTGAGAACCTTAATGCTTCTCCCATTCAGCTGCCTTGAATCATTGGGAACATTGACTGCTCTTAATTTGTTAGGAGGTTTAATGAGGGATAGGTGAAGTACCTTCCAATCACATTCATTCCGTTTACCTGTGGGGCCAAGACAGCTGAATTGTTGATAGTATGGTATATAAAAAAGTGTGAATTTGAATCCTGTCTTTTGTAATCTCCGATCTTTGTTTCAGTCATTTGTAACATGGGCTGATAATACCTTATTTATAAGGTTGATTTGAAGAGTAAATTTAGTAATGAAGATCGTGTAAAAATCTGAAAAACTTATAAGTGAAAACAAGCAGAATGTAGGATTTTACATTATAACTATAAAGATTAAATATGCCTATGAAAAAAGATTGGAGGAGAATATACAATTTATAATTTATGAGATAAACTAATGATATGATAGGTAACTTTAAAATTCTATATTCTAAACTTTTACAATATTATAAATGGAAATATGAAATTGTTTAAAACTGTTAAGATACTCCTATTTTCATATGTTATTGTTCAAAAACTTTGCTGTAGTTTTGAATCACTTAATGGGTGAACAAACAAAGCAATTAAGTATAATCCCTTCTAAAAATGCTTTCACGTTAGTACTGTCAAAACATGAATTTAATTTCAAACCATCTTTGGAGATGCTTGGTAGGAAGCGCTTTTTAAATTTTGCATTCTTTAGGAGAAAATACAAATTGCAGATAAGGTGAATGTCTAAAATTCTCCAGGTCAAAGAGAGGTCCTTTATTAGGGCCCCCTCTTTCCATATTAGACTCCTTCTGAGTCTCTGAATGTGTTATATATCAAATGTAGGCTAACAGCTTACAGACTAAACTTCTCTTTAAGTGGATTGTTTTTAATCAGTAGTTGAGAGGCAGTGGCTCAGACAGGTAGTAGAATACTTAAAAGCCAGGGCTCTGGTCTTATAGAGAGGCTTGAGTTTCAACACTTGGCTCTTTTTTCTATGTGATCTCAGACTAGTTACCCTTTCTGACCCATCCAGTTTACTCCTTTCTAAGAAGAGACTAGTCACATTTTCCTAGGGTTGCTGTCAAGATTAAATAAGATGATAAGATATGAAATACTTAACATGATGCCGGGCACATAACAAGGGCTCAGATATTAGCTGCCGTTATTTCATAACATTAATATCCATATTAGCAGAGATTTTATCTGTCTTATTCATTGTGTATTGGCAGTGTAGAGTCAGTACTCAATAACATGTTAATGTTTAAATGCAATACAGAAATCAGTGATTCAGTACCATTTATGGAACTGTGTCTGAAGAAATAGAAGCCAAGTTTAATACTTTTTTGTTGCCTTGTTGATCCTAATGCCTTCCTGGTGGGAATAACATTGAAGCTTCAATATTTGATTTTTAGAATAGGTTTTATCAGTTATAAAAAACTTGATTTTTTTTTTTTTTTTTTTTTGCCATGGTCAGTGCAGGTGGGCCACTCTACACCTGAAATCCTGTGTCTGACACATAATCTGCAGGCTGCTAAGCCTGGGACTGAGTGGTTTTTCATCACTTCTGTAATATGCCCTAAGAGTGTTTTAGCAGTTTTATTGAAGTACAATTGACATAATAAACTGCAACATTTATATTGTACAGTTTGATGTCTTGCCATATGTAAATACCTGTGAAACTATCACCAAAATCAAGATAATGAAAATATCCTTTACTTCCAAAGTGTTCTTCTGTTCCTTGATGATCTCTTTTCACACTCCCCTCATGCACCATTCCACTACCTCTAGGAATCCACTGATCTACTTTCTGTCACTACAGATTAGTTTTCAATTTTGAGATTATTTGGAAATACATCTATGTTGTTACATGTATTGACACTATTCCTTGTTGTTTGCAAATAGCATTTTGATATATAGATACATTATGATTTATCCATGTACTTGATGAACATTTGGCTTCCTTCCAGTTATTGGCTATTACAAATAAAACTGCTGTGGACATTCATATACAAGTCTTTGTGTGGACTTATACTTTCAGTTCTCTTGAGTAAACATCTGGGAGTACAATGGCTGTGTCATAGTATAGGTGCATATTTATTTTTTCTAAGAAACTCCAATTTTCAGAAGAGATTATACCATTTCCATTCCTACCCATAGTGTATGAAAACTTCACCTGCTTGATAGCCTTGTCAATACTTGAAGTCATTTAAAAATTTTTTAGCAAATCTAAGAAGTATGTAGTGGCATCTTGTGGTTCTAATTTGCATTTTTATAGACTATTGATGTTGAGTGCCTTTCATGTTCATATTTGCCATCTGTATACTTTCATTTGTCTGACCAAATCTTTTGCTTATTTTTTTTAATTTGGTCATTGTCTTATTATCGACTTTTGAGAGTTCTTCATATGTTCTGGATACAAGCCTTTTTTCAGATAATGTGATTTGTGAATCTTTTCTGCTGGTCTTTGGCCTTTCCATTATCTTAACAGTGTTTTTCAAGTGCAGAAGTTCTGAATTCAGTGAAATCCAACTTATTAATGTTTTCTTTTATGGATTATGTTTTTGGCATTATAACTAAGGAGTTGTTGCCTAATCCAAGCACACAAAAATTTTCTTTTGTTTTCTTCTAGAAGTTTTACAATTTTAGACTTCACATTTGCATATAGAATTCATTTTGAGTTAATTTTTTTATATGATTCATGCTATGAATTAAAGTTAAACATTTTTTTTGTTTGAGCATCATTTATTGAAGACTACATTTTTCCTACTAAATTACCCTTATACAATTGAAAAAGTTAATTGACCGTATATGTATAGATCTACTTTTGGACCCTTTGTTCTGTTCCAATGACTTTTTTCTCTGTATGCCAACACTACATGTTGGCATACTGTAGCTCTATGATCAGTCTTTTTATTTTTTTAATTTTAAGTTTTAAATATTTTTAATTTTTCAATTATAGTTTATATATGATATTATATTAGTTTCAGGTGTACAACATAGTGATTAGACATTTATATAACTTAGAAAGTGATCGCCCCAATTAATCTAGTACCCATTTCACACCATACATAGTTATTACCATATTGGCTATATTTCTTATGTTATACATTACATCCCCATGATTATTTTGTGGCTACCAATTTGCATTTCTTAATCCCTCCTTTTTTTTAACCACCCTCCCAACCTTCCTCCCATCTTGCAACCATCATTTTGTTCTCTATATCTATGAGTTTGTTTCTGTTTTGTTAGTTTCGTTCCTTAGATTTCACATGTAAGTGAAATCATACAGTATTTTTCTTTATCTGACTCTCCACTCAGCATAATACCCTCTAGGTCCATCTGTGTTGTTGCAGATGACAAGATTTTATTCTATTATTTGTTTATATTTATGGCTGTGTAATATTCCATTGTATATGTATACCACCTCTTCTTTATGCATTTACCCATTGATGGACACCCAGGTTGCCTCCATATCTTAGCTATTTTAAATAATGCTACAATGAACACTTGGATGCACATGTCCTTTCAAAGTAGTATTTTGGGTTTCTTCAGATAAATACCCAGAAGTGGGAATACTGGGTCCTGCTTTGTCTCTTGTTATAACTTTTGTTTTAAAGTCTATTTTGTCTAATATAAGTATTGCTACCTCAGATTTTTTCCCATTTCCATTTCTATGAAATATCTTTTTCCATTTTCTTTACTTTCAGTCTGTGTGGGTCTTTTGATTAGAAATGAGTCTCTTGTAAGCAGCAGGTAAACTTAAATTTCTTTTGAAGAGATCAGAAACCCAGGGGTCTGATAACTATTAATTTGGACAAAGGATTTCCTTTTTCATCTGTAAAATGGAAGAGGCTGGACTTGAACGCCACTTTCTAACTTTAAAATTTTATTTTTCCTAGTTAGAATTTGATATAAAAAGATGTCATTTTATTGATTTGGAACTCTCACATTCCTTATTTTAATCTGCAGGTTATTTTGGAGAACCATCTATGTATCCACTACTGTAGGTTATTAATAGAAAATCAGAGTTCCCCTTAGGTCCTTTTTGTTAATAACAGCTTTATTGATATATAATTCACATACCATATGTTCAGTCATTTAAAGTGTCCTATTAAATGGTTTTTAGTGTATTCACAGGTAATGTGCAACCATCACCATGTTAATTTTAGAGCATTTTTATCACTTCAGAAAGAAACTTAGACCCTTCATCTCACCCCCCATCACTCCAGCCCTAAGTAACCACCAATTTATTTTGTCTCTGAAGATTTCCCTATTTTGGACGGTCATATGAATGGGATAATATATTATGTGCTTTTTTGTGACTGGCTTCTGTTACTCAGTGTAATGTTTTCAAGGTTCATCTGTGTTGTAGCATGTATCAGTATTTCATTTTTCTTCCCTCTTAGGTTTTTTCTTTTAAGCCTGTGTTTGTCCTTTATCCATGTGGTTAAGGGAGCTGCAATTAGTAAACCTGTCTTAACCCCTAAATCTCATTCAGTTTATATTTATTGAATACTTGTGTGTACCAGATGCTACTTTAGGCACATATTATCTCATATGCAGTCCTTTCAACGGTAGATACTATTATTATATTCATGTCACAGATGAGAACACTGAGTTTCTCATCTTATTTTTATCAACTTAAAGCATTTTTTTAAACTTAGGGGTTTATTAATAATAGAAAGTTCAGTTACTCTTTTTTTTTTTTTTTTCCTTTTCTGGTTCTTAAAAGGCAGTCTCTTAACCATTTCTGGCTCTTCTGGATTGAGATATTTCATTACTGTGTGTCAGAAATGTTTCTAAAGTCCTCTCTGGGGTTAGAGATTCCATGTTAGTACATCAGCTCACCAAGAGGAGAAAAAGGACAGCCAAATTTCTTTTGAAATCTACCCCAAATTCATACAGATCATAAATGTTTTACTGTTTTGATGACAAGATAGGCAAAATAGTTATTTCTACAAGTTCAGATTGGGCCTTTGTTGTTGTTTGCTCCTCTCTCCCACCCCCATCATAATGGCAGGGAGTTCTTGACAGGGTTTGCCTTGTGAAAGTGGACTAGGTTGTTTTGTTGGAAGTTTAAGGACTTTAAACCTTAAACTTAAAAAAATTAAAGGCCTTATAATGCAGAGTTGGAGAGATTTCTCATGTGGTTGAATGACTGTCTCAGCTATTTCTAGACAGCCTGCTCCTTGAAAGTCTTGTTCAGATGTCCAGACGTACTTTCAACCTGATATTTTCCCTTTTTTCCTGCAGGGATTAAAGCCTGTAGTTTCCAAAGAAGCACCGCCTATCATATTTGCCACACCAACTAAACTGACTTCCGATTATACTGCATATGATTATGCTGGGAAAAACAAAGTTCCAGAGCTGCAGAAGTTTTTCCAGGTGAGAGAAGACACTCTAGAATAGAGAAGCCTGTGAAATAATGTTTTAAAAAACTCTATGAAACCAAATCTTAATCTAGTTTACTATTCACCTTCTCTCTTTTTACTTAAATAGAATTTTCTTGATTTTAGTTTTAGCCCTAAACTAGTAGAATTTTATGTAGGTAATTTCCTCATCAGTTTTTGAGGGTATGCAGATTTTCAAATTGCGTATAAAGCTGTTGATCATCCATTGGATGGAGGAAGCAATAGCATGTATAATATATAATATTGTGAATAATCCAATATATATTTGGCTTTGTGACACATGCAGTGACTTTTGGCAATGAGTTTTCTTTTAATTGTTCTTTGCTTGCTTGATATTAAAATTCACTGAGCTGTTACAAGTGGAGGAGACTTTCTTGGGTTTGATGATCAACAGAGAGAAGCCAGAATTGGATTTTAAAATATTAACATTAATGTACATACAGATAATTGAGAGGTCATTGCCCCAGCTACGTCTCAGGTTCTGTGGGAGTGGTAGTGTCTGTTACTACTGATGCTGGAAGATGGCGTCTCCCTCCTCAAAAACAGTCCAGATTCAGGACTGGCTTGGGAACTTTTGATCAATTTAATTCCTTTTTAATCTGATATGTAAGACTTGAATGGGTATCTGGGGTCTTGTGTTGCAGTGGGGAGGGATTTTGGAGACTGCAAAATAATGAATTAAATATTTTACGGAGGCTTATTAAATAGGTATTTAACCGTTTAATGGACAGAAAGCACTTGAATACAAAATGGATTTGAACTTATTAACTGACCCAGTGTGCTCAGACTTCATCCATTAATGATCAGGAAGTCAAACTGATTGTAGAACTAAATATAGAGCATTTCTTGTGGCTACAGTTCTATGTTTAGCTGCTGATTACCTTTATGTTTTGAAGAAATTCACCAGTATTTTCTTCCTACTTAAGCAATGTGATAAATTCCTTAGGAATTTGAAATTTGTTGCATGCATGTTCCTGAGGCTGCATTTTGGCTAATGACTTTGGATTTAAGCTTTAGTTACATTTAGAAGAAAATATAGCAGTATTTCAGTTAGCATTTTAATGGATTAGGGCTTTTTCCATTGCAGTGTGTTGATGGATTAGATACAGAGACATTTGTTCTTTATTAACGTAAATTGTAAACCTTTCTCTCATCAACTGTGTCCTTGATAATTCTTTCAAGAAATCCGATGGTGTGCCCATCCACCTGAAACGAGGCCTGCCTGACCAAATGCTTTACCGGACCACCATGGCGCTGACGGTGGGAGGGACCATCTACTGCCTGATCGCCCTCTACATGGCTTCACAGCCCAGAAACAAATGAGTTAGGTTGCAAAGGACTGGTTTACTTTTTGGCATAAACCCTTTGAATTTTTACTTTTCATTGTTTCTGTAAAAAAAAATTTTTTTTTTACTTAAATGGCCTACTTAACATTTTACAAGAAAAATAGATATTAAGGGAATATTTTGATTTGTTTATGAACTGCACATGGCCTGTCAGAGCTCTTTTGACAGTAAAAACTAGTATTCATGGAAATGTTACTGTTCTTCCAGTTGGGCCTCTTGATTTCCCTGGAGGTTTTGGATCAAGGTTGTATACAGGCTCATTAATGGCAGTCTGTGCTGAGGTCATTGGGGACTTACAGTGGTAATTTTGAGTGTGGGGTACAGAAGCTTTTCTGGATTTGGATGTGACTGAGGAAGGAAGACAAAAGCCAAGGCCAGGAGCATGAAATGAAGGGTTTGAGTTCGTAGTTACTTTGGAGATTTTTCCATCTTGCAGTAAATTGTTAATAGAAATTATTTGCAGCATGCCTCTATTTATTGGGCAGTTTGTTTCATAGGATTATTTGCCTCATCTCGATTTTTAGTGAAATTTTATGTGTAATTGGTATGTATTTATTCCACCATGGGAACAGAACACCTGTTTAGTGTTGTACTTTAGACCAATGTCTGTTTTATTAATGCACAGTCTCCTTTACCTTTTAAAAATGTTATGGCTTTTAAATTATGATTTATTTTGATTGTGGAATAAATACATGAATGAAAAATCTCAAGTTTGAAGTCTTTTTAAGTGATCTTTCAAAATAATTTCAGAATACCGGAGATATCTTAAATCTGAGTGTAATTTCTTTCTTTTTAATCAGACACCAGATAATCTTTATAAGACTCTTCCTCAAAGCCAAGTAATAGAAGGCTGATGGCATATTGATGATTACCATATGGTTCCTTATATGAAACTTGCTTGCCCCTTAGTAAAATGTGCCCATAACACACAGTTCATTTGGACATTAATTTCCTGTGCTGTCACAGTTGGTAGACTTCATGTACCCTATATTAATTCCACCTTAAAAAGGTGAAATTTAATTATTTAAGAAGTGGTGGTCTGTATCTTGCCATAGCAAAGAACAGTGACTTCTTACTGAGGATAAAATATGGTGTTTGAAAACAATAGCATTCTCACAGGCTAGGAAGCCCTTATTTGTCTAAACAAGTCTAAACTTTATTCTTAGGTATTTCCCCCAAGTTTTTGCTTTGAAAAATTTCAGATTGCAGAACCATAGTAAGAATAGTACAATACACACCTGTACATCCTTCAGTTAGATTACCACTTGTCAATATATTGCCATCATTTTCTTGCTTTCTCCCAAACATAGACACACAATTATATATATACACACATTTGGTTTTTGCTGAATTATTTAAGATTAAGCTATGGAATTATTGATTCAGTTGTAAATACTTTAGCCAGTATGTCCTAAGAATAAGGATATAATACAGTTGTCAGACCCAATTTAACTGATAATACTAATATCTAATATATAGTCTCTAATTTTCTCCAAGTATCCTGATAATTTGTCCTTTGTAGTTGTGCTTTTAAAAATAATAGCTTTATTGGGGTAATGATTCACATACCATACAATGCACCCATTTAAAGTATACATTTCAGATTTTTTTATTATATTCAGGGTTGTGCAACCATCACAAATCAATTTTAAAACTTTTTCATTACCCTAAGAGGAAACCCTAGGCCCTACTAGCAGTCACTTCTGTTCTCCAGCCCACTTTCTAGTCCTAGAGAACTACTAATCTATTTTCTATGGATTTGTTTTTTCTGGACGTTTCACATAAATATACAATACATGATCTTTTGTAACTGGCTTCTTAATGTAATGATTCATCCATATTGTAGTACATACAGGATGTTTATCTATGTCGTAGTATGTGTATATTTCCTGTTTATGGCTGAATAGTATGTCATATGGATATATACCACATTTTGTTTTTCCATTCATCAGTTGATGGACATTTGGGTTACTTTCTACTTTTTGGCTATTATGAATAACACTTCTGTGAACGTTGATTATACAAGTTTTTGTATGGACATATGTTTTCATTTTTCTTGGGTATATATCTGGGAGTGGAATTGCAGGGTCATATAGTAACTCTGTATTTAACTTATTGAGGAGCCACCAGACTGTTTCTAAATCAGCTGTATCATTTTACAGTCTCACCAGCAGTTGGTTTTTGTTTTGGTTCCAGGATCCACTCAAGGGTCATAATTGCATTTATTTGTCATGTCCCTTTAGTCTCTTTTTATTCAAAACAGTCCCCAATGTCCTTCATGTCATTGACCTATTTGAAGAGTTCAGGCCAGTGTTTTGCAGAATATCCTTTAACTTGGATTTGTCTGATTGTCTCTTTATAATTGAATTCAGGTTAAACATTTTTGTCAGGAATTCTTCATGTATGGTGTGGTATCCTTATTATATCAGGTGGTATTTGATACCAATTTGCCCTATTACTGGCAGCTTGAATTAGATAATTAAGATGTTGTTTGCCAGATTTCTCCCTTGTAATTAATAAGTAATCTGTGGGGTGATAGTTGAGACTGGGAATATTCTATCTTCAATAGCTTTATACCCAGTGTTAATGTTCATTGGTGATTCTTTGAATTATTTATTACTAAGTTGATTATAAAAAAGTAATTTTTTATTCTGTCATTCCTACTATATTGTTGACATTTTTCTGTGATGATGAGTACCCCCCCTTTAAAAAGTTTCAGTGTAATTTTCTCATTCAATATAATAACGGTGTTTGTTGTTATTCATACTGATGCTCAATTTAGCCCAAATCGTCTTATGTCTTGTTAACAAGACCCCAACTAGTCTTTGAGCATTCTGCACTTTCTGACACACAAGATGCTTTCCATGCTTATCTTGTGTTTTCTCCATCCCACTTTCCTCTTGTTTACTTTCAGGTGTGTTCTATTCATATACATGTACATGTATTTTCCTTCTCTGCCTGCTTTATTTTTGCCAAAATGGTACTGTGCATTCCTACTACTCATAATTTGGAAATTGTTCTCTGCCTCATTTTCCTGCATTGTATTCCATTTTATGAATCCTCCATAGTTTATTTAGTCTCCTTTTGATGGGTATTTAGTCTTAAATTTTTTGCTTTTACAATCACTATTTAATGTATAATCTTTTCATGTCATTTTATATATTAAATGTATTTATAGAATAATTTCTAGAAGTGAGAATTATAAGGCAAAGGAAACCTGTGTTTCCAATTTCAGTAGCTATTCCTCATTGAGAAAGATGGTGCTGATGTACATTCCTATCTCGCTGTAATGTGGATGCCTCTTCTTCCTCCCCTTTGCCATTAGAAGGCATTATCAAACTTTTTCATCTTTGCCAGTCTGGTAAGTGATAAAATTTCTTTGGTTTAAATTGCCTTTCTATTGTAATTAGTGATGTTGAATATCTTTTATTTAAAATGTATTCTTATTTTTTAAAATCTTTTTATTTTTAATTTTTAAAATCTTTTAAATTTATAGGTAAGTTCTATTTCTTTTTTGTACTTTGTATGGCTAGCTATTCATGTACTTTGCCCACTTGTGTACAGGTACTTTTTGATAATGCCATAAATGTCATTGTTCCATCAGGTTGATTTCTTCAAGAACAGTCTCTACTCACTCTTGTCAGAGCCAAACCGCTTTTGATTGCAGATCCCAGAAACTCATTAAAACCATCGTATAGAGAAAGGAGGATTTTCCAGAACCCAAGTGTAGCTGGGCCTTCCTTACAAGGACTACCTCTGGGACCAAGGTGGCGGTTCTTTTTCTCACTCATGACTGTGTAGCTGTTTAATTCTCTGTTTCCATGGACCAGCTTTCTCTGTTTATTGTTGCACACAGTAGGAAATGGTGGTCTAGCTACTGGAAACGAGTCCCAAATTCCAGGAGAGCGAATATCATTGGCCGCCTTTTGGGTCAGAGATCCCCCACCGGGTCAGTTAGCTGTTTGGTGCCAGGCTGTGGAGGCATGTAGAGAAAGTCTGTATCTGGGTCTGAACTGGTGGCTCTGAGCCTTTTGCTATATTCTCAGAGGTTTATTCCACCCAGGCATGTTACTCTGCACCCTTGTCAGGTTGGTTGAGTTTGCTCAGAGGGGGACTATTCTCCTTATCAAGCTGTTTGCATGAGAGGCTGTTAACAGAAGGACATTCACTGTCCTCACCTCCTCCAGGCTAATTGGTTAGTCTTTACAATACTGATCTGGGCTCACATGCCCCTGGGGGTAGGAAGATGCCATGGGATAGTTTTAAGGGAATCACTTTTTAGTCCCTCAGTTTCCATTACATTTGCTAAATTTGAGCAGCCTGAGACCACACCTGGCTCAAGTGTCCTATAATCTTTTCCCCCTCACCCATTCTAGTCAGACCATGGCATGTTGCCCTGGAGTATAAAAACCATCTCTGAGGTGCCATGGGGATAATTCCAAATACTGGTAATGTTGAGAATGTGACTCTTAATGACTGGGTAACACCTCTTTTTCCAAGTTAAAAGTTTTCTGAGTCTTTGCTTTTAACAAAATTGAAGGAAGAAACAATTGTGTTGTCAGTTGGTCATTAAGAATAATTCTGATAATTGACATGACATGACTTTTAGTGTATAACTCGGGTTCATAGAATTCAGAGATATTGCTGTTAAAAAACTTATATCCCATCTGTTTATGAGAACAAGGTTTCTTAGTGTTTAACATCTGTAAAAATAAAAAATAAGAATGGAATTAGTGCTGAAACTGTCTTTAACAGTCAGGAGGATCATCCATGGAAACATGAACCAGCTCCCTCTAATTGGCATGCATTTCTAATAAAATTTTGCTCATATTTTATAGTTATCAATATTTATTGTTAACTATATTCTGTTTAGTATTTGTTAATTATTGATAAACTGTTGTTTTGTTCAGGTATGTACTAATTATAATGCAATCTAGAATGAAATATTTTTTAACACAGTCTTAATGGTCAGAGGAAATTTAACCAAATTTAAATTGTAGTACATTTTAGAGAATTATAAGTCTGATCAATAAGAGATTTTCAAGCCTAACAATATGCTACATTAGGGTAAAATTTTGGGGGTAAATTCTAGGTGGAATGGAAATACAAGTTCAGAATTTTAGAGTGAAATGGAAATACAAGTTCAAGAAGAAATTTCTGACTGTAAATAGAGATGTATAGTTTTAGATTAATGAAGTTACATGTCCAGTTGTGAATGGCATTTACATTCTACTGGATACATTTATAAGAGCGACTTGACAGTTTAAGCCATTATTTACAATATACCAGAAACTACTATTTTAACAGTGAAAAGTTTTAGATGTTAAACTTATATCTGCAAAAGGATACACACAAATTTTCAAAATTATTTTAGGGTGCACAAGAACAAGAAAGGTTGAAAATGGCTACTTTACACTTCTTTCATTTGAAGGAAGTATCCACTTATACCTTTCTT
>CM053515.1:83133828-83493389 GCA_028627145.1 Eidolon dupreanum
TGTGCCTCTGGGCAGCCTGCCCAGTTCTTTGGACCATTGATCTTCAAAGGCTAGAGGATAGATACACCAGGGGCAGTAATGATTGATTGCTTAGAAATTCTGACACTATCTGGTCCTAGTGATTTAATACATTTATTTGACATTTGACTGTAGATATCATGGGTTGGCTGACTCTAATCTAGCACCAAAGGCTGCCCATGTAGGGTTGGTTGAGAAGTGGGGTCCTGTCTTTAATGCTTCTGTAATCAAGTTATTTGGTTGTCTTCCTTGGTCATCCAGGGCCTCTTCTGACCCATAGTCATCAAGGAGTTCCACTAATCCTGTTTCTTCCAGATATTTACTTAATGTGCAGGGACCCAAAGATGAATCACATAGCTTTGCCTTTGTAAGCAAGCACTCTGATTATTTCAAAATTAGGTATTATTTTTAAAAATTACTTTAAAAATTATTTCTAGGGTCCTTTTCAGGGTCTCTCATCTCTTAGGGTTGTTAAGCCATTTGGCCAAGAAACTTTTTTGTTATGGAGGAATTCTGCTATTACCCCTCACCTGTCTCAATTGGGGAGCTCCTTAGGACTGGTGGGGTTTGGTTACTTTAGGATAGGCTGACCCTGGCTGGGTATGGATAGAGGAGCCTGGCTGGGGCTTCTGTTCTGGGAAACATGTCACACCTTGACAGTGGGCAGCATCAGCTGACCCTTTCTCTCATTACATGAATAGACTGGGATGGCTCAGCCACCTCCTGAGGTGATATTGGAGTGAATGGGTCATTTGCAGTCTTCTCTGCCATTAGCAGCTGTCTCTTGGGTAAGCTTGAATCAGGAATCCTGGCCTTGGTGTGGCTCCAGGGTGCACAGGGTGCTTTGCTGCTGCAGATGTGTCATGGTAGGTAAATTGAGACCAGATCCTGCTTGCTTAGTCAGTGAGAGCTGATTTCTAAAGAAACTGCTTCATGGCACTGATGGAAATGAGCAAGCAGAGTGGCTAGGAAAAGCATTTTTTAGATATATATTTTTCCTCGAGTGCTGACACAGCTCCCCTGGGACATCATGCCTTTTCTTGCCCTGACCTTGTCCATAACATGGAGTTTTGTCATGGTCACATGGCTGTACCTCAGGGCCAAAATACAGGCTTTTCACTTTGCCCAATATACACTGGCTAGATGGGACTCTGCCAGCTCTCAATACCACATTCTGGAGGAAGTTGACTGAACCTGCCCCAGGCTGTAAGAAATGATGGGGTAGCCTCCCAGTCAGCAGGGAAAAAGTTTTAGAAGCAGAAACTCATTGCAGAAAGGCATTGGTATGGCTACAAAGTACAACTGACAAAGTCATGGACCTTGGTTTTCAAAGGCAGAGAGGAAGCGAGGCTGGGACCTGGGACCTGGGTGAAGTGCCAGAAGTCGGCTCAGACATAGGGGTGTTTCCTGAGGGCACCTAGCCAGGCAGAAAAGCTGCACCAGGGCTCTTCACACATTTCAGCATCTGAGAGAAGTGGGAAGAAGGCAAGTGGGAAAGAGTAAAGTGTAGGCGCTTGGGCAGGGCTCTGCTGGCCTCAGGGCTCATTTCGGGGTCTGGCTGTGCCAGGCTTATGCTGAAGTTGTTGAGAGATTGGAGCCTGAGCCCAGGACTGTGGGATAGCCAAGGAAGGAGGCAGCTTGTGGTTGCTCAGCTCAGCCCAGGTCCCTTTCCTTGGGGAGGCCCGGCACAGGTTGTGGAAGTGCCTTGCCACTGGAGAGGGTGGGGAAAGACGGAAGATGTTCTAGAATTGGTTAAAACCGTCAGTCTCCAAGTCCATCTTCCTCTCCCCCAAACCCCCCCTGCTTAGGCCACAAAACCTCCATTTTAGACAGCAGATTAATTTGAAAATTGAGTTGCAGCTATGAGTTGATGTCAACTTCAAAGTTCAATGGCATTTAATTAAAGCCATCCAGGGACTAAACCCGCTCTCAGGAAATTATTCTGACCAAATAATTAAAGATAATGAAGGTTAGATTTGAGTTTCTGGCTAAGTCTGTATTGTGTTTGGTATCGCCAAAACATAAGTTACATTAAGCTTTCACGAACCAACCTTTCATGAACCAACCAATAGTTAGTTGTCAGTCTAATTAGAGTCACACAGAAAAGCCTTTTTTTATACTTGATGTCAGTTCCCTTTTCTCCTGGAGTTATGTCCTCTGGAAGAAACAGTTATTTGGAAAATTGATTTATAACTGTATGTGTCTGCCCATCCCTCCTTTAGCTGGGTCCTGTTCATTGAGCATCAGAAAGAATCGTGCCAGAGGGAGTAAGCCACAAATGCAGCAGAAGGGCTCGGGTAAGTCATTCCTAGTGGTTGGGTTGAGGCTGTAACTTGCAAAAATGTGTTCTGTGGCTGTGGGAGATTAAGGAATAGTTAAGGTCACCCACCCAACCCAGGCTAGCTTGGGCAGGCCTTGGAGGAGGTCCTGGGGAGCTGAGGGAAGTCATGGTCTGCCTAGGAGAACCGTGTGATCGGGAGGGGAGTGTGTTACCCTTTGTGATACTGTGACCTAGCTGTCATTAAGCCTTATGCCTTGGGAGTGAGTGGCCTTGCTCCTGCCAAATGATGGATCAGAGTCCTCACCTGGGCCTGTCTAGTAGCCATAGCAGGAGAGATAGGGGAAAACAGTAGGGTAAAGCTATGTGTCCCTGCTATAGCACTTACAAGTACCTTGTCATCCAGCATATGTTTTCTATTTTCCTGATTGATTGTGGATGTGATGTATTAAAACCCAGAAAGAATTTCTAAGCCAACTCAGGATTCCTCAAGGTAGACCATCCCAGGCTCCCAGACTCAGGAGATGGGGAAAAATGATCTGCTTTTTTCAGCTCCAGGTTTGGACAGAGGTCAGAGGTGCTGGTTATACCCTTACTTGTATATCTTGGGAATGTGAGTGTGTGGTGGGAATACTTTCTGGTCTTTGCAGAGTTCTAGGCCGAGCTCTAGGCCTAGAAAAACCTTACTGTGGTCTGGAATCGGGGCCAGGTGCATTAAAAACAGCAGCCTGACTCCCTTTGTGAAGGTAGTCATGCCTCAGGCTTCATACCCAAGAATGGTTTGGGCCTGGGGTTTCCTAGTGCTGTCAGCCAACCTGGGCACTTCTGAGCTGGGTCTTGAAGTCTTACTGGCCCTTATCTTTCTTAATTCCCTGGTGTTCTGGGCCATCTCTGGCTTCCTACAAGTTTTACTTTCTTCTCTTTTGGCCTATCAGGTTCCCTGTTGTCCTTTCCCGTAGGGCTTTTCCATGAACAGATTTGGGGTTACCTGAGGACAGGTACCCTGTCTCCCTATCAGACTGGGGACTTGCCCCATATTCACCATCAATAACCCTAATGGCGTAATCCTTGTGTGCCAGATTCTGTGTTGGACAGTAGAGCCCTAGAAAGATGACACTGTCCCTGGCCCAGAGCTCACAGAATGATGAGAACAACCAAAGTGCACAATTGTCCAGAGGCAGGGCTAGGGCTTGTGAAGGTGAGGGGAGGAGTGAGGGGACTTTCTCAGAGAGGGCACTGTTTAAATTGCGTATGTATCACATGTGGAAGTAGTTTCCAGGAAAATATAGTGTGGAAGGGCTCTTGGCCTGAGGGAAGAGCACACACTGATGTGTGAGAGAACCTTGAAAGTGCATGAGAGGAGGGGGGAAGAGAGGAATGGCAGGACTCTGACTAGAGAGGGAGGCTTAGGCTAGCTCATGAGGCTGGGCCAAAGAGAGCTTAGACTCTAGTAGGTAAGTGGTAAGTGTGTGTGTGTGTGTGTGTGTGTGTGTGTGTCGTGGGGGTGGTGGCAGAATCCAGTGTTCTTTTATTTTTTTGAATCCCTACCAGTATGGAGGACATACTGGGAGGGAAAAGGCTCAAGGCATTCTAACAGTAAAGAGTTATTAGAGTTCACTTGAGAGGTAATGAGGGCCTGGGGAGCAGTGGCAGTAGGCCTGGAGAGAAAGGATGAATCCCAGGGAGGTTAAGAGGCAGAATGAATACAGTTTGACAATTAGTTGGACATCGGAGGTGAGGGTATAAAAGGTTTCCAGGAGTGCCTGGGATGATTCAGCTTGGCTTCTGGGTGAATGGAGGTACAAGCCTAGGGGAACACAGGGAAGGGCATGTTCTGCTGGGAAAATAGATTGCATGTGAGACCTCTGGGCACAGACAGAGTTCCAGTAGGCACTTGTAGCCTGGACTAGATAGATATAAATTTGAGAGTTAGTGGTAGAAATGATGGGAGTCTGTCACACTGTTAAGGAGTGTATGTAAGAATGAGGAAGTAGAATGGGGGAAATACCAATATTTTAGGAGTGAGTGGAGAGGAAAAGAGTCTCATGGGGAGTATAGGAATTGAAGGAACACAGACATAATGTTGCATGAAAAAAACCCAGATGCAAAAGAAACTATTTATATAAAAGTCAAAACCAGGCAAAACTACTCTTTAGTGATAGAGGTCAGAATAGAGGCTACCCTTGTCAGGGAGTACTGATGGGAGGAGGGCTCACAAGGCAGACGCGAGTGCTGGAATGATCCATATCTTCATCTGGGTGGTGGGTATGTATGCACATGCACACATATATTAAGATTTGTGCACTTTGCTGTAGTTATACGTAAAAGTCTTAATGAAGGAAGATGGCGGTGTAGGGGAGGAAAAAGAATTTTTAGTCTTTTGGATTCTTGGTTGAGACTCCTGTGATAAAAGACAGATTAAGAGAAAAACATATTTACTAACATGTTTACCTCGTGTGTATATGGGAGATACCCAGGGGAAAGTGAGTAATCCCCTGAAGTGGCTTAGAATTTAAGCTTAAATCTTAATAGGGAAAGGGGAGAGGCCTTTTAGGGGGAGAGTAAGTGGTTTTTGGAAAAGACAGTTGGGCCCTTAGATGATGGGAAGTATGGCAGATTGTGACAAAGTCTGGAATTAGTGTGGACTTCTAGTCTCCTCTCCTGTGATGAATCAGTCTTCCCTGGTTGATGAAACTGCCAGGGAGGGACTCTGTGACAACTGAGTTCCTTCTGGAGGATCTGTTTTTAAAGTAGATAGGGGAAGTTCAGAGAAAGCCTCTCCCTGCATCTGCTGTTTCTTGGGTACCTACGGCTGAAAATAACCATTATACCCAAAGTGGCATATTTTGGGGTACAATGTTCTACCACCCTTTGGAGGGAAGATGGAAGGAAGTAAGGAAAACAGGAAAGAAGGAAAGGAAAGGAAAAGAAGGGAGAGGATGAAAGGAAGAAAGAATAGGCTAAGGTTTTCAAAAAAGATGATGATGACTCATGTCACTCCCAGAGGTCAAGCCACTGGGCTGGCTCCATAGGGTGGCATAGATATGGGCTGTGTCCCTGGAGGCTGCCCTGCCAGCCCTCCGATTTTCAATAGTGTGTGTGCCTAGTGCTGCTGAAGGAGTGGCATAGAACAGACCCTAACATTGAATCAGAATGGGGAGGAGCAAAGATCCTCAGGTCAAGGGCATACCTGAGAAATATCCCGCACTTTGTCCATGGCTCCAGCAGTACAAATAGCCATGTCTTTGGTTTCCTGAGTGCTCTCCCAGACAGTCCCTGTGTTTAAATTTGATAATGTTTAATAAAAAATGTATTTAACTACTGTAATTTAAAAGAACTTCCTTCTATTTTAATGTGAGGGTTCCCCATAGAAACCACTTCAGTAGTGGCAGCTGTGAATGGCAGCTTTATTAATGGAGCCATCTGCAGGCTTTCCTAGTTTTCCTAACAATCTGTCGCCCTGCTCATTGCTTCCAGTGCAAACATTGTTTATTGTGATCAAGGCCTCAGCCAGTCATCTGGAGAAAACAGCCTCCCCTGCACCCTGATGCAGGCACAGCCAATCTCTTTCTCTTAATGCTCTTTGAGTGCTGGGTCTTCACAGAGCAGGGACAGGCAGAGCCCATGAGTTCACCAGGATGTCTCCCTGTGGATGAGATTGGTGGGCAAGAGCCTTATTCTGTCCTTTCAGATTGAGACCAGGAAGATGGGGCCCTGGGGCAGCACAGATAGTACCTAAACCCACAATGAAAAATGCCTTTTTCATTGCAACCCTTTGTTTTTTATATCAGATTCCTTACTTGCCCCTAAGGAAGGCTGACCCATCATCACATTCGAATGGGGTTGGGCCTCACTGCTCCAGAGTCCTGTGAAGGCCTGAGTCCTAACATTCTTCCAAGAGAGAAGGGACTTTTGGCTTAGCTCAGAATTAATTCATCTTCTAAATGGAAATGCCAAAGCCTGGCAAACAGCAGCCTACATAAAAATAGATTTTGTTGATGAAGCTGGGGGCCTGTCACTCTCATGGGAGAGAGTGTGATCATATAACCTCAATTTTTCAGCAGTTTCATGAGGGCCCTGCTAAAGAGCAGAATTCTTTTCCTTGTCATTTTGTGAATTCTGAATAAGGAAAGGTAATTCAGCCCAAGCACCTGAGGGAAGGCAGCGGCAGGGTGGCTTCTTGAGAGGTTTCCAAAAAAAAGGAATGAGCACCAGTGACAGTCAGAAGTGAAACATGTAGGAGGGAGAAGGGGACGGAATGCCCTAGCAAAGAGAGAGGACAGCAAGAGGCCATCTCTCTTCATCAGTGGTTATACGGCAGGTGTCTTTCAGTGGAGGGCAACCCAGCAGGTGATTTCTCAGTGCCTCAGGTTGTCTCATGCCCTGCTGTCCAGATGCTGAACTTTACAGCCACCTTTAACCAGCACCCCTCCCTTGTCTGGGGCTCTTTCATGCCCGTAGGAGAGCTAGGAATCTCTGACAGACCTCCCCCATGGGAGCAGAGCAGTGGCCGGAAGGGCTGTGGAGAGCTTAAACTTTTTTTGTTGTGTTGAGGCCCATTTTTTCTACATTGTCTTCAAAAGAATAAAGGGAAGGTGAAGTTTCTACATTATTTTTTAAACTTTTAATTTTGAAGTAATTATAGACTCACAGGAAGTTTCAAAAATAATACATATTGTCTGGTGAACCCTTCCCTCAGCTTCCCCCAGTGGTGACATCTTAGATAACATATAATATTAGGACCGGGAGGTTGATGTTGGTACAATACAGTAACCTACACTGCAGACCTTACTCGGTTTCTACCAATTTTGCTTACGTTCATACGTTCTAAGTAAGTTAATCCCATGTATATTTTCACATAACCACTATCCTCAAGAGTTTCATTACCGTAAAGGAACCTCTTTGTGCGGCCCCTTTATAGTGATAACCCCTCCCCTCTCTATGTGTCCCCTGGCAACCACTAATCTGTTCTCTATAGTTTTATCATTTTAAGAATGTTATATAAGTGGAAATACAATTGTTAAACTTTCAAGATTGACTTTTTTTCACTATGTATAATGCCCTTGTGCTCCCTATCCAAGTTTGCATGTATCAGTAGTTTGTTCCTTTTTATTAAGTAGAATTCCATTGTATGGGTTCTACATTTTTTAAATATCAAAATTTTACCTTTTGTATGTTATAGAATTTAAACAATGGATGGGTGGTCTCAATAGATGACTAATCTAAGATTCTTTAATAGGAATATTTTCACATTTCAAATCATACACTATTTATAGTATGTAGTTAGAATTTTTTAATTTTGAGGGAACTTGACCTTGCTATATACCAATTCTAAAATATACAAGATTGTCTTTACCAGGTTACTTTCCCCCTGAAGGCAGGGGCTGTATCTTTCTCATCATTGGATTGATTCCCCATTGAGCCCGCCTCAGCTCCTTGTGTGAGGCAGGTTTGTAACATATACCTGATCAATGGATGAGTCTTTTGGATC
This sequence comes from Eidolon dupreanum, assembly GCA_028627145.1. Lineage (NCBI taxonomy): Eukaryota > Metazoa > Chordata > Mammalia > Chiroptera > Pteropodidae > Eidolon > Eidolon dupreanum. The sequence goes on from CM053515.1 coordinate 83,141,616, forward strand.
CTAGTCCCACCCAAACTCCCTAGGATTCAGACTGGCTACCACTTTGAAGGTGTTGGCAGCATAATAGATTTTTATTGTAGAGAGACCGAAGTCTGCAGAAGGAAGAGGACCTGCCTTATCTGGACATCTGACTTAACAGTTGTTACTTGAAATAGAGTTCTACAGTAGATATGGTTAAGAGAATGTCAGCTTCTGGTTTCCTTGTCTCCAACTAGGTTTCCAAGTCAGCCCAAGCCAGTGTCGGCTGGATGTTACTGCGCAGAGGCAGGCTTGAGTACCCTGTGACCTTTCCCAGAATGCATTCTGGCTTGGCTATGTGAACAAGGAGGAGACGGATGACCAGGTATGAGGACTTTGCTTTTTGTTATTTTTTCCTCCCTGAGACCATTACTTCTAGCACCCCCTTTTTCAGTTACTTTAGTGAGATCTGGTTAAACTGTCAGGGAGTTGGATTTAGCCTCTGAAGCTGATTTTGTGTAATCTTGCTGAGATGTGTAGTCATTAGCATCAGCAGTTATCCATGTTCATCTGTCAGTGGATGGCTCCCTAGTAAAATCTTGTTTTCAGGACTATGTGTTTACATTGCTGAAGGAGAAAAGATTCAAGATCAAAGCTCTGTGGCTGACCATGGGGCTAGCAGAACCTCCAGGCTTGCCACGGGAAGTATGGGATGGAGAATGAGGACAAAGTGGGAAAAGCTCTTGGCCAATGACAAAAAGAAGTTACCATACTTCTTTTATGGTGAAATAGAAATTGCTGAAAGGTCGGAAAATAAGAGAGCAGTGTCTCTGTACAAATAGGTTTAAATTAAACATTAGAGACTGAGGATTCATGTTTGCTATGGCCAGTGAAGGCAGGTAGAGCAGGCATTTGCTGGCAGCAGGTGCCACAGTACTGTGTTAGGGCCTGGAAGCTCCTCTGTTCTGTGCTTCAGTTGTAGGGATGGCAGGAGAGGGGACTTGTGCATGAGAAGGGTGCCTTCAACTTTGTGACACTGTTCAGAGCCCAAAACCACCTTTTCCAAAGCTTAATCACTTTCTGTAGTTTTTCTTGATTCTGGTCTTAAATCCTTCCTACTATAATTTTAACTCATTTCTTTCCTGTTACTAATAATCACTAAATTATTGTTCTATAGTAAACATCTATAGTGCACTAGCAGTAGTGCATGGTGCTAGCTAGCCATAGGGACTCTGGAGGGAGGACTTGGCTTCAAATTTTGCTGTAGCCACTTGCTATTAGTGTAATCTGACTTCTCTGTTCCTTAAGTTTCCTGGTCTATAAAATGGAGATAATTGAATTTAGGATTGTTGTGAAGATTGAATGAGTTGATACACATAAAGCACTTAAATGTTACATTGTTAGCTATTGTTGAATAGCAGTTTATGGATGTGTAGCATTTTAATCATTGAGCACTTAGGTGGTTGTTTTCACCTATTCCATGTTTTTGTCCTTTGAGATATAGAAGTGGTACTCTTAAGTTTTTCTGCCAGATTTCTAGATTGGTAAACTAAAAAAAAAAAACCAAAAAACAAAAAACGCATTCAATTGAGCAAGCCATGGTCTCCTGAGGATGCCACACATGGATACATATAGAAATTAAGCAGGTTGATATTTCCAGAGACAGTGAAGCTTACTTTCCTTCATTTGAGTCTCTCTATTCCTTGAGCATCTTTGTATCAGAGCATTTAAGGTTATTGTACAGGCCTATTAATGAGGGCAGAGTAGAAACTCAGGTTTCCTTTGGAAAAGGTGAACTGATTATTAGCACAAAAGGTGTAACATTATCTGGGACCCTGTGAAGAGAGCAGGAGCTCCTCCTTTACAAAGGGTTGCATCTTTTTTTTTTTTTTTCTGGGAGGTGGGGGTGGCAGAATGAAGACCTTTCTGTGGTCTTTGAGGACTCTGTTCTTGGGTATCCTAGACAAAGTAGGTTCCTCCAGCAGGGTCTGGTTTATGTGACAGTGACCTTACCCACTCCTGTACTGAAGCCTGAAACTAACACAGGCCCTCTTTCGTTTCTTAATCTGCTTTCCAAAATCTCCAAATTTCTACCCTCTTTTTCTCCTTGCTTTGTTTCTAAAAAATATCTTTCTCCTAATGTAAGTGGAAGAAGTGCAAGCTTTGAAGTTATAAAATATGAAATCCTAGTGTGGCCCTTTCTAGGTAAATGAATAGTTACTAAATCTCCGCCATCCATCTCTACCTATAGGGTAATACTCCCCGCATTGCTAAACAAGAGCCGAGGTGTTTGGGGCACATTTGGCCACACATGTGCTCTTCTTGATCCAAGTCCTACATAACTGCTCATCAGCCTGTCATCTTTGTCCTACAAATATTGTCTTGTCTTCATTCTCTTAATTTCAGTTTCAGCTAGAGGTTATACCAGTACCTCAATACGTTTAAAATCAAATTCATAAACAAGTTATTTGTGTTTATCTTTTTTATTAAGAGGAAAAATCACATTGTTTAGTGGGTTTGCTCTGGTGCCCATTAGCCATTTTGTCTCAGAACTGGTGAAAGGAATTTTTAGCCTCTCAAGGGTTAGTAAAAGCATACCTAGGAGCTACTGCAGCTTTGGTTCTAGACCACTGCAATAAAGCGAGTCTCACACAGTGCATATAAAAGTAATGTTTACATTACTGTAGTCTGTTAAATGTATAATAGCAATATGTCTAAGAAAACAATGTATCTACCTTAAGAAATATCTTATTGCTAAAAAAATTCTAACCATTATCTGAACCTGTTGGCACTGACAGACCTGCTTGATGCAAGGTTGCCCCAACCCTTAGCTTGCTAAAAAAAAAAAAAAAAAGACTATCTCTCTGTGAAGTGCAATAAAACAAAGTATGCCTGCATATGTAAGTGGCTGTGAACTTTATTCATAGTCATCAAGATGAGATGAAAAAGGTAGTGATGAAAACCCCATCATTTCCATGATTGTAAAATGGGGGGGGGGTGTACAGAATACTCTAATTCTTCATAAAGAAAAATTTGTTGCAGCCAATTTGTTTCCGGTGTACACAGAATCCGTGTCTCTAAGCAACATAGGAGAAGTGGAGAAAGCAGGGAATACAGTGTCCTACTGAGTCCAAGGATTTCACAAAGGCTAATACGAGGGAGGCAGCGGCATCGGGTCAGGTAGGTAACCAAGCTCACCATGATTAGCCAATGTAAATATTAGAGAAAGTATAGATACTAAATTTAAATGAAGCTATTCCCCTATTAAATGGAAGCATAAGTCAGAAGTAATTTCCTCTAACATTATGAGATGGAGTTTGTTACTACCAGAATGGTGGTATCCATAGCAGTAGCCCTGGTCAACTGATAATTGTCATGTTTTCTGATGATTGGACAGTCATGGAAACTAGCAATATAAATGGAGATAAGGCACATTTAGAGACAGATGAAACATTTTGATTATTTTATTTAATCTTCAAAATTTTCTGCCATGAGACAGGAATGCATGATAGAAATGGCTCAACATCTTCACATGAAACACTTGGATTCATTTTCATTCACAAGTTTTTCTAAAAACATCTATAATTTCATAATCCCACCCACTTCCAACCATTATCACAGATTTAATCGACTGTTAAACAGTAGTTGCCAGCAATAGGGCTGGAACGCTTTCTGCGTATTAGTAGTGTCTTTTGAAACTACCACCCAAGAGTATCACGATTATAAATCTCGTATACAGCAACCCCAAAGATGTCCCCACGTAAACTCCCTGCTTATGGAGAGCTGCGTCCCCCAGGTACTTGAAGAAATGCTTTTTCTACTCTTAGAACTACTTGTTCATCTCATAGTATTTTTCTTGAAGGAAATAGCATATGGTGACTTGATAATTTAGTTACCACTGCTAAAAGGCAAATACATATGCCCGATACTTACTGATGCTCTCTGATAATTTATGTACAGAACATACTGAAAAAGATGGGTTGCTTGGAGTCTACCTCTTCTTTTGAAGAGAGCTACTTTGAGGTTTTTTTTGAACAGTTGTAAACAAAAGGAAAGAGATATACGTGGACATTTACCTATACACTTGGAGATATACACTGAGTATATTCAATGTGGCGTATATCTGCTTATATAGATAACACACAAATACAGAGTGTCTACACTCACCCCTTCACACATACCCACACCATTGCATACAGCATGTGAATATAAATGTTGTGAGTGTCCTAGGGAGTTCACTGGAGTTTGTATATTACCAAATGATGAAATACCTGATTTGTATTACTCCTGAGAAGATACTAGAAGGGAATGACAGTTCTGATGCACTTTGGAATGACACAATCACGTAAACACTTGCATACTTAAGACTTCTGAACTCATCCAAAGTTGCTAAACATGATCTAACAACAAAAAAAAGATATCAAAACAACGCAGCAAGTTAAAAAATAAATCAAAACAGTTTTTTATAATCTAAGTATAAACAAACATATAGGAAATGCATATTTGACAGTAATCATTTTAAAAGTAGGAAACACATACTTAAGAAATAGTCATCTGACAAAACTTAAAAGAAACTATCCAATGCATAATACATGCATTGCCCGAATTAGCAGAGGATAGCCACATTAGAACTGCAACTCCACCAGAGAAAAATTACTGTATATAGCAAGTCTGTTAAGTACGCAATTGATAAAAATTAGTGACTGTTCACTTCTGTAAAAAAAAGAAATTGCAATTTGCTGAGTTTCTTATCCCTCAATATAGTTAATACATAAAAATTACAACTAAGCCAATGAACTTCAAGCACCAATTCCATCGTTTGAACTTACTGTATTTATATTTCTCCTATTGAGGGAACAAATTATTTTGAAGGCTAGGCTAAAATTAGCCAAGTAATTATCTCAGTTTAGTTTTATAGGCATGCGGTTTTTTTCCTTCCATTCACTTGAATGCCAAACATTTAAAAATGTTCAGACCGGTAGAGGAATCCTTGGAGGAATCTGTTATTTCTGAGTATCAATGGTTTAATATACATTAAAAGCTCTTTAACAAACCACTGCTTTCTTAGTTCTAAGATAAAAGAGATTTGCACACAAGAATTTAAGAGACTTTCTCATTATGACTTAAAAAAAGGCAGCACCTATATAGTAGACTAACGAGCACATTTGGACATTTACTGGTAGTGTAGGAAAATGGCATTTTTCAAGGAGGCAACACTTCACTGTCTGTGGCAATACTGAAATTTTTCTTAACTAAAAAATTTCCACTAGACGTTTGGGGTGAGAGTCTATCTCAGTAAGAGAATATTTTTTTTTTTTTTTCTGATTTCTTTTTCTGCATCAGGAAAAGAGTAGCATAATCTGAGCCAGTAGATGAATAAGTGTGATGCCTCTGGTTGTTCCTGAAGAAAACATTCAGATAACAAAGGGTTTTTAAATCCATACAACTGCTGTTTTTGTTTCCAGTATTTACATCCTACCACTTACATACACAGTAATTTCTGAGACATTAAGTTTGGTTAATCTTCAGCACACACCAAACTGAACCTTTAGGTCCACTGCATTTGAGGCTGAAGAAAACAGATCACATGGAAACCGAAATCTTGATCAATAGTGATTCTCTGTCACTTCCCAGCCTGTTATCTGAACTCTATCAAAAGACTACATGCATTGAAGTCCTGGTGTTAAGATAGGGTTGAAGGGTCTTGCTGGTCCTCAGTAAGAGTGGTTTCACTCTGCTCTTCCCTCATCTCACTGGATGGCTCTTCATAAACAGGCTCACCAAGGTCTTCACTGCCCCCTTCACTCTGCTCCTCACTATGGTCTTCGCTGGGCTCCACAGTCTGTTCCAGGCTGTTCTCCAGAAGTGTAGGAGAGTTGCTTATTCTACTTTCTTCTTCAGCTGTCTCATTTAATGGGTGAGAAGGAGGCGGTGTGGGCGTATTAGATTGCATGACGTTTTCAATGGAAGAGATGGGGGCTTTGGTTAGACTAGTATCTGCTATAATCTCGTTTTGAGGCAAAGATAACTTTTCCACAAGTTTCCACTGAATAATGCTCATGTCTTTTCCACCAGTTGAAATCAGGTGACTGTCATTATGAGTAAAACTGACATTGGTGACATGGCTGCTGTGGGCACTGTACTTGTGACTGGGAGCCTATATGAAATAAATCAGACAAGAAAATTAAACTCATTCTTTACATGCCTGCTTACAGCAATGGAGGTGACTAAGGCAAGGGGGTAATGTAGCTTGTAAAACAGGTAATTCAAATCAAAGCCATAAGTCATCAAATCAGGAATAAAGCTAGCAGTAATTTTAATACCTATTTATATGGGAGAAACAGAACATAATAATTAGACACTATACTTTCAGACAATGTTAAAAAAAATCTGTCTCTTCTGGGTGTCAGGTTGGTGCACTTAGTAACTATTCTATTGAGATTGCCACAGAAGAACTTACTAGGTTGGCAGGATTATAGGTGATTTAGGAAACAGTTCCATGAGTTTTATGTTGATCATATGTGTAACAAAACATTTTAATATATTTTTGAGAAATTTTGAAGCTTCCCCCGAAATTCCAAATGGACAATAAACAAAACATCAGCTGCTTTCTACATCTTCTCCTTGCCCTTAATGAGGAAAGAGAAGACAAATAATGCCTGCTTGCATGCTTACAGATGGCCTATTCTCCTCCTCCTGTGCATCGTAGTCTCATGGACAGTAATTAGTGACCCTACAATTATTTTCTTGCCATTGACAAAAAATTATCCCCAAAGAACAGCCCCATGATGCTAGTTTTTATTAAATTGGTTTTACCTTTGCTTTGGAGCACGGATACTGAAACAGATGGACTTTGCAAAAGTCATCAGCAACAGCTATCACCTTCCTATTATGGGAGCGCACTAGCGCATTGATATCTGTCCCATCGGATCCTTCTGGCCAGACACCTTTAATATGGAAACATGGGTAGACAAAAATTAGCCTAAAAAATATAACTGTGATGCCACATAGGTTTAGTTTTAGAATCTTATTTTTCTGTGTTCGAACTCTTAGCTGCTAACATTTTCTTTACAAATTTCTTAATGGCTCAGTGCTTCGTTCAAATAGTTTTATCCAAAATCTAACAAAATTAAACCAAAATTGCCTCAATATGGAAAATTTAATGACCCTAAAGTACTCGCTGGTAACCAGCAGCTGGTGCTAAAAATTTGTTTTTGCTTAACTCACCTGAGCAATAAACTTCCTTTATAAAGTTTCTAGTTGGAAGGGAAGTTCTCAGTTACTTGTATCAAGGTGCAGAAACAAAGCCATATAGCACTAACTCTTCAAAGTGGACTCTAAGTAAGCTGCATAAAATTTACATACTCACCCCCTTCCCTTTCAGGCAGGCAATTCCAAGAAAACCTCATAGTCTTAATGGAAATGCCATCCAATAGTCTACTATGCTATCCCATAGAATTTTCTTGTAACTATTTATGTCCAAAGATAAGATATAACAAATTTAATTATTCTGGATCATGATGAGGCACTGGTGAACACAGCATAAAATTCTATTAGACTAAAATTGTGGAATGTGTAACTGTTGAGATGTTGGCCTCCTGTGGTTCAGTGCTGCTCTAGAAAACAAATGTTTTTGATAAATTTGCTTAAATAACTCAAAACTTATTAATTGATGTCTCTTAAGTATTATATATTGTTTCATTAAAATAACTAGGTAAGTTACCAGCTACTGGCCACTGCTTCGGTTTCACCTGGAATAATGAAATTGTTTAGGGATTAGTTGTTTTTAATTTCTTCCTAGCCTAATAGGCTTCTCCTCCATCTGTACAACAGGAAAAGTACTAATGTTTTGAGTTTTACTTTAGGTATTGGTAACACATCCATATCCATTATTTTAATTACTGACTGTAACATCTCTTTTTAATTCTTTGCAAACAAGGCTTTATTATTTTCACTTTTCCATTCATCTTTTTCAGAAGGGTATCTACAGATTGGGAAAGGATTAGAAAAATGTCACAGGGAACAGATTTCTAGAAATGTCCAAAGCATCAAATTAGGGATGATCCTCAAATTTTATCTTTAAATAATGTCCACTAAAAATGCCTTCATATTTCAACAAATGGTGCTAGGACAACTGGACATTTACATGTACAATAAAAATAACAACTGTTCACAAGAATGTAGAGAAACTTGAACCCCTCCTACATTGCTGGTGGGAATGTAAACAAGCTCAGCCACTTTGGAAAACTGGCAATTCCTCAAAAGGTTAAACAGAGTTACCATTTGACCCTGCAATCCTACTTCTAAATATATACACCCCCAAAATGAAAACATGCCTACACAAAACTGACACACACTTATTCATAGCAGCATTATTTATAATAGCAGAAAAGTGGAAACAACTCAAGTGTCCATCATCTCATGCATGGATAAACAAAATGTGGTATTATTATCCATACAATGGGATATATTATTCATCCATAAAATGAAGTAATGATCCATGCTACAACATGGATGGACACTGAAAACATTATGCTGAGTGAAAGAAGCCAGTCTTAATGGATCTCATATTGTATGATTCCATTTATATGAACTATCCAGAGTAGGCCAAGCATCAGAGGAAGAAAGTAGATTAGTGGTTGTCAGAGGGTTGAGGTGGGTGGGGAGTGACGCCAATGGGTAGAGGGTTTCTTTCTGGGGTGATGAAAAATGTTCTAAAATTAGTGATGATGGTTGCACAACTGTGAATTGTACACTTTAGGTGAATTATATGGTATGTGAATGCTATGTCAATAAAGCTGTTTTTAAAATGTATTTGCAAATTTAAAAGCTTCAGTTTGCACTTGGAGGGGAAAAAAGAGAAAGGCAGTCTGTGCTATCATGCAAAATCCTTTTGTCTTCTATATTTATCAGAGACCAAAAGTCTGCTGGATTCTGTAGAGAACAAACCTTGTATTGGTTCAATCCTAATATTAATTTCTCTCAATCTGGCATTAATAGTGATGACACGAACACATGTAAGACTTTTTCATTTAGCAATTTAGGCAAGTGATTATTAGATATAAAACCCCAGAAACCACCTTTTCCTATCAGGTGTCATGTCCTTACCAAAGACTTGAAAGCCTAGTACACAGGTGTATGTCGTCCAATCGATGTCCTTACAATCAGATCGATTCCTGATTAGTTTGCAGCCACCTGGAATGTCCCCTTTAAATTTAGAAACAGGAAGTCAATGAGATAATCCATACACCGAAAAACATTAAGACACATTTAAAAAGGAAAAGAGTTTCACAAGGTTTATGGAACTATAAACTGTTTCCCACGTTAAGTTGTTCCTTTTTCTTTAAAAAGCATAAATTTCCATCCCTTATACTTCTTGCCTCTGGGAAAAGTTGTTAAATACAAAACCACTCGGAGCAGCATCAATCTATCTCCCTGGGTAATTTCTTATGACTACATGTCTGTACATATAAATTAACTCATTACTTTCTTAGAGAAGTGAAGCACATTTGAGATTCTCATTCCTTAGCTCAGAGTGACATGCTTTCTCAGGTAAGAGAGGCCAGCAAGCATGCTCTCTGCACAATTCACATTCCACAAAGCCTGTTCATTAGTGCCCCAGGCAGACACATCTCAGCCATATGTGATCACTCATACTTACAGTACAATATTTCGTAGTCTCCCGAGTTAGACATTATATACTTGTTATCTGGAGACCAGTCAAGATGCGTGATATAACTGGAATGTCCCTAGGAAATAACAGATTAGTATTAGAAAGCATTTAGAGCTTTGAATAATACATAGTTTAATAGTTAGCCAGTACTATTTTCTGAGTAGCCATTCATCCATCTTAAAGTGTAGAGAGCAGTATCACAACCTGTGGAACTGAACGAGGCTCACAGCAGGTCTTTAGTTTTTTTTTGCTCTATCTTGTTGGGAGGTGAAGATGCCAGTGATCCATGGAGATTTCTGGCAGAACTTTGGAACTAAAAAGTTCTCACTACAGTGAAAATGATAAGCACTTGGAACTTGGGAGTATCCTGTTGGTCTCTCCACTTAGATCCTGGCAACAAACACCTGCCTGTGTGAGAGACTTCCACAACCTCTTAAACCTGTGCCTTGAAGGATACTGCAACAGGTACCACTCCCTCAGGCCTTATTCCAGGTCACAGGTATCCCCTTTAGCATAACTTCATTTTTAAGAATGAAGTGTTGGTTCTGGTTTGTTCACAGAGTAAAATCTTCCTGAGCTGCTTCTTGAGTATCCATGGTATCCTGCAGAGGCTGAGGGACATGGCACATATATTCCTAGAAAAATTCCTGTTTCCAAAGAATGTACTCCAGCTGGATCCACTATAATTATGATTCCTTAAACAGGAAGATCTTTTTCTGCTTAGTTTTTACTAGCACTGTGAGAATTAAAAAACTTGCTAAATGCTATATTTTGTTGGCTTCACATGTAAGCAGTTGATTTCCAATGAACTATTTCAGATAAATCACACAGGTCTTATTGGTTTACCAGAGATAAATGGAGACTCAAAATCACTTTCCTATTATAGTCAGTGGTAAAACATATTGAATTTCTAATATACTTTTAAAATTACTAGCTTTCTGCACAAGTGGTTCTATTTTGTAAGTTAATAAATTTAAAGTACTTGAGATGTAGTTTTAATGACTTCTACAAAGTATATAAATTTAAAATATTCTAATTATTCTACTGCCCTTCTGAAGTCTTAATGACATGTCCTAAAACCTCTCTGGAGCTATGATCTCCCCGATACTGCTGCATGGCAAATATACGCATTTATACATTATACACTTAAATGAGTTTCATGAATTTGAGAACTGTGAAGCTTCCTGAAGTCACCAAAATATTAGGCGGTATACTGGAAAACAGGATGGGAATCACTTGCTAGGCACACAGGAGACCTACTAACTTAACAGGAAATTAAAGCCAGAAAGATGCATGCGGTTATTGGGTATTTTCTGAATATGGCAGAATGATGGGTTTCACACAAATCCTTTTCATAGTGCACATGAATCTGATGCCTGGCTCTGGCACCTGTAGAAGCCATGCTTCTAAAATAAGAAAACTTCTGTTACATGAATAACAAGATTAATCGTGGCAAAGTACAGTCCTCCAAGAAGTATTCATCCTAACGTAGAAGTATTTAAATTACCTGAATCTCTGTGAAAAGCCTTTAATAGCATTACTGAGATCATTAAAAGCACTGTTATGTATACATAATATTCATGTAACTCATGTCTGTTGGACACAGCATATTTAGAAAGTAAATCAATATATTCTCAAAAAAGACTCTTCAGTAGGAAAGGTAAATTCATACCGTATGGATTCCAATAAATAAGCAAAGAAAAGATTAAATGTAACTGTTGGGGATCTCTAATCCTACCTTCCTAGACGCCACCTCACAGTGCCCTTGCCCCATGCAACTCATAGGCCATAGACGGTACAGGCACAGCTTGGGAGAAAAGAGCCTCAAGTATCACCCCAAGGGCAGAGACACAAAATATGGTATACGTCCTTGAGAAAAAATCTTCCAAGCTGGCACTTTCATTACTGCCATTAAGTAGCGAGATGGTGTAACTACAATAATAACTATAGGTGATGGAGCCCAAAAATACTACTCTGGAAAAATGAGAAATATTTTAGCTAAATCTTAGTCAACTGTATGGAGGATCATCTACGTCAGTGGTTGCAACCCTGGCTGTATATTAAAATTGCCTGGGGAGTGTTTGAGGTTTTTTTAAAGTACCAAGGCCCAGAGATAGGGATCTGTTTTCCTTACTAGGTATCCAGGTATCCCCTCACTATCCAGAACAGTGCTGTCCAATGGAACTTTCTGTGGCAATGAAAATGTATATCTGTGCAGTTTGATGCAGCAGTGGCTAGCCAGAAAGTGGTTTCTGAGTACTCAAAATGTGGCTAGTGCTCCCAGGGAGCTGGACTGTATTTTATAAACAAAACTGTGGTTAGTAGCTGCAGTGCTAGATAACGTAGGTAGAGAATAGTTCATTCTTTCTCTACTGATTTCAGATACCTCTTTTATTGCCTATTAAATTTCCACAGAAGCAGAGATCTGTTTCTGGACTCTTCTGTTCCATTCTATTTGTTAGTGCCAGACAACTGTGATAGTTTCATGGTATGTGGAAAATTTCAGATGAACTTCAGAACTATTTTATCAAGCTCATAAATATGCTGAGTACTTCAGCTTTAGAGAATAATTTGTAGAGAACTTTTAGCAAAGTCTTTTCATCTAGAAACATTATGTCTATTTTTTCATTTGTCTTCTAGCCATGTTTCACATAGCTTTCTATGCGTGTAAGGCTTATTTTCAAAGCATCTATGATTTTTGTTGCTATTGCAAATAGGATTTTTTTTTCCTCTCATCACAATTTTGATGTGCTTTTGCCGGCTTGAGAGAAAGCTGATCTTTAGAGTGTAGACTGCTAGTTGCCTATTTCATCCACATTCTACCCTTTCATTAAGTGCTCAGCTAAAACACCATTTCCCAACCTCTTGCAGCTAGGGGTTGCAGAAGTCAATGAGTGGGACTTCTAGGAAAACTTTCAGATAACTGACTTGGCAGGAGCGCCTTTTTACGCCATGCTCTTTTCTTCTTGGAATCGGGACATGATGACTAGAGTCCCCTACGACTTATTATGAGAACATATCCCTTGTTTAACGTACTGCAATATAATTCTGAACTGTTAGAGTAATGTGGAATCCTATTTCATTACTAAAATACTGCATTCATTTTTATGGGTTATTTTCTTGGAGATTTCTAGGTAAACAGTTAAAAACTATTTGACTCTTTTTGACTTATATTTTCAATTACCAAAATCCTGGCAAAAGAACATTTTTTACCAGAACTCCTTACCTATGCTATCAGACTTTGTAATGTTTAGTATATCACTGTAACTTCGAGATACTATATCCCTAGGCTATGATCTGAGTACCAACGTTAAAAGTACACAGTAATTTGAGTCAGACATTATGTTGCATTAAGGTGCATAATAAAATAATCCTATGTAAACAGAATGGAACCCTGAGGTCAGTCCTAACTTAAACTCAAGGAAAATAAACATTTGTTGTAATTAGAAAACAATTCTGAACTTTCGAAGATTCATGTTAAATGTTGAAAAACACCCCTAGGTACAACCCAGGGCTCATCTAGTTACTAAGAATAATGCTACTGCTGCTGCTAATAACACCTAACATTTACTGAGTACTTTTTTTGTGTAATGGCTGGCATTAAGTATTTTACAAATTTTATCAACTCTAAATCTTATAGCAACCTTAACTGAGGATGCCCACTTAGTAGCAGAGAGAGATGAAGTAACTTTTGGAGTCACAGTCCAAAGAACTGGTGGAGCCAGAGTTTAAACCCAGGTCAGATGATTCTGGACCAAATTAAGCACAGCATTTAAATCATGCTTATCTTCTACTTATTTCGATAACATTAAAGAGAATAGAAAGCAATTTAAAAGTAGCATTAAAAAGGAATTTATAAGTCATTGGGACCTTTTCAGTCGTTTCAAAACAGTACAGGAAGAGTTGAGGTAAAACCTCATAACACTTAACACTAACAAGACTCAGAGATCTTTGAGAAAATCACCCAGCAGACTTCAAATTCTATTTAGCTATAAAATCCTGCCACCTTAAATCTTACTCAAGAAGCCCACTATGTAAAACAAATAAAATCAGACCTATGCCAGCCCAGCCCCACCTCCAAAATCCTAGAGCTTAGTAGGAGATTTAAAAAGAGCTTATGAACCCAAAGCCTTCTTAAAAGGTTTTGTATAGCAGCAGTTAGAAAATCAAGCTGCTTATAGTGACTATATATCTTCATGAACCCATAAACTATATAATTTAATCAAACAACTTTTTAAGATATTTACGAAACACTGAGAAGATGGAAGTTCTCATGGGAAGTAAAAGGAAAAAGATCATTTTAAATTATTTGATCTAATTAGGAGGAATAAAATGCCACAGATCAGGCCAAGTAAGTTTGCAGTTTGGCTGGAGGGAGACTTGAAGAACCTAAGGGCATCGAGAAGGCTGTATGCTCTCAGGGGCAAACATGGGAAATGAGAGGGGAGAGTCAGGCCACAGAAGAGGAAATGAAAGGCTGTCATGAACAGCATAGAGGGATGACTCCATTCTACCTCTCTTCTCTTCTATCCCTCAGCTGACCCAGAGTTCAGGCTCATGAAGAGCAAATTATTTCTTGCAAGATCACTGGGGTTCCTTCAAAGAGATGGGCCAGGACCAGCAATGTAAACCTGAGGTATTTGTGAAGTGGTATTGGCCACATAGTAGCAAGTACAAAAGTAGCTTCAGCAGAAAATATTTATTCACTCTTCTTAATATAGATCTTTGAGGGAACCACATGTGAGCACTAATCTGTAAGAAGCAAATACTGAGCAGTGCTCTCTCTTATTACTGCTTTCATACATAATGAGATTTATGCCTTTCTGTGGAATCTGTGATTGTCATATTGATGTTTCACAAGCAATGTCTTAATAGCTATAGTCCAGTGACATAGAGTGGCTACACTACAATACAGGCCGACACCAAGCTTTAACGTGCATGATAGAGAAAAAAGTCTTGTTGGTAGACTGGGCTATGGGCTATCTGAAGAAATTAGAGGCAACTGAAGCATCTTATTCTTCCTTTCTGTACTACTCCAAAATCAAGAAACTCCTTTAAAAGTTGGAATGTGTTCACTTCATACTGTACCTATTTTTGCTTTGTTTTGAATAAACAACGATTGTCTTAGAACTAAATGCAAAGGTTAGAAATGGGAGAGAGAAAAGGGAAGAGACAGGGTATGTAGAAAAAGAGCTCTCAGCTGGACTCTTCTAGCATATGCTGTTTCAGGGTTCTAAGGATCAGCAGAGACACATCAAAGTTTTAACTCAGTCTTTATCACCTTTGGAGACTAGTTTATTCATGTACTTATACTGTAAGGTGATCATGTTATTTGAGATTGGTTTGATCAGAGGAGTTAGAACATAAAACAAAGAAATGATGATAAAAGAATGGTGATAAATGAGCTCCTGCTATACCTGCCTCACTTTTCTTCTGCATGAAATGAAGTTGACCAGATAATGCTCCCTTCTGCCCTTTAAATGCTAAAAATTTTTATGATTCTAAACGAGATCAGATTTAACATTTTTAAAGAATACCTAGAAGAGGGACTACATAATAAATCTCTAAATTTAGAGTTTGTGCTAAGTTTTTTGAAACACTGATATTTTAAGTGGGTAAGGATAAACCAGGAAGATTATGAAAGATGTTTGGGGTCAGTAGAAAATGGAAATAAGTTTCCGTGAAAGTAAGAGCAGGTTATGTGTTTATGAAAACTACAATGGATGTTCCCTCAAAACCTCTGAGAGTTAAACTTTAGAAATAACACAAAATAAATCAGTGCAGAAAAAGGCAAAGTAAGAGTCACAGTAGCTATAAGGCTGGCGGTTCTGGAGTACAACCTGATTGCATGTGTGAATCTATCCAAAGAAAGGGTTATTCAGATGGGGTTGGGGTGTGGTGGTCTGCAAAGAAAAAAGAACAAAGGCAAAGGTGGATAGCACCCACTTGCCTGAAAGGAAGTACTGGCTAGAGGATGCTCATGTCCTGTCCCCTTGGCATTTATATATCTGCTTTAAATGAATAGACTGGTATTCTGATCATGAGTTGGTTTCCTGAGGCTTGCTTATAGAGAGAAAACTTATAGGATTCAGTCCCTTGCCAGTCAATAGCTCTTGTTGCAAACTGATATTTTATAAACCAGCTTTGGAGAACCTGGATGAGGTAAGCCTATCTCTCTAAAAACGGATCTTGTCTTGTTTCTTAGCTTATGAGACTGCGAGCAAGGCCTTGGCTTGTAATGACCATGCCACTGATTAGCCAGCTGCTGTCTAACCAAGAAGTGCTCCTTCATGTGCTTGAGTACCAGTCATCTTCTCAACTGACATTTCCACAGAAAATGAAGAAAAACAGGCTCCAACTGCTTGATTAAAATTTGCTAGAGGGACATCTTCTAAAGTTTGAAATGTGCTTCTGAGCAATGGTGGTCACTTAAATACTGACTAGTAACAGGAAAGTATTACAAATAAAATAGAAAACAGCATTTGTACTTGGAACTCTGAGTAGTTCCAGTTGCCACATTTTAACAAAGACCTAATCTTCACAACAGTCCTATAAAGTAGGTACTATTATTATCTCCAATTTTAAGATAATAAAATTAAGAATCAGAGAAGTTAATTAACTTGCCTAAAGTCACAAATTAGTAAGTTGCAGAGCCAGCATTAGCCCCGTTTTGTCTGTCCTATATCACAGTAGACAACACATAAAAGCAGTTAATATGAAACTGTAAGACCAGCTGGTGGAAATAGACAGCAAAGGAGAAGTGATAGCTGGAAGCAAAGCAGAAAACAAGATAATTAGAAAAGCAGAATAATTGAGCCATTCATTATAGCCTCAAATAGTACTATAAACTTAAACAGTTCCTTGGGATATCTCGAATACCTTCAAACACTCGAAAGATAAAAGCTGCCTAAACTGGAGAAGGCCAGATCTCATACAATTGATAAACTTGCCATTTCTCAGTACTTCCAAGATCATTTTCATTGTCCAGTGTCACACATTGCTATCTCCTCTCTGAATCAGTTGCTGTACTGTAAGAGCATAATACAATCATATACATATTGCAAAATCTGAGGCATTATTATATATTAGAAAGTTTGCTCTACTAAGAGGAGAACAGGGTTCAAGTTCTAGATCTGCCACTATGTGACCAAGATGTGACCAAGGACAAGTCATATTTCTTCTCTGAAACTCAGTCTCATCTGGAAAATGAGGGTTGAGCTAAGTGTGGGTGTGCTATCTGTAACTATTATGATCCCACAAGATTAAATTATATTTGATATACTCTGTTTATTAAGACATGGATTTTAAGAAAAGGTTGAGGTAAAAAATAATTAAGAAAAATTTGGTGCCTGGTAGGGTAAACTTCAGTAATCTGAAAATTCCTTTCTGTGGAACATTTAATTTAATCATGTTGTACAATGAGGAATTATTATATCCTTACATATCACAAATATGAAAATAATTGACTAAAATGTGGATTTATATAAATTAATGGAAAAGGATTTATAATTGTTGTCAAGGTAAACAAAAATATTTTGGATAAATTCTAAAACCTTTAGGTTGCTTTTAGACTAGTTTATAGGCTGGTTTTAGCATATGATACAAAATATGCAAAAAAAAAAAAGTCTTCTTCAAATAGTAAATGGCTTGCATTTGGGTTATGTATATGCTTCTAAAAACTAGTTCTCTTATTTATTCCCCTAAAACTATTTGTGATAAAGACTTAAAAAATCTGTACCACTAATCACTAATTCACTAAGTGATTTCCTATAATCCTAAATTAACTTCCTAACACCATAACATACCAAACTACCTCATTTTTCTATAAATAATAATAGTTAACATATATTGAGTACTGATATGCCAAGCACTATATTCTAAGTATTTTATATGCATTAACTTGTTTTAATTTAGTGAAACAGAACTTGTTATTGTCTTTATCTTATAGATGAGAAGACTGAAGTAGAAGGTTTAAGCAGTTTGCTCAAGGTCACACTAGCTTATAAATGGTGAAACAAGAATTCAAACCCAGGTAGTCTGATCCTAAGGCCATGCCTTTAGCCACTGTACAATACCATATGCCTTTCTTTTCCTGTCCTCAGCTTGAATGTGTACTTTTCAAGGACAAGGAACAAATCTTATGTGTACTGCCAGTGCCTAGAACATTCTCTAGTTAGCAGAATACCTGCCATGAGGTAAGTACTCAGTATATCTATAGAAGTGAATCTAATCTTCATCTTACGGTGATAATCTAGTGAATCCGAAATGGGCAACAAATTAAAGGAAATACATTTCTGTTAATTAATGAGACAAATCTCTATAAATTATTTTAGTCCAAGGGAGGTGATACAGGAAATTGCAGGGTGGGCAGAAACATGGGACATTGGGATTAAAAGTGAAATACCCTTTCATTTCTGACTCACTCCATTTTCAAAATGTGTTATTCTATGGCTTTCTCTGTGGAGATAGCTTTAAGAAACCACTTTAAGATTAGAGAACAAACTCCCATTAGAGGAGAACCCTTTCAAGAGTACATGGAACTAGAATATTCTGTTGTTTAGGTAGTCTGTTTTCAAATACAGAGATTAAAGTTTAAAGCAGCTAAGGACAGAGAACAATGTACACATCAATGTAAACATGTAACTCTTTTTAACAGAAGTAAAATTATCTAACAGTTTTACAACTTAATTTATTTTAATTTGCTACTTACAGTGCACTTTCCATATCTGCTATATTTTCTTCCGTTTTCTGAGACTACATAGAGGTAAATAAAGTTGTCATGAGATCCTACAGCCAGGAAGTTGCCATCTAGAATGAAACAGGAAAAAGTACTGACAACAGAAATATATTGGTAGATTTATTTACTGTTATTTTATTCAGCCTATTCTAAATGATATTTTACAAATGTTAAATCTCATCAGTTTAACTGTTATTTGATGAATGAATACTTCCATCACTATGCACATCTGAAAAACAAATACTCATCAAGTCCAATACATAGTCCCTTTTTCGAGATGCCTATAAGGCCTTGGACTCTACCCTCGCTCTAGCCTCGTCTCCTAGTTAGTTACAAACTAGCCCCAGGAAGGGTAACTTGCTTTTATGGGCCTACGTACACAGTATTCATATGGCAAGTTGAGTGTACAATTGCTCATTTCATCTGAGTACTACATCTGATCTCTCCAACTACAAGGTAGGTTTCTCTTGGGAAGGGACCTACTTCTCTTCTTTATGGTCTCCCCTATTGTATTTACCACACAGCAGATGGTCAATAAAGTCAAACTGATCTGTGGATTCTAATCACTACATTTGCAGTAGTTATTTATTATTACAGCACTGAAAAAAGCCAATCCCAAGCAGAAAACCTTTTCTGCTTCAACTATAGCTTAAAGCAAATACCTTTCCTTACTTTTCCAACTCAGAAGACAGTATTCTGTGTTTCCCTTGAAACAATTTAAAATCAATAAAAAGATCTTTTGGACCCCACACTGATCCAAAAACTACTGGAGTATATTTTTAAATATAAGCAAATGTCACTCAAACTAACTCTAGAGAAGATAATATGAATCAAAACCATAATAATAAGGGGAAAGGAAATTGGAATACTATGGAAACAATATTCTGAATAAAGTAAAAAGAATTCAAACAAGGCTAAACAAATTTATCAAATTCTTATTATGAATTGCTGAATATTTTATCTAATTAACCATCACTGTATAACCACTAACAATGTAACTAGATTTTAAAGAACATGAAGGGTCTACATAATTAGTGTATTTTGAATAGTATCATTTCCTTTATATTCTCTTATATACATAGAAAGGTTGCTAAAGAGATGTTCAGCCTGTTACCTATTCAAAATTCGAAGTATGTGTAGTTCCAAAAAAAAAAAAAACAAAGGGGAGTTGATTGCACTGTATTCTGCTTTCAACTGCAAATGAAGTTGCAACAGTTTGTTACAAATCTATGTTTGCTTGATGATTTAGAATGCTGTTTAACTTTAGCAGATCTTTTGCAATTTCCTGCAGCAGAATTTAATCTGTTGGGGAAAACATACTGAATACTTGACAACTCTACAAGAAGTAGAGAAAAAAGTAGCTTTATTGGAAGTGAAAATGTGCAATTATGGAGAAATGCTGTGAATGCCACGGTGTGGATAAATCTGCCTACCTACTGAGTAGCGCATCACGGAGAGCTGTTCATTCCCATCTGTGTGGATAGAAACTAGATCTCTGGTTTCTGCATCCAGAACAAACCACCTGTTAAGAAGTAAAATTCAAAATATTTTCCATATATTAGTATTTATAGGAAAAAGTGGTCGCTGACTTTTCCCTTTTTAATTTTTTAAAATAAATTTTAATAATTCCCTTAAGTATGAGATGTTTCCCTCTTCTGATGAGGATAAATTCACTTTGCAAAATGTTGCTAGAGACAACATAAATATACGGGCCTGGGCATGTTCTCATTTCTATTTAGGTAGTCACTGAATGCCAACAGTGTCTCTTTGCTAGGCACTAAACGGAGTAAAAGGACAGGATCAGTGTTCTTGAGATTATACTAGCATTGGGGAAAAGGAAATGAGCCAAATGAAGCAAATTAAGTGACAATCTCAGTGATGGTGATACTCTCACTCTCTCTCTCTCTCTATATATATATGTATGTATGCATGTATGTATGTAGTAGAGGAACTCTCATAAGGAAAGTGAATGGTGACAGACACAGAAAAACCTTTAGGGAGGATGTAGGATATGAGCTGAGCCAAACACGGAAAAAAGCACAGCTATGGAGGTGGGAAGGAATATGGACAGAGTAAAGATAGGAGGGAAAAGGCCATTCATTTGGTGTGATTTCAAAAGAACCAGCAGGGGGCACTCTGCCTCTTCAATACCTCCAACTAAATTGAGACAGGTTTTCATTCACATTTACAGAAGTCAAATGTAGAAGAGGTCTCTTGAGAGGTAAAACAATGCCTTAAGTCCAAGTACAAAATAAATGACACTTATTGGGCCTTCTAAGAGCACATGAGGGAAGGGATGGTGTTTCAGAACATGCCAAGATATGAGGTATAAAGAAAAGACGAAACTACGGGTGAATGACTAAAGCCTGGGTAAGTGAGAGGAGGCAGGATATAGGCAGTATGCATTGCTGGTCAGAGGAGTTTAGAGTTGAGCACTGCCTGGTTCAGATGAGGCACTAAAAATATTTGTAGGATGAATCAATGAACTTAAACATAAATCTTGAACATGAAAAACCACATTTGTTAGCAAGAATTACTTAACAGGAGTGCAGTGTGCAGGAAGAAATGGTTGGGGTAGAGAGAAGGGGACAAGACTACAAAAAAACACTATCCTAATTTCATATACCTGGATGGGACAAGAAGAGTTTTTAAAAATTCAGATGGAAAACATTCCACCACTAAAATAAGCCAATAACAAATTATGACAGCTCCTCTTAATACTGAAGCTAATTTTATAACATCTAGGAAGAGACCACTTTCAGACTAAAAAAAACACTATTTAGGAGAGGAAAAGGCTTTAACGAATTTTTTTAAATGGAATATTTAGTGGTGTGTTTCACATGCTTTATTGTACTCAAGGTAGGAGATCAAAGACTAAAAGATCCCAACTCTATATCAATGAAATCCCTCTCTACTTAACCTACCTTTTCTGTTTCTATAATTACGTATCAGATGTTAATTCTTCTACTTTTGGGAAGTAGTTTTTAGTTATAATTCAATAACTTTGTTATTAAAAGTGAACAACTTCCATATGGACCCCCCTTAAGAGCTCTCTTTTCATTGCATGAGTTATTTCTACCTTCAGAAAAGATTTTTGGGCTCAGGACCTCTGCCTCTAACAAAGGTATGGAGAAGAAAACAAATCCTGTAGTGAAGGGAATTTTCTAGAAATAAATATTTAAGTTTTCACTGTGTTGAACTTATTCTAGTCTAGAGTATATACATTGGAACCAAGCTTCTGCTTTAAATTAATCTGGAATCATTGTGGGGCTCTAAAGAACCTAATGGCCTAGAAGCCCTCCTGGATCCTTCCAAATGTAACTGCTCAATATTCGAGATGGGAAATCTTTGGTCATATATTTAAACTAATCTGACTTGTGAGTCAAATACCAAAATGTAGTATCATTTAACCTGATGACTTTTTTTTTACAGATACTGCATTGATTTCATTAGTGGCCAAAAAAAAAAAAAAGAAAAAAAAAAAGAAAAAGAAAAAAGTATCATAGTTTAAAGTCTGTAAATGAACAGACAGGTTCATAACAAGTTAAAAAACAGGCATCGTAATGTAAAGTGTGTCCTTTAGGTGGCAAGTCTGTAACTCACCCCACCTTGCTTTATGATCTACTTAAAAGAATAGGAATGTGGCTTTATAATCAGAGAAATGTAAAGTTAAAAACAAGGGGAAGAAGAGCCCATTTCAACCCTCATTTTACAAATAAGAACAATGAAATCCTATGATGTCAAAACACCTGACCAGTCATCAACCAGCTAGTTAGTGGCAGAACCAGGATAAATCTGGCCCTTGTGGTTCTCACTGTATCACACCAGGGAAGGGTGTGATCCCACCGGAAGTGTTCCCTGTCTTTGAAACACACTAACATTAGGGATTTAGAGAAGAGTCAAATAAGGAGGCAGAAGAGTTCATAATCTAAATGGGGAGAATGAATGAGTTAATAAAGTGGTATACAGTCTGAATATGAATTACACATATAATAAGGATTCTGAAGTTTCTGAGGCAGGGAGTAATCACTGAGGATGTGGGTGATCTAGGATTTCATCACATCAAATGTGGCAAGAATAGGTGGGATATAAATTGGTGGAGAGGAGTAGCTAAGAAAGTACAAAAGGGCTGGAGTATATATAAAACACAACAAAAATGACCATTCTGGCTGGAGTGGTGAGGGGAAAGATTTTAAAAATCTTTTAATGGGCTTTAAAGGCCAGGCCAGCAAGTTTGGATTCTACTGTTTAGGTACTAAGGTGCCTTTAGAAACGTTCTTGTCCTGAATTCAGTTTCTTGAGTTTGCTCAGTCCATTCCTCTTGCTTGATATGAGCTCCTCACTCTTCATTGCCTCTTCAAGATCCAAGAACTTCAAGCCAGCACCAATCCTACTGCCTCTGTGAAGTGTTCTCTGACCAGTTAGGCTCACAGTGATTTCTCTGTTGATCTTCAAGCATTAGTGCCTGTTTATTCAAGTAATACCAAACTACTTATGTGATATGATATCTTTTATGATAGGGATCATATCTCATCCTTCTCTGTGCTATTCACTGCATTTAGTACAGTGCTTTACAAGTTATAGGAGCTCAAAAAGCACTTGAAGAGTGACTGAGAACTGGAGAACTCAAGGGAGATTCATGCTGATGGAGTTCAAACACACTTCTGTACCCTGGGGAATGACCTAGGAATACCCATGGGCCAAGTTAAGGAACACCAAATTACAGAGGGAAAAGCTATTCTTTTCTAATTAGACATTTTCTCTTTTAATTTTGTCAAAAAAAAAAAAAAAGTGTCGGCTAGTGCTATTATGACTTTGACGTCTTCCTTTTGAACAGAAGCAGTTCTTATGCTCAGAACCTTTATAATCAACAGTACCTGGCTAGAATTTGCTAAGAGTACTCTAGCTACATCACTGGCTTGCCAAGGTTACAGTCACTATCAAAATTGATGAATTGAGCTAGATCATTCAAGTCTCTCCAAGTCTAGGGTCCTGTGATTCCACATCAAAAACTAAAATTCTTTACTTACCCACTCCAGGCTCATTTTCCCAGCTTGCTTCCCTATCAAAGCTGTCTCTATCATTAGAGACCAGAAGCTTTGGGGTCTTTGAAGTCACCTCTCAGTCTGCCCACTCCACTTTCTACTCTTATGTTATATATATAATATGTTCTGTATTCTGACTCAATTCTGTAGATTCCTTTCTTTGAAACAATTCCCAACTTTAACCTTTGCTTTTTATTTCTATCTTCAAGTCTATTGATTTCTTTAATTCTAGGTGTCTCACCTCCATTTACTGGCCTATAAAATGACTATGGCAAAAACTCCTTCCTTAAATACTATGTTTGTTAGAATTACTGTATGTTGGTTGGAAATGGAACTAGGTCTAACCGAGACCAGAATAAGGTTCCATGTAAACTGCTTGGAGAATTTTGTCTGAGCTGATATAGACCTAACATCCTGATGGGATGATAAATATATATGTGGTTTCTCTGAGGTCTGGAGGTGGTATAAAGATTAAGTGTCTTTAAAAACTGGTTTTAAAAAACAGGAAGGGGAAGGATGATTAACTGAGGTCTTGAAAAAAATCAAGCAAAATGTATTTCTACCAGTAATTCAGAGATTACAAACTTTCAAGTTCATTGTTTGGGTTACCATGTATTATGAGCTTTATGAAGAACTTTAAATCCTATCGAGAAACTCAAATTTTAAAAACTGAGAGGTTATAGTTGAATATATAATTTTTATATATTTAAAATCTATATAATTTTTAAAGTAGTTTAGTCATTTGCTCAATAAATCTAATATTTTTGTAACTGATTAATAATTACTAGTATATACTAATTTTTATCCATTTGTATGCTTTAAATCTTCATTTTAGGAGGTATCAACCTTATTAAAGTCCTTAGTGTCAGTGCTACCCTGATACCAAGAATGGACAAAGACATCAAAACATAATTACAGACCAGTATCTCTTATGAATATGGATGTAAAAATCTTCACCAAAATACTAACAAACTGAATCAAGCAACATATAAAAAGGATGCTAGAGCATGACCAAATAGGATTTTTCTCAGGAATATAAGGTTGATTTCACATCTGAAAATAAATTAATGTAATACTCCATATTAATAAGGGACAAAATCCATGCTATCTCAATAGACCAGAAAAGCCATTTGACAAAACCTAATACCCTTTTGTGATTAAAAATTAAACTTAGAAGAAAACTTCTTCAATATGACAAAGGGCATCTATGAAAAACCCACAACTAACATATTTAATGTGAAAGGCTGAATGCTTTCCCTCTAAGATGGAGAACAGGATAAGGATGACCATTCTTGCCACTTCTATCCAATATTGTGCTAGAGGTTCTAATTAGGACGGTTAGGCAAGAAAAAGAAAAAGCATTCAGACTGGTAAGGAAGAAAACTATATTTACATATTATATGATCTTATATGTAGAAAATTCTAAGGAATCCACTATTAGAAGTAAGAAACGAGTTCAGCAAAAATCTTGTCTTGTGCAGGACACAAAATTAGTATACAAAAAGCAGAAGACTTAATATTGTTAAGATGGTGACATTCCCCCAAATTGATCTATGAAGAAAAAACAATCTCTACCAAAATGTAGCTGGCTTTGTGGAAACTGACATGCTGATCTTAAAAATTGAAGTGGAAATTCAAGAGCCTGAATAGCCAAAACAACCTTGAAAAAGAACAAAGTTGGGAGGACTCACATTTCTTGATTTCAAAACTTATTGCAAAGCTACAATAATCAACACTGCGGTACTGGCATAAAGATAGACATATAGATCATGGAATAGAAATGAGAGTGCAGGTAGAAACCCATACATTTATGATCCATTTATTTTCGACAAGGTGTCAATAACTATTCAACGGGGGGAAAGAATAGTCTTTTCAACAAATAGTGCTCTAACTGGATACTCACATACCAAAAGAATGAAGCTGGATATCTACCTTACACCATATATAAAGATTAACTCAAATGAATAAGAAACCTAAAGGTAAGAGTTAAAACTATAAAATTATGAGAAGGAGTAAATCCTTATGATCAGGAGATAAAATAATAAACTGACTAATGAAAATTTAAGTCTGTGCCACAAACATACCATCAAGAAAGTGAAAAGAAGCCTTGAAGTGAGAGAAAATACCTACAAATTATAGATCTGATAAGGTATTGTACTCAGAATTATATAGAATTCTTACAACTCAACAATAAAAAGAGAAAACCAACTCAAAGATGGGCACAGGATCTGAACACACATTTCTATAAGGAGGCAAAATAAGCACCTGAAAAGAGACATTCAACATCTTTAGCCATTAGAGAAATGCAAGTCAAAAACACAATGAAAAAGCACTTCACACCTACTGAAAGATTTTGTAGCACTATATATATGTAACACTAAATATGTGAATCTGAATGTTTTGACTTTCTGAAAGTGTTAATTTGTATCCAAAAGCCAAAGGGAAAATTCTGCTACCAAAAACTCTAAATGACTAAGTTTAGTTAGAATTAAATGAACTGGTTGATTTGAAATATTTGTCGCATAAAGAAAAATACTTACATAAGTGTGCTCACAATAGTTTCAACTCATTAGAAATCTATTTATTAACCAATGTCACCCCAATAATTTTAATTAAAAAAAAAAAAGAAAAAAAGAAATCTGCCTTTTACATTTTCTATGAGTTTAACTTCTGGACATTGACTTCATATTTTTCCTTTGCCTCTTTAAAAAAGAAATTAAGTTATTTGTAATGAGGGCTAATTATTAGCAGAGGCAATAAAAAGGACTCAATTAAAAATATACAGGTAATAAATGTTACTCAATAACCATGAAAGGTACCATACTAAGTCTGTGAAAACAAGTAATTAATAACAATTTCAGGAAATATACCTTATCAGTCTGTGTAGCATTCAAAAGATAGGATAACAAAGCTACAGCACAAACTTATAAAAGCTCAACTGGGTTTTTCAGCTTTAATTCCCTTCCCTAAAAGATAGACATTTTCTGATACTACAGAAAATTTCACAAAAGAGAAGAGTCTCCTGAATGATCACCTCCCCAATGAAGCCTACCCTGACTACCCTATATATTATTTTGCAAATGCACCCCCTCCCAATCCCTCTATCACAACCATGGCTCTTAACATTTTCTAGCTTAATTAGTGATAACATTTATTTTTTATTCTGCCTCCACCCTGACACACAGTAAAATGTGGGCTCCACAACAAGGACAGGGATTTTTGTTTCGCACTCTGATGTAGCCTGAATGCCCACAATTGTAGCCTGAATGCCCACAACAGTGTCTAATAAATGGTAGGTGCTCGATACCTAATTATGGATGACTGAATGTATATATGTAACAGATAAGAGCAATAAGCATATCAGTGTGCCACTTAAAAGGTTAATTCTCCAGCTCAGAGAGAGAACATCCCTTAACAACAGTTAAACATCCCACCACTTTAAATTACTCAGCTCACATTTCCTTTAAAGACCCTACCTGCCTGAGTGCGTTCCTATGGCCACCACTGTGCCACTTGGATGAAAATCTGCACAGTGTCCTGGTTCCTAGAAGAGAGACAGACAGCTGTTGGGGAGTTCATGAGAAAGTCTCCCTAGATCTGTGGGAATAGTGGCAAAAACTTATTTGAAAATAACTTGTTTCATATACACGTGGAATTCCAATCAACTTCGTTATAGCCAGTGGGAAATACCAC
This sequence comes from Eidolon dupreanum, assembly GCA_028627145.1. Taxonomy (NCBI): domain Eukaryota; kingdom Metazoa; phylum Chordata; class Mammalia; order Chiroptera; family Pteropodidae; genus Eidolon; species Eidolon dupreanum. Next base: position 83,168,722 of record CM053515.1, read on the forward strand.
ATGGATATGAGAGGAAAAAGAACTTCAGAGCAGGAAGGGATATGCTGGCAGAGCGGTGAGGGGAAAAGACAGCCAGCTTGTGGCTAGGCAGTGAAATAATAAGGATAATTCAACAAACATTTGTACAGTTCTTTAGAGCCTGCAAAGAACATGTATATACCTTTTGGGCTAGAAAAGGTGGATATCTGGGTGCAGAAGGGAGAAAATACATAAGAGACCAACTCAAAAAGAAGACAGTAGAGTCTAGTAGTGAGCAGCATTTACTGAATCCAACCGCACCACTACCAGAGGCCCAAACATTTCCATAACAAATAATGCTGCATAAATATGTGCAATCTTTTTTATTTTTACTACCGAAACTGACAGAAAAGTTGTTTCTGCCTTGCTAATTTGCTTCTTCGGAGTGGGTTCATGTTACACTTTGTGACTAAACACTCTCCCCATTTACTAAACACTCTGTTTTAACCAATGCTGAGTTCTTTCTCCTTTGCTGCTCCCATCTGCTAGTCTGGGGAGTTTCTGTGGGAAGATTATGATCCCATTTTGCTTTACTCACATCTACGAGCCTGGTCCATTCCAGCCTGTGTTCCACTGAGTTCCACATGCACACTTGTCTGTCCTGAGCACACGTCAAGAGCAAATCTTTGAAGGGATGTGTGGCAAGACCCCAAAGCTCGTCTGTATGACCCTGAAAATAAAATACATCTATTGTTATAAGAAACAAAGGGTATCATCAAAAACATCAATGGTTAAGATCATACAGCTTACCTGTACTTCTATTTGGAAGCCATCATTAAAAGTTCCCCGTAAAATAAAGTTTCGTGATGTGCCCACTAAAAATTGATCTGCCTTTCCTTCTGCTACAGCTCTGATTGTTCCATACTGATCAGGAACCTAAAAAAATAAAATTGTAATGTCACGATACACATACTAACACGCATTAATTATTACCTAAAGACTCTATTTATAGATGAAAGCAATTATGGGGTAATGATAAGATTCCAAATTTGAAAGTAATATGGTAATCTTATGCTAATAATTTGTTCAATTACATTTTATTACACAGAAGTTATAATGTATTATTATCAACATTCTTTGCTTAGTCCATTTTAAACTTATATTTTATGTGATTTCAAGAGTTAAGGCATAGGAATAGAAAGAGTAATTTCCATTGGATTACATGAAAAATGTGATCTGGTTTTGTTATTAGTTATGTTATTTTAGGTAAGTCATTTAGTCTAAGAAAAATTTCTTTATATGTAATATGGGGATAATAATACATGTCCTACCTACTCTTGATAGTTAAGGATCAAAATATAAGCATAATGCATGTGAGATTTCTCTGTAAACTAAAAAGCAATATATTGCAAAGTGTTATAACTGTTATTAATAGGACTCCTTGAGAGAGCAATCTCATTTAATCCACTACCTGGTATACTCTCAACAAATGTTATATTAATATAAGCATCCCAAAGAATGACTCTTTCTGAAACAATACAAGTCTTTCTTCTTTATGAAGTAGGATCCAAAATTACTCCTAAAAGCACAAAAAACTGAATTCTAAAAGCCAAATTTATGTTCGAAATGGCAAAGAGAGGATGAACTAGATGGTGTAGCTTTTGAATAAAAGGGTACGAAATAGTATGAACTTAAGCAATTCTTATCTCAGAAATAAAACTCAAGAGGCAATACTATTAGGATCCTTTTTTTTCCCCTTGAGATTCTGTTTGGGAAGCATATTATCTATGGAAAACACTAAGCAATAGTTAAAACTTTAAGTCACCAAAAAATAGAAGCAATATTAAACTCTTTGAGATTTGCCCTTGCTTTGAGAATTACTGATCTAAAACACTATTTGTAACCATTTCACTTCCTGAGACCTCAATTCAATTACTAACCTTTCGCTGAGCACACATCTGTCAGGTTTTATGGATACACTTGGTCCACGCCATGAAGCAGATACATGGTAGATAATTAGTGATTCTCATTAAGCCCATTGTAAAAAAGATTATTTTTAAGTTTTAAAATTAAACTGGGCATTTTGTATATCTTGGAGTAGAATATAGTATTGGATGAATGCTTGCTGAATTTTAAGTTTGCACGGTTTTATTTTTTGGATCAGTAAAAAATAATCTCAGAAATACATAACAAGCAAGTTAATTATTCTACCCAATCTTTTTTTTTATTCTTTCAAATTATTTTGTTTAATGAATGTTTTTTTTTTTTTTTTGAGGAAATGATATGACAAGGACATGCACCAATTTCCCAGAAGAGTGTAAGCTATCTTAATGTGGGACAAAAGACATGAGTTTAGAGGATTTACTATTTAAAAAATTTTAAGTTCCATTTCCATCCTTACCTCAATTTCTCTTTCAGGGTTCAGATCATGATCCCACAGAATTACTTTTCTGTCTTTTCCTCCTCCTGTTAATAACATCCCATTTCTCATCTGACAAAGTGTGAACACACTGCCATCATGAGCTTTGATTTGTTTGCTGATCTGATAAACACCTAATATAATATGGGAAAAATAAAGACTAGTGATAACATTTGCCATCAGACTCTGGTAGATTTTTGGAAGAAAATTTTAGCAGGACTTATGATGAGGTTATATCCTGATAAACTTACAGTGAGTTGAAACTGAAAATGCATTTACTATACCCAGCTTACCAAACTGGCTTAGCCTAGCCAGTTTCTTCTAAATACATACAGCTTTAGAACCATCATAAAGTCAAAAAACTGTAAGTCAAACCGTAGTAAGTTGGGGACCATTTGTATAGAGTGAATAATCAAAAGCTCCTATGACTAAGCAATCAAAAAACTATTTTCAGCAAGTCTTCTGCAACATAGGCAGTGAAGCTTAATATGATCCTTTGCATTTGTATCAATATTTAGAGTATTTCAAAATACATTCTTACAAAAAGGTAAGTTAAAGTAGTGATGATAGATAACAGAGGATACTCAGAACTTTACTATCTCTTATAATCATCTTATATGGTAGTTAGGGTACTATTACTTTTCTGATTTTAAAAATGAAGACAGAGAGGTATAGAAGTGGCTTAACCAGTACCACAGTTAGCTAATGACAAAGCCGTGACTGGGACTCAAGTCCCCTTCCTCAATGTTCCTTTAAGTTTGCCAAAAAAAAAAAAAAAAAAAAAAAATCCTTTATTTCCTGCTGAGATGACAGCTATGATATTTAACATTTAGCAACCACTGCTGACCTGTTCTGCCATGGACTATCCCTTTTATTTGCTGAGATATAGGGGACCAGGGAAGGCACTAGGGCAGAAATGAGTGCTGGAGGCCTGGAGCAATGGCTTTTGACAAACTAGAGAAGTATTTTGGTATTTTAAAAACTGGTATAGCGATATATAACTGTGATGGTTGAATGATAGCACAGCTTTCTCATATGTTTACAGCACTTTACAAGTAACCAGTGAGGGACAAGGCAGGTACATTAAAAATATTTTAAGTAAAGTCCATGTGGAGATTAAAACACACATGTATGCATGTGTACATTCCAGACCCTTTTTCTTAAAGGTGAGGATAAGATTTTAGTACTCAAACCTTTTATTTTTGGTATTCGTTATGCCTTACTCATAGCTCTTTATCCGGCTAGTGAGGCTGGTAGTGTGAGAGTAAAGCTTTTTGGAAGATGATTATCTTACAGAATTAGTTACCAGGTAGAACTTTGTTTAGATATGGCCAAAGTCAATAAATAGGCCTTAGATCCTTTGGAAAAATATAAAAAATTACAAGTTCAAAATTATTCAGTGGGAGAAATGGGTAAAAGTGTTCAAAAAGTACGTACTTGCAGTTACAAAGGTAAAAAACAAGTTCTGGGCATTAAAGGCACAGTATGGTGATTACAGTAAACAATATTGCATTATATATCTGACAGTTGCTAAGATAGCAGATAATACAAGTTCTCATTACAAGAGAAAAAATTTTAACTATGTGAGGTGATGGATGCTAACTAAACTTGTGGTCATCATTTGGCAATATACACCTGTATCAAATTATTATGTTGCATACCTTAAACTTATACAATGCTATATGTCAGTTATACCTCAATAAACTTGGGAAAATATTCATTTTCTAAAATTGTTCATCAACTGATGAATGGATAAACAAAATGTAGTATGTCCATACCATGGAATTCAGCCATAAACAGGAGTGAAGTACTGGTACATACTACAACATGGATGAACTTTTAAGAAGCTGGTTACAAAGGACCACATATTATATCATTCTACTTACATGAAATGTTTAAAGTAGGTAAATCCATAGAGACCAAAAGTAGACAAATGGCTGTCAGGTGTTGAGAGGAGGGAAGAATGGGAAATGATTGCTAATAGGGTATAGCATTTCTTTTGGGGGTGATGAAATGTTCTGAAGTTAGATAGTGCTGATGATTGTACAACACTGTCACTATATTAAAAACCACTAAAATGTACATTCTAAAAGGATGAATTTTATGGTATATAAATTATATCTCAATAAAGCTGTTAGTGAGATTGTTCATTTTTCATTATTTGAGCTACCATTATATTTTTAAAATTAACTAAAATTTGCAGAGCTTTGGCATCCTTAAAAAGTGCTACAGCTGACTATAAATATTACTCAGTGTGAGGGTGCTAGTGTACAGATACTTAGTAGATAGGTATATCTGGCAAGGTGGAAGGAAAAGGCTAGCCTGTTTGGAGTAAAGCTTGCCCAGTTCAGCAGAGCTGAAATCAGAACTCCAACTAACTTGCTATTAAGGTCAACTGCTTCAGCTCACATCAATATTCATCACTTAAAAATACTTTAAACATTGAGCAATACGACTGTGTTCAGTAGGATAGCCAGCCAATTACCTATCATGGCTCTGGTGTAACCAAGAGAGAAAGGACATCTGAGAGATGTAAATTTTCTGAGAATATTCTTGGCTTTTTTTGAGCATTTAAAAAAAAACAAAAACAAAAACCCAAAGGGCTCATTTTCTCATGCATGGTCAAATTAACAAGAGTAGTCTGAAAATACCATGTACCATGTACAAAATTACAACAAGCAGAGGTGTGGAGGTTCATAGATCCCCATAAGAATGTGGGAAAATGAAATACAGTTTTTATATTTTTAATTCAGGTTCCATACTTTTAAACATGCCAAAAACCTTGTTAAACACTTAAGATCTTTCTAGAATGCTGGAATGTTAGAAAATAGAAAATACAACTGAAGAACAAATGCTTCATGAAGAAGAAAAATACTGTAAAGTGAGATTCCCACTTTACCCTTCACCTAGGAAAGTTATTTCCTAAGGAGGACCTATTATTAATTTAGCTAAAAAATTTCTGTGCTTCAAATTTATACAAATTAACGAAGCTTCAGATAGTATTTCCCCATAAAAAAAATTATAGTCAAAGATTTCTCTCTCATGGGCCTATATTTCTGACATTCCAATTTAAGCCAAGTATTTGAAATACCTGCCATGAAAAATAATTACCCTTGAACTAAAAAATCTACTGTACCTCCAGGCTTAATTATGGCCATTTCTATCCAAGCATAAGTACAAATACTCCCTTTCTTCTCATCTCTAACAGAAATGAAGTTTCCATAAAAAGCAAGTTTATGCTGACTGTCAAATAAAGATCACTTTTGATGGGGTTTCTATGCCCGTTTAACTATAGAATCAAATGTCAGGGAGACTTTCAAATTTATGTTGTACTTTAGCAACTGGGCAAATGCGCCCATGTTGATTATTTGGAGAGCAGGCAAAATGGTGGTGTTTCTTCGATCCTTAAAGGAACTGATTTAAGAATGATTAACATTTTAACAGTATTGTGGATACAATCAACTTTCCCTTCCCACTTAAAAAATTACTAATTATTACATCTAAGAAATATTTTGAACTACTTCATATATGTAGGAAATAACAAATACCTTGTATCCCATAAGAAAGAGAAAATCTGAAACAACTTAAGTGTCCAATAACAAAGAAATGAATAAAGAAAATGTAGTGTGTATGTTTATTAATTAAAAAGAAGGAAATTCTGCCATTTGCAACAACACGGACGGTCCTTGAGGACATTATGCTAAGTGAAATAAGCCAGACAGAGAAAGACAAATACCATATAATCTCATATGTTCATCTAAAAAAATGAACTCATAGAAACAGACTGGTGGTTGCCAGAGGTAGGGGTAGGGGAAAGGGGTGAAGGTGGTCAAAAGGTACAAACTTCCAGTTATAAGATGAGTAAGTTCTGGGGATGTAATGTACAGCATGGTGACTATAGTTAATGCTGTACTGTATATTTGAAAGCTGCTAAGAGTTCTCATCACAAGAAAAAAAATGTAACTATGTCGAGTAATGGAGGTTGACTTATAATCATTTTGTAATGTATATCAAATCATTACATTGTACACCTTAAACTAAACAGTGTTATATGTCAATTACAATTCAATGAAACTGGAAAAAAGAGAAAATACTAATTACTTTGAAGGTTTCTGTTAATTTACATTTAAGGTATGGAAGTGAGAAGAAAATATACAGAAGATCTTACGTGCCATAAAATATACAGTTATGGTTTGTTGTCATCTATTTACTAGAGTAAAAGGATTAGCTATGATATTATGCTTCTCCCATTACAAAATGTCCCTGTATCAGACACGATACCACGGTATACTCAAATTTTAGTTAAGACCGCCATGGGTACAGAAATGTTATATTAGGGAGCATGCAAACTGGATCAATCTATTGAAATTTTTGGCAAGAATTTAAAAATGGAAACTGAGCATCTGTTCCAATCTGGGCATACACATTTCACTAAACTCAGCAAATCCTTCCCAGCCATATCTACAGAACTGGAAACCCCAAATATAAAGGAAAAAACAAAATTCTCTGCAAATTTGCCTATAATAGGGTCAGTCACGCAGCAGAACAAAAATTGGGCTATTTCATATGCCCAGTTTACAAGATTAGATTTCCTGTTTCTTGTGTGTACATATGCAGATTTTTCTTTGCAGAAGTCTTTCAGATAAAAATCAAAATAAAAACAACCTCTGAACCTTTCCCTGCTTCTCCCACCTCAACACACATTAAGCTAATGAAGGGCACATTTATACCCAAACTCTGTTACATGTCAGAGGATGACATGCGAATATTTTAAGTCACAGTTTTGATATACAGTGCTGCTCCTGGCTATTTCTGATACTAAACAAATGTGCCCAGGAAGAAAAAAGAGAGATAAGTGGGAAAGGTAGTTGATAAATACAGTTGCTCTAACTTTCTTTTTTCTTAAGAATCCTCATCCCACTGCCATACTTTTTATATGTGAATTTTGAACCTAAATTGAATGAAAGAGGCTAAGAATGCATGGCCAGTGACTGAGATCAAGGTCATTGGTATTACAATTTAAGAATTATTTTGTTAACTTCTAAATACATCAAATTCAATTCAACTGCAAAACTTAGAAATTTAGGTGAATGGATACAGAAAACACTAATGTAGTGTATCTCCTAAAAAATATAGCATGACAATCTTCACAATAAGACATCTGCAATGCTATGATCAAATTTCACATTTCAGTGAAAAGAGTGAATCGGTACCACTCAACTCTTCTACACTGATACCCAAAAGTAAGATTAAAGTAATTTCCTTAAGAAATGTTTAACGAATAATTTTCAACAGCTAGTACCAAATGCCAGACATTGTGTTAGTCCTGGGAAAGTCCATCAGGGAAGACAAACTTGTAAACTGGGCCTTTGCTTCTAAGCAGGGAACAGGATTCCCTTACTCAGGAGTCACACGTGGTTTCTATGGTTGACGCAGACTCCCCAGACCGAGGGAAAGAGATGTTTCTCTCTCCCCAGCACCCCATCTTGTTAACATTAAAAAAAATATATATCTCACTTCTGTAATCCTTGCAGGCTCTTTTCTGTCATCTAACTGTGGGATAAAGGGTCTGTAGCCTCCCAGCTCTTTTCTCTTCCATGGTGAGCGCAACCAGTTTTAAAGATTATTGTGGATATCTCAGAAAATCTGTACATTTAACCCCTACATGAATTTTCAATGACTTAGTATATATTAAACTGTTCAGAGAAATTACAAAACATTACTATTTTTTAAAATCGTATATCCTTCAAGTTGGTTACCTCCTGTTTCTGTTATTACTTTTACATGGCAAATTTACACTACCATGAATGCCTCACATTCACATCTTTCTGCCTTTGCTTATAGTGGGATCAAGGTTCCATATCTCTTATAGTCTTACACATTAATTATGGCTTAAAGACCATTTTCACAAAACTCAGAAGATCAGGATGGTTTCTCTCTTAATCTTTATACTATTTAAATTACCATATAGCTATATCATCTCTAATTATTTTATATTCATCTCCTAGAAGGAAAAGTTCAGTACAGCAAATAAAGGTTATATATGGTTAACTGGGCAAATAATTTTAAAAAGATCATCATGAAAAACCTTAAAAATGTAAGGTATGTATCAGTGGCTCTCCATGTTTCACTGCAGCTCTATCTCCTGGCCTGGGTAAGATATAAGATTGCACAAACAGTATGTGCAAATTCAAAAGGAATGACTTTAATCTGGGAATACCGTACCTTTAGGCCCTTTCCCAGGTGTCGGTTCTATAGTAGTTTTACTCCATATAAGTATGACTCCACCTGAGTCTCCAGTAAGAACATCTCCATTCCCCATAAATGCTAAACATTGCACAAATTTCGGTTTTTCATATTTCTACAAAGAAACAATGAAAATTTTCAGTTTTCCCTTTGGCATAAGGACTTTATATTCACTCAACAATTAAAAAATTAAAGTTTTATAATGAACTTGCAACATTCTGATCCTTACCCCAAAAATTCCCTGTTTCCTTGTTAGTGAATTACCACTCCAGGTCCAGAAAAAAATATGAGATTTACCACATGTTATTATGATATTTGCATCTGTTGGATGGAACTCCACAGCCAAAACAACTTCATTTGTTGTCTGTGGAGAGAGAAATAAAGCTTTAGATGAATGTATATCCTTATCTCCATCAAGTACCAATTACAGCTACTGATAAAATCTTTTAGGAAATGCCTCTTCTTCGAAGATCTATTTTCTTGAAAAGTTTTAACAATAAATTTTTATAATAATGATTTAAATTTGATGTCCTTATACTATATCATCTTTTATGCTATTTATATAACTTTACACTAAAAAGACATCTATATGAAGTACAGTTTCAGATTATTTTAGTTTCTTGTACATTCAACAAAAAGTACACTAAAACTATCAAATGCAAAAAGCACTGTATATTTGTCAGTCTTATCTTTCTTTGTACTGTTATTATTGACCATTCACTTAAAAAATATTACTGATTTAGAGATTCATCTTCAGGTAAAATGCTTAAAAAGTAGATGTAGAATGGTCATTACTGATTCACATAAAAATGAAAAACAAAAAACAAAAAGCTTTTATGTTATTTCCTAAAACAAAAACTGAGAAAAGACCAGAGTTAAATTTAAAGGAACTGGAATGAAAAAGGGAGAAAACAGGCATAAGAGTCATAAAGGAATTAAATTAGAAGTAGTTTTTTTCATTGAAATTACTGAACTGAGAATGTTTCAAAAACAGTATATTTCAGTATGTTCAGCAAATCATAACTGAATTCTTACTAAACTGATGTTTATGGTAAAAGCACCTACTCAAACTTAACAGTGAGGTGAAATCCATGTGCTTGTAAAGCCGTTTATTGTTAGCTTGTATTCACCTGCAGGGTAATCATTAATGTCTATTTTTAAGTTAGCAAGTAACTTTGTATGGAAGCATTCCTTACTGCAAACCAACATGGTAAAGATGGTAATCTTATGTACAAAGTTAGTTAAAGATAATACATTTTATATTCTAATAATAAAGTGACACTTGAAAGAACTGACCTAATTTTAAAAATTTTCCTGGCTCCAATATTTCCACAAGTTTTACATTTCAAATACTAACATATGGGCTCTATGGCCTTGTACAGGCACATAAATAAAACTCAAATGGTCTAATTTGAAGGCTTTTCCCCCTTAGCAGGTTACAAAAAGAAGGAAAAGGACAGTATCTTCTTGTTATAAAATTCTCCACAATGTTTAGTATGGAACTATATACACCTAGTAGGTCAAAGTAAATTTTAAAGATAATGTGTTAATAACAAAGCAAAAATTAGTTATTTCTTTTCCAAAATGATGTTGCCTTTTAAAAGCTGAACAGTACTTAAGTTTTCACTTAGACAAAATCAAAATTTACAGCTAAATCTTATGCCAAACCAATTAATCAAGAGTTATAAAATTAACTACAAATATTCCAAGTATACAGACATGTGGTGCTAGTGATAATATATTCAATACGTAAATTGATTAATGAAATCACTTTGGGTATGAGTGTAGCCTTATAGGATATTTTAACTTTTTATTTATGTGTATTATATAAACAGAAATGTTCACAATCCTATGTAGCTTGATAAGTTTTCAAAAATTGAACATGCCCCTGTACAGCATGTAGAGCAAAAAACAACATTACTAACATCCCAGAAACATCTCAGATTCCCTTTTCTAATCACTATGCTCTTCCCCTGCTTAAGTAACCATGATCCTAATGTGTAGCACCATAGATTAGCACTGTATGTTTTATTTAAATGGAATCACATAGAATGTACTTGTCTCTGGCTCATTTTATCAACATTACATTTGTGAGATCCATTTCATGTTGGTTCATGTATTGTAATTTTTTTCATTCTTACTGTTGTATATTATTCCTTTTTATGGAAAGACCACATAATTGATTTATCTATTCTAATATTGATGGGTATATGAGTAATTTACTTTTACAGTTGTTTTTGATTACCTGCCTTTTGGTCAACACACGTATATATTTCTGTTGGGTTTATATGTAGGAGTGGAACAGGATGGTTCAGAGTATGCATATGCATACAGAATGTACATACGTTATGTACATTTAGTACACAAATCCAGTTTTCCAAAATGGCTGTAACAATTTCTATGCCCAGCAGCAGTGTACAAGAGTTTCAGTTACTTTACATCCTCACTACCCTTCATATGTTTGTCTGTTTTACCCATTAATATTTCCACAAATACTGAGCTTGTCAACTTCTGTAAAAATCATGCCGGATCTTGACTAGATTGGACACATAGATCAATATGCAGAAAAGTGACATCTTTACAATGCTATCTTATATTTTTATTGTATATTACTCCATTTTTTTAGGTCTTCTTTAATTTCTGCCAATAAGGTTCTGAAGCTGCCTTTCTGAACTTTAAACTTAAAAAAATCAAGTTATGTATCAATTTCCCCAAATCCTTATGACTTAGCCAAGAATAGAATTCATCTACAGTAGAAAAGAGTAAGGTCAACACACAGGGAAAAGCTATGAGGAGAGACAGAGAATCAGTGATCTAGCACTGGAATTATGTCATTCCTAAGGTAAAATTCCCTTATGACCTTTACTAGAGGTTTTCTTTTTCTAAACATGAATCAATAAATTCTATTTAAGTTAGCTTTTGTCGTTTTGAAGTCACTTTGCTAGCTGACTGGGTGTGAGAAGCGAGGGACATGAATGATACCCCAGTATCTAGCTTGGGTAAATAAGTTGAATATGATATTAATCACTGAGAGGTGAAATTGGTTGGGGGCTAAAGATGATTAGTACAGATTTGGATATGTTGATTTTGACTTGCATGGCTTCAAATAAAGATGCCTAGCGGGCAACAAAATAATGTAGGTTTAAATTTGTGAGAGAGACCAGGGCTGGAGCTAACTGATGTGGGACACAGCAGATAGTAACTAAGGCCGTGGTAGTGGTTTTTGGTATCAGTGCAGGACATGGGATATAACCCTGAGGAATGCCAACTTAAGGTCCTGGAAGGGGGATCAAGGAATGGCCAGTAGGAGGAAAACCATAAGACATCATCTGGTAACCTTTACTACAAAGGATCAAAATTTACATATTTCACTTCTGTGTAATTTCCTCATGAATGATGGCTGAAACAATATCTTCATTTATGTCTTCATAAGGTTTCCTGACATCTTATATTCCTTTCAAGAATAATCAAATATACTCTATTTCTTTCAAAAGATTAACTTACACAAAAAGAAATAATCTCTTTTGACCAACACACTTGGTCTTGAAGCTTGAAGCTTATACAAAACTGCTGAAAGAGGGGGAGGGGAGTGAGGGGAGGGGGAAGGGAGGTAGAGAGAGAGAGAAAGAGGGAAAAAGAGAGTGAGAGAGAAAGCACGAGCGAGAGCAACTGAAGAGGAATGGGATGTTATTTAAGAATACAGCAAATATGTCATAGGCTTTTTTTAGTCTTCCTGTCACTCTGAATCCCTTTGAAAGCCTGTCAGAATGAGGCCATTTCTGACCCATGTGAATGCAGTTGCAAAGTTAACCTTACATTCTTCTCTTATGAATTACAGCCTCATCCACACAAGGGATCAACACTATTCTACAGCAACCATAAAATATGCTGTAGCATTTTATATACTAATCCCACAAACATAATTAAGACCAAAAAGCTTCTCATTACATATGCTTTTCAGTTATGTCAGCCATACTCCTAAGGTTGAATTTTTCCTTTAGATCTTTAAAGCTTTAAAGATTGAATGAACTAACATGTTGTTAAAGCAGCAGTAGCCAAGTAGAGTATTCAGTCTAAATTTTGTGTTAGACACCCATCTACTTTGGCATTTTGGTAGCGCAAAGTGTCTAAAATAACACTGAAATTGGTTGAAGTTGCATGACAATCTTAAGAATAGTGTAAGAATTGTATTCTTAATATCGTAAAAATGATGACAAATCAATAAATCTGATGAATCTCGTCAGCTGGTATACTTTGCAACTTAAATATGTGCAATATACTTCCAAGGATCTGCAAAACAAATACTGTATTCTAAAATATATTCAGAAATTTTTTAATTTACCTTTATTTCTGCACCTTTTGATTTTTTCTGCCAATCCCACACAGTAAGCATATGCTCATTGGAGTCATCGATAACACACAAATGAACACCTGAATCCTAAAGAAGTCAAAGGCATTTTAAAATGTTTAGATAAGGATGACTTTCTAAGAAGAAATATCATATTATTAAAACCGCTCCCCTCCCCCCCAAAAAACGAAACCTGCAAACATTAAGATAATCCAAAATCCTTTAAACTCATGGTTCCTTGAAATATAATGAATCTACTACTGAGACTGTATTTTCTTCAGAAATATAATAAGGATTCTTTTAAAAAATATGTTCTACTTTTAATTTTTTTCCCTAGGTTGATTCCTACTTGCCATCTAGCTACTCCTATTATTCAGAGATAACAAATAATTCATTTTGAGGACACCCTAGTCTCTTCTGCATCTTATGCTTCCCTCTTGGCTCCTTGCACTTAAAGCATATATGTCTCCCACCCCAATCACTTTTTGGCCTTTTGGCTAAGATCAAATGTAAAGTATATGCCCTTGAGGTAGGCATGAAATGTACATAATTTCATGACATAGCTCTTGACTAAATTTTGATAGTTTGATGGAACAAGCTGAAATTAATGGCTAATGTCTGCCAACTTCGGTTTTCTATGGTATACCTGATTTATATTAATATGACTACACAAGACAAATAAAACATAACAAAATTCCTATTTTTCCAAAACCATTTTCATCCATATAGTTTAAGTTTCCCAGTTTAAGAACTATGGATAATATTAAAGATTTGTGGTTTTTTTCTCTAGCAGCATTTGCAGTATATGCCTTAGACATCTCTGGAACAAGGAAATACTGTGGTGAAGAGACGAGGTACCAAGGAAGGGCAAAGCTTACTCTCTTCTCTTTATCTTTTAGCCTGTATTGGAATGATTACCTAAATTAGGAAAAGTTAAGAGTATGAAGCAACTGGAAATAGTCTTAACATTGTAACAATAGTATCAACAAAATGACAGTTCCTGCTACTGAGAGTGGGGGGGCAGGTAGTAAAAGAATTTCCTTTCTGTCCTTTTATCTGCTTTTCTAATTTCTCCCAGTGCCTGACTCATTTGACCCTTGACATTCAGTGCCTTTAAGCTAGCAAAGCTCATACAGCCACCCAAATTTATCTTTTTGAACTAAAAATGTCCTATCCTACTCCATGTGCCATAAAACTCCCGTAATTCAGAATATAGCTGCAGATAGCTAGGAACTGAAGAGAGAACATGAATACATGAATATATTCTAAAGTATAAATGATACCCAATAAAATCTAGAGGAATATTTATATTTTAAATTAAAAATTATAAATTTTAAAATACAGGTCTCCTGTATACTCTAATAATTACATATAATTCAAGAATAAATAGAATGTTTAAATGAGTAACATCCTGTTTTATTTTCCCCTCAGAATAAAGCCTCCAGGCTTAGGTAAGATTGCTAGACACTGAATTTTAAACTCATGTTGTCATCAATTCAGAACAAAGATAATTCATGATTTTAATGAATATAAAAGGTTTGACTATTTCTTTTGCTCCAACATGACATTAAGAAAAGACAGTATTTGTGCAGATTAGGCCAAGTTTCACATCTGTGAATTTTCTAAGTAAAACAGATCTCTATTACTCAAGCTGAACAAAAGCATGTTTTATTGCTTGTTTCTTTTTTACTATGCCATGTATGTGTTCTTCTCACCACTTTCTGTTACTACAATGGAATCTTATCTCATGACAGAACAAAATTAAGTATAATTAAGTGCAATGTCCTGGATCCTATCTAAACCAAAGTTTTTTAGTACTTAGGTTAAAATACTGGCCATTGCTAAGCAACAGCTAACATCTCATTTTTCAATTGAAAGTTAGCACTTTCTTTGAATGCATACACACAAACAAAACTGAGCTTATCTTCTTTTTTACTTCTTTGTGTAGTATACTTAATTACTCCTTTAAAATTTATTACTTACTGCTTTTGAAAAATCAAGGCATCCTACTCCACGCTCGAAAGTTCCAAGTCCAATAATTTGCAGTGTGGCTAGACTAACTGAGTCCCACACTCTGACATGGGGTTGCAGAGGCTGCAAAAACAATGGGTAAAACACAAGATAGTAGGACAAACTGGTATATATGTGGATGCAAATGAATACCACAACACAGAACTGTTTGCTGTCTTTAAAAATAGGGGTGGATAATTATCTAATAAAAAAAATAGCTACTATATTTAGACATGCCCTTAAAGAATCTTGAACATGTATTTTCTTCTCATACCATGAAAATAAGAAAATAACAATAGTGACAATAATAGTAGCAGCAGATGACTGGAGTACTTACTAAATGCCATATAAAATTCTAAGTACATCATGTGTATTAATTCATTTAATCATCATAATCCCAGAGCTATGCAGTATTACAATCACCATTTAATGGAAGAGGAAACTGAGGTACAGAGATTTAAATAACGTGCCCAAAGCTATGCAGCTATTAAAAAGTGGATTCAAGATTCTAACCCAGGCAAATTTGCTCTAGATACCCTGTTTTTATCATTGCCTTTATTCCTGGGAAAATAATACTTTTTAAAATCATTGTTTAATTAATTGCTGAGCAAACAGTCCTTAAGACAGAATGTGAAACTGGAAGAGGTCTTATAAATCATCCAATATAACCCTTCTAACTCCTTTTTATTAAAGAAACTGAAACCAGAGAATGTCATGAGTACAGTCATACACTGCTAATCAGTAATAATTAATATTCACTGTTGATCCTTACAAATAATGGATTTGTTAAGTAAGCCTATTTAATAATATTGAATAGTAACTGAAAAATTTTAAATGTTATCAGTTCTAACCCATATATGAAATCAAGGGGTCTATAAATTTAGGGAAATCGCAGTACCTCTGACAAACATTAAGTTAGTCTATGTTAAAAAAAAAAAAAGTGACAAGCTTACCAGTTCTTCTCTCATTTTGACAAGTAAATAGTTTTCTTAGGGAAAACATTTGTTTGTTAGAAAAAAAAATTTAAGTAGTATAATTCTCTTTTGTTTTGTGGACTGTTCTTATATTCTAATATTTCCCCTCTGCTTATACTAGAAATCTTAGAAATTGAATTTTAGAATAAAATGAAGTATTAAAAATTACCTTCAATTCCATTCTAACAGCAATGTGACTAGGTACTGAAGGTATAAAACTGTGCCACTCACCCTTCCATCTTTATCCACTCCAGCTATCTGTCCAGTTGCAATCCTAATTTTGTCAGGATGTACAGCAAGGCTAAAAAGCAGTATTAACAACGTTACATACAGGTAACATGTGAAATAGCGGAAATATGCCTTAGTACAAACATTTTAAAAACAGTTTTTAATCATTAAAAAATCTAAGTGACCTACTTATCTTCTTTAGCAAATCAAATAAACATCAAATACCAAAAGATTTTTAAGTTTTCAGCTGTACTTTTTTTGTTAAACTCAATGGAAATTAATGGAACACTCTATATGAAGAAAATATTTATTCACAATTGTGTCATGATAAATTAAACTTTCATTTGTTCAAGTTCCTTTCTAGTCCTGCACCTATGTTCATGCACATATTCACATGATTTTATTATATTGAAGATGCATATTGTACTGTATAATTTTAATCTATTAAAACGTAAGCATTCTCCCATTTTGTTGTATAATCCTAATGCATATTATTGACTTAATGGCTTTTTCAACCCTTCTTCTTTTCTACAAAGGAATGCAGCAGTGACCATCTTCACACCTAGTGCCTCCAACCTTATAATTAGTTCTTAATGCTAAACTCTCATAGATCAAACTTGGGGCAAGGAACTTTTATGTACAAATTGAACACAGTGCAGCATATAGGCCCACATTTCTAATGATAAACGTATGAGTGACTAGCAAGAAGTTTTAAAAGATGTCTTCATGTCCATATACAGAATTTTTCTATATCTTGCAACCAAGGTGCAAGCTCAACTGAGAATATAAATTTTTTTGTTCTTGTATGTATTTGCTCACTGCTTTCCAGAGAGCAGTTATCAATTTAAATTGTCACAAGAAATAAAAATGTTTTAAAAGTTTCACTATAATTTCCCCAGATTAGGAATTACATTTTTTAAAATGCCTTGACAATTTGATTTGATTACTAAGGAAGCCACAGTTTATCGGTTCCTTTAACAAATACTATTTCCTCTTATTTAAATAGTTTATGTCCTTTATTGAGATCAACTACATTAAAACTAAAAATCTAATATATTAACATTTTGTCATACTTAATTCAGATCTTTTAAAACACATTTGAAAAAGTAAAATTTCTGGATTAGGTTATTATTACGTTTGCATGGTTCAAATATCAAAAGCTATAAAAGACATGAGAAAAAGTCTCTTTCCTACTACGCCCTATCTGCTAAGATCTTCTCTTCCTCTCTATAATCCCCAAACAGATAATCACTATAATCAGTGTCTTATTAATAATTCTGGAAAATTTTTACATATGTGGAAGCCAAGATAAGTATTTATTTTCCACCTCCTTTTTTACAAATGGTAAAACAATGTGCACATTTTCCTGCTCTTTAAGCTTTGTACTTAGGAGTATATATTAAGGATCTTTCCATATTAATATATAAAGAGCTTCCTCATTTGTTCTCTATACTTGCTTGGTAACCTATGAGTACACCACAAGTTCACTGGTTCCTAGCTAAAGACATTTAGACTGTTTCCAATCTTTACTAACACAAATAATGTTGTAATGAATAATTCTGTACATATAGGATTCTTCCAGTGTAAAAAACACTATTTTAATCATCTCTAAAACTTTAACAATATGTAATATTCTAATAGTCATATATTTTTTCGATATACAGTTGCCAGAATAGTAGAGAAGCTTTTAAATGTTAGAAAATGAATTTAGGCAATAAATGATTGAACTTAACTAAGAAGTAGCAAACTTAATTGAATAATTTAAAAACATGCCTAAACACTGAAAAGGTATTCTCACATTTTTACAGTTTGACATCCTATGGGATACTTATGGTCCTTATTCAGCCATGATTTCTTTCTCTCAAAAAGAAAGCCTAGAGTCAAAATTTTATCAGCATAGATTAAATCATCAATAAATATTTGGTAACTAATAATCATTCTCAGGTATCTGTAAGTCTAGTGTATCCCACATATATTTGATACTATAGGTCAGAAGGAAATGACTATAAGAGATCTGAGAAAGCAAAATAGGTTCCAATTGAGATTTACATGTGAAATGTTTTATGGCTGCTGATACCACAGCAACCATTTTGGTGGCCTGTAAGTCTTTTTTCTTTTTAAAATATTTTCTAAAGAATACCCATAATATCCTTAAATTCCGAGCTCTCCACAAGAAATCATTTCCAATAAAACCCAAATTAAAAAAAGAGAGCATGAAGAAAAAAAGAACAATGTTAATACCAACCATTTCACACAGTCTGTATGACCCAGGTAGTGTCGTTGAGTTCTCTCCTCATAATTAAACAATACTACTACTGATGCTATGAAATAAACTATTTCCCCAGTAGGAAGAAGGTAAACGTTAGCTCGACAGTCCTTTCCTCGATAACCATATCTTAAAAGAGTCAAGGTTTTTAATAAATATAATTTTCAAGGTGTTAAATTTTTTCAAGGATACTTAAGGGAATCAAAAAGATATAAGTGGGACTGAATTGGAACTACTTTACTACTTGTCATGATGATTAGATTGTTTGCCCTATTCGAAGATATTAATTTTGGTGATTTTTAAATTGCTAATAGCAAAATACACATGATATGTGAAAGGATCAGAGGTAGAATCTCCTTATTTTCTCAAGTAGTTGTTATGCTTAATACATTTACTTTACTTTTTTGATATACTAATTTTTCTTAAATGAAGTAAACAAATTTGTTGTCATGGTACAGAAGGATACGCCCACTCCAGTTTGAGCTTCTCAGGAGGCAGTTCTGTTCTGATGTCATCATAGTTGTCAACATCAGAAGGAATAAACATTGTAATTGGCCGACCTCGCATAAACATTTTAACATACTCTCCTTCTGTAGAAACAAGAGACAAAAGTTAAGTCAGATGCCTTTTCTGAATAATCATAAAAAAGTAGATTATTAATGTGATACAATAAAAATGATAAAAAATAGAGTTCTCATCTCATTATATATCATTTTTTTGTATAAAGACTTCGCCCAAAACATTGTAGGAAAAAACTACTGGTCATTTTCTTAAATGAGAATAACTGCTTTCATAATTAAAATATAATTTATCTGTATCAGTTGACACATTTCACCACAGCCAGGAAGGATGAGGTCGAAAAATGCAAAAGAAAAGAATTTTATGATAGAAGTTTCTCTGATAGTTGAAAAGAAGAGAGATTATCAGGGTAGACAACAACCACGTCTACCACACTACTTGATCAACCCACAAATGTTGTAATGACATACAAAGAACATGGCCTGAGAACATACCACAGGGAGAGGAGTCAAACACCCTCATGTCAGGCTGGGGAGAGAAACTTAAGAGCTCTGCTACACATGGCAGTGAGCAGAGCTAGTAGGAAAAGAGGACCAAATAATGTCCCTCACTTCACAGCTGCGCCTATAATCAGCAATTAAATTTAATTATAAATACACTAACATTTTAAAGGCAATATTAGGAAACAGTTTCTAATTAGCAGCATAGATCTTAAAACATCTTTTATTTACAGAAACCAATAGCTGTTTATAGGATCTGTAACAATCTAATACAAAAAATGTCAAAAAGACAACTCTACAATCAAATCAATATACATCTTTCACAAAGGGAAACAATATTTCACTTAACAATTGAGATTCTTATGCCTTAAAAAAGAAACAAAACAAACAGAACCAACAAAAAAACTCCTGACCTATCACTGGTCCCAGCTTTCCCAACCACATACAGATAGGTTTAATAAATGTTGATAGTGTTTGTAAAATGGTTATAAAATAACCTAAAAGAGAAAGAGAAATTAAGGGACTGAGTGCTATCTAGCACTTGCCAACTTGTCTGGCAAAATATGAATACAACATTAGAAACAGACTGAGAATGTGATCATCAACCAGAGGCTGAAACAACCCTTAGAACCTCTAACAATGACCTAAACTACTAAGAGGAGTACATAGTAATAGTAATATAACACAAACCGATGGAATAAGAAGATAAATTACTTAGCTGAATGTCTACAAGAATTTCTTCAGTTGAATTTAAAAACTGTGCTTGTTATGGGTGAGAAGTTCAAGTTATTTTTATTATTATTATTCACAGTGTGCTGCTCAGCCTCTAAGATCTAAGAACAGGCTAATACCTCCTACGCCACGGTTTTAACACCACATGATGTATGTCTTTACTACTTTTGAATCTAAGAGTGGGCTCTGCTTCCTGCTGATTTTAGCATTGCTGAACTTTGATGATAACTAAATGATTATCAGCTGCAACTATCTCCCTTCTGCAATCATCTTTATCTGTATCTCATCCTTTTTTGTACAGTTTACTTTCTTATAGGTGTGAATTTGTTATATTATTTTCATTCTAGTTTTTTTTTTTTTTTTTTAAGAACATAAATTCTCAAAGGCAGTTATCCTGTCCTTAGGAATTTCTCCCAGGACGTTTGATCAAAGATGTATATCATGAATGCTTTCTGAATAAAAAAGTAAAATATTTAGTAGATGCTTCTACCGCCACTTAGAAGAGACTGTATGTCCAACAAAGGGAACAGGTTAGGGAGTAGTATCAAAGGAAAAAAAATGTTTTCCTTTGCTAACAGAGACAGCTCAGAACACAGTTTTGATTTATGAACTGTCAAGCAGCACAAGCAACTAAGTAAAAGGAACTATCTTGTGCTTGTTAACTTTTCTAATATAAAAATGGCAATGCATGTTAGAATGAAAATGCTTTCCCTAACTGTAAACTGGCAGTGTATACACTGGAGGCCAAGTAAATAATCTAGGCAAAATTGTAAACAATTCCTGGGACTGACAGGGAGGCATTACAGCGGAAAAGACATGAATTTTGGAAAAAGACTGATTCAGACCTTTACTAGCTGAGTGATTTTGGCATCTTTTTCTTACGATATAAAATACTACTACTTGGAATTATGATTGATTAAATAAGACACCATACTGTAAAGTATAATATGAGGTCCTTGACAAATATTCATTCCTCTCCCTTTGAGAAGAATTTGTAACCATTCTAAACATTGTCTAGTGCTTATAATATACCATCTAACACATTGTAATACCTCTTTATAAGCTTTAAAGTAACTGGTCACAGAACAGCAAGTGTAGGCAAATAAGCTCAAATTCTGCTGATTCTATCATGTACATTTTAAAACAGGGGTCACAAATTCAGATATCTATAGGCCCAGGCCGGAAATGCAAAATGAAATACAGGATGACAGGTTTGTGGTGGGGGCAGAGGCAGACCCCATTACCCCATCTTAGGGAGCCAGCAGCTAGTCAACTCCATGAAAGATGTAGGCCCAGTGTTGCCAGATCTTCTCATTTTTCAAGAGAAGTAGGAAATCTATAATTCACTGCAAAATTTACAATTTTAAAATGTTTACTCCTTTGCCAAGAAAGGAAAAAACACACCTTTGGCCAGCATACAGCACACAGGACGCTAGTTTGCAACCTCTTTTTTCTATGATAGCCTTTGCCTTGGGAATAAGGTAAAATATATAGACAAAGAAGAGCCTCTTTTCTCTCAATCATTGTTGATCCAAATTCTCACTGCAGACTGTTCCTTGAGGCTGTCAGTCTTCTTGATCTTATAGTCAAAGGACTTAATGAGTTGTTTTACCCCAATGCTACTTTCTAGCTGAGATCAGTACTATTAAAACAAAGCCTGGTGGTCCCGAAAAAGAATGTGAGGAAAAGAAATTATTAAACTATCTCATGATAATTAGTAAACACAGTGTAGGGCTATTAGTATTCAGAAATAAAGCTATTGCTTACCAAAATGTAATTAATTTCAACATTTTATCTCCTACCCCGGCACCATAAAAATTCCTGAGATTGAGAGGGAGGCTACACAGTACAGTGGAGAAAACACAAACTTGGTGATAAAGGCAGATCTCTTTTTGAATCACAGCTTTACCATTTACTAGCTTATACTCAAAGAAAATAAATATCCTTAATTGAATCTGACCAATGACAGCTTAATTATAAAAGAAGAAATTCTGTGGGATACTATTAATAAAAATACCATAAATGCCATCATTCATCTTTCTAGACACATAAATGTTGGAACTGAAAGATATCCTAGAGCTAGCTCATCTAGTCCAACACTCCACTTTTACAGAGGGGGAAACCGAGGTTTAGAGGGGTCAATTTAGTTTTTAGACTGTACTCCAAAATTTTGTCTATTATTTACAACCTGGGAAACATTTTCATCTAAAACTATGCTCTGTACCTGTCCAAAGTGATACCACTGGTTACTGAATACTTAGAATGTGACTAATTTGAATTGAGATATGCTGTAAGTATAAAATACACACACCAGATTTTGAAGACAGTATGAAAAACGTAAATTATCTCATTAATGATTTTTAATATTGATCACACATTGAAATGATATTCTAGGTTAAATATATTAAACTTAACATTACCTGTGTCTTTTTACTTTTTAAAATGTGGCTATAAGGACATAAATCACATATGTGTTATACATTATATTTCTATTAGACAATACTGTTCAGACAATGGTGAGATTCTCAGCCTAGTCCATGGAAATCCAATTACCTGAAAATACAACTTACTTATAATCCAAATAATACTAGCTTGAACTCTGGACCCCACAGTAGGAAATCAGAGTACAACAGAAGAGAAGATGATCTTTCTGCTCTGAGTGAATGCTAGGCAAAAATTTGAAATTCTTGATGTTACTTTCCTTTCTATGTCCTTTTGACGTAACCTCCTAGCATTTCCCCTTCAATATCCTCAGGTTTTGTTGACTTTCTACTTCATCATCTCCCCTAGACTCTCCTGTTCCCCAAAATAATCTCAGTATTTCCTAATTGCAAAATGATCTTCATATTTCCTAATCCAAACTTTGTGGGATAATTATCTCAGGTGTTCTAAGAAAAGCAGTATTGCTGAAATGATTTATACTGATGTAAATAACTGATTAAAAATCTTTTGCAGACTAACACTTCAGGCAGAGTGGAGAAGGAAATTAGTATGGGGCAACTCTGCTCCAGGATTAATACTTCCAATTTTTTTCACAGCTTGCTCTATTTCTAGACTCAGGGGAGGAAAAAAAAAAAAAAGCCTTCCAAATGCAACGGCAGAGCTTCAGGGGTTTGGACTATGTCTGTACTTATTGGTGTAATGGGTACTACCGTAGAAAGCCTTCTGAACTTTGAGAATGCCTGCAATTTATAGCATCTTTCTCCCCTCAATCTTTTATTTTCAAACCTGTTTTTGTTTTGTTGTTTTTAGTTTTACAATCTTTAGAACTAAAGAGCCCACCAAAACTGGAATTTGAATTTTATAGTTAACTAAAATGTAGCATGTGGGATGTGATACTACATGATTTCAGCAAATAGAAACTGAAAGAATCTTTTAGTTTGAGCTTTTTCTCTGGTATCACCAGTTCTAGCCCCAAAACTACAGTTATACGATAGGTAAACAAGATCCTAGAAATATTGACTATAATTTTACAGTAGAAAGTGACAAAGACCATTTTAGAGAAGCTAAAATCCGTTCTAAAAAAGAATGTTTTTTTCCAAACAAAAGATTTCAAGTCCCAGTTAATGAATGACACAGCTCTATTTTAGTAATAATTTACTATTTTAAAATTCCAATGAAACAATATAACCTATAAAAATCTTTGGACTTTGAACAAGGAATTTGATTTGTACTATCATAAAGTAAAAATTTCATCCCTTTTCAAAGGGCTAGCTGCTAAAATAGATCATAAAAAAAAATGTAGATCTCCAAATTTCAAAAAGGAGAAGTGAATTCAGGAGAATATCAACTAATCTTATTTTATAGATTTCAAAAATTCCTAGTTGTGAGACTTGCCAAATATTATGTAGTTTTACTGGCTAGGACAAAAACCTGGGTCTGAAAATTCTGACCAAGTATGAAAACACTAAATTAATTTTCTTTGTCCTACAGACAGAGTTCAACTGGCTGGTAAATTTTACTGAATTCTTAACTACATGGAGGTGGGGGTGGTGTGAGGATGCACAATGAAGATGTAAAAGATGTGAACCTAGCCCCTTAGGAGCTTACAATGGAGACATAACCAAGTCATATACATCAGCTAATCAATTCTCATACTAATTACTATAATAAACCAACTTATAGTTAACTACTTTCTTGAATCTAAACCTCAGTTAATCAGATTTCTCTTTGCTGTTTTGTTTATAGCTGTGATTGTCATAAAATTACTTGAAAATATCAGATATGAGAGTTTGCGTAAACATTTTAGATTATTTTTACTGCCTGAAAAAATCTTTCTTTGGGAAAAGATAGAAAAGAAATCTATTTCAACAATATGACACACACAAAACTTTTAAAAGACTTGCTATAATTGGTATAGTTTAGAGGTTCCTCAAAAAATTAAAAATAGAACTATTTTATGACTCAGCCATTCCTCTTCTGGGTATTTATTCAAAGAAAACCAAAACACTAATTCGAAAGGTGTATGCACCCTTATGTTCGCTACAGCGCTATTTACAATAGCCAAGATGCGGGAGCAACCTAAGTGCCCATCAACAGACAACTGGATAAAGGAGATGTGGTACACATCTACAATGGTCATAAGAAAAATGAAATCTTACCATTTGCAATGATATGGATGCACCTAGAGAGTGAGTATTCTGCTAAGTAAAATAAGTCAGACAAAGACAAATACCACAATTTCACTTGTATGTGGAATCTAAAGAACAAAATAAACAAATAAAACAGAAACAGACTCATTTCACCCCTAACTAGGTCTAATGCTTATATTCTTTCCACTATACCACTTTGCTTTCCTTTCCTAAGCCTAATGAAGCTTCTGTTGCTTAGAATGAATCTGTATTTTATAAATGTAATAGCTAACAACAAAATTGAATGCGCACTATGATAAATGACCTCTTCGCTGTTGCTTAACACAGCAAGAAAGTGCTTGCTTGCCTCAGGGTTTACGGACTTTGTTTTCTCTGCTCGTGAAATTCTTTTCTCCAGATAGATACCTATTTCACTCACTTCCTTTAGGTAGTACAAATATCACTTTGTCAGAAATGTCTTCCCTAACCACTCTCTCTACAATAGCAATTCTCTACTCTCCTTATTCTTTGCCAATCTGTATCACCTCTTGACATATTATGTATTTATTTAATGTTTTTTACATGAAGAATATACGTTCCACTGAATTCAGACATTGTAACTGCTGAATTTGGGTGCCTAGGACCTGTCCTGACAAAATAAGCACTCAATAAATATTTGTTAAATTAATGAATGTTTAAAGTGTGTTATCTGACAAAGAACAATAAAGAAACATCGGAACTGTGATAGCTTTTAAAATGATAAGATTTACTTATTTTTCTCCAATTTTGTAAATGATTTTATGTTTTATATTTTTTGGTTATTTGAACAACTCTTTGGTTACAACCAATTACCAAAGACTTTTGGACAGTATGTATTTCAATGTGACTTTTAAGTATTTTTCATCTAAAGCCATTTTTAGATGGGTAGCTAGGTAGCTAATAAAAAATAATCATTTACTTCTCAGATTCTAAGATATTATGACAAATATTCTTCCATCTAAATAGACCTGTAGTAAGCAGAAGTAAGAGTATGATTTGTTTGATTGATGAGTTCCCTTTTCCTCAATTAAGCAGGCTTCTCTCCAGTAGGGATTTGAGTCATTCAGATTCTCAACAATGAATAATTAATTATGTGCCAGTTCTAAATAGCACAAGTTTAAGATGCTACAAGGGAAAAATAATTTAAGATTATTCAAACCTGAAAAAACAAACAAACCAACCAGTAACATGTAGTAATTTGAGGGCATTCAGGTTCTGCCCTAGAAATGAGAACATGTAACACTTATTTTCCATATTTAAAAACTGTCATATGTTTGATAACTTAATAGTTAAGGAAGAGCTTATTGGCTGTACTCATTTTGCTTGTCAAAAATTTGTCAGACTATTATCTATTTTGCCCAATAGATAATTTTATAAAAGATGCTTATAGTTCCCCAAGTTAGTTCGAAAAACTTTCTAATCAATAACTTACCAAATAAATAGTATTGTACTAGAGCCTAACTGCTACATCTAACAATAGTCCTACAGGAAAAATTCAGTTTAACCTGATGTGTTAAGACTTTATTTCTCTCATGATGAGAGCAGATCCATTAGAACTAGGGAGAAAAGTAATGAAAAGGGTTTAGACTTCTGGGATGTGAATGTAGATAAAGATCTAAGTCAGTAAGAGCCTCTTTTTAGTTGTATAACCTGTCTGTCCTTCCACCCACACCTAGCCTCAGAAATTGCCCTGCGGGACATCCCATTACACCTTCCATTGCTTTTACCCATGCTTTCCTTCCTTCTGCCTAAGTGTTGATAACATTCAGTTTTACAGCTCTTCTCCTACTCTGCTGTGGCTGAAGGTCACAAGCCTTTGAGGTAAAGTTTTTCCTCTTACCACTCACCTAAATGTACCAAATGTAAAATGGCTTCTTCCCAAATCAAAGCAGATAGCTGAGAGTAAGTCACACTTGTCATTGTTAAAAAAGAGCTAAAAAAAATTTGATAAGTCATATTTTTAAAAGACTGTCCAAAAGTGACACATACATATTTTGGATTAATAAAGTATGTAAAAAAAATGTGTTGTGAAATGAATACCAAACTTTAAAAATATATCTCCAATGTTAAATGAAGATCATCTATTTAATAATCATCTTTCATCTTCCTCTACACATTTGAGTGCAAGGTTTTACAGCCAAGAATCATATATCAAATTTATTTGTGCCAGAATTATGTTTAAACATTTCATTAGCTTTATTTTTTATAATAATCTTTTGAGGATTTATTATTGTCTCAATTATAAATGAGAAAACAAAAGACTTAAGAAGGTAGAGTAACCTCAAGGTCACATAGCTAAGTAATGGTGAATCCAGTCTCTGGATTCCAAAATACACGTGTTTTAATATCTGCACTATGTTGCTTGCTACACATCTCTACAAGTAGATTAAGTCTTATGGACAACTCAACTACAATTGTCCAAAACCAAACTCTTATTCTTTTCTATACATCTATTCCTCCTCAAATGTTCTTTTAGTAGATCCCTCTAACCTGTTTGCTCAAGCTATCCTTCATATCCCTGTGTTCCTTATCTCTCTACCTCACTTATCTCCTAAACTATCCTCATCTACCTAACAGGCTAAAGCACAAAAGTTCTCCCTGAAGGTATACTCTAGCCATAAGAGCCTGCTGCAGATAGGATATAGCTGATTAAAATGGCAAAAGAATAGACTCAAAATTCAAAAATAAGGCTAAATGCAAGCAACATTCGACATTAAATTCCAACATCTGGGACAATCTTTTTGAGTTAAAATTCTTGTAAACAGAATTTAACTTATTTTTCTATATCCTTTTTCAGCTTTTCTTTCTTCCTTCTTCCAAGACACAGGCTAAAGTCCTGCTCCATGATGCTTCTGTAGCAAGAGCTATCCCTTTCAAAAACATGTGTTTACCTACACACCTGAATATTTTTGAAAATTGTCACCAATACAAACCACTCACTTATATACTAATCTTAAGTTCCTTTTTCCTTCCAAAGAATATGAGAAAGAGGCAGGCAGCTCTTTCTCATTTATTCAATAAGGGCTTTATAAAATTTAAGCTCTTTAGCAAAACATGTAATAATAATAATAGCACCTTTTTATAGTTATAGTGCCTTCTATTTAAAAGTATTTTCATAAATATTATTTTATCCTTTAGTAGTCATGTGAAAGCTTCATAGTTATTATCAGATTAGAAACTGCTCACAATTGTCATTTTGCCTAGGTCACAAGGCTATTATCTAGAAAAGCCAGGACCAAACACTAAACACAGAGATTCTCCATTCACTGCTCTTTCCATACATAACACTACATCTATTTTTTAAAAAAAGTTTTGATATACAGTGGTAAGGGTTGTTTTTGTAAATAAAATCTCATTTTTTCCTTAAAGTATTTCAACCATTACTTGACGTATACTTAATTATAAAAGAGGGAAAAAAATAAGATCAACTAAAGGAGAAAAATGCCAGCTAAAATCAATTTCATTTAAAATTTCTATGTAAAAATAAATGATTCAAAGAAGATTATAAATATTTCTTTTCTTATTAGAACCAAAGGAAGAAGTAAAAATCCATAGGTATCAATTTAAATCTCCAACAAAAATTTTAATCACATTGTTAATATATAATAGCCCAGAAAATAATTATGACAAATAGAAATGAACTATAAAAAGCATGCATAGAAAGAACATGCTTTCTTTTAGACAGCATGCTTTAAATTTGCAAGCAATCTGAGGAGAATGTAAAACTAATGTCTAAAACTTACCTACTTTGCAATTAAATTAAACACACATTTATAGAAAGTCTGCTCTCCTTTTGGTCAGAACAAGCCAACAACAGCAAGTAGCCAGAAATTATTATTAATATAAAAAAAATTTAAGAGGAAATGGATTTGCTAGACTCATTATACTTTCAGTCTAAGCTTCAAGAAATGAGTGATTATTTGCAATGAAGTTGGCAAGACAGGAAACTGAGTTAAAATTTATCAATCTTTTAAATGGCTTTTCTAAGTGCACCTTTTATTGTTTTTAAAAATGGAGAAATTCCCTTTAGTAGTTTATATCTTTTTGTAATAATGTATTTCTACTGTTAACTCTGAATCTTCAGAACTCACAGAAATAAGATAAATTTTTAGAAAAGTAGCTGGATTCACTGGTTTAAATTACCGTATTTCCTTTAGTAGTTATCAATAATGAAAAGCCAGATAAGAGATCCAAGGAGAAATTAACTTAGAAGGCGACCAACTGTGTAGCTTATTCTTACCTTGGCTGTTTTTTTCACGGGTTGACATTTTTGCTGGTTGAGACAAAAATGACATATCTTACAATAAAAACCGGGCATTTTCTTAAATGACTATAATACTATGAGCTAATAAAATACACTAAATAAAAAGTCAATATTCTTATCCATCAGCAAAAATTTAACTGAAGTAGAAAAGCAACATAAATATTTTTTTTAAAAAGCATTTTTCATTTACCTTGATTGATGATGACATCTTTATGCCTACAAAAGAAATTCAAAGACATTTATTTTATAATTTTATTTGGGTGACCATTAGAACAACCTAAAGTTGTAAAAGCGTCAATGCCTAGGCCATAACCCAGATAAAGCTCTAGAAGTGATTTTAAAAGCTTCAGCATTTTAAAGTTTCTCACTAGTCTCAACTACTAATATATACTATTTTATAAAATAATGCATATTCCATAAGATTAAATAAATAGTGAAAGCACAGAAAGAACTTATGAAAGGAAAAATACTCAAATCTTATGGGATCAATGAGCTTTATTATGTAAGTTGAAGAGCATTAACTCCTGGAAGACACCATCCTTCTTAGACCTCTTAAAAGAAAAAAAACACTTAGAAGATAAATTATAATATGGGTTTTCTAAAAAAATGATTCAAACCAGGCATTTAATTGTACATGCAAATATGGCAGTCACATAATTAATTTTTAGTTTTAACTGAGAAAGTCTCATACTTACTTGTCTGTATTTTTTATAACTCTTGATATTAATTTTGATGTTGAAACTGCTTTCAATAATTTATTACGACTATCATCTGAATTTTCCCATGAATTATGTGACTTTTCAGCCGTTGGTCGTTTTATGCTGCAAGAAACATATCAATTTCTTAGAGAAAAATTCTATGAGTGGCAGTGAAAGATAAGTGACAGTTTAAAGAGAACATAAAAGCAGCAATTAACATTTCCTTAAAGCTAATCCAGAAAAGAAGGAAGGATTAGTTGAAAGGTTCTTCCTGGATGAGTGAAGGAGTTAAGCAAGGCAATTACTGTTTTATAATTTTCACTATTATTCACAAGATTCATTAGAACAAATATTATTTGATTAAAAAAATTTATGCTTTAGTTGTTGTTAATTAAAAAAACCCATTTGCTTAAATCTCTAAGGAACACTATCTCATAATTTGTGATATTGTGTGAATCTGCGAAAAAAAAAACCTGTACATTTTTGCGTCATTAAAAGGCTATTATTTTCATTTTTTATGTCCTCATTATATATAGTACAAATGATAATTCCTAACTAAATTATGGGACTAAAACTCTTGTTTTTAACTTTTAGAGACAATTTTACCCAGGACCAGACTAATTCCATATATTTATAACTGAAATTTTTTTGATTTATAAAAATGAGTTTTTGGCTGCATTGCTAACTATCCTACAACTCATCCAGTCTTCAAGACTTCTTGCAACAGTATATCCAAAGAGCAATTTAGAATGACAAGCACATTTCCAAGAGACCTTAAAAAGCTGAAAAAAAGATCTCGGACAAAGAAGATATCAAGTCAAACCAGAACCTTAAAGAGATTGATTATACCAAAAAAAAAAAAAAAAAAAAAAAAAAGCCACCTTTAACCATACACACTCCAAAGTTGCATAACATTAAAGAAAAACTCCACATGAGAACAGGCAGGAGAATTACAAACCATTTAGATAGCATAAGAATCTGCGTGAAAAACAGACAAAGCTTTTTTAAATGTTAAACATGCATCAATGAAATGAAGAGTTGTTTTGTTTTCCCAAATTTCCATTAGAGATTTGAGACAAAATAGTAAAGTGGTCAAATAAAAATATATTATAAATCTTTTAGGAATGGTTGTCATTTATTTTACTAAAATCCTACCCAGTTCTGGGAATGGTTTAATACTTTCCTAAGATTTCAAAGTGGAAGTATCATGATAAAACGTATCTATACCTAATCATACAGCTGTAGTCAGGCAAATTTTATTAAGCTCGTCTAATATTTGATTAAGGTAGCTGTAGCACTGAACTCCCAGCATGCAGGTTTAGATCCCCAATTTAAGCTCACACACATTGTTAGAATGTTTCTCCCTTCTCCCCCTCTCACAACTTTAAAATATTAATTATTACAGACATAGAGAGAAGCCCTCGAGCAAGCCTTTAGCATAGAAAAGACCAGGTGAAATGGATTCATTTCTCTACTCAAGCAAGAACTTATCCTCCCAAAACCCAAAACTGAAACTGAGACGCAGTCACAATGAAGAGCCATTTGTTGAGAGGGGCCCTTGCAAGTTGAAGGTTGTAATGATGCCAAAATACGGAGAGGATAATTACATATGGCAATTTTCTACCTGTGGCTATAAATTTATGCATAGTTATATATAAATTTTAAAAATTCTATACTTTATCATAAAAATATTGTTTTGTTTTAGAGTAGGTTATTTTTGCCTTCCTTTCATCAAAATGTTTATGATTTCGTTTTTTTCCCCCAGTTTTAACTGTGAAATTTTGACTTTAAATCTTCACCTCCCAATGTGCTAAAAAATAGATTACAGCAACAAAACGGGGGGAAAAAAGCCACCAGGCTTTCTCTTGGACTCCATGGACAGCCAACTTTTTCTCACAGAATTTAGGTATCATTACAACTGTTCCCTAGCTCTGTACTTGGGGTCAGTTAAAACCTTTTGGTGGGAGTAGAATTCTTGCTTTCTTGAGTTTGTCTGTGTATTTGGAGAGGCTGTGAAGAGGGCTGGGGAGAAGGTGATGCTCGAATTTGTGGACTTTGATCATTAGAATGAGATTCCTCTTTTTTTTCTCTCTGTCCTTGTGGTTTTTCTTTCTTTTTTTCTGTACCACTGTAAAATAAAGTATAACATGGAAAAACATATATTTCAACAAATAAAAAAGATAATATCAAATGATGGAAAAAGTAATTATTATATAATTCAGAAATCCTAAATCATACAGCTAATACAACTTGTACTGCTCTCAATAATAAAGACATTTCTCTGAAAATTCTGGAAGCTGTTAATATTTTCAGTGAAGAATTTATAAGAATCCTAAGGTAGATGTATTTATGAAGATTGCCCCTATGAACCAAAATGATCTCTAAAGCAGGGGCCCCCAACCCCGGGACTACGGACCAGACCAGTACTGGTCTGAAGTCTGTTAGGAACAGGCCTCACAACAGGGGGTGAGTGGCTTGTAGGGGGTGGGGGGAGAGGGCAAGCGAAGCTACATTAGTATTTGCAGCCGCTCCCCAGCACTAGTATTACCACCTCAGCTCCACCTCAGATCATCAGGCACTAGATTCTCATAGGAGCACAGCTCCCTGGTGCCAAAAAGGTTGGAGGACTGCTACTCTAAGGTATCTGCCATCTTGGTAGATTTGAGGGAACAACAGATCTCTTACTGACCTCAACTTACCCAAATAAGAGCATTACTGAAACTTTCCATTACATCTGTTAAACATACTGACACCCAAAGCACACTGAATGCTCTCATGTTTAGTAGGTTGTTCTCTAATTCTCGTTTCTTCTATATATTTCTGCTCCCACCAGTGAGTATTAAACTTACCAATAGTCAACTGTGTTTTCTTCCCTGAATCTGTTTCCACAAGCTGTACTTGTTATTTTAAGTTAATTAAATACAAAGAAAATTGACAAAACATACATAGAAAAGAGAATTGTAATTTCTATGACAACTCAGTTGAATGCTCTGGAAAGACTCCATAAAAATGAATTACTAAAAGAAAATACTGTTAAATTTTGTGTACATGAGACAATTATATAAAAGGTTGAGGGGAAAAAAATCAAAGAGAAAGATATGGGTTTTAATTCATACTGTTGTGCATTTTAAATTTCTTACTCTTTTAAAAAATGAAACTAAAAACTGTAAAAAAATGATTTTATGGTTGTATTTTATGCAAGATAGTCAGCAAGGAATCTAATCAGAGATGCATACTTAGAAAGAAGGGGATGAGAGGCTCATTCAAATTAACAAATGAATATATGTGAATATATTTTATGTTAAAACAAAATATTTAAAATATTTATGTATAAATTCTTGGGATTCTGCACTTTGACTCATGATTCATGAAGCACGTGCCATTCCCAAGCACACTGGATAAGAATCTTTATACTGCACAAACACTTTTGACAATACTACAAAGCAGATGGAATCAAGCAAGACTTGAATTCCAGAGTTGAAAAGGTAGAAAACTATTAATTGTCTACACTTCTTAATCAAAGGACATTTTGTAATCTGATTATAAGGTGCATAATGTACAAGGAAGTATGTTTAAGAACATTTTAAACAAATATACATAGTATATATACAATTTATATTATAATAGCTTAAAAATGTTAAAATATAAATTTTGACAGTGATGTTTCTTAATTTGATTCAGTTCTGATGCCTTCAGACTGGTCCTTGACTGTCTACTTCATGTTCAATTTTTTAAAGTACCAAAAAATATAATTCTTCCTCAAAAATATCAGGTTAACTTTGAAATTTATAACAGTTAAATTGCTTGTTGTTCTTCAAACTACCCTCCCTGAATGCATAGGTCACTAGTCTTACGTGGGCCCAGAATAACCTAAAAGAGTGTTTCCTCCTAGGTTAAAAGCAAAATACTACAGAGCCCCTGCATCATAAAATAACAAAATCAGTTGGTTTCAGGTTTCAGACTGCGGGTGAAGTCACTATCATGCATAACACTGATCACTGCACAGAACTATAGCTATGTAAGAAAATGCGCTGAATCGAAACTGTTACTGGAAGTTGATTAAAAATTGTATTAAAAATTTCCACCATGCATTTGTTTTCTTATAATTTGTCATCGCCCCCCCCCCCGAAAGTGGAGCACAGGTAATAAATTTTAGCATGCCTTGGAGGAGAAAGTCTAGATCCTGTAATAAAAATGACTTTAATGGCTGAATTCCAGTAGGGACTTTTCGTCACCATTTCTGTGGCTAAATGTCTGGTTAACATCTATAAATCCACACTGATAAATAATTCAGTTACTGGCATTAGTTTATTGAGGCAATCATTTTCCATGAGTACATTTTAAATATTATTCTATTACTTAAGGTCCTCAATCATTCTTTGAAGAAAACAGTTATAAGATTATGCAGTTAATCTCTTGTGGTCTCTCCAACTCCATAATGGAATAATTTGCTCAGAATTACACTAAAACAATTTTGCTTAAACAGAAGATTAAATTAATTGATAAAAAGAACATATAGAATGTAAATCTGTAATCCAAAGTAATTTTTATATTACAGTATTTTGACTGCCTTCCTGCCCTCCATCCCAACACACATACACACAGCACAGCACTATATTTTGAATTAAGCCTTAATTTTATAGTCATGAATAGAAGTCATAATAGTGTTTAACCTTCCACTAATGTAGATGTATATCAAAGACTGTATTCTTTAAAAATGCTGTATCATAGAATCACAAATACAATGATTTCACTTTTATGTGGAATTCAAAAAAAAACAGAAACAAAATAAAAACAAGGCTCACAGATACAGAGAACAATCTGGTTCCTGGAAGGGAGGAGGGTGGGAAGTCAGGTGAAAAAGGTGAAGGGGACTAAAGGGTACAATTTCCAGTTACAAAATAAATCACAGGGATATAAAGTACAGCATAGGGAATGTAGTCAGTAATGTCATAATAACTTTGTACAGTCACAGATGGTTACTAGACTTAATGTGGTGCTCATGTCCTAAGGTATATAAATATCAAATCACTATATTGTACATCTGAAACTAATATAGTATTATATGTCAACTATACTACTTTAATAAGTAAGTATGTAAACAAGCATGCTATATCAAATATACCATTTGGTATGGAAAATTCACTCATGTAATTTCATTAAATATAGTCATGCTTATCTCATCAACAAATGCTTGTTAAAAAGAAACAAAACCAGGAAATGAAACCGCTTTTAGTTAACAACCAAAAGCTGCCTCACACAACTCAATAGGTATGGTGAATGTAAACTGTATGAGTATAGGCTGAATGTGTCTATATTCAAAGTTAAAGAATTCAAAGACATGCTCACTTGAATTCCATAAACTCTATTTCATATTCATTTCAAAAGGAGACTGAGTTATCACATTCAGACAATTTTATAATGTTGCCCCCTGCCCATGGATACCTTTTAGCAGCAGATGAAAGAGTTTCTTTTCTTGCAATTGAGACAGATGTGGTATGACTTGGTTTTCTGTTCGCACCACTTCCATTGGTTATACAGGACATGGAAATAGCTTCTCGAATACCTGGTTGGCCTAAAAATGGTTAAGCAAAAAATTTTACATCGAACTTCAAAAATATTTCCCAAATATTGGAGTTTAAAAAAATTAAGCCCATCAGTGTTTGGAACTAGTAAGCAAATTGCTCTCCCTGGCATACAGCATACAATATTATTGTCTCAAAACTGAATCTCATTAAAACAGACTTATAGAGAAGCTAAGTAGCTTAATAGTAGCCAGACTCATTCTTTACCTAAATGATTCACTTTCCACACAAAGCAGCTTTAAAGCACGATTCAAAGTTATACTTCAAATTAAACCACAAATCCCCATGCCACTGATTTTCAGAAATAGCTCGAGCTCTGTTGAAATTTAATTTGTAATCCAGAAATCATAAATATTAAATCTTAGCATGTTATCCTATATTAGTAAACCGTAAGTATACAAAGTAATCTGTTTTCTTAATTTATACATTAGAAGGACTGCAATAAATATGTGATGAGTATGTTGGAGTGGTCAGGAAGATTCAAAGTCACAAGATAAAACAGCCCACATCTACTCAAGGGGCGAGTTTATTTAAAGATTTAGCAATAGAGAAGTTTTGAGTTTTTGGACTCAGTTTTCTCACATGCACACAAGAAAATCTAACTTTTAAATTTGGTCAATCTCATGTTTGTTTGCTTATCTTTATAAAATTACCGAGTTAACACTTTTATGTACAGAGCCTAAAATATCTGCCATCCAAGTGTTTCATACATGATGGTATAACACGGCATTTTTAGCATGAATAAGTAAAACTGGGGGCTACCTGTATCATAATCATCTAAAAAGCTCTTTAATATAGAGATTCCTAGAACCTACCTGGGACCGAATGACTCGGGAGAAAGGATGGGGGAAACCTACTGTACTTTTTTTAAACTTACTAGGAAAATTTTCACATATTATAAAGCACAATACTCCTCCCACTCCCAATTATGCTAATGATTATGCTAATATCACTGGTCATCAGATGTAGTGCTAGTCTACCAAACAGGTGACTTCCTATTGTATTACAGTTTAAAAAAAAATTGCATTAAAATACTCCTAACAAAAAACTTACCAGTTTAACCACTTAAAAAGGTACAATTCATTGGCATTCAATATGTTCACAATGTTGTGCAACCATCACCATTATTCAGTTCCAGAACATTTTCAGTACCCTAAACAGAAACCCTGTACTCATTATGTAGTCACTACTCTCCACTCCTTCCTTCCTCCCCACAGTCCTTGTCAACCATTCATCTACACTAATCTCTATACATCTGCCTATTCCAAATATTTTATATACAAGGAATCATACAAAATATTCTCTTTTGTGTTTGGCTTCTTTCACTTAGCACAATATTTTCAAGGTTAATCCATGTGGCAGCATGTATGGGTACTTTATTCTTTTTATGGCTGAATAATATAAATATATTGTTTATTTATTCATTTGTTGACGGACAATTGGTTGTTTCTACCTTTCGACTATTTGCGCACAAGCTTTCCTTTGAACATCTCTGTCAATTCTTTTGGGTATGTAACTAGGAGAACTGCTGGGTCACATGGTTTTTTTATGCTTAACTTACTGATGAACCAATAAACAGCAGCTGCACTATTTTACAATCCTACCAGCAATGTATGACAAGTCCAGTTTCACATCCTTGTCAACACTTGTTATTTTTGCTATTTAAAAAAAACAAAAACAAAAACAAAAACTTATAGCCACCTCAGTGAGCAATAAGTGCTATCTCACTGTGATGTTTGATTTGCATTTTCTTAATGATGAGACTCTTCTACTGGATTTGTTAGCCATTTATTCTCTTTGGAGAAATATCTATTCAAGTCCTTTGCCCATTTTTCAATAGGACTGTAGGATGGAAACTGTTAAGTCTTCCTTCCTTTTTCCTTAGTCTTTCTAGCTAAAGGTTTGTCAAAGTTTGTTGATCTAGTAAAAACTTTTGGTTTCATTAATTCTTCATTCATCTCTTCATTTATCTCTAATCTTTATATTTTCTTCCTTCTGCTAGCTTTGAGTTTAGTTTTCTTTTTCTTTTTCTTTTCGTTAAGGTTAAAGTTAGATTATTAATTTGAAATATTTGTTCTTTTTTAACACAGGCACTTACTGCTTTTGCTGTACTAACAGCTGGTTTTTTAAATTAAAAAAAAAAAAAACCTTTTGTTATATACAAAAAACCATTAGCCACTACATAAAAAACATATAGTCTGCAATCCACTTCCCATCCTCTCTTCCAGTGTACCAAACCTCATCTCAAAAGAGCTCAATCACACCCATTAGGATAGCTATTATCTTAAAAACAAACAAACAAACAAAAACAACCCCACAACTCCTCCCCCAACAACACATGTTGGCAAGGATATAGAGAAACTGGAATCCTTGTGTATTTCTGGTAGGAATGTAAAATATTGCAGGTTCTGTAGAAAACAGTATTAAAACTAAACATTAAATTACCATATGATCTAACAATTCCACTTTTAGGTATATTATATATTCCAAAAAGAAATGAAAGCAGGGAGTGGAGGTTATTTGTACACTCATGTTCATAGCAGCATTATTCACAATACCCAAAAGATGAAAACCATCCAATGTCCAGTGACAGACGAATGGATAACCAAATGTGGTATGTACATACGATGGAATATTATTCAGCTTAAAAAACTGAATAAAGTTGTGAAACATACTATAACATGGATAGACCTTAAAGACATTCTAAATGAAATAAGTCAGACACAAAAGGACAAATATGGTATGATTTCAATTATACCTAGTACCTAGAATAGTCAAATTCACAGAAATGGAAAACAGAATGGTGGTTGGTAGGGGCTAGGGAAGGGAAAGAGCAAATGTGGAGTTACTGTTTAATGGGTACAGAGTTTCAGTTTGGGAAGATGAAGGAGTTTTGAAGATGGATGGTGGTTGTACAATATGAATGTATTTAATGCCACTGAACCATACATGTTAAAATAGTTAAAGTGGTAAATTTTGTGTTATGTATATTTTACCACAATAGAAGTTTAAAAAAATCAACACATCACCAATGTTTCCAAGTCCTGCAGTTTACTGTTTAATTCTTCAAATGCTTTCAAGTTTTCTATAGAAGGACTGTTCATCTTCACTATTAGATGGCAGTGTATGTCTCATAGTTTTGATCACTCTAAGTAGACTCTCTATTCTCATCCTAGATATTTATTCCAAAAAGACATCTTTTGACATCTTGGTCATTCAAGGACTGTATACAATGACTTTCTTTTTATTATTCAACATAAAGGTTTCCAACTACTGAGCCAGTTATGAAGTTTATTCAATAACATAGTAACTATAAAAAAATGAAGTGTTTGTGCAATTATTTGAATATTTTATTCTGATTAGGGTCACAATTTGCATTAAGAGTATTAAGTCTTCTGTAACTCATTTGGAGTCTAATAATCTGTGGGTCTTCCATTCTCTAAACACCAACAAATTGCCGGCACTGTTCAAAACATATGTACATTTTTATTTATATATGTATAATTCATGAATACATAACCTCTGCCTTTAGCATATAATGGAACTG
This sequence comes from Eidolon dupreanum, assembly GCA_028627145.1. NCBI lineage: Eukaryota > Metazoa > Chordata > Mammalia > Chiroptera > Pteropodidae > Eidolon > Eidolon dupreanum. Next base: position 83,207,626 of record CM053515.1, read on the forward strand.
TTTCAGTTGTGTTTAAATTTTCTGCATTCTCTTGAATGTCATATAAAAAATAACTACCATCCTTTTACCAATACCTCAAATGGCATATCAACCTCAACTTACTATGTCTAGAAATTAGGAACCTAAATTAACTTATAATGATAGTGATGTGATTGATACTGTTGTTATTCCTTCCTTAGCAACTTCAATGTTATGGTGAAATTTTAGTTACTGATTATGAAATATACTTTTCTGAACTTTAATATATTCTGAAAACTGAGCCATTCTATAACCCTTAACTGAACATTATTTAAAGTGCTACAATGCAGAAAAAATTTAAAAACTGATCAATTAAAACGTTGTAAAAGTCTTCCCTTCCCATCCTGTTCAAATTACACTATCCTGTAAGAACTGCTGCCAAGTTTATAATTAAAGGAATACAAAGGAACTTATTCAGCCATTATCAGAAGGAAAACCTTGGTTCTGACTTTTGAAAAATGTAAATATATTGCCATTAGAGATGAAGTCTATGTGTACCCCTCTCTGAACATATCCCTACTTCCTCCTTCCTAGAAGTTACCACTTAGTTAGGGGGCTTCTGATTTGCAATAATAAAAATCACCAAGCATAGCAGAACTTTCTGAGTACTGCTTGGCTACAACAAGCAGATAGTTATAGCCATCGAAGAGAAAGAATCTGAAAAACAAGTTATAAGAGAATAAAGAAAGAATAGTTGGTAAAACAAAATTTCTTCAGAAGCAGGTTGGGGGTGGCCCTTAGCAGTCCTAAGGAAAGACTGGTCTTTACCAAAGATGTAAAGGTGGGTTGGGATGAGATGAGCATTGATTACTTGCACCAATTACAAGGTAAATTGCATCTAATTACCCTTATAAACCAAATGCTTATAAACCAAATGCTTCTATCTCCCTTAAGCCTCAAATTCTGTGGTTCCTCTTCCTGTGTTTCTGAATTGATCTCATTCTGCATGACGAAGGCTTACCCTTCATCCATAACCTTGCCTTGCTTCTATCCAACTGTCAGATTTATCTGAGACACAGATCTGATCATGCGTATTTCCTTAAGTTAAACTTTGATGAGAGTAAGAAAAACAGAAACCTACATTAATATGGTAGAATTGTAGGTCACTTTTTCTTTTTAAAACTCCTTCAATATTGTTAAATTACTTGTATAATATTAAAAATCCGAATATTTAAAAAATTAAATCAAACGACCTTGGTAATTCTTGTAGAACTTAAGTTCATTGTCTCACTCAAAGCTCATTATCTGATCCTGACTCATCTTCACACCTTTGTTGTACCTCTGTTTATCTTCTTTGTTTAAGATCAATCTTGCCTTCTTACTGCCAAGATCCACTTCAACCTGCTTCTGAAGGAAGTCTGGTTTTGCTGATTATTCTTTCTTTTTCAACTTTTAACCTGTTTTGGTCAACTTGGGCTGCTATAACAAATTATCAGAGACTGAGTGGCTTAAACTACAAACATTTATTTCTCACAGTTCTTAAGACGAAGTTTAAGATCAAGATGGCAGCAGACTGAGTTTTGATGAAGACCTCATTCCTGGTTTACAGATGGTTGTCTTCTGGTGGTATCCTTAAAATGGGGTGGGGGTGGGGGCAGTGCTAGCTCTCTTCCTCTTCTTTATTAGGACACTTCATTCCATGACAGGGGCTCCACCTCATGACCCAATTACTTCCCAAAGGCCCCAGCTCTGACTACCATCACATCAGGGATTAGGGTTTTAAATATAAAGGGTGGATTCCATAGCATAACCCATTTTCAAACTCTGTCCTTGATGCCTCTTTTCCCTTGGCATATAAGAAAACATATGCTTACAGAACTACCTTATACATACATACTCAAAACAACTCCTAGATCCCATATTCCCTCTTACTACACCTTCTCTGCCCCATATGTAACCCCCCCGCCACTGCCATTCCAAGTCTAACATTTATAAAAGACCCAGTGGTCTAAACTTTCCTACCTGCACCTCAACCTTCTGCAGTCTGGCTATCATCTAACTATTTTACAGAAATTTTTCTTGCCAAGATCACCAATGGCTTCTTTGTTGCTAATATTCAATGAATGCTTTTCGGTCCTCATCTTGATCAACTTTTCCTCAGCATCTAATACTGCCAATCATTTAGGCAAGGACAATATCCTTAGCTTCTAGGACACTGCCCTTGCCTGAATATCTTCTTAGCTCTCTGATCATTTCTTCTCACATTTGTTAGATCTTCTTTTCTTGGCTCAGATTTTATATCTTGGCTCTTCAGATATCTTGATACAATCATATCCCTCTCATAATTTTTTATATTTGTTATTGAACATTTCTTCATGAACTTTATGTCCCTCCTCTCACCCATTCACTGTACGAACTAGAAAACAAAATCAGCTTTGATTTCATTTCCTTACCACCAATGTTCAAAGGTGACTAAGTCCTTTGATGATTCTATGACTTATTTTTCCCCAGTTTTATTGAGATAAAACATATAGTAAGTTGCACATACATAACATGTTCAATCTACTGCATTTTGACATACATGCTTGTCAAAGAATCACCACAATCAAGATAGTGAACATAGCCAACATTCTCAAAAGTTTCCCTGCATCCTTCTGTAATTCATCTCTCCCATTTTAACTCTTGCCTCAAGGCAAGCACCCATCGACTTCCTATCACTATAAGTTAGTTCAGCATTTTCTAGAATTTTATATAAATGGAATAATACAATATCTATCTTTTGTGCCTTGCTTTTAAAATTCAGCATAATTATTTTGAGATTCATCTGAGTTGAAAAGTGCATCAACAGATTATTCCTTTTTACAGTCCAACACTATCTCAGTATACAGATATACCGCAATGTTTTTATTCATTTACCTGTCAATATTTCGGTTGTTTCCAGTTTTTTACTATTAAAAATAAAGCTAGAATGAGCCTGAGTGTAGAAGTCTTTGTGTGGACATATGCTTTCATTTCTTAAAGGTAAATACCCGGGTTGTACAGTAGGTCAATGTTTAAATTTTAAGAATTTGCCAAGCTGTTTTCCAAAGAAGTCATATTATTTTACATTCTCACCTGCACTGTATGAGTTTCTAATTGCTCCACATCCCTGAAAGTACTTAGGATGACCAATCTTTTTAATTTTAGCCATCCTGGGGGGGCATGTAGTGGCATTTCATTGTGGTTTGTTTGCATTTCCTTAGTATCTAAAGGTACTAAATATTTTTTCCTGTTTGGCAGCTTGCCTTTTTATTTTCAAAACGGCTTTGGAAGAACACAATTATTAAATTTTGATAAAAGTCAATTAGTTGACTTTTATTATTTGTACTTGTTTGTGTCCTATTTAAGACACCTTAGTCGAACCCAAGGTCTCTAAGATTTTCTCCTGTATTTTCTTACAGAAATTTTATGGTTCTAGCCCTTACATTGAAGTCTACAACCCATTTGAACTTAATTTTCTGTATACAGTATGGGATAAAAGTCAACGTGGATTTGTTTTTTGAGCATGTGACTAAAATCTTGAATTTAATTTTCTTCCCTCGCCTTTCTTACACCAACACTTTTGCATCTGGCTCTTCTACTTGGAGAGTTCTTCATCTGGAAGACTATCCTCATCTTTTAAATTTCAACTCAATACCACTTACTCTAAGAAGGCTTTATGATCACCTTATCTAATGTGCCGCTACTAGTTAGTTTACTCTCTCACTAACCCCCCCTTTACTTCCTTTGCAGTCCTCATCACCATTTATAATGATCTGTAACTCTATCTGGAAACCTTATGTCTTTTGTGATTCTTGTATGTATTCCTAATGCTTAGCACCGTGCTTGGCATATAGAAAGCACTTAATATCTAAATGACTAAATGGATGGCATTTTCACCACTACTGCCTCAAATTTCTCTTCTGGATCATGTTCAATTTATCTCTATATTCCCTTCTTACAGTATTATCCTGCTCTTAAGGCATTCTCTACATGGTTCCAGAATGACCATTATAAAACACGCTGTATGTCTTTGAATTTGAAGTGTATTGTGCACTACTACCTTGAATGCCACTAGAAAGAAATGTTGGCTATGAGAACTATAAGGCACAATCAATTGTAAGATGCACTGCAGTTTTCAGAGATATTAAAATGCATGTAATACGGTCATCTTAGAATTCCTGGATTACTGTAAATCTAGCTGTCACTCCTCATTTTAAAATTCTTTAATGGCTCTCCAATGCCCTCAGGTTAAAAACTGTATTCCTTACCAAGGCATAAGAAAACCTTACACTATGGGTGCTATCTACCAGTCTAGGCTCATTTCTTAACATTCCCAACCTCACACCTAATGCTTCAGTTTATTCTGAACTCCTAAACTAAGTACTTTTACTCCTCTGTGCTTCTGCACCTGGACAGTCCTTCTCTCTGGCATATGCTTGTCATCCTTGCTTGCCTAAATTAACAGATATTTATCATCCCTTTACCCATCAAATATTTATTCAGGGCCTATAATGAGCCTAGCTTTGTGTTTTACAAAAGAGTACAAGACAGGCCACTGGCATCTAGGAGCCCGAAATCTTGCAAAAGAGTCACACTGGCAAAAACAAACAAACATGTGATAAGTACAGTAACAGAGTGATATGAACAGAGTATCATGGACATACAAAGAGAAGAAGATACATAACTCTGTAAGGATGATTAGGGACACAGAGCTCAAGAAAGGCTTCCTAAAAGAAATGCAGAACTAAGTCTTGAAGGATAAGCAAGAGACAGCCAGGTAAAAGGAAGGTAACAAGATACTGGGATCTAATTCCAGTATTTATAAAGGAACAGAAAGAATATAAAAGCAAAGTGGGGTGCGTATGTGTGTGTAGCATGGGTGGGGGTAGGTGTAAACAAAAAGCTCTTTATGTGGTGAGAATGGAGAATAAGAAAGGGCAGAGTCCAAATGGGAGAGGTGAGTCCAGAAGGGAAAGGTAAATAGGAGTTAGATAATGGAGACTTTATCTGTTAGAAGATAGAGACCACTAAGGGGTTTAAGCTGAAAAAAGGACTTAGGTCCATTTACATTTTAGAGAAAATGCTCTAGAGGATACCTGAAGAGCAGATTTCAGGGCAATGGTCTAAGCATAAGATGAGGGGATCTGAAACAAAGCTAGGTAGCGTGAATGAAAAGGAGGTAGTTTTAAGAAATGTTTAGGGCTTAAACAATGATGAGGTCAGTTTAGAGACATTTTTACATTAAGTAGACAGACAATTCTGAAATGTTGAAGTCTAGATATAGATAACAATTTGGAAACTGGAAACAATAAGTGGTTGTTAAGACCATGAAGGTAGATGAGTGTTGATGTCACTTCCGGCAAGGAAACTTCTACTCCAGTTTGAGTTAGATATTTATCCTAGGTGTTCCCACGACACCCTAAATTTACCTTTTTAATACTAATTATCACATAATTTGTACTCATTGTCTGTTTTCTCACTTCACCTGAAGTCCCTGAGGGTGGGGCGGGGGGCAAATGCAGTGTCTTTTATTTCTTTAATCTCCAGGACTTAAAACTGCCTAGAATGAAGTAATACTAATTATCAAGCACTTGCTATGTGCTAGGTATTGTTCTAAATACCTTATAATTGTTACATCCTTTAACCTTCACCATAATCCTAGAAGGGATTTACTATTATCCCAATTTTGCTCATGAACGAACTAAAGCCTAGAGAGATTATTAATGGGCTCAAGGTTATATTGTAGCAGGCAGTGAAACAAGATCTGAGACCAGGAAGAAGGAATGGTAAATAAGTAGAAAGGAATAATTCTGCCTAGTGGAAAGTGACATTTTGAGCTGCACCAGGATAACAGATAGGAATTTATCAGTGGGAGCAGGGAGAAAAGAAAAATCTAAGCAGATAATAGTAATAAATTATCAAGGTCCCCAGAAACTTATATAAATAGCAAGAAAAGACCAGAAGATTTTTACAGTCACTTTCAATCCAACAGTTTAATTTGAAATAACTCTCAGTAGTGGGAATCCTTAGTATTTGGATAAAAAAGAGAATGTTCTCCCAAGGTACAGGCAATGAGTTAAGAAAAGCAGAGGCAGAAAAAAAAGAAACTGTGACTGATGGCTTATTTTTCAATTGAGAAGTTTAAACTGTGTTCTTTGAAATTTAGAATACTGTAAATTTAACTGGATGAAAGGAACACAAAGATGATTATTGCAGTTATACAAATTCATGTCTAAAATGCCTCATTAGCTATATATATACATGTATGTATGCATACATGTGTGCATATCTACAGCCTTCTCTCCCAGAGCTTAGGCATTATAAAATCTGAGCCATAACCCTCTCAAAGATTAGCCTGCAAGACTAAAAGCAACAATGACCTCTAGTACCCAAAGGTACAAGAGTAGTTTTATTTTGGAGCGGCAACCCTGCTGACATAAGAGAAATTTAGGCTAAAAACCAGGAAAGTACCAATTTAGTTTTAATCACAGTGAAAACTATCATAATCCCAGGGTTGAAGGCCAACAATTATTTTCATACTTTATCTTATTTTATATGACATGAGAATACTAATCATATGGTTTATATTCCTTGATGATAACCTTAAGCAGATGACCTTTCTGATACCTTAGCCTGACAGTTCATAAATACTAATGAATTTCACTGTACTCTAAAACTTACACAATAAAGTTATCACTAGGAACTGTTGCATAGTCAAAATCTCAAAATCCTTGCTACCCTCATCCCTATTATCCTCTTATTCTTGCATCTATCCCAATCCTTCTCTCTAAAGCAGTAATTTTTTTAAAAAACCACAACTTCCTGTTTCTATAATTTTCTTCTTTCTTCAATTTAACAAGGACTTATTACATCAGTCCAAGCTATGTTGTTAAGAAACTGTCCCTGCCTTCAAATAGTTTATAATCTAGCAGGAACAACAAATATACCAAGAGACATACAAAAAATTTTAAAACAATTCCAGAAAGACACAAAAAATGGAAAGATGATTATCAGGAAGTAATTTGAGGCCTTAAAGAATGGAAAAAAAATTTTGATTAGAAGGGTAAAAGTGGCTCATGGAGAAAGAACTCTAGTTGATAATTCAAAATCTTTTAATCCCAAATTCCCTATTACATGCCCCATAGCTCTAGATACAGACTTCTTCCATTCTCTGTTTTCAAGCTCCCTGCCTTTTTTTTTCTTTCAATCTCTGTCAATTATTTTGCTTCATTCTTTGAGAAGACCGAGAACTACATATACTCCTTAATAAATTTTTTTTTTTCATTTAGAATTTTATCTGTATACTTCTCCATTCCTCTTGTCTCCCAAGGAAGGTGTTCTAAGCACTTTCCTGATCACTCATTTTTTTAAAGGTATGTTTTGAGTAGAAATGACCAAAGAATGATTTGGCTCTTATATGGAAACGGAATTCTGTAAATGATAATTTCTGCCAGGTCTGAGGTTATATCTACTCATATACTTCTATATACAAAGAGCAACTTAGAAGTCTTGATCTGTTGTCAAAATAATAAGAGACTCTCCTCCCCTACAACAATTATGAGTTATCTTAGCCCAAGGGCCTCACCAAGGAAATTCATTCCTTCCACATGATTAATATAATTTACTTATAGCAAACCTACAGCAAACCCTGTCTTCTCTCAAATAATACAGATCTGTGCCCATATATGCTATCCCAGATTCCAAATAATTAGAAATGTTTCTTCTGGAGAACTGACATCTCTACATTTCAATTTTGCCTCTGGGTTCTCTCATTTCTCAAGTGGTGGTTTTAACGTTTGATACTTTTGGTTTACTGGCAGTTTCCTGGTTTAAAATGACTGATTCCCACCCTCGGATAAATCTGACTCCTTTGTGTACTAACAGCTTGTCTTCACATAAGCCACTGGCCTGTAATCTCAAATTACATTCATTCATTTGGTTACCCCAAAAAGTCTTAATAGGTTTCCCAGGCACCAGCTGTGACATGATTTGTCTTCCTAACAGTTAAAACTGCCAAAGTGTTCCCTAGGCCTTCAATTTTGCTCCAAAGTACAGGTAATTTTTTTTTTTCATTTGGCAAGGAGTCAGTTGCAACTGGTGCATATATTATGAACATATGCCGTCAAAAGGAAAGAATTCTGACAGAAGAGAAGGTATATGAGAAATTTAAATAACTGGCACTTTAAAAACTATCAGGAAAATAGGAAAAAATTCTCCAACAGAAGAGATGGTAAATGAGAAATTTAAATAATTGGCACCTTAAAAAATTATTGGGAAAACTTTCTACTTTAGTTAAGTTTCTGGCAAATATACTCAAGAAAAAAATGGGACTTAGCTTTTAATAGTACCCCCTTACTTGCAGTTTCACTTTCCATGGTTTCAGCAACCCACAGTCAACCGTTGTCCAAAAATATTAAATGGAAAATTCCAGAAATAAACAATTCTTAAGTTTTAAATTGCATACCATTCTGAGCACCTTACTTCATCTCATTACAAAGCCCTGAACATCTCACATCATCACAAAATGAAGGGTGACTACAGTACAGTAAGATATTATGGGAGAGAAAGCCCACATTCATGTAACTTTAATTACAGTCTGTTTTTATAATTGTCCTATTTTGTTACTGTTATACTCTCTTACTTATGTAATGTATGTATATATGTATGTATGTATGTATGTATGTATGTATGTATGTATAGAAAAAAACAATATATGTAGGGTTCAGTACTATCTGCAATTCTGGTATCCACTGGGGGTCTTGCAACACATGCCCTGTGCATTAGTGGGGACCACTGTACTGCTGGCACCCTGGAGAAAATAAACTAAAAGAAGAGAACTAAAAATATTAAAATGACTAGTTAGGTGTGTTTCTGATTGTGTACTTACTGAATGGCAATATTACTATAAAGTGACATAGGAGAATGTCATTAGCCACTAGCATACATGTCATCAACATTTAGTTTTAGCCATACCTGAAGCCAAGCCACCATTTAGCAAAACTTTATAATAGTTGTCTTCATCAATAAGGAAGTTGACTTATATTCTTAACCAGTTTCATAAAAAGGTTCCACCCTATTTATCCATGGGGGTTTAGCCTCACCTCAGAAGAAAAATCCTCTAGAAATGTAGATACCTTAAGAAGGTGACAGCGATTCTTATCCTATCAGTAGATTACGTGAAATTGAATATTATAAATTCTAATTTCCCAAGGGACTAAAAAAAATTCAGACAAGATAAACTTTTCCACTATCAGAAATGGCTTTACTTTTGAATTGAAGAGGAAAAAATACAAAATCCCTCCAAAATAATTTTTAAAGTATTTTATGAAATATTTCATTTATTAGAAAAATTCTAAATATTCATACCATTAAGATAATATAGTCCTGTTTAATGTCAAAACTGATAGTTCATTTTTATTAGGCTATAAACAAATGCCGATAATGAAGAATCACAATAGTTTTTCCAATTACTTTCTGTAGCCTACTATATGCACTCTCCAAGATAAAGCTGTTTGAATTGTCAATAAAGTTAGTAAAACTTTAAATATATATCCCCCTTGATGTTTAAATATCAATACTGGAAAACATAATTGGTCAGTAAAGCAAAATTTCCACTACAGGGATATAAAGTAATTCTTAACAATGAATTATGCCCATCTCTAAAATAATATTTCCACAAATTCTTACATAATCCCATCAATCCATTTTTATAGAAAGCAATTCAAAAATCTATGTTTACGGTAATAAAGTAACTTTAAGAATAATCACTAGTGAACCCCATTTCAGAATGTAACCATGTTAGCATAAGTTATAAGAATAGCAGTCAAGGTAAATTAGGAAGTAGAATCTATGGAAAAGAACTTAGTAACTCTCCAATTAATAACATTAATTAATAAGAATTAAGTACTAAGAATTAAGAATAGGTACTATGTAGAAAGAAAACGTTCCAATTTAGCCAGCCACAGGTGGCTTTGTGACTCCAGAACTAGGTATGTCTCCACTACAGAACTTTCAATAAAACTGATCCGAAATTCACTTTAGAGACAAAGGAATTATGAATAAGGACAACTAGAAAAAGTCTAGAAATGATGTCTTACAAAAAGTACGTTCCTGGGTACAGGAACTACAGCTATTTAATTGTAGTTATATTTTATAACACTGAAACAGGTACATGCCAAGTAACTGTCATACAAAATATTTTCCATGTACCAAATTTTTAAAAATCAGTCTTTAAATTTCCCTATAAATATTCCTTTACTGAAATACCATGATAGAGAAAACACTATTTAAATTTTTCTCAACACAAATTACAATGTACTCTTGTTTTAGCATAATAAAAACATTAAAATTTTTTAGACTAATAGGAACTATTTAAAACAACCTTTTAATAATGTTGTGGATAATAACCAAACACTATATCATTTTCTCTTACATTGTTTAAAACACAGAGTCAGAAGCTGAAGGTATCACTACAAAGAAAAGTGCTGCGAAAAGCAAGACGCTTCTATTTTACAATTACCTTTATTTGGGACTGATTTCTTCACTGAGGCGACATGATCTTCTGAGATTGCAAGACGCCTCAAAACGTCTGCCAAAGCTGCCTTTAGTACAGTGATTTCATCTTCTTGTTGTTGAACTCGTAACTCAAGAGCTGAGAGGCGATCTTGAACATCAGAAGTACTTGCAGCAGATATACTATCATCTATAAAATAAAGAAAATATAGAATTTTTAAAAGTAAACTGCTTAAAATCTAATAACATATAAGAATAACTATACCAGAAAAGTCTTTTAAAAGATGAGGAAAAATTAAAAAAAAAAAAAAAAACAAAAAAAAACCTCATTATCTTTACACAGATTAACTTCTACAAAAACTTTTACAGTTATTTGAACTAATTTAAAATAATAAAAGTTAATATATCTTGACATATAATTATGAAAAATTTCCTTGAGGTAAAATTTTCCCAATTACTGTATCACCACCTTAACTGTTTTATTCTCCAAAATGTTTCCTAAACATGTCATTTTATAGACTTTTGGAAACTTGCAAGAGAGCAAACTATTCAAAGTGTCTTTTTTAATTACCACATCATTATCATACTTCTCTATGAAAATAAAAAGTACAAATAACTTCAGTTTTGCTTTACACATAAGAACCACTCACCTTCATCATCAATGACCAAAAAAGCACTCTTTAGTATTACGCTCTCCAAACCCCACAAAATACTGCTATATAATTAGCAAATGACTCTTTGCTGTTTTTTCTCCCAAATGCCCCAATCTCTTGAAGAATGGGTATGGACCCTATACAGAACATAGCTAATATTTGCCTTAAGTATATCACAACATAAAGACTATTTAAAAGCTTAGCTATAACATAGCCATTACAAACTATTTCTAAAGCTATGTAACTTTAAAAGTATACTGCTGGGTTAATCAGAATCCACGTGTATAGCAAGATGAATTATTACTGGCTAATTCACCATATGCAGAAAAATTCAAGAGGGAACTTAGATCTTACATAAGAATGGTTTGGAACAGAGTGATATAAACTGGGTCAGTCATTCACACAATAAAGCAGAGTGTGCCATTTTTCTCATACTGAGATAATGTGCCATACATCATCTTAAAAAAAGGCAATTTAATTCAAAATCTGAGTTAAAATAAACACAACATTTAAAAAGCAAACCTATCAATATTTATAATGGAGTAGTCAATATTCATATTTAAGATCATATATGCCTATATACCTTCTACCTTTTAGAGGTATTTCAGTGACAATCTTTGAGAAGTACTAATATGGAAGGAAAAGTTCGTTTTATTCTTCAATTTAGACTTCAAATTCTGGTTCCATATAATTTAGTTGTATAATCTCAGGCAAATTACCTCTTTGAACCTCAATTTCTTCATCTTTAAATAGTATTATTATAAATAAGGTGCCTAGGATGGACATGTTTGACATTCAATAAATATTTAACATATAACAGCAAAGTACAAAAGGTATAATTTGAGACCTTTGGGCACATTTGTTACATAAAAAGCAGATTTCTCAAACTCTGAGATGCTTAAAGACTAACTCAGCCTCTCTTTAGAGATTTTCATATATGAGGTCTTTTTCATTTCCACAGTGGCTTAGCTAAATTCTAGCTGATCCATATTCTTTGTGTTATATTATGGTCACTTTTTTATTTTGTCTTGTTTTTGTTTTGTTTTGTTTTGTTTTGTTTTGTCTGCCTAGAATGCTTTCCAGCTTTCCTTCCTCTGGTAGGAAGAACAGCAGCTCTTCTCTTTTGTGGAACTCCACTGTTTTCTGAGGTCCCATTAGGGCTAATCAACGATGCCTCACTCTCCCCTCTACTACCCCACACTGTTGACAGGTCGAACCATGTGAAATGGCCTTTTTAGTTGGCAAAAATGGCTACTGGCAATTTTATATGGTTCAAGCTAATACTACCACAGGAGTGTGGTTGTGACATATGGGCTAGGCCAAACGGAATCCTACTTCCCAGAAAGGATGGTGTAGCCCATCCTTCTTGGTTTGCCAGCTATAAAGACATAATCTAAGGCTATAAGGGACAGAGAGAGTCTTGACTGCCCCAAGCTCCAGTTCTAGTCTCTAAAGCCCTGGACCTTCAATTCTGAGACCTGTTCTAATAGTTCCCCTAGCTAATTATGTAACCTAATAAATCTCCTTTTTTGCAAGCCATCACTTGTAAGCCAAAGGTCTTAAGTCAGTAAGTACATGAACATGCCTTTCTAAATTGCTCTCAATTTATGAAGAATGAGTTATGTATTTAAAATACAATCAAAAGATAAAATATTTATGTGATTTTACTAAACAATCTTATTTTGGGAAGGCAGCAGAGCCTGGTGGAAAGATTATCAGATTATAATGCCAAGGTTACAGTCATGGGTTTCAGTTAGCTTTTACTTTTGGCAACTCACTTAATTTTTATGAACTTTGATTTTTAAAAAAGTGACTAAGGTTTTTATTTTGTGAAACTTGTTACATGAAAGGTGGTTCAGCTTGTAAAAACCCTACCATTACCTGCTAGATACTGTGATAAGACACAAGGACAATTTTTCAAAGTTAACTATTAACAATGTCCTGCATCTATAGTGTATCTTTCATATTTATTACTTCACCCCCTCCTCATACTATCTCTCTTTTGTATTTGAGAAAAACAGATTTGAAGCTGAACAGCTTGCCCAAGGTCACTAAACTACCTTGATATCTGAGACTCAAATATAACTCTTGACTCACAATTTAAATGTTCTTTACTCTAAAATAACCACAGGACAAATAATTTTTTTTTCACAAAGCTACTGAAGAGTTTAAACTACTGAGTGATCTAGTAAGATTTTTGTTTTAAAAGGTCATTTTGGCTGCTGGGTGAGAATGGATTGAAACAGGGTAAGAGTAAATACTAGGAGACCAGGGAGGATGCTATTGCAGTAACCATATGAAAGGTGATGGTGGCCTATGCTAAAATTAAAGTGTCTATGTGTCTCAATTTGGCCAGGACAAATATGTCTGCTTTTTCAATATAAATATTATTATAATCCTCCTTTTTCCACTCTTAAGTTTCCCAGTTTGGATGATCTACTGGGTTACAATGGAGATGCAAAAGAGTATACTAGGTGATTTCAACAGTTCCTTATAGCTCTAAAATCCTATAACTTGTCCTGTCAAAAATCTTACCTTTCGGGGGCAAGAATCTCTTTAGAAAACCAATAAAAGCTGGGAAAACCAAAAAAGAACAGTACATGAGCTGTAGTGTTACACTGCTTGAGTAAATTTGTTTGCTTCTTAGCAGCTCTTTAGTTTCCTCATGTGTAATTTCTTCAAGCTAATTACTACTTACCTCAAACTTGGGACTGTTAGATGAAATAATGCACAGCACTGCCATATTCTAAGGATTCAATAAGTTATTATCCTCTATGGTGGTGTTCTTTGCTATACTCTTTATTATTGCTACAAAATGGGAAATGACCTAAAGTCCATGGATGGGTCAATAAACTATGATATGTTCACACCAAAGAATATCATGTAACTACTAAAAACGATGTGGTAGGTGTATATACTAAAAACTGAAACGATCTATAATACAACTTAGGAGGAATAAGCAAATTGCAAAACAGTATGTGCTGAATTATTTATTAAAATACACACACACCAAAAACATACTTCTAAAAATTAAGCAAAAAACTTCATATTTATATACGTATATAGTGTACACACAGAAAAAAGTCTAGAAACATAGACATGAAACTGGTGATTGGGTTACTTCTGACTAGGACAGTGGCATTGGAAGGATGGGGTAAATGGAAATTTTTGCTTTTTAATACAAGTATATCTACACTATTTGAATTTCACAATAAAAATGTATACTATGTTACTAAATTTACATTTCAGCTAAAATGCATTGCTTCTGAAGCTTAATTTTTTTAAAGCAAGTTTCCTCTAGGCACAGTATTCCAATTTTATAAAGGAATATATTAGAGTATAAGGCAATTAACTTTGCACTCATCTATTACTATGGCTAGAAAAGAGACTACCTTAAAGAACACCTACCCTTCCTGCCATTTTATAGATATGTAAGCTAAGACTGGGAAATTAGGTGAGTTACTCATGGTCACACAGCAAACTGGGATTAGAGTGCCCCCTCCTCAGAGATGCTACAAAATTCAACTCTTGCCGTTTCCAGTTTATAAACTTTGTTCTTTTTTCCCCTCTCCCAATCTCTAAAGGCCACACTCTCATTCACAATGGACTTTTTAGAAATATATCAGTTATGAAGATATATCTATTTTCTTGGGGCTTTTTACACTTCCTCTTTTTAATCCAAGTATATGAGTTCCTTTTCCTTATTTCTCTGTTCCTAAAAATAGCTTCTAGATTTAAGGGTTAAAATATGAACTATAAATGAATTCTCAAGGGTTCTTAAACTCATTAACGGGGAATGGAAGAAGAACAAAAGGAGGTCGATAAACCTTTATCCATCAGTCTCCTCTATTAGCATAAATAAGTCTCTTTTATTAGAAGTGTAGGCAAATTTATATGTAATTAATAAACTTTAATATTCAATATTATAGTTTTAAAACTACAATAACTGTTCATTATGCTTTTCCTAAAGTAAATCATAATTAGTCTTCTGAATTGTCAAGAAATGTGTTACCTCTGCAGACACACTGTATTCTAAATATAAAAAAGTTGGCAATCTACCATATCAGAATGAGACATGCCTATAACATTTTGAATGTTAATGACTTTATGTAAATCCTTCTAAAACAAAATATTTTGTCTTCCAAATAAGGACATATATTTATAATGTAGTCACTTCTAGATGACTAAGTCTTTACTAAGAACATTAATTCTTTTGTGCTGCAGCACTGTGATAAAATAAATACCTTAGAAGCTATTATATATCTAACTAAATAACTGAAAGTTTCTCATTTTCAAATTTCTAATCTTTTGTGCAACTTTTTGTTTCCCTTTTTGCAGTCAGGATTAACTATGCCAGTCTACAGCGACACCGCTTTCCAATCTAATTGCCTACATCATAGGATATTGGACAACCAAGCTTTTTGAACTGTTTAGAAGAAGAGAAAATAACCTTTGCAATTAGAACTTCTTCTATTTAAAAAATATATTATATATATTATACACACATACATCATACATATGATGTATACAATCTACATAGAGAGGGGGAAAAATGAACACAGCCTCAGGGCTAATATTTTGTCACTGGAGTCCCAGAGGAAAAGGAGAAAAAGTGTCTAAGTGAAAAGAAAAGTGAAAAAAAAGAAAAGTGAAGAAATAATGGCTGAACTTCCTAAGTTAAATTAAAATTTGAAAATTCATTAAAATTAAGTATATATTGAAGGCCCTATCTCCACCACACACAAAAATCAAACTCAAGTACATTAAAAAATTAAAAGCAAAATTATAAAACCTTTATAAAATAACAGAATATCCCCATGTCCTGCGAGGGGAGGTTCCTAAATAAGATGCAGAAAGCACTATTCACAAAAGTAAAGATTGATATGTAACTACATTAGAACTAGAAGTGTATGCTCACTAAAAGATATAATAAAGAACAAAAGCAATTCATAAACTGAGAAAATACTGCTGTATAATGTATAAGTGGTAAAAGATTAGTATCCTGAATAAAGAATTCCTACAAATCAATAAGAAAGACAATGCTATAGAAAAATTGGCAAAGGCCTTGACTAAACACTTTTGCCAAAAATTGGCAAAAAATTTAAAGTATGACGATATCAAGTGTGCCCAGGGATATAGAACATGAACTCTCATACATTACTGATAGGAGGTACACTGTTTCAATGACTTGGGTGGGTGGGGGGGGAGACAAACAATTTTGGCATCATGTGGTTAACACTGAAGATGCACACATTCTATGACCCAGCAATTCTACTCCTACATAGGTGTGTGTGTGTGTGTGTGTGTGTGTGTGTCTGACCTACTGCAGGGTTGACAACCTTTTTTGGTAGTAGGCCAGATAGTAAATATTTTAGGCTTTGCAGACCATATAGTCTCTGTAGCAGATTCTCAGATCTGCCTTCTTTAGACAAAAACGGCTAAAGATAAATATGTAAATGATTGGGTATGGCTATGTTCCAATAAAACTTTATTTATAAAAACAGGTGGCCTGCCAGGCAGTTTCCCAACCTCTGCTCTTGCACACATACCAAGAGACATGTTCAAGAATGTTCACAACAGCTTAGTTCATAATAGAAACGAGCTGGAAACAACTTAAATGTCCACCAATTCTAAATTGGATAAATAAATTGTGATATAAACTATTCGAAAGAATACTACAGAATAGTAAAAATAAACTAGGGCTATAATGCAACATCACATATAAATCTCAGGAATATAATGATAAGTGTAAAAAAACAATCCAGATGAACTTTTTATAAAGTTCAAAAACATAAAAGTAAATAATTATTATTTAGAATGAAACTACGAAGCAAGGAAATAATATATACAAAATTTCTGGCAACAGTTACTTGTGATGATATAGGGTAGGGGACAGTACAAAGCAGTGTCCACAGATTACAGAATACAGAACATCTATGTAAGAAAAAGAATTAAAACATTGTATTACGCTTTTTACAGGGGAAAGGAAGTTGTGTGATTTTTCTCTTCTGAAAGAAGTTGGGGGACAAGGATGACTAGCCTACATAATTGATTTATTTATTTTTCTGGAGAACATGAAACCATTTTTGCAAATTAAATTCCAAAAAAGATTAAAATGGAGTTGCTTTTCCAAAGAACACTGAGGTTTTATGTCATAAACCAGATGACTTTTATGATAAACTGGAGGGCAATCGTATCATCCTAAGGATAGTTGCTACCTATGAACATTTGGAAAAAAAAGTCCAGTTCAAAAGAGTATATGATATAAAATATCATCCAAAAAACAAATATTTAAAAATTTTTTATATGGTCTCTGATTTCCCCTTCCAAAAGCACTTGCATTAAGGCACTGGGCAGGTCAATATGATTACATGTGGAATCTAAAAAACAAAACAAACAGAAGAGAAACTCATGGATACAGAGAACATTTTGATGGTTGGCAAATGAAAGGAGGCTGGGAGGGGTGAAAAAGGGGAAAGAATTAAGTACAAATTGGTAGTTACAAAATAGTCATAGGGGTGTAAAGTATAGCATAAGGAATATAGTCAATAATACTGTAATAACTATGTGTGGCATAAGATGAGTACTAGATTTATCAGGGTGATCACTTCATATGTTACATAAATGTCTAATCATTATGTTGTACACCTGAAACTAATATAATATTGTATGCCAACTGTAACTGAAAAATAAAAATTATTATTAAAAGTAAAAAAAAAGACACTGGGCAGGCCTTACTATGTAGAATGACAATGGCACAGGATCAGAGGGTTAGAGGAGCTAATATGGGTAAAGACCCACAAGAAAACAGCAACAATACTATGCATTGTTTATAGTTTTTAAAAAAGCAGTAGCCAAAAGGTCTATTAAAAGAGAACTAATTAAGTGGCTGTACTATGGTATACTATGTAGGCCTTAAAAAGGATGGTGTATGTTTATAATCATAAATAAGTTTAGTAGGAGTGACAACATACTATGGAAAGAAAAAAACTGCAGGGCCACATTTATTGTATACTCTATATTTGTAAAACTGTAATATCCAAAGGTATATATACACCACACAGTGTATAGAGAGACTGGAGGTTATGTTTCTGAGAAGTGGGATTTCAGGATTTTTGCTTCTTTATACTCTTTTAGATGAATTTTTACAAAATAAAATTCTTTATAAATAAAATTAAATTTCCTCAGTAAAAAAAAAAAGCAAAGCTAACTTCATTTGTGACGTGAACCTATTAGTAGTGCACCCAAATTTTCAATACAAGTTTGTTTAATTTGTAGATTTTTATGCATAGTGAATGAAAACATTTCAGTAAAAATATAAGTATCATGATGTTCAAAAGGAGTATTCTCAGGCTAATAAGAGACACAAAATCAATACGATACATCCAAAAGAAGACTTGGTCATTAAAAATTATTTCTTCAAAATACAAAGCAGAATTACAACTGATCGTCACATTAAATTCACATCAGAAAGCATTTAGCAACTTAAATTTTTTTGTTTTGTTCTAAAATGAAATTGGTTGTCTTCAAGTACTGTCATATAAAGACAGAAATATTTAAGTACTATATCGTCATGCACTATGTATTCCATGATAGCTAAAATTCATTTCTAAAAATAAACCATAAGAAAATATATTCATAAAGACACAGCAGGTCATATGAAGATATATTTATATGTGTGCATGAATTAATGTTTCCTAATCAAATTTTTCTCTCAAAGAAATTTTAATTAAATAAGACATTTTAACTGTTAAAGCTTGGATTTTTATTTATTTAGTAAATGACAATATTAGTTACCTCGTTAGCAATATGATTATGTGAAAATATCTAATTTTTGGCTTCTATGAAATAACATGCATAATGTCGTTGACTTATTTTCTATTTTTAAAAACCAACTTTGTTTTTTCTAGTAAGATATTCTTACTAAAAATTGACCAACTAGCATAAAGTAAAAGAGAAACTGTGTTAAGTAAAAAAAATTTGTTAATACTGTGGTACAGTACTCTGAGCATTATGGCTGGTCCCAGGACTTAACTTCCTTTTACAATTGGAATTCATTCACAATTAAAAGGGTCTTTTCCCATTTAACACAGAACTAAAAACAGATATTCGTGTAATTCTGCTTTTGATGAGGTTTTTTTTTTTCATAGAAGCAAACACCAAGCTTAATTACACAATTTCTGATTTGCTATTATTTAAGAGAGGTGCTTTTTTTTTTATTTTCCATTATAAAGACCATCTTTTGGGAAGAGGGCAGGGAAAGAACAAGTTGAGCAAAGTCCACTCTGACCTCATAATAGGAATATATTTGTTTACATAATGATTACAGTCTTAAATAATTTATGAAAGTATGTAAGCAAATATTTATGCCAGTATTGACACACATATTTAAAGGGAGAAAGAAAAACAAAAAGGAAAGGATCTAGAATTACTCCCAACTCCTCAGACGCCTTTTGTCATGAGCAATAAAGCTTGTGAGACAGGTCTGAATTCCCAGGAAAGGAGAGGTACATTACCAATGCAGAAGTTCATAAGTGTAGAGGAACCATACACTGAAGCGAGACCAGGCAAGCTGTCTTCCATTCTTGCCACCTACATTACAAGCGATATAAACCAGTTCTGTCTACGTTTCCTGCTGCCTTCCCAGTTAGTTTCAGAGCAAATCTCAGCTCTCTAAATCTCACGACATACTTTACATTCTGAGGAAATCCTCCAGTCCAGATGGCCTACCACAAAGCACTTCTATGTTGGCACAGATAAAAACTCCTTATGATAGCTCTTCTCCTGGCCCTTTGCTGTCTGAACTAAAGAAAAGTTTTCTGCTTATTTATAAAGAGAGACAAAGAAACCGAAGGAGAGACAGCAAACAGAGCACGCAGGCAAAAGGGGGTAGAATAAGACAAAAACCTTGGGCTGCTTTGGGGAGTGGCTAAACTCCAGGCGTAGGCAGAAACACATGCATTAATGTAGCACATGAAGATTCACTACAATAATTTGGTTGTCCTAGGGCACTACTTTTCTGATCTTCTTTTACTTGGTTAAGAGTAAGGTACAACTGCTTCAAACAAAAATAGTTTTTGCCTTCTGAAACACCAAAACGTACTAAATGGTTTCTATAAATAAGAGTTAAAGCCCCCAAAGTGAATATTTTCTCTACTAGGAAACAAACAATATGTGTGCAAAGTGGCAAGTCTTATTTCCTTTTTCCTTTTGCTTTTGCTTAAAATAAAATGAAATCCATATGAGCTGTAAAGAAATTGAAAGAATTATCACTTTTCACTGATTTTTAAAACCTATGTGTTAAGACTAACATGGCTGATTTATTATCATTTCACTAAAGATAATTAATGTAATTAAGAACAAGAAGTCATTTTTAATTCACTAACTTTCCAAATTATTTTAAAATAATATAATTGCCCTACTAAGTAACCTATAATAAGCAATTTACATCTGGTGAGCTATTTCAATTTTAAACCACTCATTTAAATTATTTTAACTGTATAGGGGAATTCAAATTATAAATATCTTTAGTCTGTCTTACAAAACCATGTAAAACCAGGTGAAAATTGATGAATGCAACATGTATTTACTCTTTTGGTAACTACTGCTAAAGCTACTTCTAAAGGTAATCAAACAAATTCATGGAGGTAAGTGTCAAAACAAAGCTACTGACAGTTTATCTCCTGAATTTGTTGCTTTTAAGTTTTATAATTGAGAAAAGCAAATTTAAACTAACCCAAAGTAAAACAAAAACAACATGACTGCCAAAAATACATCAAAAAAAAAAAAATAATGTGAAATGGATGAAACCTAAACCAATCTGAACACTGAGTTGTGCTACAAAGATCGAGATAGAATAAACCAAAATAGCAAAGCTCATAAAAGACAGGAAGCAAATGACCCAGATATTTATTAAAAGCCTTTATGAAAAAAAGAGTGTTCTTCAAGTGAGACTTGGGCAAGCGCTTCCCTTTTGATTAATGGTACAGTTTCATCAAAGTCTAGGTTGAGAAGTGTGCAATACATTTGAAACAAAGGACATTTAGGAGAGACCACACAGGTAAGATAAAAGCTGCCAGATTAGGAAAAATGATAGAAATGTGGTATGCCAGGAAGACTAAGAATGCATTCATTTTCTTGTTGATTGGTACGAAGCTCTGAAGCAAATTGTGTTGTTTTTCTGTTCAATCAGCAGACAAACGTAAGATGTAGTTTTATAATTCAGGCGTCAACTACTCTTTACAGTAAATGTAGCCCAGTTAAATAAATGATTGCTCACAGCTTCCTAGGTTAGAAAGCTTCCTAGGTTAGAAAGGCTGTCAAAAAGTAATCAAGTTCTTTCTAACTAGTAACTAACAAAAAGGCTCCTCTCACACATCACAATATATGGGACTTCTTTTCACCACACCCATTTGTAGGGTACTACTGTTCTGTAGATTACACAACTTGGGCATTCTTTTCTTCTCAAATCATAATCTGATTTCAGGCCAGAAAATGTGTGATTTCTACTTCAGCTTCATTTCTATGTTCAAGAATCATCTTTTCTTTTTTCTATTACAGTCAAATATCTTTCCCAAAAGGCCTATTCATCCATTCATTCACTCATTCATTCAAATATTTGAGTTCTAATATATATATATATATATATATATATATATATATATATATATATATATATATATAAAGTTTTCAGGATGCTGGGGAGTCTGGTAATAAAAAACAATTTTATTACCAGAAATTTACCCACTAGAAGTTAGAAATGTAAGGACTGGTTTAAGAAATACTATTCTAGACAGAAATGATGAAATACAGTCATTTTTTTAGATGAGGGAATGAAAAGTAGGATTCCTATGTTTCTACTTGGATAACTAAGTAAATGGCTAGGTAGCATTCACTGAGAGGGAATAAGGAAACAAAAAAACGAGGTGGGAAATGAGAAAGAATAATGAGTGGTTTTGGACCTGTTGAGTTTGAGGTCACTATAAACAAAAGTACAAGTTTTCGGCTTAAGACAGGTCTAAACTAGAGATATACATCAGGAAACTATATTAGGATGTAACTGACAGCTAGAGCATGAGAACTGATGACTCTAAGTGAGAAGAGACTAGGGCCAAGATTATTTTAAGGTCAGCCAAAAGAAAAGGAACCTGCAGAGAATGTAGAATAAAAATAGTCAGATTCATGAAAAGAGACAAAATTTCAAAGACCGCAAAGACATCAAAAGACAAAGACTGAAAATGGTTCACTGGATTTGGCAATTATTATGGAACCTTTACAGATTAGTTCAAGCAGAGTGATGAGGACATAAGAATGACTGCGACACAATGAACTGTGACTGGGAGGGAGGCAAAGAAGTCTTAAGAAATTTGAAGATGGAAAAGGAAAATAAATGCGATGAGTGGAGGGTAGTGTGTTGTGTAAGGCTGATGACAGATTTTTCCTCAAGAGCAGTATAATTACAAGGTCTGGGGAAGAAACCAATGACAAAGTGATTTGTACTAACATGAGAGGGCAGATTAGTAGATAGAGCAAAACTCTAGTGTTAAAGATGTGAAGGGCTAATAGAAAACACAGACCAAAGAATGGGCCTTGAAAAGGGACACTGTTTTATTCAAGTATCAAGGGAAGAATATATGAGAGTAGGCACAGATGTTTCATACCTAAATTTTACTATGTGAAGCAGGAGACACAGATGAGTGGGGGAGATAGAAATGTAAATAAATAAATATTATACAACAGTTACCCAGTTATATATACAGAAAAGAGTAGGACCCAAAGAAACAAGTTAGCCAGTTTTTAATGGGAGGGAAGAATGAAAGCTTGGCTTCTGAAACGAGTTATTTTTCTGTTAAAAAAATATTAATGAGAATATTTTTAAGGCAATTGCAACTGGAGAGCTTACTATGTAAGCCTATAAAACATCAGACAAAAACATGACTTCTAAACAAGATTACAGCTATAACCTAAACAATATAATATTGAATATTAACTTTTAAATGATAAGCCCTAAGGACATAACACCTATTTTAAAAAAGGAGGAGAAAGAGGAGGCAAGGAGAGCAGAGACCCAGAGGAAATGTATTAACAACCACAAGCTGTATCTAAAAAACTCATCAATTTAATTCCTAAAATTATGTAACTGAAGGGCATATGTATTGTAATATGTCATACAAAACTGAGTATTTGGACCATGAGCAAGTTTAGGGTTTTTCTTGTTGGAGAGGAGTAGTAAAAGGAACAGTCTTAACAGCCCCGTATGTATTCTGAAAGCAGGTAGGATATATAATTCTTTAAAAAATTAGGAGCAAAGGAACATTATTTCATATGTATGTAAAACTGAAAGTGGAAAAAAAAAACAGTAAAAGACTCAAGATAAATCTTAACTTCTTTTTGAGGAGATTCCCTTTGTTGAACCTCAGAGAAATTTTGTGGGCTCCTAATACTACAATCAAAACTGTATGTTTATACAGCTGCCATCCATCACAGGCCAAGTGTTCTGGCTGAGAATTATATGCGGATAGGCATTTTATCTCAGAATATAAGTGTATCCAAAAGATCTAATAGATTAATTCTTCTTTAAGTGATTTTCAGACCCAGCCCAAACTGGCTTTCTACCTTTCTAATCCATTTGCCTAGACAGTCAAACAATAGGGGAGATCCCATACACTATTAGAGAACCATAAAAGTACAATTAACACATAACTCTGCAAATCATTAAGACTCGTTTGTCATTTAATTTAGGTAGCATTATTTCTTTAAAAACGTTTAGATTTCCACAAAATAATTATTCATTTTACATTTTACTGAGTGACTAGTTTGTCAGGTACCATGTTAAATCCCAAGGCACAAATTCAAATTCAGTTCTTTGCCCTTTGAAAAGTAAAAAGAAATTAAAGGCACAGATTGGAAAAAGATATAACGTATGAGAGAGATATAAATATTGCCT
Source organism: Eidolon dupreanum (assembly GCA_028627145.1). NCBI lineage: Eukaryota > Metazoa > Chordata > Mammalia > Chiroptera > Pteropodidae > Eidolon > Eidolon dupreanum. The sequence continues at coordinate 83,231,716 of CM053515.1, forward strand.
ACAGATGAATAATACATCTACCTAATGGAAAACACAAAAAAGGCATGAATAGACAAACATCTATTTGCAGGTAAAGGACCTGGGAGGGTGAATCAACGTAACTAGTAATTAGTGACATACAAATTAAAATCAGAAGCTACCATTTCACATCCATTAAATAAACAAAAACTGTAAATTCTGACAACACTAAATGTTAGCATCAGAACTTTTATACATTTTGAAGGGAAGTGTATATTACTAAACTACCTAGGTGAATAATCTAGCAAGATTTACTAAATATGAAAGTATACTTAATCTACAATCCAGCAATCCCACTCTCAAAAATAGGCCAAGGACTTGAATAGACTGTCCTCCAAAAAAGACATACAAATTGCTAATATTGCTAGAGGAAATGTAAAATCATGTAGCCTCTGTGCCAGACATTCTGATGGTTTCTCAAAAAGTTAAACATACAATCTGGCAATTCCACTTCTCAGTGTATGTACCCAAAAGAATTGAAAACAGATACTCAAACAAATACTTGTACACCAATGTTCATAGCAGCATTATTCACAATAGTGAAAAGGCAGAAACTACCCAAATGTCTATCCACAGATGAATGGATAAACAAATGTGATCTATACATACAATGAAATATCAATCAGCTTTAAAAAGCAATACAATTTTGACACATGCTTCAACATGGGTGAACCTTGAAAATCTTATGCTAAGTATAATAAGTCAGACACAAAAGGACAAATATTGTATGATTCCACTTTTATGAGGTATCTAGAGCAGCAAATTCATAGAGAAAGCAAAAGAGAGATTACCAGAGGCTGAGAAGAGAATGTAGAGTAATTTTTAAATGGATAGAGTTTCTGTTTGAAATGATAAAAACATTCTGAAAACAGATAGTGGGGATGACTGCATAACACTATAAACTATATCAAAAAATGGTTAAAACAGTAAAATGTAATTTTAGGTACATTTTATACATTAAAAATTCACAAAAAACAAATTAATAATAAAGTACCACTTCACACCCATTAGGAAGGCTATAATCAAAATGACAATAAGTGTTCGTGAGGTTGTGGAAAAAACGAACCCCTCATACACTGATGGTGAGAATGCAAATTTGAAGCCACTTTGGAAAACAGCCTGGAAGTTCCCCAAAAAGTTAAATACAGAGTTACCATATGACACAGCAATTCCCTAACTAGGTATATGGCCAAGAGAAATGAAAATATGTCCACAGAGAATCTTGCAAATGAATGTTCATAATAGCATTCTTCATAAGAGCCAAAAAGTGGAATTTGGTCTTTACCCTCAAGGAACTCTCGAAGATGCAAAAATCCTCAAAAAAATTAAATAAAAATAAAATAAAAAAGTATTAGCTAACCAAATGCAATAATATATTTAAAAGATAATAAATCAGAACCAAGCTAAATTTATTACAATCAACAAAATTTATCACATGAACAGAAAAATCATGTTTATGTCAACAGAGAAAAAACATTTCATAAAACTTAATATCCAGTCAAAACAAGTATGTTAAGTATTATGATAGAAGGGAACATTGTTAATCTGATAAAAAAGCATCATGGCAGATCATATTTTCTACATTTTTCTCTCTAGCTAGACATACACATGTAAGTATACATTTGTAAGTATGTATAGTATGCCATCCTAAGTACTCTTCTTAAAGGAGTGACTGATAAGACACTCCTTTTCACCAAAAAGCAGGGTCTATGTTCCCTTCTCTTGTATTTTGGTGGGGGCTTCTGACTGCTCCAATCAGGGTATGGCAAAAGTGATGCATATTTGATTTCTGAGACTAGGTTGTAAAAAGGATACAGCTTCTACCTGGCTTTCTCTCTCTTTGGAAATGCTTGCTTTAGGAGAAACCAGCCACCATGCTGTGAAGAAGTTCACACTAGCCCACAGGAAGAGTCCACATGGAAGGAAGGACTCCAGTGGAGAGAAAATGAGGCTCCCTGCTAAGAGCCAGAATCAACAACCAGACACAGGAGTAAAGGAGTCTTCATATGATTCCTTCTCAAGATGCCTTTGCATCTTGCAGCCACGGCCTCAAACAGAGAACAGAGAAATGCCTTCCATGGAGTACCCTATCTAAATTCTTAATCCAAAGAATCCATGATCATAAGGGATTGCTTTATGCCACTAAATTTTTAACTGGTTATGCAGCCACAGTAACTGGAACAGGCATATACCAAAACCAAACAAAAAAAACACAACATCATATTTAATGTTGAAGTACTAAAAGCTTTCCTTTTAAGATAAGGAACAAAAAACACTCACCACTTCTATTCTGTGCTACAATCCTATTCAGTTCAATAAGAGAAATAAAGATTAGAAAAGGAGAAATAAAGCCATCACTCACAGACATATATACATATAATTATGTATATAAAATTCCCAAAAATATACAAAGTTTGTAAGAATTAACAGCAAATTTAGCAAGGTAGATGAACAAAGGTCAATACACAAAATTGACTCTTACTATATCTTCTCAATGAACAGAAAAAAAAAATTTTAACGATATCATTTAGAGTAGTATTAACAAATAATAAATATCTAGGAATAAAAATAATAAACAAAGTTCAAGTCCCCTAAACATAAAACTAGTAACTGTTGTCAAGAGAAATTAAAGACCTAATAATTACATATACTATGTTCACTGATTGAAGAGTCAATGAAAATATGACACTTTACCAAAACTCCTTGGAAATTTAATGCAATACAAAAAAAATTCCAACAGTTTCTGTGTGTGCATGCATGTATGTATGTTTTGGTGTACATGTGCATGGGATTTGATAATTTATTCTAAAGTTTATATGAAAAAAAAACAAAGGGTCAAGAATAACAAACTCGAAGGAAAAAGGTAGACACTGTTGCACTATTAGTTATCATGACATCATGAAACTACAATAATTAAGACAAATGGACTCATGGAACTAAAAAGAGAACCTCAAAATAAACATACTCATATAAAGACCAAAGGTGACAGTTTAGAGATCTAGGGAAACAAGAGTCATAACAATAGATAATGCTGGGTCAAACAGCTCTCCATATGGGTAGGTGGGGGGGGGTGGAGAAAGAAACTTGACTCTTAACCTCACAGCATATACAACAATCAGTTTCAGGTGAATTGCAGATTCAAATGTGAAAGACAAACAATAAAGCATTTAGAAGACAGTTGAACAAGACTCAGAAATCACTACTGGTAAAGGAAAAGACTGATAGCAGAACCTATCTTAAAATTGAGAATGTCTATTTATAAAAAGATACCATTAAGAGTGAAAAGGCAAGATGCAATAGGAGAAAGTAGCTGAAACATCCTGAATATACAAAGAATACCTACAAATCAACTACAAAAAGGCAGTCCGAAAGAAAAATGTTTTCATTGACTTCAGGGGAAAAAAAAGGATAACCCACTACCATACTATTAACTAAAATTCAAAACTCAAATATTCTTTTGTCAAAGTAAATCATCCTCAAAATTTAAAGGAGCATCCATGCATTCCTAGTATGGAATTTTATTATGCTATGTGGATAAGAACCAAGTATAAAAAGTTGATACCAAAGTAAACACGATGGGACAAATTTCATTCTTTCCTTCATCCTTCTATTCTCTTCAGACGGGTTTAGGAGGATCCATATAAATGAGATTCCAAGTAGTAATTCTCAAGTATAGAACAAATGGGATATCCTAGAGCCTACACTGTAAACAGAGGACAATGCAATTGGGATCACCCCAGATCTGACTCAGACCCATAAATTAATTCCAGGATCAATCTAACTTTAGAGATATTTTCCAAAAATGAGATGATGAGAGTCCAGATCAAATTCCCCCGTGTCTTTCCCAAAGTAAATCTACACATTCAAAAGTCAGAGCAAATTCAGACCATTTTCTCTAGTGAGGCATTTTGCTATAACATTTGTTGATAGACCTGATACATAGGCATATGTTCTAAAGACAATCCCAGCAATTAAGCAAAGTAGTTCAAATTACCTAAGACAATGAATATATATACACAACGAACATAACTAAATGTAGTTCAGAAGCATATTTTAAAAATTCTCCAATGAGCATCTTTTTCATGGGTAGAAAGTGCTGTTTAAGTCAGTCTGTATTATGTAAATAAATTCATGCATGGTGAAGCCTAAAAAATAAATGTTAGGTCTCAAGTAACTAAAGTTACTATATGAAAAATAGTAACCACAAAGAGCCATCAACAAGATAAAATATAGTCAATATATAACAGGAAGAATGTAAGTTAGGTAAGAATTTTGACAGTAAAGGTTAATTTATTAAAGAATGAACTATGACAATAAAGAACTGCTTCCTCTGAAAACTCTTAGCAAAACAAAAGGCTCGACTGCTTTGACATGTTAAGTATAATCCTGTAGGAAGATTCCTAAATTACCTTCTACAAGACATTGTATCCCTATTAGTGAATTCGATTTGTTTAAATATCCCTCTGTAATTAGCTAATTATGCTAAAACTAGGTGAAAAATTTGAAACTACACTTATATAAGTATATACTAGCAAGTGATAGTGAACGAACTGGTTACTGTTTCTTAGAGTTCACAGTTACATAACAAATAGGAATAAAATTCATTAGAAATGTTAATATACATATCTAGTTTGTATTTGACACCAAAGGTTTCTAATGTGCTTAAATTTACAGGTAAACTTTAAATAGGAAATTTACTCAGCCCAACTCTGTCAGAATACTGGTAAAATGAAAATTTACTTGATAAAAATGTTTCATCAAAATTGAAAGTATAATTTTTTTCTAACTTCCTTATTTGTTCCACTTTTAAAGTCAACCAGGACTGAAGTTGATCTTCCTTCCAACTCCTTTGTTTTTCTGCTGTTTCATCAGTTTCAACTCTTACGGTTGGGTGAGTCAGAGGGACAGGATAGACTTTGCATATAACCAATTTCAGACAACAAGCAATTACATTTCATTGGGTTCAAAAGCTTTTCTCAATTGGAAAGCAACATAACTGTCCAATGGCGGCATTCTTAAAAAACAGTGGTCCAGACAGTCAATGAAATATCAAACACTCATTAATTATCAGGCTACAATATAATAATCTAAAAACTTCACCTATTTTTAAGAAGATTTTTAACTATATGCACTAGCAATAACTATAAAATAAATGAAGTAGAAAAAGAATAGGGAACATATAAATGAGATCAGTTGTGCTTATACTGAGATTATGGATGACTGTTTTTATAATTTTTTAAAAAAATGATTTGTTTCTCCAAAAAGCTTAGTGAGACTACCAGGAGTAAGAGTTGTAAAAAACTAAACCAAAGTTTAGTTGATTAAGTCATGAATAAGGCAGGCTGAACAGTTCCCAACAGGTAAGTTCTCAGAGAAGATACAGTAATAGAAATTCTTTATATTTTCTGACTATCCTCCAAGGTAAAAAGATGAAAAAGTAATTTAAATCTATATATATTGTACCTGCAATTTACTTTTAAATTCATCAAAAAATAAGACAGATTGACAATGCATAGACATGTGATAATACAGGTAGAGCAAAATGTTAATTACAGAACCTAAGTGGTAGATATGTACATGTTCACTGTAAATCTTTCATTTTTTTCTGTATATTAAATATTTTTCACAATAAAACTGTATCTGAGATAGACATGCTTCTAGGGGAAAATATAAATTGTAGAGTACTCTGAAAACTTTTTTTATAGGGAAATAAAAATATTAACAGCCGAATTTTACAAAAATCAGCTTGAATTATATGATCTGAATACATTCTATTAAAAAAAATAATAAGTTCTATATATACTAAGCAGAGTTAGACTCTTAGATCCTGCAGTATAGCTAGTTTCCAAAGAAGAATTACACCACCACCCCTCCTTTGCAGTATTCATGCCTTGTGTTGTCCTCTCCTTTGAATCGGGCTGGCCCTGTGACTTGCTTCTGACCTACGGAAGTTGCCTAACTTTCAGGACTAGGTATTAACAAGTCTTGCAGATTTTAAGACTCTGGTTTCTTTCTCAGGAGTACTGAGCTGCCATTTAAGTCTCCTCTGAACCACCATGCTAGAGAGAGGCCACATATATGTACTCAAGTTTGGCAGTCCCAGCTAAATCCAGCCTCTGCCAGTCATGCAGACGTGCATCAGACATGTAAATAAAACTGCCTGACCTTGTAGTGGAATATCACCAAGCGACCTTAATAGAGAAGAACTGCCTAAACTTTGCCCAAATTTCTGACCCACAATAATGTGAAATATAACATGAATGTTTTAAGCCACTAAATTTTGGGTGTTTTTTTTTAAAAATCAGAATAAGGCAGGTTAAACAGTAAATATTTAGTCCAAATTTTTCACTTTTAACTGATCCATTTTCAATGAACTGAAAAACAGAAAAGCACCCTGTAAACTCTAGGCTAAGCAGGTGAGAATAAAAAGATAAAGGAAAAGGCTAAATAGGAATAACTCTGCCCAGCCTATTCAAATATTCAAACTCCACTGTATATATTAAAAACTCAGCCATGCAACAGGTAGCAAATCATTTCTTAAACCATTAAATTTTCACATTTTGGGTGATATCTATAGAATAAATGTGTTAGATATAATTTTTGCAATTTAAGTTCACAGTCTGACATGTTGTCAGTGATCTGTGACTCCCACCCAAGTATCTGCCTTATTAAAGAGTTGCTGTAAGACAATGAACTGAATCTTAAATGATAAAATGTCTGAAGCCTCTACATTTGGTTTTCATTGACTTACTGGGAAAAATTTTAGGAATCACAAACTTGTGTTATCTACCATTTCACACAACACTTGATATAAACAATAAAGCAAAGTTCTATGCCTACATACAAGTAATTCATAAATGTTGATGAAATATAAAAGTCCTACACATTCAGCTCATATAATTGTGAGAATGTTATGAACATTAACTTAACATATCTAAATAACAATCTAGTCAATAAATATCCTTAATTTTATACTAGTTTTAAGAAAACAAAATACCTTATAACTAGTTGTAAAATAGGAATTAAAACTGGAATTCCTGTTTCTGTCCTAGAACTGAAAACTTAGAAGCTATTTATTGCCCTTATTAATCTTTTATTTCTTTTACATGTATGCATTAAAACAGTGATCAAACTATTGCTTTCTTCCAATAAAGGCAACAAAGATTTAGACTAATTTAACTAAACTGAAGTACCCATTTGTAACTTAAAGAGTCATTCAAATGATATATGAATATAAATTGGAAAGAGTCAATCACTGATGATTAAAAAACTTTCAGAAGTTTTAACTTTAATGTAGTTCAATTTATCTTTTTTCCTTTTTCAATTTACCTGTTTTTTTTTTCCTTAAAGTTAAACTTAACTTTAATATAGTTCAGTTTATCTTTTTTTTTTTTTAATCCAACAGGGCATTGGCTAAATCAATTATATATTTATAAAAAAGAACTCCACTCAGTAATGAAAATCAACATACTACAGTTCTACAAATCTTCAAATATAATGCTAAGAAAAACGAGCCAAACACAAGATGCCACACTGAATGATTTCAAAACAACCAAAATTAATCTACAGTGATAGATGTCAAGATAACAATTACTCTCAGGGGAAAAACAGAAGTGACCAAGTCACCTGGGGCTTCTGGGACTCTGGTAATGTTTTATGATTTGTGGTACAATCTGTGTACTTTTTCTGTACATATGCTATACTTCAATTAAAGTTTACATTAAAAGGAGAGGGAAGCTATAAGATTTTAACATTTTTACACCTGAAGCCAAGGTATTTCAACAATTCATTCTTGATATTTTACACTAATATGCTGACTTGTTTGCAGAACTAGAGCATAAAATGACATAACTATACTAGGTGACTTGGAGATCAAATAAGCCAAATGAGAATGCAGAAACTGAATTCCAAGGTTATATATATAACACAGAGCAGAGCCAGGACTAGAACACAGGCCTCCAAACTCCTATTCCAGTGCTTTACTACTACACAGTAATTCTAATTCCTTTCTCCAGTAGCTACTTAAAAAATATCTGCAGATACGCTTTTCTATTCCCAAACCTTGAACAATACAATGGTACAATATTGCCCTAGAAGAAACACTGGAAAATGTTATGAAGATAAAGAAATGCATAAAAGAAATAACAACTTGCTTTACTATGGTACTAAAAGGATCTGTCAATATCATGTCAGTATAACTGTTAAATGGAAAGAAAACAGTTCTAATGAGAAGAAAATTAAGATAGAATTTTAGCAACGACTTGGGAAGCTTTCTAAAATGACCCCCAAAACAGTCTCAAATGTTTATAAAATATTCTGATTTTTTATGATAAAATATATGTAGCTAAAAACATTTACTGCAGTATATTTTTAAATAAATATATCTCCCTTCTCTTTAAAATGTGAAAGTTAAATAAAAATTTTAAATGGTACTGAAATGTAAATTTAGAAGTCTAACATTTAACTCATCAAAAGTGACTTTAAATATACACTAGTTCAAATTTCAAACACCAAATATCACTCTGTATGTAAAATATGCAATAAATTAGAAATTTTCATTAAGAAATCAAAACCAACAACAAAAACATTATAATCTTAATGGATGATCAAAAAGTCCCCAAAGTAATCAAGTAACATGATGACTCTAAAGAAAGCCATTATATATATTTACATACCATTTTTAAGCGGGTTATTATGTGTCTGGGAAGAAAATATTACTGTTTGCTGCCAGTCTAAGTTTATATTACCCATCAAGACAAAGGGTAAATCTTACCCTAGTCAGAACACTGGCAACACACTGTGCAGTACCAGGAGCAGTTATAAAACTTAAATTTCATGTTTCAATGAGAAAGTATATAACCTCCCTGGAAGAATAAAGATTTCAATGTTTCTAATAATATTTTATTTGCAGATTTTAAACACCCAAGTTATTTAATAATTAGAACTGATCCCTTTAGGAATGTCATACTTTAAACAATGACTTTAAACCTTATTATAAAAGACAGATGAATTAAAACACTGGTTTAGAGACTTTCAAACTACTCCAGTTCGTATCAACGTGAGATTCCATCCAAGCCAATTTCCTCATTGTTGTGCAGATAATGCTCATTCAGTTCCTTTTCTGGTCTGAATCAACTTGGACCACCTTCCCAAATCCTACCTTCAGGATCCACTATAGGTCTCACCTCTGTGAAGTTCTTCGTCTATTCAACATTGAACCTTTTCTTTCTTAAACTCTTAAAAGCTTCACCTCTATCATTTAGTACTTAAAACCCACTTTTTTTACGGCCAATATTCAATGACTGCTTTTTTCACATATCAATTTTTTTTTAAAATATTCATGTAAACTTAAGTAACATAAAATATACACAATCTATAACAGAATAAGAAAGAATTATAACAACCAAATTAATGCTTTTGCAGCTGGTCATTCTTTTGCAGCTTGTATTTAAGACTACCTTCATCCATTGCCCACTATATATTCCCTTTGCCTTTGGCAAGCACTTGAGCTGGTTGTGGTTTTTGCTTGTTTGGATGACCTTGACCTTCATTTCTAAAGGGTCAAGGCTATCTGTTTCTTATAATTTTCCATCAACTTCTTTAAAAATTTTTTAAATTTTCAATTACAATTGACATTCAATACTATATTGGCTTCAGGTGTACAGCATAGTGGTTAGACATTTATATAACTTACAAAGTGATACCCCCCGGTAAGACTTGCACCTACTTGACACCATATGCAGTTATTACAATATTACTGACTATATTCTCAAGCTGTACTTTACATCCCCATGACTATTTTGTAACTGCTAATTTGTATTTCTTAATCCCTTCCCCCTGTTCACTCAGCCCCTAAACTCCCTCTTATCTGGCAACTATCATTTTGTCCATTTTGTTTCTGAGAGTCCACATATTAAGTGAAATTATGTATTTGTCTTTCTCTGACTTATTTCACTTAGCATAATACCCTCTAGGTCTATGTATGTTGTTGCAAATGGTTAATATTTCATTTTTTTATGGGCAAGTAATATTCAATTGTATATATGTACCACCACCTCTTTATCCATTGGAGTTTTGATTGGAGCATTTATTTACATTTAAAGTAATTGATATGTATGTAGTTATTGCCTTTTTATTTTTTTCTGATTGTTTTTTGTACTTCTCTGTGCCTTTCTTATTCTCTTGCTCTCTTCTCTTGTATGTTGATGATTTTCTGTAGTGTTGTGTTTGGATTCCTTTCTTTATTTCTTGCATTATCTCTTGCAGAGTTTTGGTTTGTGGTCACCATGTGTTTCATATATACCAAACTATATTTATAGCAGTCTATTTTAAGTTGATAGTTGCTTAAGTTTGAACAAAGTCTAAAATTACTATCATTTTTACCAACCCACTCCACATTTATGTTGTCATTTTTTTTTACTTTTGTGTTTGTTTGTAACCCCTAATTTACTGTTCTAATTATACATGCTCTTCCTACTTTTGAATTTTAACCGTAATAGCTTTAATGTTGGTTGATCTGCTTTTATTATGTTTTGCCTTTGTTAGTGAAAATTCTTGTCATTTGTGCTATTTTCTTATTCATATTTTTTACTTTTTCCCTTCTTAAAGAAGTCCTTTTAACATTTCTTGTATTATTGATTTAACATTTTTTGTAATACTGGTGGTGATGAACTCCAGCTTTTTCTTGTCTGGGAAGTCCTTTAACTCTCCTTCGACTCCAAATGATAGCCTTGCTAGACAGAGTAATCTTGGTTGTAGGTCCTTGCTTTTCATCCCTGAGTATTCCATGCCAAAACCTTCTTTTCTGTAAAGTTTCTGTTAAGAAATCAGCATATAGTCTTATGAAAAGTTCTCTTGTAGTTAAAATTGCTCTTCTCTTGATGCTTTTAAAATTCTGTCTTAAACTTTTGGCCTTTTAATTATTATATATCTGGGTGCAGGCCTCATTGGGTTCATCTTGTTTGAGATTCTCTGCACTTCTTGGACTTGTAATGTCTATTTCCTTTGCCAGGTTAGGGAAGCTTTCAGTCATTATTTTTTTCAAACAGATTTTCAATCCCTTGCTCTCTCTTATTCTTCTGGTACCCCTATGATGTGATTGTTGTTAATGCTTGATGTTATCCCAGAGGTCCCTTAAAATATCCTCATCTTTTTCCTTTTTGCTGTTCCAACTGGGTGTTTTCCTCTACCTCATCTTCCAAATTGTGGAATCCATCCTCTGCTTCATCTGCTATTGATTCCATCTAATGTATTCTTGATTTGTGACTTTTTTTATATGTTTTCTATCTCCTTGTTCATGTTTCCAATCTCTTTGCCAAGTTCTCACTGAAATCTGTTCTTCTTCCCCTAGTTCACTGAGTATCCTTATAACCAGTGTTTTGAGCTCTGTATCTCCTATTGTTTCATTTGGGACATGTTTCTTTGTCCCCTCATTTTGGCTGTCTCCCTGTGTTTGTTTCTGTGTATTCAGTAGATCTGCTACATTCTCAGTCTTGGCAGAGTAGACTTATGTACTGGGTGTCCTGTGGGGCCCAGCAGAGCTGTTTCCCTGTTCACCTGAGCCAGGCATTCCAGGGATGTCCCTTGTGTGGGCTGTGTGTGCTCTATTGTAGTTAAGCCTTAACTACAGTTGCACATCAGTAAATGGGACTGACCCTCAGGCTGACTGGCTGTGAAGATTGGCCATGACTACAGAGGACAAGCTATTATGTGGGGGCTGGCCCCATGGAGCGGGATTTGCTTTAGCAGGGCCCTGGTGCCTGCCAAGTCCACCCTCTGCTTGAGGTACCATCATAATATTAGTGATTTAATTTTTTATTATTGTAATTTCTCATTCCTTTTATAATCAGATCATAATAAAGATGCATTTTAAATACTTTTTTTAAAAAAGAGTAAGACTAAACTCTAGTGCCTACAATGAACACTTATGAGATAAAAACCATAAGGAAAAATGAAAACGATTGCTACAAAAGTCAGGATTGGTAGGTAGATAACTTCTGGAGAGAAGAGATTGGGATATGCATGTGTAGGAGCTTCCAGACTGATAAATTTTTATTTCTTGTTCTAGACTGTGGTTAGAAGGGTGTTCACTTCATAATTTGCTAAGTTATACATCCGTTTTATGTGGTTTTCTATTATGTTTTAGTTTTACAATAAAAAAGTAAAAAAAAATAAAATAACAAAATACCAAATAAATATATAATAAAGAAAACTTTAACAATTGCAAATACAAAATCTCAATTATAAACCTTAGTTCTTTGATTATAAACATATCTACAAAATTAGTTCCTTAAAATTTTCTAGTTCTAAATGATGTGAGGCATAACTACATAAGATTCAAAACAGGTATGAGAATAAAAGTTTGCCTCAAAATCTGAATACTCACTCTATCATTTACTAGCCTTATGTTCTTAAAACACTAACCTCTCAAAAAATAAGACCTCCCTCCCACAGTGAATAGGAAGAATAGAGTAAGTACACAAACATGGGTTGAAAAATCTAAGTGGGAGATTACAAATGTATTTTGTGTCTGCCCACTGAAGACGTGAAATAGAAAATCTGAGTTGTCATCATAAAGGAGGCTCTCCCACACTGATGTCTGACTTCAGGATGTGTCAATACCACAGCATATCCATTTCCAAGTTCTGCCATTTTCAGAGGACTCTTCATTAAAAATCTGTACTGCAACAATTAAGTTAGGGAAAAATTTCCTACAAATAAGATAACTGTAAATCAAATATGTTTGTCTAAAAATAAAAAAATTAGGAAATTATTTACTCATCAGGAGAGCAAAGACGAACCATTTTATTTTATAATATGCCTGATTCCGATAGAAGTTTTTTTTCAACTTCAAATTTATTTTTCAACTTCAACCAATCAGGATTGAGCCACCAGAAGATGACCAAAAAAGGAGCTCATAACAGTCATAAAGATAAACCATAAAGTTAAAGCACTAAGTATGAAAACTACTTATTTTTTGGAAGGTTCTTCTGGCCCTCACAAGCTACCCCTGAACTAAGTCTATTATAAGTACAAATCAAAGTAATTTGGTTTTCCAACTCACAGAAAATGAAAAGCAATAAATTAAAAAACAGCTCAGGTAAAGCTAAGGTAAGCAAGAACTAATCAGCAATAAGAAAACAACTATTTAAGAAAACACAAGAAACCAGAGCATAGGGTCCAATATCATTCACTGTAAAGGCGAACCAACCGGAGACATTTCAATCACCTCTATGGCATTATTAACATTTTATAAATTCTTCATGTGAAAATTAGTTATACCAGATATTACATTACTATATATATTTGGAGACAGTGTGTATGCAAATATACATATAGTTACATATATTTATAAAAATTTTGGTTATGTTTGAAATTCCACAAAACTACAAATGATAATATCAAATAGGAGGTGTTACATATCCAACTCAAAAAACAATTATTTCATTTTAGAATGTAATGAATAATCATTCTGATATATTTTTGCTATTTTAATAGGACTATATTGAAAAATAATAAATATATGCTAATGTGTATTGAACATTAATTTGGTCCTGCACGCACTCATTTATTCTTCACAAACCTAGAATTATGAGACAGAACCCTGTGAAACTGCCAATATGCAAATGGTTTTGACCTACAAAAAGGTATTTAAATTACTTGTACATTAGAGATTTAGAAATTAACCAAAGAGAGGTTAAGCCAAAGTTTACATAACCAATGTCTGATAGGTCTAGAATTTCAAGCAGGCCAGTCATTCCTTTTTTTAAAAAAAATTCTTGGAAGTATAGCCTTTTTTCCCCCAGTCCACGTAACAAATTCCTTTCTACTCAGACTAGCTAGAGAAGATTCTGGGTTTTTACAGCTGAGTGTTCCAGACACATTCTGGCCCTAACTACTTTCCCCACATATATTAACTAATCTATCTTCTTTCCCCTAATCTGAAATATAACCTTCATCATGTGCCAAATACTTTATATATTTGAGTCTGCTCTTTTAAAAGTTTTTTTTTCTAGTTTATTCAACAGCCAACACCATACTTTTTTGATTACTATAGCTTTACAGTGATCTTTAATGTGACTGGATAAATGCCCAGGTATGTCTTGATCACTGTGCTATTCAAACTCATCATTGACTATTATAATTCATTACGATGATTCAAATTGTATTATTTACTAAATTAAACAGCAGCTGATATCTCTCAAGTTAATGGAGGTAAAGCCCTCAAATATTTTTTATATATTAAATGGCTCCACTGTAGGAGACAAGGCTCTGTTAAGAAAAAGAACCACTTTAACCAAGTGATAAAAGAAAATATCACAAATAATGGAACAAACATCTATTATGTACAGCCTTAGATGATGCACACTAAGGAGAAATCACTTATACAGCATGTCAAAAATGCATATCCTACATCTAATCATGATCACACATCACATACGCCCACTTTGAGAGACATTCTTCAAAATAAATTGCTGGTACTCTTCAAAAATGTTAATATAAAAGGAAAAAAACACTCAGGAATGGTTCAGTTCCAGAATTAAGAAAGCAAGAAGACTAAGAAACATAAAAAGTAAATGTGATGCATGACCTTGGATGGGAAAAGAAAAAATAATGCTATATGGAACAAACATGAAAATTTAAATAATGCCTAAGATTTAAAAATAGTATTGGACAAATGTTTATTTCCTGATTTTGATCACTGTAAAATACTTATTAAGTAAATGTCCTTACTCTTAGGAAATGTACACTGAGGTATTTAGGGATAAATGGGCATTATATTTGCAACTTATTCTCAAATGGTTCAGTAGGAAAAAAATGTATATAGAGAAAGAATGATAAAGCGTACGTGGCAAACTTCCAGTCAGATGTCAGAGTAGGTAAACTCTTCTCACGACCACATCAAAATTAAAACTTAACTACAAAACCACCATCATTGCGAATTGCCTGAAGTCTAGCTGAACAGAAGAAGTCTTACAACTAAGCCACTTTTAGACTAGTAGGAGGGGTAGAGAAGCAGAATAGACTGGTCCCCATACCCACTGCAGTTAAAAATTGAGAGGGATATCTCAGCTACAGAGGTCTCCTCTGAGGAACAACGGGTCCCAGCTCCATCCCAGGTTCCCCAGCCCAGAGTTCCAGTGACAGTAAGAGAAGTCTCCACAACTACTGGCTGTGAAAAACAATGGAGATTGTAGCTCAGTGAGACAGAGGGCTGCTGGAGTCCCAGGGTATCTGTGCATGGACTCACCTGCTGACAGACTCACTCGCTCTGAGCTCCAGCATTGGGGCAGCCACTCAAAAAATATCAGGGACATATGGGGAGGAACTGAATTGTCTTGTTTCAGGACGAGGGCTAGAGGAGCAGCTTTCTCCCAGACAGAAGTGCTAGAGGAAGTCATCAATCCTTTGTTGAGCCCTCCCGGCACTCCCAGTGTGCGGGCGGCCATATCAACGTGACTAACACTGTTTACCCCACCCTGGTGATTCTGAGACCCCACATTTGCAGACCAACCCAAGCCAATCCCAGTGGCTTTTCCATATAAATGGTCTGTTTGCGCATATACTTCAGACTTCCCTAAAATCTCTCAAAGGTTCACCAAATAATCAACATCTGGCCTCTGCGTGCCCTGTACATCTTGCTAAGCAGCTCAAGTCCAGTACTAGCTGCAGCCAGCCTCAGTTTGCAGCTTAGCCTCTCCCAGGGGCCTCCAAGCCCAGTGAGGGTTGAAGAAATCTGCGAATTACCACCCAGCACCTCCAGAGCCCTGCTAACGCAGTCCTGCTCCATAGGGTCAGCCCCTGCACAACAGTTCCTCTCCTGCAGTCACAGCTAGTCCTCACAACTAATCAGCTTGAGGGTCGTTCCCTCTCATTAAAGTGCAAACAGCAACTAAGGCTCAACTGCAACAGAAGGGCAAACACAACCCACACAAGGGACACACCTGCAGTGCCTGGCTCAGGTGAGCAGGGAGACTGCATCAGTGGGCCCACAGGACACCTAATATATAAGCTACTCTACCAAGACCAGAAGACATAGCAACTCTACCTAATACACAGAAACGAACACAGGGAGGCAGCTAAAATGGGCAGACCAAAAAACATGTCCCAAATGAAAGAACAGAACAAAGCTCCAGAAAAAGAACTAAACAAAATGGAAACAAGCAATCTACCAGATGCAGAGTTCAAAACACTGGTTATAAGGATGCTCAATGATCTTAGAACTTCAACAAAGAAATAAGCAACATAAAAATGGAGACAGAAAACATTAAAAAGAAATCAGTCCAAAATGAAGAACCTAAAAGCTGAAATACATCAGAGGAAATCAACAGTAAGTTAGATGAAAGAGAGATCTGAACCAGCAATTTAGAAGATAAGGTAGCAGAAAACACCTGATCAGAACACCAATGAGAAAAAAAATTGTTTTTAATAAGAATAGTATAAGGGGCCTCTGGGATAACATCAAGTGTACCAATACTGGCATCACTGGGGTACGACAGAGAGCAAGGAAATGAAAATCTATTTGAAGAAATAATGATGGAAGACTTCCCTAAGCTGGTGAAGGAAACATATACAAGCGGAGGAAGCACAGAGAGTCCCAAACAAGATGAACCCAAAGAGGCCCACATCAAGACACATCATAATGAAAAAAAACAAAGGTTAAAGACAAAGACTCTTAAAAACAAGAGAAAAGCAGCTAGTTAACTATAAGGGAGCTACCATAAGACTGATTTAAGCTGATTTCTCAACAGAAACCTTGCAGGCCAGAGGTGACTGGCACAAATTATTCAAAGTGATGAAAAGCAAGGACCTACAACCAAAATTATTCTACCCGGCAAAGCTATCATTTAGAATCGAAGGACAAAAATGTTCCCAGACAAGAAAAAGTGAAAGGAGTTCAGTATTACAAGAAATGTTAAAGGGATTTCTTTAAGAAGAAGAAAAAAAGATCAAAATATGAATAATAAAATGGCAATAATTACATATCTACCAACAAAACTTCCAATGTAAATGGATTAAATGCCTCAATAAGAAGACACAAGATATGGAGGTAACCTGGGTGTCCATTAGTGGGTAAATGGATAAAGAAGTGGTACATATATACAGTGGAATATTAAAATATCATCCATAAAAAAAAATGAAATCTTGCCACCTGCAGCAACATGGATGGACCTACAGTGTGTTATGCTAAGTGGAGTAAGACAAAGAACGACAAATACCATATCATTTCCCTTATATATGGAATCTAAAAAACAAAATAAACAAACAAAAAAAAAAACAGAAACAAGTCATTACACAGGACATTTTGATGGTTGCCAGATGGGAAGGGGTTTGGGGAAAGAGTAAAAAAGGGGAAGGGATTAAGTAGTACAAATTGGAAGTTACAAAATAGTCATGAGGATGTAAAATACAGCATAAGATATATAGTCAGTAATGCTGTAATAACTATGTATGGTTTCAGATAGGTACTGGATTTGTCAGGGTGATCATTTTGTAGGATATGTGTCTGATTACTGTGTTATAAACCTGAAACTAATATAATATTGTATGTCAACTGTAACTGAAAAAAAAGAAGTTATTTTAAAAAGCATATGTGGCAAAATGTTAACAATTGTGCATCTGAGTGAAGAATATTCAGGAGTTCCTTGTACTAGTCTTATAACTTCTCTATTATTTGAAATTATTTCAAAATAAAAGTTAAAAAAAGAGAAATTAATGTATTTTAGAAAATTTTTTCCATACACGTAAACACAGAATTCATAAAGTTTTAACTTTTCTTCCAAGTTCTAAGATACAGCAAAACAAGTAAAAGATATGATCTCTAGTCTCAAGGATTGTTACATCTTGCTGTATAAATAAAGCAAATATGCATTATTTTTATAAGAAATGTCACAAAGCAGTATAAGAGTAACTACTAAAAGAGTGACAGAGGCGATAAATGCTAGGAATTTAAAAGGGAAAAAAGATCACAATGGATCAAAGTATTCCTGCTGAAAGAAGAGAGATTTGATTGAGGTCCTGAAGTCTAAGTGGAAAAGAGAAAAAAGAACATTCCAAAGCAGGAAAATAATTTGTGGATAAATAAGTGAGTAATAAAGATTGACTACAGTCTGTTACCACTGGAGAATGAAAATTAAGGCTGGAAGGAAAGGATGGAGCCAAATTATGGAGGGCTTTGAATTCTATCCCCCCAGAAAATGGATTTCATACTTTAGGCAATAGCCAACCATTAAATGATTCTGACAATGCCATTCATACAAATAATTTCTCCATTTCTGTCTAGAATCTGACTGGTTCACTCAATTGACAATTCCTAAAAACAATTTTCTTTTGTACTAACAGATCCTTTGATTCCTCCATTTGAGTGCTTGCTGGTTCAGACCACACCACACAGATTTTATCAGCAAACATTTATTGAGTGCTTATTGCGGATTAGGCAACCCAGGGAAGCTGACTCAGCATCAACCATATAGTCCCTATAAAGGACTATTTACTTCAACACCATCCACAGCTATAGTTGTTAGTGGTCAAACTGAAAATTAATTTAGTTTTAGTGTATCTCTTTTCCTTACCAAATATTAAAATATAAACATTTGCTGATCACCTTCACTATGTGTAGGGGCAGATTTTTATTAGTTTTGATTTGTCAACACTAAAAGTTTTCACAACACTAAAAGTTTTCATTAAGCATTTTAATTCAGAATCATATATCAGCAATCACATCTGGAAGTATTTTTTGTTGCACATAAGCCAAACTTATAAGAAATTCACTCTACAAAGTCAAGTTTATAAATGAGAAATTGTAATCTAAGATGCCAATTTTGTAAATTCTTCATGAATCATCTTTTTTGAGAATCTTTTATTATATTTCCAACACCCGATTTCCCTTACCAGAAAAATCAAATTACCTCAGCACCTTATATACAAAAAAATCCAGTATCAAAGGTTTTTTGATAATTACGAAATAAATGACAATAGGAACTAAAAGTTGAATATTTATGCTTTCTAAAAGCATATGGTGTGATAACAGGAAGAAGAAAATAATAAAGGGTCTCATAATCTTAGCATTTCATGAATATCTGCTCAAAAGAACATTTACCTAGATTCATTTTTGACTTATAATTGTATCTAACCAGTTTATTCGAAAAAATTGTAAGAAGAATTCTCCATTTGTTATCCTTGGTGAGGGAAAGAACAATTACAGCAAGTTATTCACCAGTGGTCAGTAAACTACTGCACACATCCCAAATCTGATCCCACCACCTGTTTCTGTAGGGCAAGCAAACTAAGAATGAGTTTTTACATTTTTAAATAGCTGAAAAACAAAAAGTAGTATTTCAGGACCCACAAAAATTAAATGAAATTCAGTGTCAATAAATAAAGTTTAACAGAACACAGCCCCACCCATTCTTCTAGGTATTATGGTTATTTTACAAAAACAATAGAGCTAAGTAATTCTGTCCACCAAGTCTAAAATATTTACTATCTGGCCACACAGAAAAAGTTTGCCAACCCCTGCCATACAGCAAAGTAGACCAGAGATTCAGACCAACCTGGGTAAAAAAACTCATCTATGCCACTAGTTATATAGCTTCTCCAGTCACTTAATGGCTCTAAAATTCAGATTTCTATTTCTAAAAAGGCAGACAATATTATCTATCTCATAAGACAGTTGTGAGAATTAAAAAGGATAAACACATAAAATGCTTAGTACTATACCTAATACACAGTGAGCACTGAATATTAGATGATGTTATATTTTTATTTTTATTATCATCATCACATAGTTATAGAGGAATCTTTCCCTATCATACTGTTGGGGTGCAGGTTTTCTTCTTACTATGTACATGACACAAAAGTATAGGACCTATCTGTTCTGATTTCATCTCTTTTTACTTCTAGGCAGCTAGAACTCACACTAAAACATGTAGAAAATGCTTCTGTAAAACATAGACTTCTATAAAGTCTGGAAACATAAATGTATAGAAATGAATTATAATATTAACTGATGATTACAGACTTTATAGTTACCTTGTACAACTGTTTCCATAGCCAAGGATACCATCATTGTACTACAAATAAAATCTATATGTTTAGGTGAACTTTATTATATTAACTTTAGTTACATCTATGTCAAGACATTTGGTTTTCTTAATAATGACAAACTAAATTTATTAAGTCCAGAAAAACTATACTATATGTAATATAGATTCAAAAGTTTATTTCAGATCCAATAAGCAAAAAGGCTACAATAGATGGAAAGATAAACTATGTCTATTGGACCATGAAGATAAAAAAATAAACTTACTTTTAAATAATATTTATAAAAAGTGTTATTATAGCATATTTATAACATGTATTTTAAGTATCTTAACTTCATAAGCCAAGTTAAAAATTGAAATACACTGAGCCTAGCCATGTGACCGTTGGCAAGTAACTTTTAACCCAAGCCCTACTTTCCTCATCTGTAAAATGGGGATAATACTAACTCATTCATAAGCTTATGGTGAAGACTGAATCAATACATGTTAAGTACGTGAAACAGAACCTAATACACAGTGGTGCTCAATAAATGTTAATTATTATTACATATTCATTTAATTAAATAGCTAGATTTTGATGGGAATGCTTTCACAGTTATAATTCCTATCTAGGACAAAGCCAAGAAAAACATTCTGTAAATCAGCACAGTTCACAGAATCTTCAGAAATTCAACTCTACCAATGGAAATTAGAATACAGGTATTCTCCACTTAAAAGGAATTCATTTATATGGACTTCAAACTTTAAACTTTAGTCATAAATCTAAATAAAGACTGTCACCTTCCGAACCTGGGAGCTTTGGGCAATACTATACCACTGCCATGTTGCTGCTGCAGTCAACAATTAGAGGACGCAATTCATTTTGTTGATCTGAGTCATCCCTAGGAGAAAACAGTAGGCAATCCAAGGAAAATTGGGGAGATGACAAAGACCTGGGGTAAACTATGATGTTTTAAGTTTGTGGGTGAGCCCTCATTTCCTGTCTGTTTCCCCTACAATTCCCTGCAAAGCACTGGAAATTTCAGTCCTTTGCTTTATGTCCTATTTTTGCCCAACAAACATTCAATAAAAGACATGCCAGTATTATCACACGAGTGTCTGCAAAAACTCTAAAAATGCCAAAGAAGATTTAAAACATTCCTTTAGGTCTGAATTTAGAATTCTTATGATGTTTAAAGCCAAACTGCCAAACCTGAGGATTATTGTCTCTACAAAGAAAATTTATGAGTCTGAATTACTGCCACAATTTCTGAAAGTGTCTTTTCAACTAGAAGCAGCTTTTGATTTCAATGATCAACAAATAAAAAATATGTATTTGCTGAATGAATTAAATTTGCCTGACAACCACGAATTAACATTTAACTACATAAGCATTTACACTGAATTCACAAAAAACTGCTGTTTGTAGCCACAAGTGTAACAAAGGCCATAAGTAATTACCTTTGCAATTCTTACTTCTTACTCATATCTAAAAACTACTGATATTTCTATTCTAAAATTTAGGAACCTTATTAACGCAGCCATTGTTCATCTCACTAAGAAACAATACCATGTCAAAATAGTTTGAGACTGGCACAAATGATGTACCATGTAATACTGATCACCACCTCACAGCAAATGATCTTCTTTCATAACACATAGATCACTTTTGTTGCCTAACACATCCACCATCTGATTAGATGACAGACCCTGAATTTCTGTAAAGCTTGGGTCCTTATCTTTCCTACCTGCCCTCTCTCCTGATAAGTTACTTTCCTTTCAAACGTTTTTCACTATGCCCTTTGCAATGGTGCTTCTTTTATAAATAAACTTCCCTAGATACTTTACAGCACCTCACTTTACCTATCTTTCTCTATATCTCTCATACACTAAAAACAGAAGATATCAGCATTTTATCTTCTTCCCTTTAGTGGCATACATGATTACTCCAAAAGTGTTCTGTTACAATCTTCCTCCTTTGCTTGTAATTAGGCTCTACCTAACTTCCCAGTCATTCCTCAACTTACATGGAAGTTTTAATGCCTGTCTTACTATCCCACTTGCCTTTTCAGCCACCATCGACCTGGGTGACTTCCAGATACATGTGCACATCCTACCTGCTTTCCTTAAAGAGTGACAAGATAGCCAAATACAATAGTCTTTAACTCCAATACTCAATTGAATAATCCACCTCTATGACCACTCATATTACAAGAACAGATATTCAAATTATAAGCACATGTATTATTCCTCTAATTCTATCTCATAAATCCTGGCTAGAGGAGTGGGAGTGTAGTGGGTGAGGCACCTCTTAAATTATTTCCAGAACTGTAATCTTTGTCCATAGCTAATGATACACTTAATGGCTAAACTGACATTTATCCACTATTCTGATACATGTTCACTGGCTTCTTCTGAAGTGCCAGTAAATTACTTGCAAATTTTTGTTTAAGATAAAATATCCACTACAACAATATACTTTCTATATATTTAAAATTACTTATTAAAGATTTACAATTTACATTGAGTTTATAGTACTTACCTTCCTTTCTTTCTAGAGACTACTGTTTTTGATTTACTGAGAATTTTCATTAAAAAAAAAAAAAAAAACAACTGCATTATTTGGTTAAGCAGATGTCTTAAATATATCTTTGCAAACAGAGCTCGTATCACCTCTTGGCAACAGATGACTTGTGATTTTATTGCCTATGTTTATCTATTTTGGTTTTCTTCACCATCAATAATTTTTCTATTAACAAGTTAAAAAAACACAATTTACTTCCTCAAGCCAACATCTGCTTAGATTCTTCCAGTGTGGCTACCTTTCATTTTTGCATAGCTCTTGTACATATTTATTGTATAACCTACAGAAACACTGTTTGTAAATAACTGAAATTTATTTTTTCAAAGTAGGGAGGCACTCATTCTAATCTAGCATTGTAAAGGTAAAGAATGGGACTTCCCATCTCTTTGTCACAGAGGGAGGAGTAGGGTGGCAGGCAAGAGTGGTACTGTATTAGGTGTTACAGAATACTTCCAGTCTCTCTACTCCACAAACTTATGCTTTCTCCTGGGGAAGAAGAGGAGCTACTAATTCGATGGGTTAGAGTTCAAAGCTTTCCTTGAACCTAATTTTTAACAAGAAGAATTGAGGTTACTGCATAGAAAACAGGGCCATATTTCCCTTTTTCACTCACTCGTGCACAGGCTCTCCATTGGGCTGCTAACTAGGGGTGTGAATCAGGCCAGATCTAGCCAGCTTCCTGGTAAGTGTATTCAGAGTAGGCAATGCAAACTGAATTCTCCCCACAGGTGAGGATTTGTTAATAATAGCAGCCAACTTCCAACCTGTCCATAAATCTATGCTGTGTTCTCAAATTCCAATATTATCAGAGAGCCTAAATTTTAGAAAGAAATGGGGGCATTTGCTATATACTGTGTCCATTACTTATCTCTTACAACCTGGAAAGAGGACAGATAAATGACTGGCACCCCTAACCTCAATATTTACTATGAGTTAGTGTCAGCAGATGATAATCTTAACAATACTACACTGATTTAAGCACATAGTAAGTGCTAGATATTCTTTTATGTGCCCTTTTAATCCCGATCTTGCAAGGTAAATGTTTTTATCCAAATTCATTAATGAGAAAACTAAGGCTCAGAGAAGTTAGTAATTTGCCAAGCTTCCTAAACTAGTAACTTTTATAAGATTCAATCTCAAATCTCTATGATTCTAAAATTCTCAATTACAATACTCAAAGAAAACATTTCAACTAAATAAAGTCAAAGTATGATATAAAGCATGACCAATATTTAAACAATGATCAAAGATACATTTATCTGCCATAAAAAAGAAATAACTGATCCCATAACATTTGGTTAATAAAATACAAGGTTCTATAGAGAATTCAGTTATTGGAAAATAATTAACTTTAATAACACTTGATACAATAAAGATTGGAGGAAAAAATCTCTAATGACCTGATGCTCCATTTCCGTCCAGGCTTCCTGTAGTAAATATGCAATGTTGCAATAAAGCTCCTTGAGAAATGAGTCATTTTGAACCAAACATAATTAACGAAATAATGATTAACCAAAGGCTGGCATAAATGTACTAGAGTAATAGAATTCAAATTCAGCTTCTTAAAAGATAACTCATGTTTAATACTTATGTCACATAATAAATATAAGCCAATGACTGGGTCTATGTAATGTCTATATATCAACATAAGCATATGCAGACCTACATTTAGAATTTTGCTGTCTTATATTTTTATAATTATCATCATTTACCCACAACACTTAACAACAAATGAATTTTATAGTGTCTTATCTACATTTCCCATTCTACACAAAATTTGGGAAACTTAGTTTCTAATGTTTACTGGAATGAATGTATTTCTGCTTATTTTAGTAAGGCATAAAAACTGACCATGCTACATTAGGCATTATATTACTCTAACTACTACACCCTTTAAAAATGTAATAATGTACTGTCTTTCACACAAAATTAAGTTAGTGAATTATCATGTAGGACAGGCTCTAATGTTTCATCTGGCAGCACAATGGAGTTATTCTATATCCTCTTACTTCAAATGAACTAAATAATTAAAGCAGGTTAGAAATATATTCTATGCCCACAAAACAAGGCCAAGTTAACTGGATCCTGAAGAAATGAACCTATAATTCTGACCTCAGAAGCACAGATTCTATAACCAAAGAGCTAAACATGTAAATACTTGGGGAACTAATCATTTTATAATGTAACATTTGAAACATAATTGAGAAGTACAGCAAAGTCTTTAATAAATAATGCTATTTTTTATTATTCATAACGAAAAAATTAACTTTAACCTTCACCACGTATAGAAATTAATTTGAAGTAGATTGTAAACCTACAAGTAAAAGCACAAGCCCTAGGGAACAAATGGTAAATCACACTTTATCAGAAATTTAAAATTCCTACTTATCAAAAGACACCATTTAGAAAACAACCAGGCAAGCTAACGCATGGAGGGAAATACTAACAGCACATATAGCTCACAAAGGATTTGTATTCATAGTACATAAGTTCAAGAAATCAACAATAAAAATATAAATAATCCAACAGAAAAAAATTGTGAATTGAAAGAATAAAACTGAAAAATATATATTTTGTTTAATCTTATTTTTGAAAAACTTGATTTTCTTCACCAAATATTGCAGGATATTCCAGTTTTAAATATATCACTAACATTAGAAAAGAAGTTTATGATGACATCTTTTTGTATGTATTCATGTAGACTAAAAATACATTACAAATATAATTTAAAATGAATTGCCTTAAAAATAGTAAAAAGGAAATTCTACAACCGTCTGACAAAGATCAACACATTCAAAAATAAGAGTGCACATAATGACTCTTAACAGATTAATAACAAGTGAAAAAATTAAAACGAAGTATATCAATGTCCCCTTAAGAAATTTCAGAGATGAAAAAAGGCCAAAACTTAAAAGAATTTAAATCATTTTAGTTCTCATTATAGCATTAGACTGAGTTTGGCCCTAAGAAATGAAACTGGAACAGCAGTTTCTTCTAAGAAAATTTTCCACTGTCAGTCTAAACACTTACACAACAGCCATAACTCTAAATACTTTCTCTCTGTTTATTCTTTATCCTCAACCCACCATTATTAATTTTTCCTTCAGGAGAATAAACTGTGTGACCATTATGTAGTATCTACTATGAAGCATCTGATGTAGCTAAAGACTAATGGATAGCTAATGGATCCAACCAGCCAAACATGTCAGTTCTCATAGCCTCTCTGACATACTGTCCACCATGTCAGAGCCTGTAAAGTAACTGTACTAGTGTTGAGTTTCACCTATCACTCCTCTAGATCAGCAAGAGTGAACACTTTTTACAGAGGTACCCAGAATCTCAGGGTCTTTAGATAAGGACTGGAGAAAACTGGAAATGATGAAATGGAACACAGGCAAACTCCTTTATTATATATTGTCTATGGTTGCTTTCATGCTACAACAGAGTTAAAGAGCTGCCTTTACAGAAAGTTTGCCAACTCCAATACAAGGCTGTAAACACACACATCAAAACATTTAAAATGGCAGTTTAGGAAAATAGGATCATTAAGTAATTTTGCCTTGTCTCTACCTTCCAACTCAGATATTACTTTCTATACAACAAAAACTTTAAATTAAAAAAAAAAAAAACTTGTAAAAAGGCTATAATAGCTTCTATCTGATTTCCTTTCCCCAACTGGGTAGCTCTTAAAATTCATGTAAGTCTTCCCCACACAAGTAAATAACAGCACCAAGTTGATCAGGCTAAAAAACTAGGAGTTATCCGTGATTCACTCCTTTTCTTCATCCCTTACATATCTCCATCAGCATATCCATAGTCTCTTTAAAAGATATTAGAAATGCTACCACTTCTTTCACCACTACTACCCAAACTCCAGTTGTCATCTTTCACCAGTACTACTGCAAGAATCTTGTATGATCTCAGGTTGTGGGGGTTTTGGAAGGAAGGGACTTAAGGCAGTAAGTTTGGCAACAGAAAAGGAGAGAGATAACTCACACACACTCAAATAGTCTAAATATTAATTATTCTTGTTCTCATTTTGGAAAAAAATGTTCTCAATTCTTAAAGCAGATTTTTAAAATGGAATCTTTCAGCTGTCATTTAACAAATCTTGCTGCCTCTGGTTGTAAAACAAACAAAAATAAATAAATAAAGCCAATTTTGACTTTTTAATGTGTCTTGTGATGTTGGTGACCAAGAAAAATGAATTGACTGTTCTCCAAAGCTTTATACTTTAAGTTTAATGATTGAATTTTTCATAAAATACTCATTTTCCAACATTCAACATAAGAGAACAGTAGTAAATAAAAGTAGTGTGATATAATAGAAAGCATATTAGATTTTTGAAGGCATGACACTTGGGCTTTAGTTTTGCTTCATCACACTAATTGTATGCTCTCAAACTTAGTCCTCTTAAATCTTATAGGTCCCTCATTTACAAAATATTGATACTAGTGTCTGCTCTAATTCCTAAAATTGTTAGTGAATCAAGAGAGATCATGTTCTTAACGTAATTTTAAAAATAAACTCTAATACAAATATATTTGTTAATGATTACTGACATTTTGTCAGTGTATAGTTTTAAAGTTAAATTCATTTCCTCAAAATTATTTTTCAAATAAAAAAATTTCAATTGAAAACTTTACCATACATCTATAGTAATCAAGACAGTGTATTTATTTGCTCAATGATAAACACAGCAATTTATGAAACAGAATAGAGAGTCAGAAACATATCGACATATATATGGTCTTACTGATTTTTCAGCAAAGATGCCAAGGCCATTCAACAGAGAAAAGCTAATCTTTTCAACAAATGGTGCTGACAAAAGGTATCAATGTGCAAATAAATGCACTTTGATTCTTACCTCCAACCATAATTAACTTTAAAGGGATCACAGATCTAAAATTAAGAGCTAAAACTATAAACTAATAGGAGAAAATAGGAGAGAACCTGTGACATAAATGTTTCATTTCTGTCCCTAGTTCTCAGAATAAAACTAAAACCTTTGAAATTTTCTGAATAACAGGAATGAGATGAACCCCTTTTATCCATACCTGAGTTTATGCTAAGAGGTGACTTTTCGGGGAAAGGAGGTGGTTGCCAGAGGAACCAATCATGTAATTAGAGGGCTGGAACTTTCAGCCCCACCCCTCAACCTCTGGGGAAGGAAGAGGAACTGGAGACTGATTCAACCATTGGCCTATACTTTAATCAATCACGCCAATTTAATAAATCTCCACAAGAACCCTAAATGATGGGATCCAGAGAGCTTCCGAATTGATGGTGGAAGGTGCTGGAAGGGTGACACGCCCAGAGAAGGCATGGAAGCTCCACACCCCTTCCCACAAACTCTGTCCAAAGCACCTCTTCTATTCGGGTTATTTCTGAGTTGTATTCTTTATAATGAATCAGTAATGTAGTAAGTAAAATGTTTCCTGAGCTCTATAAGCTATTTTAGTAAACGATCAAAGCCCAAGGAGGGGCCATGGGAATCCCTCACTTATAACTGGTAAGAAGTAGCTGAGGCCTGGACTTGAAACTGGCATCAGTCTTGTGGGACTGAACCCTTAAACAGTAGGATCTGTACCAACTCCTGGTATAGAAAACCCACATTTGGCATCAAAAGTGTTGTGATTAGAGGAAATAGTTCTCTTTTAGAATCTTTGTGAGCTTAAGTTAGGCAAAAATTTCTTACATAGGACACAAAAAGTATATGCTCTAACAGAAAAAATGATAAATTAAACTTCATCAAAATAAATTCATAAATTGGATTTCATCAAAATAAAAAGCTTTCACTCTTCAAAACACATTGTGGAAGAAAATGTTTACAAAACACATAACTGATAAAGGACTTGTATTCAGAGTATATAAAAAATTCTCAAAACTTAGTAAGACAAACAACCCAATTTTTAAAAAATCAGTACCAGACAGGCAAATCCATAGTCAGAAAGCAGATTAGTGGTTGTAGGGACATGTATGTGAATGTTCACAGCACCTTTATTCAGAAGAATCAAATGTCCATCACCTAGTAGATAGATAAACTAAGTGTAGCTTATTCAACACAATAAAGTGTTGCTTAGTAATAAAAATAAAACAAACTACTGAAACACATAACATTGATGAATCTCAAAAGCATTATGCTAAGTGAAAGTCACAAAACACCATAGATTTTAAGATTTCGGTTATATGAAATTCTAGAAAAGAAAACATGTAGTGACAGAAAGCAGATCAGTGGTTTCCAGTAACTGAGGGTAGAAAGAGAGGACAGACTGCAAAGAAGAACAAGGGAACTTTTAAGGGTAATGGAAATGTTCTATATCTTGATTATGGTAGTAGATACACAACTATATAAAATTTTCAAGACCCATTATACACTTAAATTTGGCATATTTTACTGTAGGAAAAGCATAGCTCAAAGCTGATTATAAAAATTTGAAACCTCAATACTCCCGCTTTATTCTTTTTCATTAAAATCGAGATATAATGAAGTACTATGTTTTAAGATAAAGGACTGTAAGAATTTCTATCAAGAATATATTTCCTTTGATAACAAATATGTCAGATAAAGAAGTCGAATGAAGTCTGACAAAACAGACTGGCTTATCCAGGGTTATACAAAATGTCAGTGATGAGTAGTAAGAACAGATAAGCAGACAATTGAGCAGGCGAAGAAAATTAACGAAAACTTATTCTAAAGACACTTTCTCATGCAATTCTTAAAAATGTGTCTTTATCTTACCTCCTGGTTTTCATTTTCCATAGAGTATATGCCAGGTCTGTCAATATCTTGTTATACATTACATATAAATAAACTATATATAATGGCATAAGAAGAAAGAAGGTAGCAACATTTGAGGCAAGAAAAGGGATACTGAGAGAATGCACATAAGATTCCAAAAATAAGAGGGGTAGTAAGGGGGAAGGCTGGAAAGGTAAGGCTGGAGTCAGGTGGCGGGGAAGATTGGATACCAAGCTAAGTTTATCTCATACTGATTGGAAATGATAAGTTTTTAACCTGGAGAGTGACAATAAAAATGTATTGAAAGAATAATCCAGCGGCTATATGCACATTAAATGAGTAAGCAAAGATCAACTGCGAAGAAATTAATTTCCAGATATTAAAACAATTACCTAAAGTGAGATCAAACACTTAAAACTATATCGATGGTTTTCAAACTACCGAAACAACTTCTTTGTTATTGCTGTGACATGGTCACATTCCTGGGCGCCTCATCCAAAAAAACATCTAACATCATCTTATAGGTGCTACTGCTAAGCAACTGTTCAGAGCACAGCAAATAGCCCAAACTGCTTCTAAGTACCAAAGTAGGTGTTAAGGTCCGGAAAGAAAGAGAGCCAGACGGTGAAAGAGGTGACCTCATTCTGGTCATGCAACCCACTGTTTGCATCTACCATCACCACCACCCACAAACAGCTGTTTGGAGATCTCCACAGCATCCTGGAAATTCTCCTAAGTGACTGAATGGGAGTCCTGAATCCAGGTTGACAACAGTGAGTGACCTATAGTAACTGACCTGCAAAGAGATAAGATTTTATAGAAATACAATCAAATTCTTCCATAAGAAAAAATATTAAAACTGAAAGTAATACATGTCCAAACATATAAAAGTACTATAGAAAACAACTAAATCTTAAAAATAAATGATGAAACAAAAAGACAAATTAAGAATCTAAGAATGAACACCTAAGAAAGTATATAGATTCCAAAATTCTATCATAAGTAAAAAAGTAGCCTTAGTGCCTTTGTCAGTCTTACCCACCTGTTTTTGTATCCCCAAGATGCATCCCCATTACTTTTCTCTAAGCTTATCTGACACAATCAAACCTCATACATGTTATATCACCATCTATGCTATGAAAAAATAGTATGTTTATAATTGACAATGTAGACATCAATGTTTATACAGGAGTCACTGATGTCCTAAGAATGAATAATTTAATGAAAATTGTTTATTGTCTATCTCCCCTCTCTATAATATAATCTTCAGTAAAGGAGGGATTTTCCTTTCTTTTTGTTCTCTGATATAGACCAAGCATGAAAACAATTTCTGGTGTGTAGCAGCTGCTGAATAAATATTTGCTGAGTTATCAGATTTTCATTCTGGTAGATATAGTTAATTCAGTCACCAAAAAGCTGTCACAAACATTACTGTAATCACCATCCCCATGTCAAGGGTTGTAATAAACAACTTCAATCTTATTCAATCTACCTAACAGTTACCTTTGACAGTGTTTTTTAAGCTGAAATTAGATGTTTTTGGTCCTTTAGAAAGTTATGTTTAATTTATGTAAAGTGTGAAACAGTTCCTGAAATCATAGCTGAATGAATAACTTAGTGACTTTGCCTTGCTACCCCTTTTCAAAAAGTTATCCATTTGAACCAAATTTCTTGAAATCCAGTCTATAAACCACAGTATCAATGACTGTTTCCTAAAACAAGTATAATGCAGATCACAGACTAAATAATCACAAGACTCACACTCCATCAAAGATATAGCTAAAGCAAATATATTCAAAAAATACCACTTAAACAGACAACAGAGAGAGGATAGAAGTTACTGAATTCACTGCCTTAAATTAGAATTACACCAGGAGGGCACAGATGACAATGGCTCCTCTTCAGGTAGAAAAAACTGCAACCAAAGTAAGTTCTATCGGTAGTTTGTCATTTTCTCGGGTATCTGGAAGTAGGGGAAAAAGTGAATGATACCTCTTTAAACTGTTTCCAAAAGTTCCATTGTGACCTGACCTCTATTTTTCTGCTTATACCCTAAACAAAGATATGCATTTGAAGAAAAAAAAAACCATGAAAGACTAAACAGTGAAGACTTATTAAGGTAGTCAGCCTTCCATGATTCCAAAGCTTCCTATACTTCACCATCACAATTCTTACTACTCTGTATTTTAAAAGCCGACATTATAAGCTTCATAAGGGCTTTGTTTATAGCTGGAAGAGTGCTGAGCACATACCAAGCATTCGATAAATATTTCCTGAATAAATGTTGCCTGAATCCCCCACAGAATTATAAGCTTCATGAGAGCAGGGATTTTTAGTATCTCATTCACCAATTTACCAATGCACTCAGTATATAAAAAGTGTGATCCAAACAAGCTAATTAAAACCCATTTACTTAATGAACGTGTTTATGACCAAGAAACAACAACAAAAAAAATAAGTGGCCTATATGAACCTCCAACCCATAACCTTAGTCCCAACATAGTATAATTAAAAAGTTTCAGTGTGCAAGTATCTGTATGCATATAATTATAAATCTCATTCACAAGCAAAAATTTCAAGTCAAATATTAATTACTTTCCCAAACAGCTCTTTATTCTAAACTTTGTTCCCCAATACCTTACCTCAAATAATTCAAAATATAAGTCCTAAAGATCAAGAAATTGTTTGTGCCAAAAACATCCAAACTATAACTGTAGAGGATTAAAGATGAATGCCAAGAGGTACTCAAAGCAGTCAAAAAAATCAAAAACTATGCCCCAACTAAACTGAAAACAGGATATCCTTCAAAGTTTAAAAAAAAAAACAAAAAAAACAAAAACCTCCCACTTACTCATCAACAAAAGTCAGTTATGACACTTTTCTGGAACAGATGGCTCAAAGAAAAATGTAAACAAATTTTGTCATTTACTCTGACATGTCAACTAACGATCAGTATACTGTCACTTAAAGAGCAGCATAAAACAGTCACTTTGAGTGTAAAAAAATGTTTTAAGGAAAAATATCGGATATCAACACTAAACATTTGTTTTAAAACAGGAAGTAATCAATTTTGGAAAGTCAGAAAAAGTACATTCGCAGAAAAACATTTTTAAAAAGAAAAAAGTATATCCTTATTATGGAATATTACAAATATAATACAGCATAATGTGACTATACTAACATTTCACTGATCCAAGAATTTATTTTAACGAAACAAAAGGAAAATAATCATAACAAAAGAAAATACAGGAAACATAAATGGTCTATAATTTAAAACATATATGTAGCATCAAGTTTGTGAACTAAAATCTCATGCATTTTATTAAGGGCCTCATTCAGAAATCTAATATTTTACTCTGAGGAGCATCTGGTATCCTTTTATTCACATTATCACCAACATTAGCAATATTTATTAGGTATGCTCCTGTCCCTGTGGGTGTGACACCGTACAACTGAAATAGGCAAAGGCCTTGAAATCTGGGTTCTTTCTTTTTGAGGTTCAAAACACAACATAAGATGTAAGTCAAACAAGCTTTGCTATCTGGTTTTCCAGACCACAGATTTAAAAACTGGGGGTGAGGAGGAAGCTAGATTAGAAACAACAACTAATTTAGTAACAATGAGCACCTCTCAAGTCTAGAATACCAATGTACGCCCAAAGAACCAAAACTTCTTAGAGAAATAGCTGATTGTAGAATTGAAGCAGGAAATATAAAAGAAAAGTGAGCATCTTGTCACATCAGAAAGCAAGGAAGTTATCAAAGATCACTAGGATCAGGACTCAGGAGTCAATCTGAAGATGCTCCCACAGGCCAAAAATGGGAAAATCTGAGCATCAAAGAGAGTAACAGTAACAGACAGAAATACATCAAATACATAAAAATCCATAAGTTTCAACATAAAGGTGCAGAAGACAAAGAAACATGTTAAATAACATCAAAGCATACAATCAGCACTTGTGTTTTAAAAAAAAACTCTAACAAAAGGTCTAGTTTCTTCAACGAATTGCAAAAAAAGGGGAATTACCGATTAAAAGACGAGAAATAGCAGCCAAATGCAATGTACGAATCTGTCTAAATCCCAATTTAAATAAACTACTGTAAAATGACATTTCTGAGAAAACTAGGGATATTTGACTATATATCTAATATTAAGAAATTACTGTCAAATTTTAGGTCTGACAATGAAAGAAGAGCCCTTTCAAGAGATAAAAACTCAAATATTATGGGTGAGATTTTTTAAAAATAATAGAGAGGAAGGGGTAAAGCACACTTGACACTAGGTGACAAGCAATAGTAAGGACAGTTACAACTGTAGGGTCATTTAGTATACAGAGCAAATAGCCCTACACAAATAACTCTTGAATGCAGCACTGTATTACAGCACAGAACGTCTAATGCTCATAATAACCAACATCAGTCATCAAGAATAAGTTAAATTATGTTCTACATACACAGCTTAAGAAGACCAGATGTTCAAATAATGGAATATGATACATTAAAATTTATATTTATACTTGCTGAAAAAGATAACAATATTTTAAGTGGAAGAAAACATGGTTGATCTTGTTGCTTAAACATATTTTCTTTCACCCAACCCCCTCACACATACCACCTAAAAGTACCTTGCTCTAAGATAACTGCTGATTGTTTAAATATAGAAATATGACAGCAAGAAATATAATCCTGAATGACTTCTCATTGACAGCAAATACCTTAAAATTAATTTACATTAATGGTCTAGTCCATGTTTAATACAATGTTTAACTGAAATATAAAATATGCAGTTACAAAATTACTAAAGAACCATAAAAAATATTCACTAACTTAAAATTACTTAATTCAAACCTGAACCATACTTAAAATTATATAAAATATAAATGCATGTTATTATGGGCTGAATTGTGTACCTAAATCATCTAATTGTGTCAAAAAGAAAATCCTCAAAAAATGATAGGAACATTTCAAAAGAATGCAGAAGCCAGTGTGAATGGGCACCCAGTAGCCCAAATGGTGCCAATTTGAACTTCAAAATAAATAGCGATGGACTGTACTGTGACCTATTGAAAAAAAACAGGATACCTGAGTCCATACAGATATAAATATACCCGTAAATTGAAGGCCTGACGAAGAACAGAATATTTACAAAGTTTAAAAGTACCACTTACAAAATACTTATTACAAAGATTTTTTAAAAAGGTAATTTTACAATAGAAAAGCCTAGCAGACATCACCTTAATAAAATGATCAAAATGGACATCATGAGTAACAGGACAAATCAAAATCATGTGGCACCTGACAGGATACAATGTGACAAAACACAGCTCCGCTTATGTGACATTTGTGCCAAAGATATATAACTTGAATCTAATCAGAAGGAAACATCAAATTTAGGAACAGTGTACAAAACAAATGGCCTGTAATCTTGCAAAGTGTCAAGGTCATGAAACCCAAGGAAAAACTAAGGAACTTTTCCATATTGAAGCCAACTAAGGAGGCATGACAACTAAATGCAACATTTGATTCTGAACTGGCTCCTTTCGCTACAAAAGACATTAAAACAACTGAATGGGTCTGAGCATTAGTAATATCAATTTCCTGATTTTCTCGGTTGTAGTATGGTTAGGCAGGAGAATGTCCTTGTTTATAGGATAATCACACTAAAATGTTAGCAGGTGATAGGACATTAGTTCAGCAACTTAATTCTGAAATTGTCATAAGCATTAAAAAACAGACACCCCCATCTCTTTAGCTACGTGAAGGCAGCAAACGTATGCCTACAGAGGCCAAATAGTAAATACTTGAAACAAACTAGGTGTTAGGTAGGGAATGAGACTGCTTACCTGAAACACCTGAAACACCACTTAGTGAATATATACATCATCAAGCCCAAAGTGGCAAGATCATCCCATTTTTCAAGAGAAACCAAAGATCTAGATTTTTATGTGAAATTTCCCAATTTTTAAAACACTCAAAAGGGCCAAAGAAAACATGTCTTGGCTAAATTTGAACCACAGCTGCCTCTGGCCCAGACGCATGTTTCTCAAACTGAGACCTAAGGATAAAAGGAAACCACATGATATACATGGAACATATTCTTGGAGCCGCAGTTTATCTGAAGAGTTTGTCTGGAATTTTCTAGGACAGAAGATATTTCTATATTTTTAAAATGTTGTGTTATGGAATAGAATGCAAAGTTATGATTTTAACAACTTTTCATTTGAAAATAATTTCAAGCTTACAGAAAATATGTTAAGAAAAATACAAAAAAAAATCCATATAGTTCTTATCAAATCCACCTATTAACATTTCAGGCATTTATTTGTACATGAGGATCCTCCCAGCCTCCTTTGCTCCCTCCTTCTATTCATATATACATATATGGCTACATATGCATACATACATATGTACATATATAAAACACATATACATATTAAATAATTTTCCTGAACCGTATGAGAGTAAGTTACATACATCATGGCCCTTTATCCCTAAAAACTTCAGTGTGTATTGCGTAAGAATAAAAATATTCTTATATAACCTTAAGATAGGTATCAACTTAAGTAAATTTAACATTTATGCAATACTTTTCTTTAATCTACCATGCGCATTCCATTTTGCCAAAGTGATCCAATAATATCCTTTATAGCATTTTCCCCTCTAATAGAAGATCCAGTCCAGGATCAGATATTGCAAGTAGATGTCACGTCTCTTTAGTCTCCTTTAATCTGGAACATTTCCACAGTCTTCCTTAGTTTTATAACATTAACTTTAAAAAAAAAAAATTAGTCTCCCTATCCTTTTAAAAAATAGGATGTTCCTCATTTGGAATTCAATGTTTCTTCATGATTAGATTCAGGTTATGCATTCCTGGCTGGAGAACTACATAAGTGATGTGTTCTTGGGCATCACCTTCAAAGGCACACAATGTCCACTGGTGCTATTTATTTTGATCATGCACTCAAGGTGTTATCTGATTTCACCACTGTATAGAGTTACCATTTTTTCCCCTTTGCAACTAATAAGCAATATATAGGGAGATAGTTAAGACCATGCAAACATCCTGCTTTCATCAAAACATCTCCCTATATTTAGCATCTATCGATGATTCCTGTCTGAACCAATCCTTATGATAATGGCAGCAAAATTATCATATGAATTTTTAAGTTAAACAGACTCCAACTTTTGGCTACACTCCCAGATCCCTTAGGTGCAAACCTCCTCCACTTTAGGAGCACTACAGTGCAATAGTTTGCATGCAAGACTAGAATAGTCAGGCGCTTCTTCCAGAAAAAAAAAAAAAAAAATGTACTTGAGCCATGTCTTAAAGACTAGATAGATTTTACACGGCTAATGAGGTAGAGAACCAGTCAAGACACAGATAACTTCATTGGCCAAGCTAAAAACACAATATGGTAAATCCTTTTGCACAGTAAATGACATACTCTAGCCTATTATGTTTTATAAAGCCACATTTCTACATGTTGAATTTGTCTCAACTATACTGATTCTAGAACTACATTATTTTTGCTGCTACTGATATTAACTAAAATCATATTCAGATTCTAAAACCTTCAAAAGCAGAGCACAATTTATTATAACTATTTCTGATATTTATCTACCTTTTCACATATATGTCAGCCTCCCATTTCATCTCTCAAAAATAGGCATTAGCCACTAAAAGTGTATCTTTCATCTGATTGTGACCCACTGTAAGAGATAAATTCTACGTTGCAATACTAAGGCAAACATAAAACTGAAGTTTCTTGAAGCAATATCATATGAAGCACCAATATTTTATAATCTTTCTTCCCTTCCTCTTCTTTATTATTTTTAATGTTGGTCTTACCCCAAATAAATTGATTTCTAAATCCATAATAATAGGTCATGGACAAGTCCTGCACTTGAAAAACGCTACCCTAGAATCTGGCACAGAGCTCTTTATCAGACGTCTAACACAATCTGGAATAAAGTTTTCACTCACTTCAGGAGAAATGAGAAAACTAAGCAAGACATAATGAGTTATTTAATTTTTTAAAGGACCCTATTCTGAGATTGTGTATGATAATTTTTTTGGTCTTCAAAAGTTATTTCTTCTATGAAATAATGGTGAAAGCCAAAGTTGTTAGGTTGATAATTATATACTGGTCCAATAATAGCTTCCCCAAATTTATTGGAATATGAAATCTCCACGGCTCTACTGTAAGATTTCAAAGGGTAAGTCTTCAACAGGTTTAGAATTTGGCTGGAGAATAAGACAATCTTAAGACATAATAATTACTTCAACCTTCTAAGAAGAGATTCTGTGACAAGTGCCCTAAGAATGCTCCTATGTTAAAAGTTCAAGGGTAAATACTTTGGGCTGGGAATGAAAGGGAACAAATCAGGAAGAATGTTTAGATAGGCATATTTGAGTTGGGCCTTGAAGGGTACTGAGAATAGTCACAGGGATGAAAAAGTACCAACAAAATTCAGGAAACAATTTTAAGCAGAACATGTTAAAAGAGTAGAAAGAGATCATGAAGGACCTTGAGAATAAGGCTAAAGTGTTTGAATATAGTGACGAAAGAAACGGAACAATCTGAGAGAGTGAATGGCACCATCAACGTGCTGCTTTAGGAAGGTTTTTCTCATTTTAAAAAGTCAGACATTTACGCAATCCATGAAGTGATCCCTACCCTGAATGCTTTAGGAAGACTAATTTGAAGCCACCCACCCCCAAATAAATTGGACAAAGGGAGGTTCTTGAGGCTATGTAATAATCCAAACAGTGAATAGTAAATATCTGAACTGTGGTGGTGAAAAAGGAAAGTAAGGGATGAGAAAAGGTGACAAGAATTGACAAGTCTTAGAAGAGATTTTAATGTGGCAGGCAAAAATGGCAAGGAATCAAACATGATTCTGAGATTTCAAAGCTGGGTGATACTTACAAACAGTGGAAAATAAGGAAAAGAAGCTGATTTAGAGGAAGAGTAATTCAGATTCAGGTATGTTAGATGTGATGCATCAGCTGGATTATGAGGAGTCAGTAATGGGGCAGAGAAAAGAACACTGAGTTCTATCAGAAAAACCTGAGTTCAAGTTAAAAAATAAAAAAGGCTACGATCCAATGAAAAACCCAGAATGCACATGTATATATAGCATGATTTTAACTACATAAAAAACTAGGCATAGAAAAAGACTAAAAACATGTATATCAACATGTTAATGTCAGATGCATACAGATGAGCTAGAAAAATGATAATGCATTTTTCTTTCCTCTTTTATACTGTATTTTCCTTTTTTTAAAATATGGACACAGCCTGACAAATTAGGCTCCCCGACAAAAAAAAAAAAAAAAAAAAAAAAAAAAGGAAAAAATTTGGATTCAAATAGTCTTTTTAAAAAATGGCAATCTCTCTGAACTTCAGTTTCCTCATCTACAAAAAGGGAGTAATTTCTTCTCTCCCCAGGTTAGTGTGCAGATTAAATAAGATAAAGGTTTTTATAACCAGCAATATACAAAGTTAAGGCATTTATAATAGTCTGTGACAGCTCAAATTATAGGACAAAAGATCATACACAGATGTTAAAATATACTATAGATTTGGATATCTCCACACTGAGGTAATAGCTGAAGTAGATTATTTTCCTTAGACTTTTTAAAAGTCTTAGAATCCATTTATTTTAAAATAAAAATGTTCTCAAATTTCTTATAAACATTTAAGTTTTGTTATGGAAATGAACTCACATACATAAAATTAATTTAGTACTTTTTCCACTTTACTGAAACTTAAACACAGACCAAAAAAAAAAAGATCTAGTAATATTACCCCCTAATATTTAAACTGCTAAATAAATAACTTCATTGTTTTTAAAAAGCCAGGCTCTACAGAGATAAATTTAGCAATCTGCAAATGTTCTCTCACAACTTACATGCTTAAATACATTGCATGGTATTCTAAATGGTGCTTTCCCCCCACTCTCGCTCCCATTTCTGGTACTTTTTCTTGTGCTTAAACATCTCTAGATATCTATTTAAAATCAGATCATAAACTCCTAAAGGGCAAGAAGCATGTCTTATATGTGTCCTTCCCATAAGAACGACCAAGTACAGTACTGGTCACAAAATAGATGTTAGTTCATATATATATTAAGAAATACTCTAGCTAACTCGTGTTATAGATGCCGTAGTAACCATTTAAGAGTTACTATTCATGTCATGTTACATAACTTAAGCCTACCTTGAGCCCTACAAGAGACAGCCAGTAAGAAATTAAATGGTAAGAAAAAATTCCCCAAATGTTATTACATGAGAAACATTTTATGCGACTAAATATATTAAGAATGCTTTAAACTAAATATGTAAAAATCATACACTGTTTTTTAAGAAAGCAAGAGTATACATATAAGAATCATGGTTCTACTATTGCGATGTTAAAGACTATTTTCTTAAAATAGTTCATAAATTGAAGCATACTACTATTTGTTCATATATCCTGCACCAGAATGTTTCTTACAGATACTAACCCTACAGTTTCATTCATTAGAATTTTTCTTTAAAAAGTTTTTAAATTTTGTTTTGGGTTTTTTTAAACCTTTGGAACAGAACGTTAAAACTAAAATAGTTAACTGTATGCTTCCTTTAATGTGTGAACACCTACTAACCTCTAGGTGAATTCCAAGATAAAAGTCTTAAAATTAAACCCTTTATTATGAAAAAGAGACTGCTGAGATGAAGCCTGAAATTCACTAACCCCTGCCTTATGAAACTGCGTTCCTAGTTCCCCACTTTGCACATATAGCTGAGATTTAAAATATATACTGTATATACATTTTGTAAGTGTGTGTATGTATATACTTATATAGTGATTTGAAGGCAGGACATCAAGATAAGATTGTTTAGGGTACTTTCCCCCAACTGAGTTTTTAAAAAGTTGTTTCCAAAGTGCTGCCTTTTAATTATCATAATTCGTAAACTAAAAGATACTAGCCTAAGGGAAATTCCAGAGTACAAGCACCTGCGAGCCAAGTTGCCTGAAATTCACCAGCTGCAGAGATTAAAAGCATCCTTTAGTTGTTTTTATGTAAAACAAAATACGACAGGTATATAATTTCAATGTGGCACATATGACCAATCACTTAACATTCCTCAGTGATTTCAAAAACCACTACTAACAGTTTTAATTGCCATTAGAGAGCTTATAAAATGCACATTATAGTGTTTCCCTTATCTAAACACTTCTTGAAAAGTTTTTCACTTACAAAGTGATTCACCATAAGATTCCCTTTATCAGTTTCTCTAGAACCATTCCATTTATAATGCACTCAACTTTTCTGCTTATGAAAATATAGTTTTCTCATATTTTTTTCAAGAACCCATCTAGTATATAAAAGGAGATATGCATGTACAGTTCCTTGAGAATAAACACTTTCAATACTTGTGACTCCAGAAGAACTACACATATTTTGAATTCTTGTTTGGTTAGATAATATTTAAACATCTACTAGAATACAAGTGCTTGCCTTTACATTCATGGCTCTCTTGATGATAAAATAAAGATCAATATAACTCTAAGCTCTAGACTAATGAACTGCAGGGAACAGAAATAAGCAATTTGGCAAGAGCTGAGCAAAGCTCTGCTTAAAGGCTACCAGTAAAAGACACCAGCACTACCCCTCCCCCACTCCAACCCTTTAAGGTTTCAATTAAGATGGGGCCTAGTTTTACTCTTAAAAGGGGGACAGAAAGAGAAAGCAAAGAACTCCTGCTGAGAAGTATCTTCATCTGGAGTAGCTCCAGAAATACTGACAGGAATCATTTCTTTCCTTCTCTGCTGACACAGGTTCTTCCTTTTAGAAACCAACATCATCTCTGTTCCTGATCAATAACGTATGCAAAGAAAGTAAAGGTTTCATTACTATACCACCCAAAGGATGGCATCAAATGAGTACGAAAAAATTCAACATCAGCTCTAACACTTTATGAAACGTGGGCACCTCATCTGCAATTCATCTTCATCTTTCAGTCTCTTAGATAAGCTGCCTCATGAACTGGATAAGAAGGGATAAAGTAATTTAATAAGGCATGTCCAGAAAATAAATTTAAGGGCCTCCGACTGTTAAGAAAGGCTCCCTCAAAACATTTAGAAGATGAAGCTTTGGCAAGCCTTCCAAAAGTCCCCAAAACTAACAGGAGAGAAGCAGAACAGCTGATTCTGTGAGTAGCGATTCCACCACTCCTATAGGCTGAGGAGCCAACAGTGCAGAGATAGCTCAGCCCCTCCCCCCCGCCCCAAAATCCCCTAAGACACTCCAATTTTTGTTCTAGTACATGATCACCCATTTGTGATCACATAAGGCAAGTCTTTCAGTCCGATATAACTGGCAAATAAATCCAGGCATGAGGCTAAAAAAAGGGGGAGGGGTGCAGTGAAAAGTTGATGCCTGTTTAAAAGGAGCCCAAGAATGAAACAACCTCACTATGTAAGGAATTACAAGACATCAAAGGTTAGATAATGGACAACAGGTGCCTTTGGGAAAGAAAGAGTAACACTCAGCGTCCTATTTTAGGATTTCACAAAGCACTCATAATTAATGTGTTTTTTTCTTCCCAAAGAAAGGGCCCAAATTATGGTTTTTACTATTTAATACTTATAAAGCGTCCATTACTCTTTGACTTACTTTTTTACTTTAAAGAATCCATCTAATCCCAACATGTCTGAATAAAGTATGGTCTCTGGCCGGATCATGTACTGATCCATGAACATGAACTAGGGATTTTTATCAAGAAATGCAAAAGAAAGGTGTCTGAATACAAACCACCTCCAAATAAAATACTCAAAACACAAATCCAGCAGCAGATATCACATAACTACAGTATCAGCCAAAGTAGAAACTGTTTCTCTCACCATCATAACAGTAGAGCTCAATCTTTACCAGATTTCAAGGGCCTCAAAGAATAATAATTCCAGACACAAGTTATGGGGCCCTGAGTACCAGCCTCAGTTCTGATTCACTTAGCCAGTTAAGAAATTTACTACCTTTATTTGGGTGAAAGGGAACACTGAAAGGATACTTCAGCCTACTTAATAACCTCTTCTCTTTTCCATTCCTTAAAGACAACATATTCCAAAAATGGAGAATCTTTCTTTCCCTGACAGAGGCCCCCTTTCCTATGGATTCACTGGGTAGGATTACTTCTCCCCAGAATGCTTGCAGAGCCAGAAAATGCTTCTGCTTTCACTCCTCTTAAAGAGGGTCCCCCAACACAGATGCACCTCTTCCTTTCCTGTATTAAGCAAATGATGCTTCAATGTTTCTGGTTCTCTCCACCACTCCTAAATGTTCAGAGAAGTGGAGAGTGAAAGGAAGTCAGTTACTCTAAGAGGTACTTAAAAGAAGTCTCCAGATTTAAAGTAAAGACTGGGGGCGGGACGCCCCCTTCCTGAAAAGGGAATGGAGGTCTCTATACTAAAAAAGAGTTTCTGCGTGGGTAAGGGATATTACCACTCTGAAACAGAGTTCGGCATGTGGAAAAGGGAAGGAATGTTGTACCCTGAAAAGAGGGGTCAGGGTTTGAGAAAGGGGTGTCCCAACCATGAAGGTGGGTTTGTGGGGGGATCCGCGAGTGTACGGGAAGAAGTGTACCAGCTATTGGGGCCTCTAAGAGAAGGGGTTCCTATTTGGGGGAAAGAGGGCCAAGCACTGAAGGGGGCGCTGGGAGTAAAGGAGGGGCTTGCTGAGGAGGGCTGGGCTGGGGGGAGGGGTTCTGAATCCACCGGAGCCTGTAGAGGGGCGGCAGCCTCGAGGGGAACATGTGCAGTGGAACTAGTGCCATCCCGAGGGGCAGGGTGGAGAGCAGGGCCTGGGCTGTATGTAGAAATGGCAAGGTTTCCACCCTGCGCAGGAGAGGGAGGATTCCCAGCCGTACTCACCGAGGCTGCCGGCGAAACCGTCCATCTTGCGGGGAAAGCGCCGCGCTCGGGGCTCAGCGGGGCGGGCACTTCATTCAGCGGACCGGCAGAGTGGCCGACGCTGAGCCTGACCCACTCGCGCTTCAGGTCGCCTGGCTCGACTCCCAGCCCCCGCCTCCGTCGTCCTCCCGTCCGTCGGCCCGTCTGTCTGCCCCGGGACACTTAGCCGCGTCCGCCAGAGCCACTTCCCCGTCAGGTTGAGAGCCGCGCCGATCCGCCGCCTGCCCGGCCTCCCTCCCAGGCAGCAGCCGCGAGCACCGCACCGCGCCGCGCAGCGCCCCGCCCCCGCGCCCGCGCGCAGCAGGAGCCCCTCCCCCGCGCACGCCGTCACGTTTCCGACTCCGCCTCTCACGTGACGGCACGGAGGCGGGGCCTTGAAGACCCTTCTCACCTTGCCTGGGCTTTGGATTCCTCCTACCTCGCGCGGGCCGATGTCCGCGCTTGCGCGGTGTGCCTGCTGAAGGCCTGGGACTTGGGTCTGGAAACGGGTTCCGAATGAGCTGGAATAAGGGGTGGTCTCTGCTCTGGGACCCTTAAGAGCATGGAAGAATCCTCTCTCATCGCAGCCCTTGGGGAGGCCGCGGAGGCCTAGAGGAGCCCAAGTCTGGACCACCCCCTTGACAGGAGATGGGCACACCGCGT
Organism: Eidolon dupreanum; assembly: GCA_028627145.1. NCBI lineage: Eukaryota > Metazoa > Chordata > Mammalia > Chiroptera > Pteropodidae > Eidolon > Eidolon dupreanum. Next base: position 83,275,677 of record CM053515.1, read on the forward strand.
GTACTAGGAGGACACTAAAGAGACAACCAAGTGTGGAAAGGGATCTCTTTTTCCCCAGAATCACCCTCTGCCCCACTTGGGTGAGGGACAAATGGGAGCAAGTCTTCCTGACTAACTTAAGGCCCCCACTGCTACAGCTGCAGGATCCAAGACTGACCAGTAGGAGGGAATGTTAGTGCTGGACAGGACCCAAGAGTTTATCTTGCCTCCCCTGTAGGGAGGACACTGAGCCTTAGAAAGAGCATGACCTGCCCAAAGTCATGGAGCCTGGTAGAAGCAGAGCAAGAACTCAGGCTTCTTAACACCCTCTGATGTTTTTTTCCACCAGGAACGCAAAGCAAACCCTTACAGAGCAGATCAGAGGATTGCCTACTAGGGAACTCTAACAGACGGCTGAAATGAAGTAAGCCTGAGTTACAGGCCCAACTCCATGTGACTCACAAAGTGAGTGTCAAGTTGCTAAATTTATTTGGGTCTCACTTTATTCATTTGCAAATGGGAAGACTGGACTTAAAACACATACATATACACAGCCTTCATCTTCCTCCTCCCTCTTCCACCCACCTCTGTTCACCATCCTCCTAAAGACCTTCCTTTGGTTTCCGAAGTCCCTCCTGGAACTTGGTTGTGTAGATCAAAGTAATAGTTAAAAGAGGAGAACTTAAAATGATCTGTACAATAATAAAGAACTAAGCTAGGAAGGGGAGAATAAGTCATTCTAGAGAGAGTTGCAGGAGAGAGGGACAGGTGAACAAGGGAGATGAGAAATATGAGGTAGCAATAGTCATAGTGATAGGGACTGAGAGGAATTATATGGTTATATGGTTGAAAGGATTGTTAAACATTTTGTTGCTGTCTTGCAGTATACTTTTCCCCTTTGGTACCTCTTTTAAAATCTTTCCTAAAAATCTAAATTATTTTTCATTTCTTCTTGGGATATCAGATCTGTGTCTTCCAAATACCATACTATGTGAAGACTGGCCATAAGGCAGCCAAAATATATTCAGGTTAGAGACTAACCTACTTCAAAATTAAATTTTGAAGTTTCCCCTGCTGTGACCTTAAAAGTTTTGATTCTGACAACTGCTCTTCTGTGTCTGCATTGCAACACTCTATGTCTTATGTCTATTAAAATAATAGGAACTTGCATTGATATATTGGTTACATATGTATATTTTTAACTCAAGAAAGATCCACAGTTTGTGGGGCCTGAAGCTTTTATAATTGTGGGGCCCTTTTGAGAAAAATTAAAACAAAAATTACAAATACAAAATAACATTAAATGGAGTATTTATTTAGACTGAGAAATCACAACAGATTACACATTTTAAAAAGCCTGCAAATACTACAAACATTACAAAATTGAAAAATATGACATTTAATTAACTACCCAACCTAACTTCAACACTTTTTTCCTAAATTTCTTGGCCGCATACTCTTTGATTATCTCTTCATATAACAATGATTTTTTTTTTCTTACTAGATATCCTTTGCTGGGATCCTGCTATATGACAGGATTTGTACCCAGGTGCTTTTTACACATAAACCCATTTCAGTGTCATAGCAAGCCTATGAAATCAGTGTTATGAATATCACAGTGATTTTTTTAAAATAACTTTTTAAGAGAATACAAAGATAACTGTTTTTAGTTTCTAGCATGATTGATCAATTTGTCTTTATTATTGATAATGGGATGCATAAAAAACCACTTCACACATATAGTACAGGCTGTTTGTAGTATTGCTCCTGGAATTCTGATTAATTCTATTTCATGTGATTCACATTTTAAAAAAGAAAAGAAATAAAATTTAAATTTATACATCCTGCATTATTAAGTATATTCCTGAAAGGAGAGAACTTCCATTGTGGTTTGACATCAGTGAGAACCAGATTTTCCCCTTATAATTATGCATATCAGATGATTAGAAAAATTTTCCTTAGACTAGCTTCTTCTGCTCTTGATGTTTCAAACCTTGTTTCTCCTAACTACCCATATTCTTCCAGTGCCAGTTATGTATTCCTATCACATTATGACCTTTAGCCCTGCACCTCCACAACAGGATGTTGGGAGTTGTAGGAATATTCCTGGAATCTTTTGCTAAACAAAGACAGCCAGCAATAACTTGATTAAATGTAAAGATATTGTAGTGGAAAGACACATTTTTCTAGAGTCTTGGAAGAGACCCCTGGAGCTTGTTTCATTAACTTCATGATGAATCTGCCTGTTTTAGTTAATTACTCATCCTAAGTCGTAAAGCCAACCAAAAGGTTTTTTTAAGGCAAAGAAAGGAAAAAAATGAAATAAATGCTTGATCAAAATAAGAACAAATGGCAGGAGAAATACAGTAGTCACTTATCCATAGTAATTTCAGAATCCTGCTAGGATAGGTATTATGAAGGATAATACCTTCACTTAAATCTACCTTGCTCTTCTTTCCAAGGATTCCCTTGTCCACTGTACTCCATGGCCCCTGGCTTCACTATTCTATAAAAGGGTGTTGGGAAATATACCTTCCTCATAACTTGCTCATTTTGTGCTGGTGCAAATATGAGATCCAAAAGTTACTTTCCAATTCAAATAACCAAAAGATTTGTTTGAGAACATGACTCCCTCAAAAACTTGGTAGGCCTCTGATTTGTTTCCTTCCAGTCAACAACGTGTGCCAATAACAACCACACCCAAAGTTATTTCCTACACATAAGTCTCAAGCATGATTTACATCTTTGTTTTTCTTCCCTCAGTTCCCCTCTCTCTCTCTCTCTCTCCCTCTCTCTCTCTCTCTCTTAAATGGGGGTTACCTTCAGATGAACAAAATTGGATGAGAAGACCACATTCTTAATCAGACCTTTTCTGTGAATCTGGGTCTAAATGTGCCTTTGTTACTCAAAGTTTTTTAAAATTTTGTTTTCTATCTGAGTGTCTAGAAGTAGTCAGCTTTCTAACATTTAGCCCCCAAATTTCAGGAGTTCCTTTAATTCTCTCTTATTTTCGTTTACAAACCAGTCGATTCTTACTTGAGCTTTTCTCTTTCTTGAAATACTTTACTAAAATTAGCAAATAGTGGCCAACACAAACTCTTTCCCAAAACTTCCTCTAGAGCTATAGGCTTACTAAGCAAATAGTGTCCTACCTTCCAAGTTATCATAAGCAACAGTTGTAGCAAATCTTTGCCATGACATAACAGGGCTCTCAAGTAATCCAACCTCCAGTATCTGTTTCCACACTTTTCCTGACCTGATGAAGAATTGGAGGTCACACGTTTCAGATCTTTTTTCCTTACAACTGCATTCAACGTCAAGATTTCATTTTCTGTATTAGTCAAGACAGGCTAACTGCTAACTGCCAAAATTTCAGTCGTCTTATTATAATAAAAATTTTTCACTCTTATTAGTATCCAGTGCATATCACCAGGGAATTGGGCTCCATAAAGCCATTCAAGGATCCAGGCTATTGTGTCTTGACCTCCACTCCTTTCAGCCATAATTGGAGAACATGGAGGATCAATCAGTAAGCTTTTATGTTCTAGGCATAGAATTGTGTACTTCACTTTTATGCACAGTCCATGAGCCAGAACTTAGTGGCATGACCACACTTAATAGCAAGTTAAGCTAGAAAATATTATCTAACTCTATAACTAGAAGGAAAAGAGAAACATTTTGGGGACAATGAGAAAACCATTTCTGCCACACTCCTCTTCATAGTACTTATAAGAGTAATAAATTTTCATTTACTCGAATGAATATTAATAAGTGTCTCATTCATTATATTGCATACTATAAAGAGAGTTTTTAGACTATAGAAGAGATAATAAATACAACCCAGTGGTTAAGAGTGCAGACTATGGGTTTATACTGTCTAGATTCAAATCCCAATTCTACCACTTACTGGTTATGCAACATTGGACAAATTACCTAATCTCTCTGTGCCTCAGTTTTTTTATTTGTAAAATGAAGATGATACCATTTCTATTTCCTAGAGTTACTGAGGGGATACAATGAGATTATAAATGTAAAGCCCTTAGAATAGGCCCATTATGTTGTAAGAATTCAGTATTAGCTATTGTTGTTATTATAGGTGAGTTTGCATTTGTGTCTGTTTTTGCTCATCATTATATACCCAGTGCCTATTACAGAGTAGCTGTTCAATAAATATTTACTGAATATTGAACAAACTTAGAGCTCTGAAAACTACTCCATCTGAATAGATTATTTCAACTAGTGCTCAATTGTTTTTAAAGCAGCCAGTATTAACTTTTCAGCTTTATATTTATAAAATTAGATCTTATAAACTATTTATTAATGACACAATAAAATGGAAGATTTAATATAAATCCCTCAAACTAAAAATATAGCTGTATGTGATCATCAAATACACATAAAAATCCAAATATACTAAACAGTTACAAATTACTGGGTAGTTATTTAGATTCTTCACTATAACAAAGGAGTTATGTCTAGACTATTTTCAATACAGAACTCCCCTTGCCCTTCACTTTGAGCCTTTAAATGCAATTTAATTCAGGCAAATATATATGCATACCATTTTTCAGGAATCCAATTATTGCAAAAGGCTAAATATAGCTATATCAAATAATAAAAGTTTAAAATGTTCTCTTCATACATAGAATCTTGACTCTGTGCAGTTACCTTCCCCTTTATGTCAAAATGAGTTTATTTTGAGAGGAGTTTCAGAATACTTGTAAAGATACACAACACTTCTTGTCAAAGCCCTGACCTAAGATTTGGAGAAAAATTAAATTCCTGTACTGATTTCTTTGTTTTGCTCTTATTAACTAGATAACTTTGAAATGTAACTATAAACTCCTTTTTGTCTTCTTGACTTTCCCTCAGACATTTTAAAAGTGTTGTCAAGAGTAATTAAGCTGTTGTGTTTGTTTTTTTTTAATTATGCTGGGCTTTCTGTTCCTTTTATTTCATTGTCTCAATGTTATTTTAAAGACTAAACCCTATAGTCATTGAACTGTGTATATTATATAAACCTATAGTCCACATAAGCATAAATATGATAGAGAAAAAAACTTAAATGTTTTTCTTTGGCCTTTAAAATCAGAAATTAATAATATCTGAGTGGAAAAAAAGTGTTCTTTGTATTTATTTGTATTTATTATATGTTTAACATAAGCAGAAAGAGTTCCAAAATCTGTAAGAGGCTAAATGGCAATGTTATTCTACCTCCTAACCCTAAAGAATGCCTAGAGATAACTTTAAAATTACTGCAAGAGAAAAAAAACGTGTGGGAGGGTAGACAGCAAAGTGTTAAAAAGTAGTTTTGCCTCTGGGGAATGAAATTGAGTGAGGGAACAAAAAGGTAGAAAGAGATACAGGGGATTTCACTTTTATATTATTTTAATCATACCATAAACATCTGTTAATTTTTAAAAACCATTAAAGATGCAAAAACAAAAAATATGTTGCAGTGCATATTAATTCACATATTCACCCACAAACTGTATCTGTAGAGACTGATTTAAAATATCCAGCTTATTAAAAAACTGTTTGACCAATCTTGGCATGATTGTTATCTTTCACCTAAGACTTTCCAGATTTACTGACCTCAGAAAAGAATCAAGCAATTAGTAGTGCTGTAAATTCTTGGCAAGAGCTTATGAGACTGGAATCTACTCTGTGGGAATCACCAAACATGCTTCTTTTAGGTGGATTTGCTGCGTGGATGCATGAGTGAGTGAATTAATGTGGACTCAGGTTAATTTCGGTAGCTCTGTTGGTGCCATTCATGACTAGTGGAGAGAAGAGACCCAGCCTGGGCTGCAGAGCTGAGTTTTTCCAGTGCTGACCCAGAATTTATACCATGAATTAGGGCTTAAACTTGTGAGATTGTAGAACCAATAAAATTTCTATGTGCTGGAGCTTTACCTATTTACTGGACGTTGGACAAGCCTTAGAAATAATAACTAATCATTTTCATCTGCCCAACATAACAGTATACTTTATCCCCTCAAGGAATTCACAGCAGCCTCTCAAAAAATTGAAATTCTACAGGGAAATACTATAAAATATCAATATTATAATGGAAAGCAGCCAATCAAGGAAATTCGACTCTCAAAATTAATAACACAGGAAGTTCTCTATTTGCAAATAAAATATTTCTAAAAGGTCATTCGTGAGTCAGCTATTTGAAATTAGGAACAATGCTACAAATGGCGGTTAGATAGCCACTTTGCCCCCAAAACATGTAGCGTGCTGATCTCAACCTGCCTGTGCTAAAACCACACTGATGACCTTACTTAAGGTTTTGAACCAGAGGGATCTGTAATTGAATATTGTCCATTATAAGCATCTGTGAGTTAATTTTGCAACCTAAACAACTTATAACACTATTCCAACATTTAAAGAGTTGACTTACAAATGCCCTAGGAAGTAGGTTTTATTATCCCTATTTGTCAGACAAAGAAAATGAGCCTCAAGAGTATACAATTAAAATTGGTACAGCCACTATGGAAAACAGTTCCTCAAAAAAATTAAAAATAGAACTACCTTATAACCCAGAATTTCCCCCTCTGGATATTTATCCAAAAAAATCCCAAAATACTAATTCAAAAAGATATATGCACCCCTACGTTCACTGCAGCATTATTTACAATAGCCAAGATATGGAAGCAGCCTAAGTGCCCATCAATAGACAATTGGATGAAGAGGTTGTGGTACAATGAAATGAAATGTTACTAGCCATAAAGAAGAAAGAAAGAAAAATTATACCATTTGCAACAACATGGACAGACCTAGAGGATATTATGCTAAGTGAAATAAGTCAGAAAGAGAAAGACAAATACCATATGATTTCACTTATATGTGCAATCTAAGGAACAAAATAAATGAAAAAACAAAATGAAATCAGACTCATAGATACAAAGAACAAACTGATGATTGCCAGATGGGGAGTGGGGTGGGTTAGGGGGCTGGTTGAAAAAGGTAAAGAGATTAAGAAGTGTAAATTGATAGTGACGAAATAATCATAGGGATGTAAAGTACAGCATAGGGAATACAGTCAATAATATTGTAATAACTATGTATAGTGCCAAGTGGGTACTAGATTAATTGGGAGATCACTTCACAAATTATATAAATGTCTAACCACTATGCTATACACCTGAAACTAATATAAAATAATATTCAATATCAACTCTAATTGAGAACAAAATTTTTTATAAGAGTATACAATATATTTTTCAGTAGGAAAATAAGAGTTTGAAACCATATCAGTCTGCATCTGAAGGTCCAGCTCTATTCATTGCACTGGTTTGCCTCTCAGTCTCATTGGAATTCCATTGTGAACATCCTGGAATGCCAGGAGAAAATGTCTATCAATAATGTGGTTTTAGCAGCAAGTGATATGATCAAGTATTGCTACAGAAAAATTAACCTGTGGGTAAATAAATTGGAGAAGGCACTGTAAGTAGGAAATGCAGTTAGGAGGCTGTTGCAATGGAGTAGTAGCTGCAGAAAGGTCTGAGAAGAAAAGAATTGAAGGAAAACAACAAATAAATAAACAAAAAACAAAACCCTTGTAGACCTGGATGACTGATTGCCCCAGAAGCTAAGAGAGAAGAGGAGTTAAAAGAGATTATCCAGGTGCAACCACCAGTGATATAGAGAGTGATGACAGCATTAAATGCAAATGGAACTTAAAGAAATGAGGTGATAATAGAAAAAAGTACATAGTGCTTAATTGCCATATTTTGGTTGGCCTGTATCAGAATCCCCCTTTATTTTTATGGGAAGCTGAAGGGAATCAAAGGTCATCTTTGGCAGCTGGGGCCTCAGGACATGACCCTGATCAATTGGAAACTCCATCCTAGGTCTTTTAATCTGGGAGGAATAACACAAAAACTATCAGTTAGGGACCACACTGGAAGGTACTTGAGAAATTAAAGAGGAGCAGTGATCATGTGTGGGGGAAGGGGACAACTGACTCCCGAGCCGTATCCTCTATGGACTCCTATGGGGTGCACTTGGCAGTGCTCTCTGAGCCCTAGACTGTCTGGGTTCCTGCCCGTTTTCCATTCTTGGTTCTCTGGCTTCCCTGTTAACCCAGTGAGATACCTGATATCCTGCCAGTGAATTCATTTTCTGCTGGAGTTACCCAGTTAGTGTGTTTCTGTTGTGTGCAGTTGAGAACCCTGTGTGGTACAAACACTACCTTTAGTTTTAAACATATTGTGCTCGCATCAGGACCAGATGCTCAGATGGAAGCCTCCAGCATTCAGTTTGAAATGTGGGACTAGAGTCTAGGAGAGGACTGGGTCTGAGAATACAGATTTAGGATACTTCTAAACAGAGCCAAAGATTTAAGCTGGGAGAAATCATCTAGGGAAAAGATCTGAGAGACAGAAAATAGAAGTAAGCAAAGTGAGCAAAGTGTAGAACCTGAGGGGCCACCCATCTCTAAAAGGCAAGAGAACAGATCAGGGAAGAAGCAGTAACAATAGTAGGAGGCAAATCACATTACTGCCATATCACAGAACCCAGAGTAGTTAAGACTTTAAAAAATGATGAAGATTGTAAGCTATTAAATGCTGCAGAGTCCAGAGAAGATGAGCACTGAGCATTCTCAATATCATAATTAGAAGACCACTGATCTTTAGAAAGCTGTTTTATCATGATGGTGAGAAAAGAAATCAGGTTGCAGGAGGGTAAAGACTTAGAGAGTGGCGTGAAAGCAGGAGAAAATATAGGCTATAGTTAAGAGAAGTTTGGCAGGATTTTGTCTGTCTTGTTCACTGCTGTATTGCCAGCTCCTGGAAAAGTACCTGGCATACGACAAGTTCTCAATAAATATTTGTTAAATGAATGAACAAAGAAGAGCAAAAGCAGAAAATTAACTTGAGTTAAAGTATGATAAACAGGCAAGTTTTTAGAATTGAGGTACCCAAGTATGTTTGCAAGTCAGGGTTACCAAGTCCTCTGTCCTACTTCCTCTTTGGGCTATAGACTCTCCATTAGTTATACAATAGATGCTTCTTCTCCAGTCTACTATCGCCTTCCTCACTCTATTATTTAGTTTGTTTGTACTATAAGCTAACTAAATGACCATTCCTCAGATAATTTCTCATCCTAGTTTATTTCTCATTCCCCTCAGAATATTCTATTTCTTCTGCTAATTATGTCCCACACAGAGCTAAGTCACATATTCTTCATCCATACTTATTTTGTATCATGCCACAGTAAAACATCAGAAAGCTGTTGTGGATAACCCAATAAAACTAAGTCTGATTAACTAGAGACTGTATTTCAAGTGTACCATCACATGATATCTCAATTGCACATCTTAAGAAATTCACTACTCTATATTCCTTTAAAACACCAAATTTAAAATCCAATAACCAAATGCCCAAATACAGTATCAAGACATTATAAATAAATCTTGTAAAAGCATACAATTTAAATAGCCTCTGACTTAATTAATAATAAATATCAAATATAAGATTTCTTCTTTTTATTTTCAATCTTTCCCTCTCCAAATGTCAGAAGTCTATGAGTAAAGAACAGGCATTAAAAAAATAAATTGTAACTAGAAATTTAAGAAGTCATCAGTGATTCTTAAGTACAATACACTTGGACTATATTAATAAGATTACTGACCTAGAGGTTTCTCATCTTTAGTTTATGGTTCTTCATGGGTGCAATTAAAGCATATAAAGCCTTTCTAATGGATTTAAGATGCAGTTTTCTTTTTGGTTGCAGACTTTAGGGAGGCAATCTTCAAGTGCCTATCATAGGTTCATCAGAGGAGTAAGCTATCTAGGTGTTACTGTATTAATTAGGCAGTCTAAAATTATTTTTGGAAAATACAAAATGAATAATTTGCTTTTGACCATGTCATTCTCTTTAGTTTTTTTTTCTTAATAATTTTATATGCATGTACATGCAAACATTGCATGTATGTGTATATGTGTGTGTGTCTGCAGATAGGTGGTCAAGAAACTCTTTGTATCATTCCTCACTCTCCTCCTAGTCTAAAAATTGGCTTTGCCAACACCGAGTGCTTGATCAAGATGTGAATAGTCTGTAATAGTAAGGTTTTTTCAGTTGCATAGGCCAATGACGTTCATCATCAAAATCCTCCCAGTCACAATAGGGATTTTTCATTCTTGGGTATGTGGGGACTTGAACTTAACTGAATGGTCATTTCCAGATAAGGTCTTCCTGCCACTACCCTTCAATTTAAAATGTGATGGTTGAAGTTTTGGGAGGATCTAGGAATCTGTTAATCTATGAACTAAATGATATGAGATTACCTCAGACCTGAAAAACTTTATTCCAAAATGGCATCATTTTTGCACCAGACTGTGTGGTGAGACATGACCTAGGTACAGACAATCCATGGTATGAAATGGACCATTCTCACCCACAAGCAAGAACCCATTCCTGTGGAAGAGCACTGGGGGCCTCCCAGGGCCAGAGATGTAGAAAAGCCATCTTATCATCAGTGCAGAGCAATTACCAGTCATAGTCATCTAGTATTCGGCACAAAACCAGGCTCATCAAGCTGGCCCAAATGCAAGTCAAGAAACGTAGACATAAGGCAGGAGTTGGCAATCGTGGGGTTTGAAGGTGATGGCACTGACTGAGGGCTGTGAGGCCCTATCTCCCATTCTTCCTATATTTGTTTTCAATGCCTCTGTCCATTCATAGTCATGAGAGGAGACAGAGCCCTAAAGCAAAGATATCTGGATCACAAAAAACTTTTCAAGGGTAATGCAAGCCAACCATAGTCAACTGCACAGTCCTCTAAGAGCTGCAGGCAATGAGGATGCCTCAGCCTCCCAATGTATCCACACAAAATTGATGAAAGGTTCTTGTCTTCATTCTAGAGATGAGCATATCCAGATAAACTTCATCCCTAATGAACGTGCTGAAAATTCAAGCTCAGGAAATATAAGGTCAACTGTCCATAGCTGTGCCCATGGATGTGTACATAGTCATTTAAAAAGTTGGGCATATAGTGAAGCAAGGCAGCTTGATGATGCTGCCATGGAGTCTGGAGATCAGAGAAGTAACTCCTCAGAATTTTGATATTTCTTCAGGTGGCTGCAAAGAAGTCTTCCATACAGTTTGATTCCAGGCGTCAAACTAGTTATGCAGCATTTAACAGGAATTTGTCTTGGAATTAGGCTGCTTACACCTTTTAGGTATGCAAACGAAAGCATTGTAAATTGGGTTTTCCTAAGAGAAAGGTGCTCAGAGATTCAGTGTGCTTGGTTACTGGTACTCTTAGCAGGATCTTCTGTTCTTTTAGATTATATCTTTCATTCTCGGTCACTTTATTACAGCTTTATTTTTTTTAAAATCCTACTTTGTACCATTCGAGCTTCTGGGAAGTACTTTGGATTGTTGGAATTACAGACTTCATTCTGAAATTCCTCTTCATGGGCTTAAAATGCCTTATTTTATTGGTGCCTTCTTTCATCATGCCTTTGAATCTAAGGGTTACTGGAATATGTTTAGAAGAATTATGTGTTACCAAACTTTTGTTCCCATACCAGTTTGGTTTTGTTACCATATAAGCTATGGGGAGTTTGGTAATGTAACTAGATGGAGTTCTGGCATATTGCTTGCTTTCCTTTACTTCATACTACAATTTTTGAACTTTTTTGAACATCTAGGAACTTTCAGACGGGTTTTGCGAATACTTTTTACACGATGAAGTTATGGAGTGGCTGCCAGCAAGAGATAGTGTTCAAATGTGGATGATATTTGTTCAATATGTCAAGCTGAATTTCAAAAGCCAGTTCTTCTCATGTCAGCATATATTTTGTGAAGAGGGCATTGCTGTGTGGTTTAACAGAGGGGAAACATGTCCATTGTGCAGAACTGTGATTTCAGATCATATAAACAAATAGCAAGATGGAGCCGCTTCATCACACCTTCGAATATATTAAGTTGTACGAACTATTAAGGCCACAAAACATTGATTTCATTTAGTTACAGTGAGTATTGATAAAGACATTAGAATGGGTTTTTAGGGCTACAAGTTAAGGAAAATGTTTCCAAGTGGTTTTAGAATATGATTATAAGACTTAAATGTTGTAGTCCAAATTATCATAAGATTAATTGAAAGAATTTTATGTTTAAAAAAATATATATAACTAATGTTCAACCTAACGCATATTCAACATTTATTTTATCCTAATTATTTAACAGGTGATTGCAGTGTTAAATTTTAAATGTATTTTCTTGTTGATTTTATATCAAAACAGCAATTGGATAACTAGAACTAGTAGTTCTTAGAGAATCTTAGGTATTCTTTCCTGAATTGTTTTCAGAGTAAAGAATATTTTTCATATTTTAAGATAAAAAAGAAATGGAGGCACAACAAAAGACATGAACAGGCATTTCACAAAAGTAGAAATACAAATCACTGATAATTCTGTATAATAACAAGAATAATTAAAAAGCAGTACAAATTAAAATGAGAAGATACAACTTGCCAGAAATCATATTGGAAAAGTTTTGTTTTGTTTTTTAAATACTATTTAATGTAGATGAGGAGGCAGGTAGTTTTATACACTGCTAATAGATAAGTAAAATGGTCAACATTTCTAGAGGGACTATTAGTACTATTTATTAAAAGCCCTAAAACGTGACTACTTGGCAATGTCACTTTGAGAAATCAGCCGGCCCAAAGGAAATAATCAAAGCTATGTGCAAAGATTTATCTATCAAAAAATCTTTTTACAATATTATTTTTAATGATGTAAATAGACATCACCTACAACAAGAAAAAAGATTATAAAATAATGCTGTATGATCTCAGGATCACAAAAGAGATGATGGTGTGTGTATATATATATCTATGGGTAAAGGAATAGGGGGGGTGAAAACCTACCAAAATGTTAATAGTGGGATTATGGGTGATTTTTATTTTATTCTTTGTACTTTTTCTATATCTATAATGCACATGCATTACTTTGGCAGTCAGTACAGTCTTGCTAAAAACAAATAAAAGGAAATGTACAGCACTAGTCCAGGGTTTTTCATGATTTAATTATGATTCAGGAGATGCAACTAAACTTCCTGCTTAGTTTTCATATCTGCTCAGTGGAGGATTTGTTAAGTGCTTAAACTGCAGAACAGAACTCAACTGTTATAGTTCAATTTATCAAAAGATTAACTGAAAGAATCCTATGTTTTAAAAAATACGTAAGTAATGTTCAACCTAACGCATATGCAACATTTCTTCTATCCTAATTATTTGGCAGGCGATTTCAGAATTAAATTGTGTGTTTTCTTGTTAATGTTACCAAAACAGCAATTGGTAACTAGAACTAGTAGTTCTTCAAAGAACTCAGGTATTCTTTCTTGACACTGTTTTCAGAATAAAGAATATTCATTCTAGAGAATGGCTTCCCATGAATCAATGAAGGCAGAGAAATTGAACAGCTTGCACAGATGTCTTCCCTCACCTATACTTCCCCATTTGGGAGCAGGGTCAGCAATAGGGTAGTACTTCCAAGTGGACTGTGCCCTACACATTCCTGCCCATCTTGGGTGCTGGGGACACTAAGCTGCTCATGGTATCCTTGAACTGAGGAGAACACTTAAGGGAGAGCCAGGACAACTGGTGTGAGTATATCACTTGTAATGTTTCTCTCATGGCTAGGACATCAAATTTGCCCTGAAACACTTCATGTTCTAGATGACATTAGATAAGTCAGTCTGGTTCTGTAAGTGGTCTCCATGCCCCTATTACATTTTTCCATTAATATTCCCCATACTGATATTTAAATTCATGATCACTGTAGGTATGTTATGAAACCTAGTAGTCATTTACCTAGAGCCAGGATGCCTACCTGTAGGGGTAAACTTGAGAGAGTCAGAGACAAGGTTTTCCTTCAGTCATGCCACCAGATCATTTTACCTTGCTTTCCAAGTGGACAGGGTAGAGTTAAAAATAAGTTCCCTTTAAGGGATGCTAGCAAGTTCTTTCCATAAAAAACATTGATGTTTCCTCACAGCCAAACCTGCTAAAGAAAGACTATTGTGGAGGTAAAGAAAGGCAATTCTTTTGACATGGAAATTGAGCCATATTTTCTTGGTGAAATTCCTTGGTAACAAGCAAATGCCTTCCTGTGTCTGTCATTTTTCCATATAAATTAATGATAATTGCCTATTTGCTTTATGTCATTTTAGCTTACAAAAGGTTTCATAGAAATACTCTACTTTTGGATAGTGGGGGAAACCTAGACATAGACATAGACATAGATAGATAGATGATAGATAGAACTATCTATCATCTATCTATTATCTATCTATCTATCTATCTATCATCTATCTATCTATCTATCTATCTATCTATCTATCTATCTATCTATCTATCATCTATCTATCTATCAGACTCCAGATGTTCCAGCCTTACTGGATAACATTACTTTCATATTCTATAACTCTATTCTCTATTTTGTATGAACAAAAGAAAGCCTATCTTCTTTTCAGGTATTCTGAATACCTCTGGCAAGTGTTTACGTATTCTTCAATCCATCCTGGTTTCCAGTGTCACCTTACAGTCAGCAGACCTGCTCCAGAACTCTCTCCCATTACCTCTAGCCATCTCCTAACAGCTTTTCCAGCTGGCTGTCACTCTAATAACTACCTTACATGAAATGTGAAACATTCTTTCTATTTCCCAAGAGCAGCTAACATAAGGCTGCAATTTTAACAAACTTTATGAAGTCTTGAGGATCACATAAGAAAATTACAGTGCAGAAAAAGAAAACTTAAAAGTGGATATCAGAGAAACCAGTTCACACTGGAGCTCTGTCAAGGAAGCAGCTCTGTGGGGCTCTGAGGAGTAGACACTGTCTGTCACCATGGGTAAAGGAGACGCCAACAAGCTGGTGACAAGATGTTTTCGTATGCCTTCTCTGTGCAAACCTACCAGGAAGAGCATGAGAAGAAACACCCAGACTCTTCATTCAATTTTGCCAAATTCTCCAATACATGTTTGGAGAAATGGAAGACCACGTTTGCAAAGGAAAAGTTCAAGTTCGAAGATATGGCAAAAAGTGACAAAGCTCGTTATGACAGGGAGATAAAAAATTATGTTTCCTCCCAAAGGTGATAAGAGAGGAAAGAAAAAAGATTCCAATGTTTCTAAAAGGGCTCTATCTGCCTTCTTCCTGTTTTGCTCTGAACATTGCCCAAAGATCAAAAGCAAGCACCTGGCTTATCCACTGGGGATACTGCAAAAAACTGGGTGAACCGTCAGCCAAAGATAAGCAGTCATATGAACAGAAAGCAGCTAAGCTAAAGGGGAAATATGAGAAGGATATTGCCGCATACTGTGCAAAGGGCAAAAGTGAAGTGGGAAAGAAGGGTCCTGGCAGGCCAACAGGCTCCAAGAAGAAGAATGAACCAGAAGATGAGGAGGAAGAAGAAGAAGATGAGGAAGAGGAGAAAGATGGAGATAAAGAATAAATGGTTATCCTGTAATGATGTGTGTGAAGTGTGAATGTGGGCTCAGGCAATTGTTTTGCTAAGAATGTGAATTCAAGTGCAGCTCAATATTAGCCTCAGTATAATAAAAACTGTACCGGTTTTTGTATAGCTGATAAGATTGTTTGTAGAGAAAATACTGGTTATAGCTTTTTAAAGGGCTACTGCATACAGTTAGATTTTAAGGCTTCTGGTGTTAAATATTTCTAAATAATGGTTTCTTTCACTTCTTGATTTGTGTATGGTAGCACAACAAACTCACAGGAATTAGTATCAATAGTAAATCTTGTGTTTTTTTTTAGAATTTTGTATTTTTAAATGTTGTAATAAAATTTTTAAAAGTGGATATCAGATATCATTGCCCCTAAAGTTCTCCCATATGTCTATTTCCAGGGGCCCTGGGACTTCTGCCTGGCAGCCTCTCTTCTTTAGCTCTCAGCATTGCCCCCCGCTCCTGGATGGAAGTCTCCCCTAGTACTCTTGACCCAAGTCCTGGGGCCTTAACTTCCTATTTCTGACCATTGACAGAGGAAACGAGATGTTGCAACAATTTGGACAGAGGTACACCTGCCCCCAATAAAAATGGCTCTTTGCATTATTAACAGAAACCTCAGCATCTCCATCTAAAACATCTGTATTTGGATTCCCCCACAGGTTCAGGATGTTCCCCAAAACAACTGGTTGCCACTTTTTTTTGGCTCCTCTAGAACATAAAAAGAACATAAAGGCAAAATCCACCTTCTATCCTTAGAACATTCGAGAAAAAAATTCAAAAAATTTGGAATGCAATTTCGGATGCATAGTAACAAATAGTTAATAAGTTCTCACTATGTACCAAGCACTGAACTTATATTACATTAATCTTCATAAGACTCCTCTACCGTAAGTGCTATCATTAATATCTCCACATGGATGGGAAAATTTAAACAGAGAGCAGTTAAATAATTTGCCCAAAGTCACTAAACCAGCAAATGGTCAAACAAGGCTATAGCCAGGTAGTCTTATTTTACAGAGATAACCACTCTTAGTTACAACATTATACTGCCTCACAGGATGGGAGGAAGGAAAGAAATGAGAAGTAAAGAAAGGAGGAAAGTACTGCAAAATGGTGACTTATTTTTTTTGTTTTTTTTCAAATTGCCTAAAAGAAATTTTACCTTTCGAATTAGGAACTAGAATTTCTATATCTATATATTGTTTATATCCATATCCACATCTGTGTTCTGCAGTTGTGCACTGCATAACAACATTTCGGTCAATGATAGACGCATATCCCACAGGCTTATGAGGAAGCCGAAAAATTCCTATTCTTTAGAGACATCATAGCTACATTAACTTCACAGCACAATGCATTACTCGTGTTTGTGGTGATGCTGGTGTAAACAAACCCACTGTGCTGCATTAATAATACTGTGTAAAATTATAGCACATACAATTATGAATAGCACATAAAACTTGACAATAATAATAAATGACTGTTATTGGTTTACACATTTACTATATTGTATTTATTTTGTTATTTTAGAATGTACTCTTTCTACTTATAAAAAACATTTACTGTAGAACAGTGTGCTATTATGCCACCAGCAGCCTCATATATCTCATATTTACTAAGTCTATTGATTGCATCATTTTCTCTTGTGCTTGATTTAATCTGGTGTTGTTTTGTACAGTGATATGCCATACAGGCTTGTAGCCTAGGAGCGATAGGCTGTATCCTACAGCCTAGGTGTGTAGTAGGCTCTACCATCTAGGTTTGTGTGAGTGTAGTCCATGATGTTCGCACAATGAGGAAATCGCCTAACGACACATTTCTCAGAGCATGTCCCTGTCATTAAGCAGCATGTGACTACATGAAGAACATGACTGTATATCAATGAATGTGTTGGAGAAACAAAAAGCTGCTCTAGACATGCATATTCATCTCCCTGATTCACACTGACCACTATGTAGACATCTTTCCTCTAAGAAATACTGCTTACTTACATGAATAGGCCCCCAGGGGACTATGTTTATGTTCTGTGACCTCATGCACTGGCTTGAGTTGACTAATTAGGAGACTACCTGACTCATCTTGGGCCAATTCAATTTTCTTACCTGAAGATTCCAATCAGAATTGAGACCCACCAGTCAAACTGAGTTAGTCTTTTTGTACAGAGGACATATATGGTCAGAGTAGGTTAATTGCAATAACAATCAATCCTCAAATTTCAGTAGCTTAAATTTATTTCTCAATCATATCACACAGTTCAGTGTAGGTCAATGGAGATGGGGAAATGCTCTGCTCCACAGATTTTTATCAGGTACCCAGGCTCCTTTCATCCAGTGGCTCAACTATTCTCTAAGTCCTTAGTCAAAGGAAGAAGGAGAGGATGGAGGGAGGCAGAGTAGGTTTTTTTTAATTGGTCAGGCCTAGAAATAGTATGCATGGTTTCTGCCCACATTCCATTAACCATAACTCATCACATGACCCTGCTGAACTGCAAAGAACACTGGGAAATGTAGTCCAGTTGTATGCCCAGAAAGAAGAGAAAATGGGTAGATGACTATCTACTTAGTCTGTATTACAACATATAAGTTTTAAACTGTGAGGTCCATAGTCTGTCTACTATGTACATGAAAAACTAAGAAAGCTTATTTGTAAAGAGATGAAAATGAAGCAGATGTACACAGGAAAACAAAGATGAGAGCCTGAGAGAGAGAATGAGGGAGGGAGGGAGAGAGAGAGAAAGAGAGAGAGAGAGAGAGAATTATATGGTTTCTTTTTGGCTTTCCACTTTGTGGCACTACATTTTTTTTTGTTTGTTTTGCCTTGTTCCGTTGTGTGTGTGTGTGTGTATAAATATAAAATTTTGTATATATAATTTTTGTAGTAACAGCTTTATTGAGATATAATTCACATGTCATACAATTCAACCTTTTAAAGTAAAAAACTTTTTAGTACATTCAGTGGTTTTTAGTGTATTCAGAGTAGTGCGACCATCATCACTAATTCCAAAATATTTTTATCCCTCCCTCCTCCAGAAGAAATTCCAAGCCCGTGAACAGTCACTCTCCATTCCTCACTCTACCCAGCCTCTATCAATCACTAATCTACTTTCTGTCTCTATGGATTTGCCTATTCTAGTCATTTCATATAAATGGAATCAGACAATATATGGCCTTTTGTGTCTAGATTCTTTCACTTATTCAAGGTTTAACTATTTGTAGTATTTATCAGAACTTCATTTGTATAATCAAATAATATCCCATTGTATGGATATACCAATTTGTTTATTCAATCATCAGTTGATTGACATTTGAGTTGTTTTCACTCTGGCTATTATGAATAATGCTGCTATGAACATTGGTGAACAATTTTTTTTTGCGTACATGTGTTTTCATAGGAATGAAATTGATTGGTCAGATGGTAACAACTCTATAATTAACATTTTGAGGAACAGACATTAGTTTTCAAGAATCTTGGCTTCCCGTGAGCCACTTTAGCATTCTTTACATGAATACATTAATTTTTTTTAAAATAAACTTGAATTAGATTCAATAATATTATTTACAACCTCAAGAGCCTTAACAAAGTCACCTACCCCTGTTGCTTCTGGTTTAGACTTTCCTGATTCTTCAGTACCCTTTATTTTGGCTCTATTTTAGCTTGCCTATTTGATAATGCTTTTGGGTTTTTGTTTTTCTTTTTTTGTTTTGGCTACAAGTATCAGGCACTCATTATACTCAGCTCAAGTATAAGAATTTTAAGAAAAACACATGATAAGGTAATGGAAGCTTTCAGAAACCCAAGGACAGGAACTATAACGAGCTGGCTTCAGAGAAACTAGTGCTAAAAGCTAGTTCTCAGTCTGAGGTGACTGTACAGACCTCCACCAATAGAAATTCACAGGTGTTCATGGTATTTCATCATTATAAATACAGCTCAGGTATATTCCCTTCAGTCCCGATACTAACTGGTAACTTTTCTTTTTACTTTCATGCCATGTCTCTGAGAGACACTCTGATTGGCCTAGTGTGTCTTTTCAAAACTGGCTACAGGTCATGGGAATCTAGTCAATCTATGGATTGACTGCCCTGGAATCAGGTATCCACCTCTGGTCCAATTAGCCATGAGAAGATCAGAAATCAGAGAACTGAATCATCTGATACAAAACATGGCTGCTGGATCTACTTCTTTGGCAGGAACCAGAAGTTAGAGGAGTTCATACTAGATGCTACTGGGGCAGGGGGATTGATTTTTTGTGTGTATGATAGATATTTTTCATGATAAAAAGTGAGTCACCTCTTTTTCAATCAACTTGTTTTTGATCTTAGCAATTCTGCCAAGATATAATTTCCTATATCCAATCTCCAGCTTTCTGAATTATAATTAAAGGTAAGACAAGCCCATGGTCCCATCCCAACCCAGTCCTGTCCTTGCTCAACTACCTCCCTGTGAGAGGAGTTAGACTAGACATTTGGTAAAGGCATTTTGTTCCTTGGGTGGTATGAAGAGTAAAAGTAGGAAAAAGTTCCTGAGAAGATTCTATTTTCTGTTCCCATCCAGAGCTCCCTCATTTCCTCCCTATCTTCCACCCTATTTCCTAAACCATAAAGGGTTAGAGGTACAGCAAAAGCTCAAAAAGTATAGCAAGTTAGGCATAAATGCCAGCTCTGCTTTCAACATGTCACAGCTGGAACAGGATAGGAAACTTCTTGAGCCAAAACTTAAACTTCGGGATGGGTAGCAAACTGGTTTTAAGTATTTTTTTTTTTATAAGGACAAAACCCAGAGATAGAAGTTTATTTACAAAAGGAAAAATTCAAGTTTAACTATATTGTTAGAATGAGCAGTAACTTTTTTAATGAAAAATTTAAACTTTTACTAACAAAGTAAAACATTTAAAAAACCCATTCGGTTTTACAAAGGCTTTCATTTGAAAAGATTTCTAAAGAGGGTAGGCCCACAGTCTGCCCTAATTTAATTTCTTGTTTTCCTGTTTCTTTTCTTTTTTTCTTTTTTTTCTTTTCTTTCTTTCTTTCTTTCTTTCTTTCTTTCTTTCTTTCTTTCTTTTTTTAAAATATGCTTTCCTGTGGTGAATGTCAAGTGTGGATTTGCCAGATTGTTTGGATGTACTCCAAAAAAAATATCTCACCCATATCTTTAAAGAAAAAGGCATTTAGTATACACATGTCTAAAAGCCCAAGTAGCTTGAAGGTAGGGATGGGACAGTGAAAGAGGGTAGAGGCAGGGTTTCATATTTTACTAGCAAACTTTTGACCAGACTTTCTGAACCTTAGCATTTTAGAAATTTGAGTTGGCCAAGTCAATTGCGAAAGACTCGTACACAGCAGGAACTAGAAAAATAAAAGATTATTTGCATGAGTTTTCCACCACCTAATTAAATGTGCACTGTTCCATAACCAGGCACAACATAAACAAGTTTATTTATTTTAAGGCTGTCTGCTGACATGCATTGTGAATTTTCTCAGGGGTAGTGTGGCACAGAGAGGTAGAGTTGACAGCCTAGACCCAGAGCCTGTAAAGGCAAGTGCTGAAATCAGCACTTGAAGGGGTTTCTCAACGCAGGCTGGCTATTGTCAGGAACAGTCCTTAGGCACGCTGGCTCTTAGTAGTTAAAGGGGTGAGGTTGATTTAGCAAATCATGCTGCCCTTTAGATTACTTGTATGTTCCTATGTATATTGCAAAGAGTCTGAGTTCCCACCCAAATATAGGTGTAAAATGTGACAAGATGGACTCAGGGTCTTATTGAAGTAATGCTTCAATAAGTAATGCAATAGAACAAATAAGAGAGGTGAAGAGTATATACAGAAAAGTTAAGAGTATGGATTTGGGAGTCAGACTGCCTGGGTTAAACTCCCAGCCCTCCTTCCCTAGCCATGTTATCTTGGGTAAGTTACTTAACCTTGCTATGCCTCAGATTCCCTGTCTGTAATATGAAGGTTAAATAGCCCTTACTTTAATAGCATCATTATGAGTGTTAAGTGAGTTAACACTTTTAAGGTCTTTAGGACATTGTGTGACCTGCAGTAAATGATATACGTGATTGTTAAATAAAGTGGTGAAGCTTGTATTGATGGACTTCAGAACTCTGTATCCTCAGATGAGAAAGTGTTAAATGATAGAATCAACCCATATTGGGGCACATCTAAATAAACTACAGTGTGGTTGGTCTATGAAACACCATACTAGTCACTTTTAAAAGCATATCTATATATACTGCTGTATGTATTAGGAATAATCCCTAAGAAACGCTGTTAAGGGAGAGAGCAAGTCCCGTACAACATATGTAGAAATAATTATGAGGAGTAGCACTTACTATTTTCTTTGTATCAGGCATTGTTTTAAGAGCTTTACATATATTAACTCATCTAATTTCCATAACAAGGAGCGTACTAGTTTTTTCCCCATTGTGGAAAACCAGTCTAAGAGAAATCAGGTAATTTGTCTAAGGTGACCCAGTCAGTAGCTAGATGAGCTGAGACTTGAATTCAGATAGTCTTGCTCCAATGTAGATTTATTAATCACGATGTTAAACTTTTCTCCTAGTAGTATAATCCCAGTTGTGAATAAATAAAACTACATACATATAAAGATAAATACATTTTTTAAAAAAAGATCTGGAAGCATAGACACTAACTATTAACCCCTAAGGAGAGGAGTGCGATTGAATTGCGGAGGAGGAGGCAGATGCTTAAGGAGAAGGGAAGCTTTCACTTTTTATTATATATACTTGTATTTTATTTGAATTATTTAAGATAAATTATTAAATTACATAAATATGAACTCACGTATCACTTTTGGAATTAAAGATAATTGTAAAATAAGTGAATTTATTTTACTTACATAATTAAGAAGGACTTACTCTATGCCAGGCAGTATTCTTAGAGCTTTACAAATATTAAATAACTTAATTCTCTTTTTTAAAAAAATCTCCATTTTTGCAGATGAGGAAACTGAAGTACATACCACACTGTCGATAACAGGCCAAGGTGGGATTTGAACCCAGAGGCTGGCTATAGATTCTGTGCTCTTAGTCACTGTATTATATATGTATACATTTGTGAGCTGAACCCATGGTCTTCACACATTTTCCAGTGCTAGACCACCCACTCTATGCCATGAGGAACATCTTTAGTTGGATGGTCAGAAGTACAGGCTCTGGAATCTCACAAACCTGGACCTGAATTCCATTTCTACTAGTTATTAGCTTTGTGACATTGGGCTAGTTATTTAACAGTTTTAATCTAAGTTTCCTCTACTGTAAAATGGAGATAATAACTGTCGCTATCTCAAAAGGTTATTATGAGGATTAAAAAGCATTGGTATACATAAAGTGCTTAGCAGAAAATCTGGCACACAGCAAGAAATCAATCTTAATTATTGCCATTAAAACAATGAGTTTATTATCTAGGCACCCCCTTCCCAACTCCCATTAAGATTGGGGGTAGGTTTTATACCCACCTTTATTAGGGATACAAAGACACCTACCTATGATACAGCAATTATATTGTGAGAAATTTATGCATTGATGTGCTAGCAAAAAGTAAACCCAGCTTATAACGATGTTCATTGAGGTGTTGTTTGTTCGAGCAATAAACTGGAACCACCTAAATAACCATCATTAATAAAGTGATTAAATAAATTTTGATATATCCAAATAAGGAACAAGGGTTGGCAACTCTGAGTCGGCCCAGTAAACAGCAGCCTTCTTCCCTGCTCAGATTCTAAACAGATTGAGAAATAAAGGAGTGGCAGATGAAGGCCTAAATGCCCCTGATAAAAGGCAAAGTTGGATGTGGTTCCATGTACTACCTCATACACGGTGAGAGACAAATAAACTTCTCACTATTGAAACCCAGAATTGGGTAGGCATTCACCAGTTCTGCTTGCTTCTAGGGGAGCAGAAGCACATCTCCTTTAGGCAATTCAATCCTAAGAAGAAAGGGTAGAATTGAACCTAGCATGTTTAGGTTATTCTTCCAAACTTGTTAGTCAGCTAAGTCACTCTGGACTCAGGGAGTAGAGGAAGTAAAGGGACAGAAAGGGGCCAGGAATTATATTAACTGAACACTATTCATTTGGAAGGCACATTCTCTTCTAACAAAGACTGCATAGATATTAAAAGCAGGGTGTATATCTGCAATGCACATGTGGACAGATCTCTAAGACAGTATTTTAGGTAAAAAAAGTAAATGAAAAATAGGTATAGTAAGATCTCTTTTATGTAAAATTTTATTAAAGATCTACATAAATACGTAGTAACAAGGATACGCAAAAATAAAAATAGTAGTTATATTTTGGAGAGAGACTCAGGGACAGAAGAGGAAACTTTTATTTTGCCTCATACCTCTTTTAATTGTTTTAATTTTCTTTCTGTGTATATATTACTTTTTATTTTCTAAAATACTGTTAGGGGTTATCTGGACTGTGGGATTAATGACCATTATTGTTTTTATTTTATACTTCTGCACAAAAATAAGTTATAATACATGTTATTAAAAAAAATAAAAATAAGGCTGCATTAAAAAAAAAAAGTGCCTTCTAGCCTCAGGAGTCCTAATGAGCTATAATCATAGAGACGCCAGACTAGTCAAATTTGGAAGAAAGAGCTATAATCACAGGAAAAGAACTCTCTCCACAACTTGAAGTATCCCAGAAAAAGCAGCAGTAATGACAGCAGGACTGACTTCAGGAAAAGCAGAGACAAGAGGAGCCATGGCAGGGCTTGCAGTGGTTGGCATGGGTGATAACGTGAAATGACATCAGAAAACAAAAACCCAAGGGCCTCAAGAAAGAGAGAGACTGAAGAGTCTGAGGTATAAAATAAACAAGAAGGAATTTAGGGGCGAATGCTAAAGTGATTATGACTCACAGTCTGATGGTCCTCAAGACTTGAGTGGCCTAGGAAAAACCGGGTCATAGTTGTGTACCCAAGGCATTATGCTGGAGGAATGTGATAGACGACTGAGTGTCTTCCTGTGGCATTAGGTGATCAAAATGAGGTCAGTATGACAGACCCTGCAAGGAGGCAAGATAGGCGCCTCAAACAAGTATTTCATCTCTCTTCCTTCTGCCTGCCAAAGCTCTGCCAGAGAGGTGCATCGTTACGGAAAAGCATGCATGTAGCCTAGTTCCTTGTCACAGTCCCCTGTCACTAGACCAGACCCTGTAAGAGAACTGATTTTCATGAGAACAAAAATACAGTAATTCATGTTGTAATCCCGCCCAAGTCACTGAACAAATACTCTAAGACCTAAATTCCTTAAAACAACTTTGAGATTTACCACACACTACACGCTCCAACTAGAGTTTGAAGTGAGTGTAGCTGCCCACGTGAAGCCATTTCTCAGTATTCTCTGGCAGTAAGTGCTCAAGAAGAAAGATATTTCTTAAACTTCCTTTGGTTCTCACAAAACAAAAGGAGCTGTTACATAATAAAGCATGTAAACGGCTCCATGGGTTAAGAAGTCCCCGATGTTTTTCCTGCCTTCAGTCATTTTCTTTGTTTAAAGTATTCAGAAACAGTGAAAGTTCATGAAGAAAAACTGCGTTCAGTAGGAAAATGAGTGTGAGAGTTAGTCAGCAGCTAAACTCACTCATATGTCCATGAGGTTGTAACTTAATCTTGACAACATAGTCTTTCCTGGAAGAGATTTGAGCAGAGATTTATCATTTTATAATTTGTGGTTTAAATTTGAACCGAAAACCAAGCAGCTGTATTGGTTTGGGGCACTTTTGAATCTTTTAAAAACCCCAGGAGGCAGGAAGACAGCTTCAAACTTGAGGCTTCAAACTCTTGGGGTCTAACTGAGAGAGCACAAAAGACAAGGTTTCTGTACTCACTCTCTTTTCTTAGGAAATGTATGGAATGCACGCCTTTGTTTTAGACTGGGGAAAAAAAGCAGACTTTGATAGCTGGAGCCATGAGCTGGCCCCCTCATATCTGAGGATGGAGGGTTTTCATATGTTCCAGGGCCCCCTGGGAAATGAGAAGCTGGAAGTCGAGAGGGGGAAATGGGTGGAGAAAGGGGAAGCAAGGGGGAAGGGAGGAGTGCTGGAGATAACTCTGCTGACTTCACAGTTTTCCACTGGGGCCTGCCCTGCCTACCTCTGTTGACATCAAAGCTCTAAGCGCTTGCTCAGTCAGGCCTGCAGGGAGAAGGAACTGGCTGTTAGCCCTAGGACGAAATTTCTGATATTAACTTTGCCTTAAAAAAAAAAAAGATTTTCATCTCTGTGTGGCAGCTCTGGGTCACCCCATGCTTGTGTTCAAGCATCCACTAGGGAAAAAGACAGCTTTTGCAGTGGTGTTCCAGAAACTTGGGCAGCTCCCCAAGGTGTCTCACTGGTTCTGCAGCAGTGTTGGCCGTCTGTGGGCTGATAGGTGTGGCTTTCCCAATCATGTTAGGGCGCCCAGATTTGGGAAGACTTGAGTGCTCTCCTCGGAACAATCCAGGGCATCAGATTTTTGCTGGCAGCTGAGCTCCCACGTCTGTTGCCAACTTCTTGCCTCCCTGCTTAGGATTCACTTGTTTTGCTTCCCATCTCTCTTTTCTCTGGAGTCCTCTCGCCTTTCCCCAGGGAGGAAGCAGAGGAAATAAGATGATCATTCTGTCTGCTGTCACTTATGACCTTCAGATCTGCTTATTATTCTAAGGCCAGGACAGAAAGAGTTGTGGCACCCTCTCCAAACAAAATAGTCGTAGACTCCACAACTTAAAACCTAGATGCACAGTACAGGTTTAAACCATATATACATGTGTATGAGATTTCACAATTCTCTCCTTCACTAGTTCCAGGTTGTACTGGAAGTGTTTGCTTTAACATCATCTCCTGTTCAACGTGAATTTAAAGATTAGCCTGGACTAGAAGTAGTACCTTGGAAATCTAGCCATAGCAGCAAAATTAAGCACTGTAAGCAGTTTAGAAGATTCTGTAACTGGTTACCAATCCTAGTTACAGGTCAAAAGATGCCAGCGTTCTCTCTGGTCTAACCTTATCACTGCTAGCCCTAAGTCTTGGCTAAGAATTTTCTTAGAAGAGTCTGGCTTAGGCTTTCCTGGAATACAGCCACACTGTAGGCTGCCTGTGCCTGCTGTGTCCAGCTTTGTACTTGGATGGAAGAGTATATTGAAGAAGAACACATGATTCTTGTCCTTAAGGGGAATAACAGAAATGTCACGTTTTAGATAGAAAATGGTGAGCAAGATAGTCCAAACCCTCTATTTTAAAAGCAGGGATTTTGAAATTGGGAAATGAAAGCATGGATGACCTAGTTAAGAGACTTGCATAAGGTAAGTTGTTCATCCCTCAAACAAGAATGAGAACCAGAGTCAGTATGTAGCATATGTTTCCTTGTGGCCCCAAATTCAAATATGAGTGTTACTCAAAACCAGCCTTACTAGAACAGATGCACAGAAGTTCTTTTATGGGAAAGGTAGCTGATGGTGAAACCTGCCCTTGGTTTTCTAGATTTAAACTAACTCCACCCACCCCAGTTCTGGGGATTCGACCAAGTACTGTCATTGCATTTGAAATTGATTCAATATGCTTTCTGGAGAGCCATCTCAGTTCAGCTTGCAGGCACTCTCGAGGGCCTACTTCCAAGGAGAAATGAACTGGCATTCTGTCTGGGCTAGACCCAAATCAGGCTCTGCCTGCCTGGGAGTGTGTCGTCTCTGTCTTTGATAGTCTGATGGCTAAAGCTCCAGGCTCTGGCTCTTCAATCAACACCACCAAATATCTGCAGTGTTGGCTCGACTCATAGGCCTTAATCTTCAGCTCCCACATTGTTGAGACAATTTTTTAAAGAGACATTAAAGATACATTAAGGTTCTCTTCCCTGAATTCTCTTTCTCAAACTTCCATCATCATTCTTTTATCACTATTTACTGAGTACCTAGTATGACATAGGTACTGAGGAAAACAAGGCAGACTTGGTCCACACCCTCATGGGATCTTTAGGTGTCATGGGTAATCATCGTATAGCCAAGTTAGAGATTAAAAAAAATAAAATATGATGAACAGCCCACAACCCTCTGTCTCACTAATCTTGCATCCACTCCACTTAACAAAATGAGGGATCCAATAGTCAAGTTCTTCAGAGTTCTCTTGGCTCACTTCCCAGCTGTGGTCAAATTCTCTGCATGCTCATTCCTCCTTTTCTGGATTACTTGTGGAATTGCCAGGAACGCAGAGGCATAAAGAATGCAGGCAGTTAAAAAAAAAAAAAAAAGCATCTGCAAGCGATCGACCAAAACCAGTTGTAATTGGACAAAGTCAGGATTCTTATTTGTAAGCAACAGAAACAACCTGTACCGCTACCACCTTCAGCCCGAGACACTGGATACCACCATGAGCACCACTGCCTTGGGGGCCTGTGTGTTTCTGTTGTCCTGCAGCCTATCTCCAGAAAGAATTCTTCATTGTCCCTATTTCTTTACGCCAATGACATCTGAATACCTTTGGAGCAGGTGAACCTGATTGGCTAAATCTTGGCTATGTGTCCATGTCCTAGCTGCAAAGGAGTCTAGAGAAGAGAGTATTTGGCCTTTGGGGCTCTTTCTTATGATACCAAGATTTATAAAGTGGTAAATGTCCTAAACATGGAAGGGAGTTCAGATGCTGGGTAGCAAAGTAATCCTGATTAAACCCTCTTTCTCTAATCCCATGTGAAGGGGAAGACCTGGGTCAACACTGCTGGCCTGCCAGAGAAATGAAAAAGAATCCAGTATACACATTCCAGCACTAAGGCCAGTATCCACTGACCTGAGAAGCCAGCCCCCTAGGCAAGCAAGACAGCACAACTCCCAGAGAAGGGAAAGACTTCTCTCTGGCTGTCCCCCCGCCCCCTCTAGTGAGGAGAGGAGAGGAAAGGGAGCAGTTGGGAGCCTCCCTGGGAGTGACCAGAGCAGCTCAAGCAGCCTCTCCACCTGCACCTGGATTGGCTCTGCCTACTCCAGCCATCCTTTCCCAACCAGCAGAAAGGAAATAGAAGCTGCCACCATCTAAAAGCAAAAGACCAAAACTTGTGTCCAAGGTTCTTATTTTTGGCTTTAACCTCTCATCCCAGACGTGTTGCTTAGACTTAGCTATGGATCCTGACATATGGTGATTCATCTTGATTTTGTCACTGCTAGCCACCAAACACCAGGGCTGGAATTTATGTGTGTGTATGGGGGGCGGGGGGGTAGTTAAATCTGCAGTTTATTTTTTGTTTGTTTGTTTTTAGTCTCCCACTATTTAGGGAGTTGATTTAAAAAAAAAAAGCCTGAAATAAAACCAAAAAAGGAAACTCTCTTTGAGTCATCTAATTATTTGTTTTCTGCCTTTAGAAGAGAAGCAAGCAAACTCCAAAGTGTAGTACTCATTAAAGGGTAATATACATGATCAGGCAGTCCCTCTAGCCATTCTCAGGATCACTAAGGGGGTGGGCCCTTGGTGACACACTGTTTTCCTTTATCCCTTTCCTGGGGATGTGGCTGGGAAGTACCTTCTGGGTGGATAACTCCAACTGATTCTAGCTTGGAGGGAGGAAGTTAGGGTGGAAAGTGAAATGTGGCTATTCCCAGCCATTCTTCCTCTACCCCTCACCGCAAACCTAAGTTCTACAGCATCCCTACCTTTTCCTTTAGGCTGTCAGAGCTCCTAGGGGAGCCACACATAAAGCCTTCATAAAAGCTCTGGGCAGTTAAAAACTTCTGAGTGTTCCCTTATTAATCAGATCACTAGAAACTAATAAATTTAGAATATATTAGCTTACTCCTTATAAAAATGCCTTCACTGAGCCAAGGTTCAATACTACAGTTCCACATTTCTTACAAGGCAAACATAAAAAAGTAGAGAACTCCCCCGCCCCCCGCATGTTTTGAATCTCAATTGAAGACATTATCCATTATGCTCCTCAGCATCCTTTTATGGTCAATGTAATAAATTTTACTTAGAATTTAACATGAGGAAGAAGACTAAGTTTCTTCATGAGCTAATATTCCTTTTTTTTTTTTTTCTGAGACAGTAAGAGTGATGTAATTTTGTATTTCCCTTTTTGCTCTGTCACAGAGCCCAGACTTAAGTTTAATATCCATTTACAAAACTATCTTATCTCTGGTTCCTAGTGTTCCCCTTCCTCTTTGTGGTTGCTCATCTCCCTTTTCATCTTTACTTTAACTGCTTCACCTATCTGTACATCTAATTTCAGCTATACCAGAGTTTTTAAGGAAGCAAGTTAAGTGTAATAAATAACAAAACCAACCAACAAATCAGTAACATGATTAAGGTCATCCAGAACTTGATCTCCCCTCCCTGATGTTCTCAGGCTAGCTGACGAGACTAACTCACAAGCTAGCACACATGTAACTATTAGAGGAATACATTCAAGTTTTAAATTAGACAAATGATGGTTTTAGGGGTTGAGGAGACAGACTCCTTCAAGAAGCCTTCCCTGTACAGGCTTCCTGAAGGAGGCAGTACCTACTGTAAGTTTTGAAGGCTTGGAGTTAGTTTCAGGGGTTCATTTAATTGGACCAGCTGTACAGTTTTGTTGGGCTATAGGAGGCATTGGGGCAAGTACCTGGGACTGTCTGGTAAGCTCTTTCCTGGGGGCAGTTTCTGATCTTCTCTGAGTAGCCAGTGCATTGCCTTCTAGAGAGCAACTATGTGAAGGTGATAGGGTTAGTCCTCAGTAAAATGATGAAGTAGGTGGGACTGGTTTGGGTGCTGTTGGCATTTTAGATGAGAAGATTCTTCATTGGAACTTTTCCACCTACTGCAGTATGTTTGGCATCCTGGTTCACACCCACTAAATGCCAGCAGCTATCCCCAGTCATTGGGACAGCCCCAAATGCCTACACATTTTCCACAATGTTCCCTGGAGGGCAGTAACCACTTAGGTGAGAGCTACCATCCTCTCAGTACCCAAGATTCTCCTCTCCAGCCTGCTATCCACAACTAGGATTTCCAGATTTAGCAAATAAAAGATAGAACACCTAGTTAAATTTGGATTTCAAATGAACATGAATTATTTTTAGTATAAGTATGTCCCAAATATTGCATTATTTGTTGTGTATTAGAAATTCAAATGTAACTAGTGGTCTTTATTTTATCTAGAAGCTCTACTCACAACTGGTCAGCATCACATACTGACCTGCCTCCCCAAAGTTCTGTTGGGTTGGTCACTGTTCTCTGTGCCGAACTAGCCCTACTTCTTCCCTGGGACACCCATCTTGTCTGCGTTTCAGCTCCTCATGTTCCTTCTCTTTGCTAAGTCTCAGTGGGATGGTAAACACTTTGATCAGATGAACAGATTCTTCTTAATATGCAGGCCAGTTATCCTATTCAGATAATATCTTATCTTGACCTGGTTAAAGAACATACCAGTCTGCAGAAGGCCCTCAAATTGAACGGTGGTGGGAAAGACAACTGTGGAAATAGGAACCATTCTCAGGGTAAACAGCTGATGCCGTGGGACTTCAACATTTTGATGATTCCCAACTTTGCACAATGGAAGCTTTAAACACTATGGATGTCTGGTCCTACCCTCAGAGACTATGAGTGAATTATTCTGGGGTGGAGCCTGAGCATGGGAATTTTTAAAATGTGTCGTCCCTCCCCTCCTCCCCCCTCCCCAGGGTCGTACAGTCAAATTTGAGAATCACTCCTCTACTTTCTGAGAAAAGTGAGAAAAAAGAGAGAGCAAGATAGGGAAAAAGAGAGAATGAGATCTGGTTTCAGGTGCTCTGCTTGGCATTGGTCATTGAGGAGATCTGGAAGACTCCAGAGCCAAACACATTCCACTCAAGCAGAGAGAAAAAGTTCAAGAAAGTAATACTCTGAATGTGTTCCATTTTGAGCAAAACAGATGTGAAAAAGAACTTCTGAAGAATCCAGAGAGTGCTTCATTTTGTGCCAGACACTGTCCTTAGAGATGCCCCAGCTTACAAAAAAAAAAAAAAAAAGTCCCCTAGAGACAGTCTCTCTCTCTTTTTTTTTTTTTTTTTTTTTTTTTTTTTACTATGAAGTGATTCTAACCAATGCCAGCATCATGTTCAGAGCCCAGGCTGCTCACACGCGTGGCTTTGCTGGTGTTGGCTAAGGAGCAAGTTTCTGATGTCACCATGGGCACCTCTGTGAAAGAGGCTCCCCTCTCTACTCCATGTGGGCTGTGAGCCCAGGGTGTCAGTCCCTGTGCCATCAGTACACGCCAGCCTCTACCCTGACAAGTAGGTCAGCATAGACACGGATGGCTCAAGCCTCCACAGAGAGGTGCTTGCCGCTGGCAGGAAGCTGCTTCTGCAGAATTAAAAACCATCAGAGTAGATCAAAGGAAGTGCAGGGTAGGCTGGCGGGCGGGCCAGATCCTAATCTCTGCTCCTGGCCTCACACATCACTGCACATGAGTCACCCAGCTGAGCTCAGCGGACATGCTGTTTGGATTAGGCTTTTATAGGCAAGGTTTGCCAAGCTGGCCTTTGCCAGCTCGCTGCACAGAGCAACTGAGAGGCGAGGGAGGAAGGTGGGGATGTGGGTTAGATGTGGTTGCCCAGGTGCCAGGCAGGAGGTGGTTGGTTCCCCAGGTCTGCACGACTGTGGCACCAGGGAGTGCTCATGAGTCCTACTGTCCTCAGCCTGTCTTCTCAGCTCAGCAACATCAAGCCCATCAGGGGAGCCGCGGAGCCCACACCAGGCCCACACATCCTTCCTCTCCTGCCAACTCTCTAATTAAGATGTACTATTACAGAACACACATCTTGCCTTCACTCAACCATTTGCCTCTCTACGAGCAGGAATTCCTTTTCACAAAAGCAGGCAACACTTCACCACTCAGGAATCTTGCTCAAAAGCCGAGGAGTCCAGCAAAAAAAGGGAGGGGAGTCAGAAAATAAAAATTTCTAAATTAAGAGCTAACCCATAAAAGCAGGGCTTCCCCTAGTGCCTGGCTGGTATGACATCACCAGGAATTACTCAATGAAAATGGTGTCAGAGCAGCAGCTAGATTATATGTGGAAAATTTCCTCAAGAAGCAAAACTCTGCAGAAAATAAGTGGGGGGTAGAAAAATCTGACCTAGCACATAGGTCTTTTGGGAATTGCCTCTAGAAATGCTGATTTCCCTGGACAGAGAGCAGCATGGGATTCTCTTCCAGGCAGCACCTAGCAGGCTCCTGAGCTCAGCAGTGGTAACCCAGTGTAACCAACCCAGTGGGTTTCTTCTCTTTCTTCTTTTTTTTTGCTTCCTTCTGTGGAAGCAAAAAATCCTTTGTTTCAGATTCTGCCAACTTTTGCTTCTGTGCATGGTAACTTGGGAAGAAGCAGCCCCCATTCTTTTGTAAGCCAAGGAAGGATTCTTGGCTTGTCATTTCTGCTGGGATTCTCTTTAGAGTATTTTGGACTCATTTATTAAAGGCATCTAAATGGAGGCGGCAGCTCTCGACACTTTCAAAATAAATATTGCCACTAGTCCCTACACCGCTCTTGACTAGATCCTAAGTTTCCAAACTTACTCATTGCTCGATTAGCTGTAACTCAAAAGAATTTCTTGTTCCTGGCTTCAGGTTTCTTCTCATCTATCTCTCATTTTCGAGGTGGTCAGATTTGCTCATGACATCTGTCTTTTTGTTCCTTTCCTCCTTTACTATTTTCACTTATAAATGGAAATGGAGATGAAATTTATTGTCCTTCCAGTTGCTAAACACTGCTCAGTAGCATAGCAGAGCCTGACGGGCAGGTAAGCATGTTTGAGCCCTGGCTCTGCCACCAACTCTCAGAATAACCTTGGAGCAATTTTCTTAACCTCTCACCCTGCCCAGTTTCAATTCCTCATCTGTAAAATGTGGGTAAAAATAGTCCTAACTTCATTGGTGAGGACTAAACGAGCTAATAATACAAGAAAAACATTTAGTAAAGTTCCTAGCACCCAGTAAATACACAATCAATGCATGATATTACAATAATTACTCTGCAACCAACATTATAGTATAGCTAATAGGGGTAAACTTAATGAAATCTACAGCTAACAGTTCTTCCTTCTGAAATTCCTCAGTACCCAGGGAGTTAACATTTGCTTTAATCAAATGTATTTGCTTGCACCTACCTATGCAACCTTCCTTAGGCAAAGATTGTAAGAGAGGAGGACGAAGGATCATCCATAAGTGATTAAAAGGAGGAACTTACCCTTCTTGGGGGTTCCTTTCTATAACTAGAAGACATTATTGTTAAAGTCCCATAACCCTTGAGGGCTTGCCATGAATGGGGGACAGAAGGCACAGACTCACTTCCTCTACTGTTAGTAGAGGAAGCCCTGGGTAGGAATTTGATGTGGCTCAGTGTATCAAAATAATATATCTACCCAGCATCTACCAGTGGGGGTGATGGTAACGAGTGGAGGTCCTTCCGTTTACAAAGGCACAGTGATGGGCAGCATTTCTGGTGCACAGGTAGGCCCTGAGCATAGTTTACAGGTGGGGGCTGACAAAAGGGGAATTGGAGCTGCTCCGCATAACAAAAGTGAAAACCTGTCCTTATTTAGTTGGGCAGAATATGTTGCCTTTAAGAAGATTCTCCCTCCCTTCCTTA
Source organism: Eidolon dupreanum (assembly GCA_028627145.1). NCBI lineage: Eukaryota > Metazoa > Chordata > Mammalia > Chiroptera > Pteropodidae > Eidolon > Eidolon dupreanum. The sequence continues at coordinate 83,309,728 of CM053515.1, forward strand.
ATATGGATTTAGACTGAGACCAATGGTTTGTCTTTGGGATATGTGCCATGTGTGTGATCTAAGAATTACTCACAGGAGATCAGAAGACCACAGGAAGAATGAGGAAAGGTATCTTGACTTCACGCTAACAAAAACTGGAGAAATGAAGCCTGCCATGGATCATTCTGGGAGTCAGCTAACTAATATGGCATGATCCCTAATTGAGTAACTCGAACATTGAGAAAAGTATTGTGAATTATCTGTATCTTACCGATTAGCCTATTTGAGGTAGAGGGTAAAGGTTGGTGGATCGTGTTGGGTGGAAATACCATGCAATGTAAGCACTGTGATAACTTGTATGATTTCTCTTTTGTATCCACTGTTCTATTTCTAGCATTGAGAACAGTGCCTGGGACATAGTAAGTATTCAGTGAATATTTGTTGAATGAATGAATTTTGCCACAGAGAAGGGAAAGCAGGCTTACAGAGAAAAAGAAAAAAAGAGGGTGGGCTTTGTGGCTGGTCAGCAAGGCTAGGAAATGGGGTATGCCCACAAATAGACCCTGATAAGTGTTTTTCCTTATCTGCCTCGGGCTCTGGGAACAATCATATTTAATACCAGGTTGTGTTTTGTTTTGTTTTGTTTTGTTTTGTTTTTGCCTTCTACTTATTCCCAAACTTTCAATGAAGTGGCTTACACATATGTGCTAGAGGTATGTAGAATTAAGAGGCATGACAACAAAGGCAAACGTGGCTTTCCCGTACCATCCCTTGTTTCAATTTCCTATAGCTGGAATAACAAATTACCACAAACTGAGTGGCTTAAAGACACCGTAAATGTCTTGTCTGACTGGTCTGGAGGTCAGAAGACCTTTAAAATCAGGGTGTTGGCAGGGCTGTGTTCCTTCTGGAGGCTCTAGGTGAGAATCTGTTTTCTTGCCCTTTTTAGCTTTTGAAGACTGCTTGCATTCCTTGGCCCCTCCTCACATCCCTCTGACCTCTGTATCCATTGGCACATCTCTTCTCTGACTCTTACTCTCCTGCCTCTCTCTTTCCCTCAAAACAACCTTGTGATTACATCTTGCTTTCACCTGGATAATCCAAGATAATCTCCACATCTCAAGGTCCTTAACTTAATCATATCTGCTAAATCCTTTTGCCACGTAAGGGAACATATTCACAGGCTCCAGGATGTGGACATACTTGGAGGCCCTTATTCTGCCTTCTATACCCCTGAGGCCACATCGGAGTCATGTCAAGGGAAGGTGACAGCCCCAGAGCACAGGCTGGGACTCATACTGCAGAGAGCAGACACCCAGCTGAGTGTGAAATTTTGGAGCAGGTGAAAGCAGAGAAACAGGCTGCAGCCTGGACTAACCTTGGAAATGAGAGACCAACTCTCTCTCTGCTAATATACTGGAGGAAAGTGGTTCTTGGTGACAGAGGCAGAAAGATAGATTCTGCTATTATGGATACTGGCAGCAGAAAATCAGGTTACAGCTCTTTTCCAGTTTGGGGGTTAAGAATTTGAGACCATTTGTAAGGTGCACTGCCTGGTTTATGGCAGGTGCACAATTCAATAAGAGTCATCTATTATTAATACCAGAAGGAGAGGGGCCAGGGGTGTTCCAGAGCCCCACCTGTCTAGGGAGGCAGGTCACACACAGCTCTACATCCCTGAGCAACAGGAAGACCTGTCAGAAGGGAATAAGGTATGAGGCAGGTGGGCAGAGGTAGAGTTTCAAATGCTCTTTATTTTAACTTCTTCCCACACAAACTAGGAGGAAGCATCTGGCCGGTTCTTTAATGAAACTTGGAACTCACTGCTGTAGTCAAGAAGGAAATATTTTTGTGGTTTTTCTCTGGGGGAAGAAAGTAATAAATCTTTCTGTTGTTGATGTAGCTCTGAGAGGGACATATTATTCTTAAAGTGTATCTGCTTGAAAGTTTGTTAGAGTCAGGCCGTTGGGAAGCTCCACATAGACCCTGAGGGTTAAGAGTAAAGTATCAGCCTGTAGTCACAGGTTCTCCAGTAGTCACAAAGGACACAGATTTAAGAAACAGACATTCCTATTAGAACAGCTAGGTTTTTTGGGCTGAGTGTCGATTCTGTACCTCCTCATGCATTTCCTATGGAACTCTTCTTTGTCATCAGTGCCTGCTTTGCTTAGTCATGTGTGGCAGAAGACAAGGTCTTGCTCTTAAGGACATCATCATTCTGCACAAATGTGTTGAACCCTTGCCACATGCCTGGTACTAGTCTGAGTTCAGGGAATACCACAGTGATCAACACAGACAAAACAAATACGTGTCAGGTTGGGATAAGGGGTATAGATGCAAGGCAGAATTGAGGGCTTGAGAGTGGCAGTGGGTGTGTGCTATTTGACGTAGGTGGTAGGGGAAGGGTACTTGTGCAGAGACCTGAAAGAAGTGAAGGTGACCAATGGACAAGTCGCATAGACACCTGAGGGGTGGTCCAGGTGGAGGGGACATCTATCAGAGCATATGAAAACAGCTCATTTTTTAGTGGGTACTATTTACAGTGCTGTCCCTCTCCTTATGCATAAGTTCCTCCCTACAAATGCAGCTCCTGGCAGCTTCTTTGTATAGCATGACCCAATCTCCAGCCACAGCTGACTGGACCTAAGGAGAGCATCCTAGCCAACTGGGTCAGTCAGAGTCCAAGATAGATGAGGTGGTAGCAATTAGCAGTAAGCAATGAAAACCTGGAGGAGGGCAATAGCAAGGGAAAATCCTAAGTACTCTATCTATGGGGGCTGACCTGGGGTTTTAAGCATAGGAGACTGTAATAGAAGGCCTGGCCTCAGGCAGAAGCCTGAGTGAGATCCTCATGACTGGTGACTATGAGCAGTCTGTCCTTGAGGCAAAGACTCATCCAAGGCTAGGCTTATGCAGTCTCCACCTTTACTGGGGTAGGTCAACCCAATGTAGCTACTCTACCTAAATCTCCTCAGTGTAGAAATACAGGTGAGGTGCAGAGATTGCAAAGAAAGAATACACAGCAAACAGAAATACTTCTACTGAGGTTGATTTGCATGAAGGAATATTTCCCCTCCTCTCCCTTATGCCTACACAATGATGAGTAGAGATGTAAATTAGATTTTCAAAACTTTTGCTGAATGATGTCTTTTTTAAAGGTACAACCTTTTCAAGAAGCACAGTGTTTATACCTTGACAATGTAACTTCAAGTGGTAGGTGTAAGGTAATTAAAAACAATAGGCAGTTTTCAGATGAGGAAGCAATGTCCTTTTAAAACCTTGCATACCCAGCGGGGATGGAGCAAGTCAGGCTCCAACAGGCCTCTTGTTCCAATCTCTGCCAGCTCCCAGACTGCTGCCTTCCACAGCTCACCTCAACTTGGTGGAGCTGTTTTCTTTATGAGCAAATAGCAATGTTTTCAAGGCCAGAGCATTTCTTTCTTCTGGGGAGTCCGTGAATTTCCAAGGAGTTTCTCTGTTGGCTCAGATTTCATGAAATGAACTGTGTAAAGTCTTACTATAATACTTTGCACCAAATACTAAATGCTAAACAAATACCAGTAATTACAAAATAGATTCTAGCACCTATATGTCAAAAAAAAAAAAAAAAAGTCCTTATTAGAGATGCATGCTGAAGTATTTATGAGTGAAATAACAGTGTCTTGGGCTTGCTTTTTAAAAATTTCAGTAAAAAAAAAGTATGCATATTTGTGGGGGGATGGGAGTGAGGTGAAAGTGGGGTGGGGAGTGCTAAATGAAACAAGACTGGTCCATGTGAAGATTGCTCAGGCTAGGTTAAGGGAGATATGGGAGTTCACCATTTCATTATTTTTCATTTTGTATGTGTTTGAAAATTTTCATGATAAAAAAGTTAAAAGACAGAAATAAAAAAAAAAGTATGTGTCTGATCCACTCTCTTCCCTCTTGAATCTGTTGTTGCATAATTATCAGTGGGGATCCTAATGTGGGAAATTTCACTATGGGAGTTTTCACAGTATGACTTCAACAAAGAGAAAAGTTTGATGGATTATTTCTGGAGAGTGGAGCAGTCAGTGCTTCCAAGAAAAGTGATGTTGAAATGAATACTACAGATTCCCTGCTCAGTGAGGCAGCCCGGTGGGCTCATCAAACTTTCTGGGAAACCCTTGGGCTGGTGTTGCCCATGCAGCTCGGCACTAACTTGTGTAATATGGGAAAGACCCACCTATTCCTGCAGTTTTGCTCAGTCTCTCGAGGACCACGGTGGTGGGATTTACTTGTACCTCCTATCCAGGGCTATAGCTGGATCACGCGGCCATCTCACATCAGTCCTGCATCTTGTCTCTAACATGACATGACCTTCTCAGAAACCTCCATGTCTTCCAGGGTGGGGATATCCTTGAGGGAGGTGTGTGCAATGCAATCAGGCAGTTGCAGCCAGTCTCTGGCATTCTCACAGACATTCCCACTGAGCTGAGAAAGGAGGACTGGAATGCAACACGGGAAGTCCTCCCTTCTCAGTCTGTCACTGAGCCTGTAGGGTGGGGTGGAAACTGGCCTCTGGGTGACCACACCCAGCTCCCTGTTCACTCTGGCCAGAGACTTTACATCCTCAACAGCTGCTGTCTGTGTTTGGCTTTCAACTCGGCTACACTGACCTAGCTCTCAGAGACCAGTCTTCAGGGGACAACTGTGACACTGGCGTTCCGAGCATATCTGACCTGCACCCCCTCCCCGCTGCCTTCCTGCCACACACACTGTATGCCTTCGTTTCATTTCTAAGACGGGATTTATCTCAGGAAGCGTGTTGATGATTTGCCCCATGGTTTTGTTCTGGAGTTTTTAAAGACTTATGCCAAAACTCATCACTTAAAATGTGGAAGGAATTGGTTCTTTTATAGTGGGCTTCAGTGTACTGTAGAATAAGGTGATGGAGATACAGTCATCTCACATTGCTTGGAGACCCCTCTGTGAGATGAGGCTGAATAGTGAGTGATGCTTTAGTATCTTGGCCCTTCTGTATCATAATTAATTTAAAAAATCTAAATATGACATGGGCTATGAACTTTGTGGTACTGTCTTTTTAAGGGCTCATTGTCCAGCAAAGTCATTCAAATCCTTCAACATAGTAATAATACTCCTGAAAATGTCCACACACACACACACAAAAAGAAGGGGGAAATCTTTATATGTATGTAATAGATGTTTATGGTAGGATCACTTACAATAATAAAAACTTGAAACAACTTGATATACAGCAGTAGGAGGATGATTAATCATATTTGGTATATCTAAGGAAAACTGTGGCCACAAAAAATGATAATTAGGAAGACTATGCAGGGACAATATAAATGTTATTAAGCAATATTAAATAAGAACACAAAAATTATATGAACTTTAACATTATAATTATGTAAAATATTTCTATATATTACTGAAGACTGGAAGGAAATTTGGGAGAAGAGAAAGTGGTTGTCATGAAAAAATGAGTGTTGTTTTTCTTTTTAAATACCTTCAGTGTTGTTGATTTCTTAGTAATAAACAATACCTTTTTTTAAAAAAGAATGATCAAGCTCTCTAATTTGTTGTGGTTATTTTTTTTTTTACTTAGGCAGTGAGAAAACATTCAAAACAGAGGAAGTCACATCAGCAACTATCAAGTCTTGAGCTCGGAATGTGACTTATTAATAATGAAAGGAGTCAGGTGAGGACAACTGAAGATAGCAGATACAGAAAATAGTTCCAAGAAGCCAGTTTCGGGGAAGGGATTTGCATAGTTGAATATTTATAAAAAGGAACAACCTCATCAATTCATTAGTCTATACAGAGGCCAACAATATCTGAGAACAAAAAATAATAAAATAAAATAAAACAAAATAAAATAAAATAAAATAAAATAAAATAAAAATGAGAGTGTGAGAGAGAACACTAAAGAGGTGTTTCCTTTGTCTGTTTCTCTCTTTGGAATGTATATTGTTTCTAAAATATTAATGGTCTCTATATATATATTTTTGACTGATTCTTTCCCTGGAGGCAGCTGAGCCATTTACCTGGAGGAATGATTCAAATCATTCCTTAATTTTAAATATTAATCCTTGGCCAACTTAATTAACCATAACATACCAGCACATGGAAGTACTCAAAATAAAACAACTTTACACGCAGGAGTTGCATCTACCCCAAGCTGTTCTTCCCTCATAATCTTGCCTGAAACTTTTGTGGGTAGCTCAAGGCAAAATCTGATCTCTGGCTGCTGTCATGTTTTAATGGAGTGAAGCAGGCTGACAATCTGCAGCCTGAGAAGGTTTTTGGAGAACAGCCTGTGTGTCAGGGTTAATTATAGCCTGATTTAAACCTTAGGTTGTGAATGGACCATGAAAAAGTCAGATTGATGACTACTATGTGGTCAGATGAACTTAGATACTTAGATCTTTCGAGAGGAAAAAGAAAACTTTAGAATCTTTTCCAGGGTACAACCACTGTGGTAGGTCCAATGAAAATTATAAGGTTTGTGTTAGACACAGCTCTTGCCCACAACCTAAAGCAGTGTATTAGGAGGACCAGATAGAAATACAGATAGACTTCAAGTCAATAGACATACTTCACATAACAAAATAATCAAAAAGCAATTTGAGTTAGGAAACCTGGATTTAAATCCCAGCTAGGCTCTCTGATTGACTGTGTGATCTTGGACAAGCATCCAAGACTCAAATTCATTTTCTGTAAAATGGGAATGCGTGATGCTTACCTCAAAGGCAGGTATGAAGGTTATATAAAATACTGCATTTTAGAATCTGTTGAATCCATAATGTGGACTGCAAAAGGCAGTGGATCACAAACTTGGCTGCACATTGGAATTACTCGGAGTTAAAAAAACACTGATGTCTGGGTCACATCCCCAGAGATTCTGAATTAATTGGTATCATGTGTGGCCTTGGCAGTGGGATGTTTAGAAGTGTGAAGCAGAAAGAAAACAAACCTACAATTATAGTAGGAGATTTCAATATCCTTCCCTCAATAATTGGTAGAACAAATAGACAGAAAAATCAGTAAGGACTTGAATAACACTATTGACGAATTTGACTTAATTGGCATTTTAAGAACATTTCTTTAACAATTTCAGAGTACACATTCTTTTCAAGTGCACACAGAAAAATTTCCAAGATAGACCATATTCTAGGCTATAAAATAAACCTTAAGAAATTTCAAAATATTTAAATCAGACAAAGTATATTCTTTGCCTAAAGTGGAATTAAGCTAGACATTCACGACAAAAATATATCTGGGAAATATCTAGTTATTTTGTAAAAAATTTACATAGTTCTAAATAATCCACAGGTCAAAAAAGAAATTAAAAAATCAAAAGGGAAATGAAGAAATATTTGGAACTAGGCTAAATCATATATAGAGGGATATCTATAGCCCTAAACACTTATGTTAGGAAAGATAGGTCTCAAACCAATGACCTTAGATTATACCTTATGCAACTAGAAAAAGAGCAAATTAATCCTAAACTAAGCAGAAGAATGTAAATAATAAAGATTAGAGAAGAAACCAGTAGACTAGAAAACAGAAAAATAATATAGAAAAATCAATGAAACCAAAAGCTGGTTGTTTGAGAAGTTCAATAAAATCAACAGACCTTGAGCCAGACTGATTAGGAAAATAAGAGAGAGAAGACAAAATTACTAATATCAGGAGTAAGACAGGTGATAGCACTACAGATATTACTGATAGTAAAGGTATTATAAAGGAGTAATAAGAAAACTTCATGCCAATAAAATTGATTAACTTAGAGTAAATAGAGAAATTCTTTGGTAGACTCAAATCACCAAAGCTTATTCAAGAAGAAATAGATAACTTAGATAGCTCTGCATCTATTAAATAAATTGAATTTAGTGGTTAAAAGTCTTCTCACAATGAAAACTCCAGTCCCAGATAGTTAATTCTATCAAATATTTAAGGAAGAAACAATACCAATTCTATACACAAACACTTCAAGTAAATTGAAGAGGAAGGAATATATCCCAACTCATTCTATGAAACCAGCATTACTCTGATACCAAAATCAGACAAAGACATTACAAGAAAAGAAAACAAGAGACCAATATCCCTCATGAGTATAGATGCAAAAATTTTTAAGCAAATTTTAGCAAATAGAATCTAACAATATATAAAAAGGATAATAATAACCAAGTGAAGTTTACCCAAGGAAAGCAAGGTGTGTTTGATATTTGAAAAATCAATCAATACCATATTAACAGACTTAAAAGAAAAATCATACAAATATCTCAACAGAACCAGAAAAAAGATTTGACAAAATTCAAGATCCATTTCTAATTTTTAAAAAAAGCAGCTCTCAACAAAGTAGGGAACTTCTCAATTTGAGAAAGTATACCTATGAAAAACCTACGGCTAACATCATATTTAATGGGAAAGACTGCTTTTCTTCTAATACCAGAAACAAATCAAGGTTGCCTGCTGTTGCTATTTCTATTCAACACTGTACTGCTTCTGGTTAGTTAGTGCAGTAAGGCAAGAGAAAAAATATAAGAATCTAGATCAGACAAGAAGAAGTAAAACTGTCTTTATTTTCAGACAACATAACTATGTAGAAAATTTTATGGAGTCTACAAAAAAGCTATAGAAATAATAAATGAATTTAATGAGGCTACTGAATACAAAATTGATATTAAAAATCAACTGTATTTCTAATAGTTTCAATAGTTAAAACTGAAATTGTAAATATTAGCATTTATGCAAACATAAAAATATCAGATATTTAGAGATAAACCTCACCAAAGAAGTGTGAGAGCTATATGTTGCAAAAACATTGCTAAGAGAAATAAATGAAGATCTTAATATATGGAGAGATACATTGTGTGGATTGGAAAATTCAATATTGTTAAGATGTCAGTTCTCTTCAAACAGATCTATAGATTCAAGCAGTCCCAATCAAAATTCCACCAAGCTTTTTTAACCCAGAAATTGACATTCTAAAATTTAAGCTTATTCTAAAATTCTTATTTTTCTTAGAAAAAGGATAAAGTTGGATTTCAAGACTAATAATAAAGATACAGTAATCAAGACAATGTTATATTAATATTAAGATGGATCAATGGAATGGAATAGAGAATTTAGAATAAGCCCATAAATATATGGTCAATCAACTTTCAACAAAGGCACAAAAGAAATTCAACAGAGAAAGGCCAGTCTTTTCAATAAATGGTGCCGAAACTATTAGATATACATATGTAAAAAAGTAAACATCATTCTAAACCTTGCATCATATATAAAAATTAACTCAAAATGGATCATAGACCTAAATATAAAACCAAAAACTATAAAACTTCTGGAAGGAAACATAGGAAAAAAATTTTTGTGATCTTGGGCTAGGCAATGACTTCCCTGATATATCACAAAAAGAAGAATCCATAAAAGTAAAATTAATAAATTGGACTTCACTAAAATTAAGAACTTTTGCTCTCTGAAAGACACTGTTAAAGGCTGAGAGAAAATATTTTTCCAGTCATACAGCTGACAAAGGACTTGTAACCAGAATATATAAAGAACTCCTAAAATTCAATAATTAAGAAAATAAAACAAAACTTGATTTTAAAAATGAGCAAAAGATTTGAAAGATTCCTCACCAAAGAAAATATAAAGATGGCAAAAATATACATTAAAAGATTCTCAACATTAGTAGTCATTAGGGAATTGTAAATGAATACCGTATGGGGATACCAGTGGCTAAAATAAAAAATACTGACAACACCAACTGCTGGAGAGGATGTGGACCAGTGGGAACTCAGACATTTCTGGTGGGCAAGCAAAATGGTACAATCACTTTGGGAAACGCATTTTTTTTAAAGTTAAATGTTTTATAGTACACACTTCTAGGTATTTATCTAGAGAAATGAAAAGTTATATGCTTATACTCGTACATGAATGTTTACAGCAGTGTTATTCATAATTGCTTAAAACTGGAAACAACCCAAATGTCTTGCAATGGTGAATGATTAGACAAACTGGTACATCCATTCAATGGAATACTAGTCATCAATAAAAAGGAAAAATTGTCAATACAACATCTCAGAATATTATAGAGTGAAAGAAGTTAGACCTAATAAACGGAAAAGAGTATGGTTCCAGTTATGTAAAATTTTAGAAGAGGGAAAATAACGTATATGGGCAGAAAGCAGATAAGTTGTTGCAGGATGGGGGAAGGGATTGCAAAGGAACACAAGGAAATTTTGGGTATGATTAGCTTGATCATGGTGATAGTTTCACAGGTATGTAACATATATCAAAACTCATCCAATTGTATACTTTAAATATGTGCAGTTTAATGTATGTCAATTATACCTCAAGAATGCTGTTAAAAAATTTTATTCAGATGATTCTGATGTGCAGCCAAGTTTGAGGACCACTGAACACATATATAACTGTCCTAAATCCTTCAGTCTTTGGCTTAGAGGTTGGACTGCTAATGCAGGAAGGAGGCTAGAGAACCAAAATGTTAAATCAAGCTACATTCAGAGTCTGCGATATGCTGATCAGCCCTGCAGCCAGACCGCGGGAGAACTCAGAACAAAGGGAGATTTCTGCTGGGATTGCTAAGAAACCATTTCCCTACACTGTGATGGGAAACTAGAAAATGAGTCTTTAAGTGGCTCCCTATACAAAATAAAATCATTCATTCCGTATGGCTAAAACCAGGGGGAACCTATGGATCAAAGGCTGGGAATTGCCAGCAGGCCTTTCATGCTACATGTTCTTACTTTTCCATGCTACCTACTCCTATCCTCTCATACTGTATTTCTATACCATTAGAGGAAATTGGGTAAACAAAGTCTTTAAACTATAATTCACAGAAACAAAAAATGATATATAAACTGAATTCCTTGAACTGGAGGTGGAGGGGTCCCTATCAGCATCTTTTTCTCTTGGTCCCTTTCAATGTCTTTTTTCAGTCCTCTGTTTTACTCTGTTCCTCTGTCTCTGTTCCTTTGTCTGTTCCTCTGAGTCTCTCTCAGCCCCTCTCACTGTTTGCCTCTGAGAGGAGACCATGTGCTATCTATTGAGCGTTACCCCTTCTCTAACAAACTTCCCTCTTGACTAACTCTGGCGTGCGTTTGAATTCTTTCTTGAGCACAGCCAAGAACTCTCTCCTGGTGCAGGGCTTGAGTTCCCCCACTCGGGGAGATTTGCCCTGTTCTATATCACTGCCATTAACCCACATTTCTCTATTGTCCAGATTCCAGATCTGTTACAAATCTGAAACCTAAAGGATAACTGCAGAATGAGCATGCGAATCATCAGATAAATTCACTTTATTGTTCCAGGGACTTCATGTTAAGCTGCAGAGAAGTATTAGATAAAAATTACTAATCTAAAATGAAATACAGCAAGAGACTCAAGCCTTTAAGCTTCCAGGGCTATAAATCACTCACAAACAGAGATGATTTTCGAACTGGTAATTTGGTGAAATTGCCCCTCCCATCCCTCATAGACACAGCTTCTGTGCTATTCTTACTTTATCAGAATTCGCTATTTGAATCCATTCCATTTTCTGCTTCTCTTTCCTTTGACCTAATCTGCAAGGTTTCCAAGAATAGGTACTTAATGTATTGAAGAAGTTTGCTAAATTTGTTATGCTATGCCAAGACTTCCTTAAATGAGTACATTTCCCCTTTCCTGTCAATGACTCAAATATGACAAACTATAAAGGACTTGAAATTGGTTGAATGAGACTGGTCTATCTATTGTGCCCAGTTCTGCTCAGAGGCATGTGACCTCAAGTGCCATACTTTCACCTGCAACGTGCATGTGAATCACCTGGGGGTCCTATCAAAATGCGATTCTGAGTCACTAAGACTGGGTGGACCCAGATTCTGCATTTAAACCAGCTTCTCCCTTGTAATAAAGATATTACTAGCTGGGTTTCAAAATTCTTTCATCCCTGGGAAGCAAAAAATGATTCTGAGAGGGAAGAGGTCATTCAAGTCAAAGGGAAGAACACTGTTAACATTGCCTTTGATGACACTCCCCAAGTTATGAAACCCCTGCATTACAGAAATGTTTATACATCTGGTAAGGGTAAAGATTCATTTGTTGTGAATAGCTCAGAAGGTTTAAAAAATATTGTTGACTGAACTTTTCTTACCTTTTCCTGCAAAGGATTTACAATAGAGAGGATGGCATTTGTAGGTTATAGTTAACCCAACCTAACCCACCTTATCACTTGCATCCAACCACCTCTTGTGTGTGTGCTTTTTTTTTTTTTAACAAAACATATAATATTGAGGTATGAAACTAATGTTTAGTGTACTACATAGGTGATATTTTCTGTTCTTATGACAAATGGGTTGGTTTCTCTCTTAGACAGTGAGAGGATTATCTTGCATGTCCTGAATGTTCCTCTTTTTGAGGCAAAGATAGTCCTGGTAACAGCAGTAGTTGCTTCTATGATTTACAGTTATAGCAAAACCTGTTGGAAAGAATTGCAGGACAGTATTGAAGCATGGTCGTGAATTCTCCTAGGAAAGCTGGCTGCAGCCCTCGGGCGGATCTTTCTCACCCATTACTTACTTTCATCCCCCTCTGCTTTGTACATCAAGCTGCAGGAAATTTTTCCAAAGCAAATTCTTGATTTTTGGAAAGAAATAGTTTAGTTTTGCCTAAAACGGACACATTTAAGAAAACATGTTTCAAATACATGTGAACTTGCAGTTTAAACAAAGTATCCTTGATGTGCTCAAAACCAGGCTAGTCTATATTTTCATCACAATTCTTATTATGGGTAATTTTCCATCTCAGTTTACCTTGCTCTTTAAATTAGTTCATCGTGATTTTCGATGAAAATAACTGAGAAAAATACATCCATAAAAGCTAAAAGTAAATCCTTATTCACAGCTCTATATTCCTTGTCCAGGATTCCTTATTAAGTGATTATAAGAGCAATTTTCTGTCTTTCAAGTCCATTTCTGTAGAAGAATTTGAATCACCACTGGAATGAATGTGGTAACGAGAGCAGTTCTGTCAACAATATGTGACACTAGGGAGGGGAGCATAGAAACTGCACCGTCTGGATGATGGTTTTGGATGAGGTTTGGGATTTTTGTTGTTGCCAGAAAACTCAAAGTTCAAAGAGAGTAAAAAAGCGTATTGATTAGCTTTGGAGTGGTCAAAGACTAGATTTATATCTGAATTTTACTAATGTTTTACACATGGTCTCCTTTTTGTTTAAAAGATGTTGTACCCCGGGTTATTTAAAGACGAGGGCCAGCTGAAAGCAATTCTTCTTCCCCTTTCCTCCAAATCATGGCCATTTAATAGGTAGAGAGATATTAAATCTTTAAGATCAAAAGGGAGTATGACTGGCACAAATGAAAATGAGCTGTGATCTTTAAAGTTTCCACTGGCGTCAAAAGATCTTCGTGGCTTATTTTTCTCCCCAAACCTCCTATTCCAGAGGCCACGTTCGTGGAGATATCTGGAGAACCAAGCTGACCACTTGCCCATCTGCCAATTCACCTTTCTTTTGACCAGCTTATCAAAGATATTTGGATCTGCTGATATAAATTTCAGTCCCATCAGTTAATTTTCATTAAAAAATTATTTTGCTAACATTATTGAGAGCATCATACTAAACATTTTATGTATATTAACTTATTTAATCCTCACGATACCCATTTTACAGGTGAGAAAACTGAGACTCGGGCAGATTACATAACTTGCTGAAGTCCTCAAGGCCGGGATCCAAAATACAGACAATTTAATGCTAGACACATGCTCTTAACCAGTGTTTACTATGCTTCCCTGATTGGTAGATTCTTCTAGTACTTGGGATTTAAAGGAGTTTGGGAATGGGACAAAGATATGAACTCCTAATGAAGTTACTTTAAAGCTTCATAGTCATCCATTCACTCAACAGTAGTGTGCTTTTGCTCAACTCTTCCAAAGCCTACTTTCAATTAAAGGTCATACTATCTTTCTACAGCAGACACCTTTTCCTGGTAAGTGGCCCCCACACTAATACACAGGGCAAGTCTTCTGCAGTCATGTTTGTATTTTAAAACCTGCTCCTCTAGTCAGAGTGGAATGGGTCCCAAGCTGAGTCAACAGGATTCTTTCTACTAGAAATCTAAAGTTGGGAAGGGGAGATGGAGAGTTAGTTTCTGATACGGCTGGAACTGTGACATGCAAATCTGTGTAACATGCAAACTCAGAAACTATAGGGAAGCTATTTTCTTCCACAAATGAGAGGGGGAGGGGAGAGGGAGGAAAAGAAAAGAAAAAAGAGAGAGAAGAAAGAATAAAGAGGAAAGGAGGGAAGTAGAATATAAAGAATAGGAAGCAGATGCACAGAGAAGTTGGGACCTGACAGACAGGGGCCTCTTTGCCAGCTTTCCAGGACACAAATTCAGTTCTCTATGAAGCATCCATATTTCCTTAAAAACACTCTTTGTGCGTAAGCTGGTTCAAGCTGATTTCTGTCCCTTGCATTCAAAATCTTGATTAAACTCATTCAAACTCCTATAAGACCCAGGAACTGACACTTTTGTATCTCCTTGAGGTCCAACAGAAGATTCTGCATTCAATCAATGCTTTGCTCTCCATTCTCTGCTCCAGAGTGCTCCAGCCCTCCCCACTTACCTTCAGTATGGATTCAATCATCAAATTGTATTGCCTGAAAGCAGGCTCTTTTTTCTCCTGTTCTCTTTATATTGTACCATGAGACTAATCTTTCAAAACTTTGTTTTCCCCTATCTGTTGCTTTCCAGCACAAAAATCTTCAGTGGCTCACTAGCCTCTATTTGTATCTCATGGAACATCAGCAGAGATATTCCATGATAAAAAGAGTTCTGTGTCAAGGACTCTTGAGAAATCTCATTCCCCCTCTCAACTTTGCCACATATACAAGCAATAGAAAAGGCTTGAGAAGTTCTTCTTAGAAATCATACTCACCACTGCCAAAAGATAACAAAAACAATAAACCCAGCTTGAATTTGATTTGACGTTTCCTTTCTTGGTGTAACATCACCAGTACAAGGGGAAATATCTACATAATTAGGGCCAAACATCTTTTTGGCTCTCTGCCCATGTGCCTCATGTATGAGTTATCTGATTCGATTGACCATTCCTCCCTCAGCTGCAGCCAGATGAGCCTCATTCCTGCCTCCTGTTCTTTCTCACCTCTGGGCCTTTGCTACAGTGTTCCCTTCATATGGCATGCTCCTCGTCCACCCTGCCTCAAGCTCCACCTCCTTGATGGAGTTTTCTCAGACTACTCAATTCCACAGTGTGCTTCATGCAGTACATTTCTCAGTCCTAAAGCCCTTGTGATTTGAACCAGAGTTAGCATTTAGTCATACATGGTCTCTGTTTCCACTTAACTCTTTCATAATTATGTCTGTCAACCCAAACAGCTTGCAGGCCCAAAGAGATTGTAAGTTTCTGCAAGGTAGAAATCATATCTTTTCATCTATAATACCTACCTCAGGAATAGCATGAAAATATTTTTTGAGAATAATGTACTTAATGAATTAGGCCAACTCCCTGACTTAGAATGACAAATGTTTTCTCTCCATCTGCTTATGAATGGTCTGGCTTTGGTATTTAGAGGTAAGGATACTCAAGGCCTAATGCCAGGCTTTCTCTGAAGAACTCAAGGACAGCTAAAGCATGTGAAGAGTTACTTCTGTCTTAGCAGGGTTCTACAGAGTAGAGAACTTTAAAGGCATCTTTATCTGCTTGTAAGGGATGAAAGTCAGCATGTCTGAAAATGGGTTGTGCAGATAACCTTGCCACAGTTAAAATTCCATGCTTGAAAACAGCCTAAATCCTTGTTCGTATAAGATGGGTTAAATCTATGAATGCATGTCCATAGCACAAAATCATAAATGGCTTTAACAAATCATATCATAGAAAAACATTTAATGACTTGGGAAATATTTATAATATATTAAGTGAGAAAAAATTTCTAAAAGTTATGTTTTTAATTTGATTTTTTAAAAAAAGTTATGCATTGAAACAACATTGGAAAAGTAAGCTAACATGTTAACATTGATTGCTTCTGGGTGGTGGTATAACAAGTTTTTTTTTTTTTTTTTTGCAATCCCTTCTTATAGTTTTCTGTATGTTCCTGTTTTCTACATTGAACATATATTACTTTGTAATTAGAAAAAAAGACTACATTTCTATGTTTTCTCTCTTCCTTCAGTTCCTGCCTTCACATTAAATGCTTCAAGCCAGGTCCAGAGGTCTAAAAAATCCTCTCCGTTTTGACTTTGTGCCTTAACCTCTTGTCTATGTGGTCAGCTTTCTTTTTCTAACATAGGAATGTCCCAGCATCCACTGATAACCTGGGCACTGTCCAGTGTAGGCATCTGAGCTGAGTATAAAGAGCAGATCAAAATAACCTCTGCCTCCTTCCTTCCCCACACATGTTCTGATTTCTCTCCTCTCTCCCTATCTCACTCTCTTTTCCTCTATAAGGAAAACGCTGATGGATGTGGATATTAAAATCACCTTCTGGGGGCTAAAAAAAGACATGGAAAAAAGGCATAGGATCACATGATAGCTCCACACGAGTATGTGCTGCTTTACCTGACCTCTGGCTCCTGTTTAGCGGGTCTGCTACTATACTGATCAGACTAACAACCTGGAAAAGCTAAGACCTCGAAGAAGCCTGAGCAGGCCAGGAGCTGTTATGCTGAAAATGGAGAAAAGAAAAGGTCTAGAGAGAGACGAAAGGCATCAAGAGTCAGTGTGTGTGTGTGTGTGTGTGTGTGTGTGTGTGTGTGAGAGAGAGAGAGAGAGAGAGAGAGAGAGAGAGAGAGAGAGATGGAGGTGCAGAGGGTGGGGGAGGGGCACGAGCTGAGTTTTGCTAAAGAGGAATGAAATGGGGCCGCTGTGAGTGGAAGAAAGCGATGTTAGATTGTGTTAAGAATCTACTTATCCCATTTGACTTTTTCTCACAAGACTGAGTAAATATTTTAACTGATTTAAATTACACTTTTATACAGGAGTGCTGTTTTTTCTGCTGTGTTTTGTGCTTACCCTGAACCACATAGGCATCCCTATTCATGTCAAACATGAATGAATTTACTCATTCTATGGAAAAAAATGATGAGGTTTATCCTATTTCATTGCCTATTGGCCTCCCTTTTATCATTAGATGACCTCTATCAATATATTCCCTGTATGAAAGGTGCAGCTGAGCACCTTTCACCTTTTGGAAAAGGCACTGCAACATGGTTTGAGTATCACCTGTGAACTGAGGTCTTGTCATCATGATTGGCCAAGAGGGATCTTCCACAGTTTCTCCCTGAAGCCCCCTGGAAACTAAGAGATGACTGGGGTTGTTTAGGAATGTTGTGAGGTGATGCCTCAGACTGTAAAGGCTTCTGGGACTCTATTTCTCCTTAGCACAGGGAAAGCATCCTGGCTTAGATTTCACTCTGGCTTCAAGCCCCTGGGTCAGCCACATGTCTAGAAGGGCTTAGGAGCCCCATTTAACTTGGTTTATCCTGAGTATAGTAGCTCCTTGCATAACATTGGCATTTCTGGACAAAGAGTATGTTGGCAGTCTGCCTCGAGGCTGCAATCCCTGTGGGAAAGGAAAGCATGGCCTCCAGAAGGCCTCTGTTAGCAGTAAACGTGGCGGGGCCCAAGCAAGCAGAACTGTTAACCCACCTGCATCCAATGATTACAGAATTCTGATGAAATGGGCCAGGGGACTCCCACAAATATCGGATACTACAATATCCTCTACTGAGAAGGCACTTAGGGGAACAGGAAAAGAGAGGAGTTTCTTTTCCAAAAACCTAACTTGTAGGATCCTGTCCTGCCTTTACTCTCTCTGGGTGCCTCTCTGTCAACTGTGTTATCTGATCACTTAGGGCTGAGAGAACAGCTAAAAAGCCCCTGATCATGAAGAGAACTGGGTTAGTGTCATTGGTCCAGGCCTTTATTTACTCTATATGTGGTAAATAAAATCATTTTACTACCTACCATGTGGAAGATCCTATCTATCTATCTATCTATCTATCTATCTACCTACCTACCTACTTACCTACCTATCTAGCTAGCTAGCTACCTATCCATCCATGCATCCACCCAGTAATTATAAGAACATAGTTTGGTTTCGGCTTGACTTGACTTTGCTCATGGATCATATGTTTATAGTCAATTCCAATTGTTCTTTCTAGCTCTATTCTCCCCTTTGCTCTTGGCCTGGTCATTTCTAGTGGCCAAGGAAATAAATCCCTATCTGGATTCTTTTCATTCATTCATTGAAAAAAAAAATATGTACTGTCTCCCTACCATGTACCAGGTACTACTCTGGACATTGAAAATATATCTGTGAACAAAATAGACAAAGATCCCTTAGGGAGTCAGGGGGAAGATAGAAAATAAGCAATAAACATAGCACATATATAATTTACATAGTATGTTAAGAGGTAACAAGTGCCATTGGGATAAAAAAGAACAAGATTGTGCAGGTTAAAGGTGATCAGGAGTGTTGGCATGTAGGAGAAAGGGCAAGTTTCAGTATTATACAGGGTGGTCAGGATGGGCCTCATTGAAAAGGTGAGATCTAGAAATTAGAGGAGCGGAAAAGTTTGTCAAGGGGCAGAAGTGTTTGTTCAGGCAGACTGTTTAGGCAGAGCAGAGGCCTCAATGTGCAAACAAACTTAGTATGTCTGAGGGATAGTAAATACAGTAAGAACTTCCAGAATGAGTGAAGAAGAGTGTATCAGAAGAGAAAGACAGAGAGGTGAGAGATAGAGTGGGTAGACAGTATGGAATCTTTTTGGCCATTGTGAAGACTGTGGTTTTTACACTGAGAGAAATGAAGAGCTATTGAAGAGTTACCCTAGAAAGAGTGTGGGAAAGGCTATTGAAGGGTTTTGATTAGAGAAGCGATATGACCTAAGGTTTGTTTTTAAAGGACCACTCTGGCTGCTGTGTGGAAGGCAAGAGTAGAAGCAGGAAGACTTGATAGGAGACTATGGCAGTAATCCAGGTGAGAGACGATGGTGGCTTTGACTAGGGCAGCAGCAATAAAAGATGTGAGAAGTGGTTGGATTCTGGATATATTTTGAAGGTAAAGTTAATTCCTACCAGATATGATGTGTATGTGAGAGAAAGACAGGATCAAGGATGAATCAGTTTTTTGGCTGAGCAACTGAAAGAATAGAGTTGTCATCAATTGTGATGAGAAAGGTTGCATGTACATCAAGTTTGGGAGAGCACATCAATAATTTGGTTTGGACATCTTGAGCTTGGAGATATGGAACAGAAAGTTGAACATATGAATCTGGAGTTCAGGGAAGAGGACTGACTGGGATAGAGATATAAATGTGGGTCATGGGCATATTAATGGTATTTAAAACCACATATCTGTATGAGACCATCAAAAGAGGTGGAAAAAAAGAACAGAAGACTGGGGTCTGAGCCCTGGGCACTTCAACATTTAGAGGTCAGGGAAAAGAGGAGGAAACAGGAAAAGAGATTGAGTAGGTGGGAGCAATGAGGCAGGAGGAAATCCAAAGGAGTGAAATGCCTGGAAGCCCAGTGAAGAAAGTGTTTCAAAGAAGAGGATGTGGTCAATTACATCAGATGCTATTAATCAATGAATACTGAGAACTGGCCATTATATTTAGTAATATGTAAGTCATGGTAACTTTGAAGAGAATAATTTCTGTGAAATAATGGGGGATATAAGCCTGAAAGGAGTCTGGCTTAAGTGAGAACTGGAGAAGAGTAACTAGGCAGAGCAAATATAGATACTTCTTTTGAAACATTTGCTTTAGAAGGGAACAAATGAAACAGAGGCTGCCAAGGGAAGTGCAGTCACTAAAAGGCTTTGTTATTTTTTAAGGTGTGAAAAGTAATAGCACGTTTGTGTGATGGAAATGCTCCATTAGAGTGATAATTTGGTGTAGGAGAGAATCGCTGAAGTAAGGTTCTCAGAGTAGGTCAGAGGGATTGGATTGAGTGCACAAGTGAAGGAGTTTGCTTTTGATGGATAGGTCATCTCTGATAACAGGTGGAAAGAAAAGTATGAAGATGCAACTGCTGGACAAGGGATAAATGGGATGGATGGTGAAAATCTGCACAGTTCTCTTTTGGTTGCTTCTATTTTCCAGTGAAAAAAGAATCCAATTGACAGCTGAGAGTGAGAATGAAAAGGAAATGTTAAGGGCTTGAGAAAAGACGGTATGAAACTGTCATCTAGGAGCATAAGTGAGTGAATGGATCAAGGAAATATAAATATGACTATTGGGCAGCACTTGAGTTTCATCATCGTTCATTTAAAGTGAGATCAAGCAGCTGGCTGTGTGTTTTTCTCTAGCTAGGTGTGGAGGTCTGCAATAGAGAAATTGACTAGGTCTCTGGTCATGCCAGGTAGGTATGACAAAGAGGCAAAGAGTTGAGGATGTGTGGAAGGGGAGAAGATTATAATGACTAACCATGAAATTTACACTGAGTCAGGAGGAGAATAAGAACATCAGATGAGTGGGCAATAGTGAAGGATGATTGGAGGTTCTGCTGTGGAGGGGGGCAGCAATAAATTTAGGGAAGAGCCAGGTGTTGTCCCTCATAGGGAAAGAAGTAAAGAGAATGCTCAGAGGATAAGTTGAGGGTAAAGGCGACTTTAGTAATCATGGATTCTGAACTCCAGAGGTCACAGAAGAAGAGTATCAGGATTTGGGGAGGGTGGGAGAACATGGACTAGGGAAAAGACAGGACTTCATGGAGATTAGAGAGCTGGAGATAGGTGATTTGAGATCAGGGAGACGTTAGGACTGACATAAACATGAACAAGGACGTGAGATTTGTGTCACTGAATTCAAGGCCGATGATGATGGCAAGACTGAGTGTTGGGGTTCAGAAGGGGTTTCAGGGACTCTTTTCCACCTGACGATGGGGGAAAATTAGGGGAGACTCTTTGAATTGAGCGTAACCTGACCCAGCCTGGAAATTCCCCACCAGGAGACTCTCCTCCCTCTCTCGTGCTCTCTATATTTTCACCTTTTCCATTAACAGTACAGTTTAATTAGCATTCAGCAAGACAGCTTGCAAAGTGCACCCAGCAGTTGGGCAATTCTGACTGTCATATTATACACTAGCTTTAAAAGAGGTTAGACAGATTTTCCTGTCTCTGATTACGGAACTTCCTTTTCTCTATAAGCCCTAAAAGTACTTCATCACATCTACCCTCCTCCCAACCCCAGAGTACATGTCTTGGGCTCTATTGACAGATGGGTTACTCTTTTGTCACATGAGCAACGCAAGAAAAAAGTCTAAGTTCAAATATTCACAGAGCCGAAAATCTCCCACATGGGCATTTTAGGAAGGTTGAGGCAGCTCTGAGATCTATCAGACTTTTGGGCTAAGGCCATCATATCCTTTCCCATATCTCCATACAAAACCTCTTCCCCTCTCTGCCTGCACAATAAACTGCTTTGTCAGGAAGAGCTTCCAAATTCGGGGAAGATGGTTTTCCCTCAAATGGTCTACAGTTCAGAAAACACAGCTGCTCACCATCTTGGTGAATGAGATCGTGCTTCAGTTCCTGGCTGCCCAGGCCCCAGTTAATCACTTGGTCCTCATCTTCATTCAGCTATTCTTTTGGACTTAGCTCTGTCCTGGTTGAAAGCCAGAGCCATTCCTTTGGGCTCGCTCACAGCCTGAGTCGGCAGCCCTCTAATCACCTCCAGGGTTTGCTTCTGGAGACTACCCAAGGCACTTCCAGAAGGTTTGGGGAAGGGAGCCCAGGATACTAATAAAAGCTTAGTGTTTTCTAAGTTAAACAAAAAGGATGAGCTCCTGAGAAACAGGTGATGTTTTTGTTGCACATACATGACAGCTGTTTGAACACCAATTTCTCATCTTGTAATCTTTAGGACCCTAGAAATAGTCTCTGCTCTGCTCTGGGGATGGCCCGATGCCTTGTCTGGGGGAGACCGACTTTCTCTCCTACCTCACCTTAACTTAACTCAATTAATCGCAACCAGTTCTTAGGAAAAGATACTCACACAGGAATGAGACTAATTAGAATCAATCGTTACCTCTTTAGGGAATATCTATGTTTTAATGAGGGAAATGAGAGTCAGCAGATTCAAATGCTGATGGGCCAAGCAGTAGAGCGGGAGTAAAAGACAGGAAGAGATGGTCAGGACTGTGGTGGACTGCAGTGCACATGTCAGTGTGGCCAGATCTTCAGATCTGGGTGGGGGGAGCTAAAAAAATCCAGATATTTCCTTGCAGTCTTCCAATTTTAAATGTTTGGTAATTGACTCAACTTTTTAAAAAATGCTAGGAAATCCAGACAAATATATCTTTGGGTCACCAAAGATGAGATTCAGTGACCTGTAAATTTAAGCACACATCTGGTTCTGTGTTAAGCACAATGGTTCTTTTATGGTCGATTTTCAGTAAAAAGGCCACTTGAGGTTCCTTGTGGTCCTGAAATCACACAGGAAGGGCTGGTTCAGCGCTGATTCTGGTCTTGGTGACTTGCGTCTAGTCTATTTGGAATCCTGCTCCTACGGACAGTTTGTTCCTCTAAACACTGGTGTCTTGTGGGTAGGTTGCCTGGGTCTCTCAGGAAAGCCACTAAGTTCAATGAGGCTGCAATCACTCAGGTCCGCTGGAGGCAGGTGAGAGTTATAGGACGGTCTTCACTGTGAAAGGCAGCTGAACATTGTAGTGGAGTCATTTCCATCTCTGGTCAGAGAGACTAATGGACTTGATGATCCCACAGTAGAGGTTCAACATGTGATCACTAGAGTCAGATCCCTGGATTCAAAACTGTCCTCTAACTGGGTGTCCTTGGGCTAATTACCCTCTCTGACCTCAGTTTCCTTATCTGTAAAATGGGGAATTAATAGTACAGTCTAAGTAGCATTCAGTGAGACAGCTTGCAAAATGCTTCCTTAGCACAGAGACTGATGAGTAAGCTCCCACATTTGGAAGAGGGATGTGACTTCATTTTTAGGATTACCCACTATGTTTTAAAACAGGGATTTATTTATTTAGTTAAAGCTTATTTTTACAACCACATTTGAAAAAACTGGTGGTTCAGATCTGTTTCACTCATCATCTTCAAATCTGCCATGCTTCTTTTTGCCCTCAGGCATCAGGTCTCTGAGTTTCCTGGGGAGAATTTTTGTATTTTTAGCCCTAGGTGGAAGAACTTCATTAACCTTTTCCCCATTGGAGTTTCTTGCTGCCCACAGGCTCCTTTTCAACTAGCTGCAACCCACCAAGTCCCAGGCCCTGGAGATTGGCTTAGAAAGTCCCACTAAGCTCCTGGGAACCAGCCCTATGGGAAAGTCTCTTTTTGGTGGGCTTTAGCCCTCCTTTGCATACACTCCAACCTTCTTCCTCCCCCTCTTTTAGATCTACTCTGTCTCCAGCCTATTTTTTTCCCCAAAAAGTGCTACCAAAAATTTAAAATCAAATTTTAAATTGTAAATCTGATTTAGGTTATTGCCTTCCGACAAAAGGCAGCATTCTTCATCCATCTCCAGTGAGGAGTCAGCCTTTTTTAAAGACTGGTCACAGCATGGGGTCCCTGGGAGAAGCCTTCTAAAAATAGGTACCACGAGAGGGAGGGAGCAGTCTGTCAGTAGGGGTTAGGGAGGTGTATCCTGAATAGAGGGAAAACCCTCAGGTTGGGCACCGTCACGGGGTCTCAGAAGAGGAAGGGGAAGGCAGGCCTCGGTTACAGATGAAGTCCGCCCCTTCCTCAACGGGGCACCGGCCTGCAGCGCCGCAATGGCCGGAAGTGCTGGGCTCCGAAGAAGGTGGGTGGGGAGGAGCTGCCCTAGAGCTGTCTCCTGGCTGGACTGGGATATTTATAGCACCTGTGTTTCTGGACCTGCCTCCACCTGGATTTATGCGGTCTGTGGCTGTAGCGGGAATTGGGAACGAGGGTGGGGGTGGGGGTGCGAATACCTTGTTGCAAGGGCTGATTCTTGGCCTTGGGACTCTGGCTGTAATGAAAGTTACAAAATCAAAACAAGGTGTCATCTCAGGGAACACCGAGGCAGAGCGGCTCTTCCGTGCTGCGTCTGCAGTGCAGGCAGTGGTTAGGCCTGGTGAAACCCGGGGCTTTCCGACCGCACCTAGTGTGACATTCACGGCGATCTGGGGCGTGGGTGAGGCAGGTGTGGGCGGTGGGGAAAGCGGATCCCACCCTTCCAGTCGCCCCGGACTCTGGCTCTGCATTTCCTCGCTGCTCATCCAAAGGGTTTAAGACTGAATGTTTCCTCTTCCAAGCGATCTGCACTTTGAAAGAGGGGCCCGAAGAGTACCTGGTGGCCCATCCTCTGTTCAGACCGACATGTACCCACGTTTGCGCACTCATCATCCGGGTCAGGGGCCGCACCTTAATCTGTCCTAATCACTGGTCTCTAGCAGCTCTCAGCGGGCGATGACATCACATAAAAGTTTCAGTAATTGTCCTTAAGGCTTTTCAAGAACCTAGAGGGCAATGCTTAATCCCGAGGACTCTCACGTCGGACCTTAAGGCATTTTTTAGACCTAGAGGGAGCAGGCTTGAGCAGGCCCCAACGGGAAACAGCCACCTTCTGTGCCTACCTGTAAAGCCGGCCCGGGACAGCGCCACCTGCAAATTAGACTGGAGAGGCCATGGTAGGGCGGGCGGGCAGATGTAGGAAAGCAAAGGACAGTAGCTCTACCTGGAGAAGGGAAAACAGCGTTGGCTCTTGTCCAGCACGTTCATTTTCTCATTTAACCTAGGACAGCACAAGTGAGGTAGCACAATGTTAAGGTTACCATTTCACACAAGAAGAAACTGAGGCTTAGAAAGGCTAAGGATTTGGCCCAAGGTGACGTAGCAAGTGCCGATTTCAGTTTCAAACTCAGATTCTGGGGGTTTGCAGGGGTCCGCGGTGGCCGGGGAGGTACCGTGGGGCACAAAGGCAGCCCAAAGGCGGACGCGCGGAGCGGGGAGCGGTTCCGGCGGCAGCCGCGCAGGGAGGAGCCGGAGCCCGGGGGCGCCAGGCAGGCCCGGGGCTGCAGGAAAGGCCGGTCTGGGCGCCCCGGACGAGGGGCGGCGGGACGGGAATCCCGAGTAGGAGGCGAAGCCCGGGCAGCTGCCAGACGCGGCTGGGACTGGCCCCGCCGCCCGGCCCCCACCTCGGGCCGCTCTGCGGTCGGGCAGCGAGCAGGCCACATACCGCGCGGCGCGGAGGAAATGGCTGGAATTCCTCCCGCCGCGCCGCGCTCGGGCCTCGGGGCGGGCGGGGCGGGGAGGGCGCTCCAGGGACCGTGCGCAGGCGCTGCGGGGCGCTGGCGAGGGCTGCGCAGGCTCGCAGCCCCGCGCACCAGCGGGGACTTCTCCTTTGGGAGCGCTCTCCTACTCACTGCCAGCATCTAGGATCCCCGCAGACTTCCCAGTTCGGCCTCCTGGCCCCTGAATCTGCCTTTGGCTCCTGTCGTTTGGGGTCAGCCACCTGTGGAGCAGTCCTGCAACCCTGCTGATCAGGCTTCAGGCCCTCAGCCTCTGGGATGGGGCACACCACGCACAACATCATGGGCCCCAGCGTAGGAGGATATGGAGGCTCAGAGTAGTGAGGCGTCTGCTAGTTCCAGCCTACGCTTTTGGAAAGCGCTGGCCACTGATGTCTCCAGATGTTTTAGTCCTGGCCTTCGTGGCGTAGTGTGCAGGCCTTTCCTGACTACAGGCGTTGAGAGCACGGCAGAGAGTTTGCTTAGAAGGAGAGGCTGACCCCTCATACTGTACCACCTGGCTGATACCTCTGTAGCTAGGTGGCACAGTATGACAGGCCGGAAGTGAGTTTGATAGTAGAGACAGAAACACCAAGATCAGAGCCTCAGCAGTGACCTGGGCCTTAGTGATGAGGCGAGTCTCAGTGTTCCAGAGTGTGGAGGTATGAAGAAGGGATAGTAAACCTCCTTGGGGGTCAGCATAACTTAGGAAAGCCATCCCCACCCCACCCCCAGTTCCCCAGGATAGGACCAAATGTAATATGGGTGAAGGTGGGGAAGGTGGACCCTAGGTTGGGGCCTATGTAACCGCTGTTAAGTGGGCGGGACTAGAACAAGGGCTGGTTGACTCAGGATCTTTCTCCTCCCTCAGCCTCCATTTCATTGGGGTGCCTGTTCCAATCGAGAATAGCCTTTGGAGGGTCCTTTACTTTCTGCCCCCTACTTGGAGATTCACTACTGAGGACTTTTGTAATTACGCTCCTCAGCCTTTGTGTTTTGTCACCCTGGAAGGGCCTCCCTTCCCTTCTCTAGCTGGTGAGTCTCACTTTCAGCTCAAATATTTTCTATTCTTTGAATTATTCCTTGACCTCCACTATCTTATACATCTTCCATCTGCTTCCACAGGATACGTTATTTCACCTTTCACACCAGGTCATGGATATTTGCTTATAAATTTATCTCCCCAGTTAGACAATAGCTTCCTGACGGACTCTTATGTATCTTTGTGGGCTACCATCTAGGATGGTGCTTACTTTATAGTAAAGACACTATTTAAATGTTTGTTGAATGAATGAATGAGAGGAAGGAATTGGGTGGGCACAGTACAAACAGAAGCAGAGACCAAAGGAAAAGAAGGCCAGATGTGGATCCTGCTAGAAAGTTCAAATCTTTGCTTCCAGCACACACAGAGAATAGGCTACCTAGGCCCTGTCTAGCCCTCTCTCACCCAGGGCAGAGTGCTGGGCCCCATTACTTCTCTCCTTCACACCTTGATCCTAACCTTAATTCCAAGGCCTTCTCACTCCCTTTCTTACCCTGGCTTTAGTCTGAGGTTGGCTTAGTTGATAGTACCTGTTTCCCTATCCCACGCTCCCCCACCTCCACCTCCAATACTTCCCATGCAGGTCCTCCTCCTTTCTCCACCCAGGGCTCAGGAGGGTCTAATTCCACACAAAGTGGTCTGCCCATTCGAAATGGGACTGGGGCACAGAAGATGGTGCCCTGGCCCGAGGCCAGCAGCTGGGAGCTCGGTCAGGGGCTGTATCTGTTTACCCCTGCGGTAAGATGGCTTAAAGCTTGGGGGGAGGGCAGGGACAGAGTTTCCCAAACTGGTCCATATCACCTCTGAGTCCAAGTTACCAGCTTAAATTTCGACCCTCTCCAGGGGCTTCTGAGTAACCAGACATGGGCCTGGGGAGGGACTTTCCCACAGGGCCCCAGGAGGAGACACGAGGCCAGAGGTAGGCCTGTCCTAATGCACTTGCCCTTCCTCAGACAGGGCTGGTGGGTGGGCGGTGGTGGAACAGGGGAGGGGTAGGGAGTGTGGTATCATTTCCAGGGCTGACCCTGGACACTTGCCCATGAGGAGCAGGCCCAGGAGGCCTTGGCAGACCCTTCACACTGACACAGGCAGACAGAAACAGCTCACAGTGATAGTATTGGTTCTGGGAATTTTGGAAGTCAAAACCCCTACATTTTTTCACAAGAAAAAGGAACAGATTTTGGCATCTTTGTTCCAGAAACAGGAACTGACCAAGACAGTGACCTCTGATAATCACTTCCTCATCTCAGTGTACAGAAGAGGTCGGGTTCCGTCATTCCTTCTGCTTTCTTCCCAAGGTTTTGCGGACAGCAGCCCTGGAGTTTTATGGAACAGTAGGGTAGAGAAGGGAAGAAAAAGGGAGAAAGATATGGCAAAGGGGAGGGAGGGAATAAGGGGAGATATTTTTAAAGTGGAGTGTCCTTGAGGATTGAGGAGGCCAGGAGTCTGATGGGGATGGAATTGAGGCCAGAAGCCACCTAATATGTGCTCAGGTTTATTTTCATCTCCTCATGGAAAGAATATCCATATTATGTGTTTCTTAGAGTTGGTGGTTCCTTTGACCTGTGTCTCATAGCATTAAAGTACAGCAAACACCCTTAGCTGTATCTACTCTGCATTTATTAAGCACCTAGTACAAGTCAAACAAGTTGCTGGGTACTGGGTGAATAAGAGACAGATTTTTCCCTTGCAGATCTTAGAGTCGAATAAAAGGGAAGGGCATTCAAAAAATAAAGCATTAAGGTAACAAAACTGACAATAACAATCCCCAAGAGAGGAAGGAGCGGCTATGTCAGGTTGGGGTGGAGTACAAAAGGCCATCGGAAGAAGGTGCCATTTGAAATGGGCCTTGAAAGACAGATGGGCATTTGCCAGGTGGAGACGGGGGAGGACCTCCAGGGGAAAGGAACTACGTCAACAAAGGTGGTGGTGGTGGTGGGGGGGCAGTGCACACACATCTAGGGCACTGAGTGTAGGGCGCAAATGGACACAAAGGAGTAATGGAAGAAATGGTTGAGGCAGGAGGTGGGATTCACTTTGTAGAGGGCCTGAGTTCCTGACTGAGGTATGTAGGCTTCCCCAGAGGGCTATGAGGAGGCCTTGACCCGCAATGACATGACAAATCCAGCACCACATGCTGCTGGCAGCTCAGAGAAAGGAGCGAGGCAGTGTGGGAGGACTGCGGGGAGAAAGGAAAGTAGCCAGATCATTAAAGTGTTTTGTCTTCCCAGCCCCTCATATGTGCAACTGACCGGAGTAGTTATTTTTTGGTCAAAGGTTTTTGCTACAAAACGCTGAGCCTTGGTTCCCCTATGGGAGCAAAGTGAGTGTTAAAGGTGGTATTTGTGGTCTTGTGTGAAATGACCAGAGGGGTAGTCGCTGTGGGCAGAGGCCATCCTCCTTTTGGACAGGCTAATGAGGGGTGCCTGCGCTTACATGTGGTGGATGAGTGGGAGAGATCTCAGGTTTGGGCTCTGAAAAGGGTAAGACCTTGCGAAAGCCCAGATGGAAGACAGAGGGACAGTCTCCTGAGGCAGCCAGTGTGGGGAGGGGTCAGGGAAGAGATGCCGGGGGCCAGAGAGGCACGAGGCAAGGTCTGTGGAACAAAAGATCCCTGAATAGAACCGTCTGGACCTACATATACCCATATATATATTTTCATTTGCCAGTTTCTGTGCTAAGCATGGAATACAGTGGCGAATAATGATAACGATGGAAATAGATAAACTAATGCTCGGCCCCTAGAAGGGGATCTTTCCAAGTCTTGGTAAGGGTCTGAAATGCTACTTGGCTGCAAAAGGTGGAATTGTCCTTGCTAGTTATGATTTTGTGGCGCCATCTGCTGTCTATATGTAGAAACAGACACAATATAAATGTACACACAAATTATTAAAACAGAGGGAGACAGCTATATACACACAGTGAAACATACATGTGTTCATAAACAGGCACACATCTATGGAAAAACAGACACACAACCACATGTAGAAATTCAGGATTTAGCACAGTACCTCACCCTTGGTAGGAGAAATCCAAGAGTTCTTTCTAGTCTACAAAATAAAGTCCAAATTCTTTGGATCAGCTTTCTTTTGGGCTTATTTTTCACCATTCTTTCTAGTCAATTAGTTTAGAATGCTCTATTGTAACTTTCCCTGACTACTTTTCCTTCCCCGCATCCTATTAATTCTTTAAGACCAAGTTCAAATGCCACCTCCTTTCTTATCTCTCCGGTTAATGTAATGACTTCCTCTTCTGAACTTTCATAGCTTTATAATATTTGTCATTTTACTTACTTGCATTTTAGCTATTTGAGGACATATACTTTCTTCCTTTCCAGTCTGTAAGCTCCTCCAAGGGTAGGATCTGTGCTTCTTTCATGTTCCCCCATAGTACCTGGTACATTGCTTTGCATAAAGTTCGGACTCAGTACGTATTTGCTGAATGAATGAATAAATGACACAGTCACGGACACAGATATAAATAAAAATAATATGCAGAAATATACATCTATTTACATAAATGTTTCTTTGAAAAAAAATTATGCACATTTATATGAAAAAAGCACAGAACTGTATATATCTATGCCTAAAGCTATGAGTAGACATGCCCCTTAAATCAAACATTATTATTTTTGCTGTCTTCATTCTAATCCAAATCTTCATCTCACTGTCAGCAATAGCCTTTTAAGTCATCTCCATTTCTAGTTCTTCCCTTTTCACTTTCCATTGCCCTCAGGATGCACTTTTCTAAAACACCTCTTTGTTAATATTATTCCCTAGCTCAAGAAATCCAGCAGTTCTTGCTGCTTCGCGTGATAAAGTCTGGAGAAAGCTAAATCCTTTCTTTTCTACTCTCCCTTTTTAACCAGTGAAAAATAAAATGGAAGTGTTTCCTGAGAAAGTTTGTCATCGCCTGTTAAAAGAGACAACTGTTGCTAGTTGCCATTTATCCTCCTTTCCTACTGCCTTGAATGTAGTTACAAAGGAGCTGCAGCAGCTATTTTGCAACCATGAGGGAAAGACCAAGCTGTTGCTCCTGACCTCACTGAGCAGCTGAACAAATGCTACTGCTTCTAGATTCCTTGTTTATATGAGAAAAATAAACCTCTGCTTGTTTAAGCATTTGCAAGTCATGTTTTTTGTTATGTTCATCTGGATGTAATCTAAACTCATGATTTTTAAATATCTTCCTTCCTCCAATACCCATAGGATAAAGTCAAGTTTCCTTAACCTGGTATTTTTAAAACTGAGCCTGAAGGATGAGAAAAAGCAGATATACGATGAGCAAGGGAAAGAGATTTCTAGGCAGAAAGAGCAGTACCTAAAGGGTCCTGAGGCAGAGTACTCACAATCTGGCCCCATTCTACTCATCCAACCTTGGTTTCCAGTATTCCCAATATTCTTCTCATGGCCAGACCCTAGCCCGAGCCTCCACCATATCTTGCCTAGACAATTTCAATAACTTCCCAATTTATCTGCTTGCTCTCACTACTGACCTCCTCTAATCCATCCTTCTCATAGCAGCCCGATAGCTCCTTTAGAAAATAAATTAAAACGAATGTCTTTTCTATGCTTAAATGCCATCAATGGCTTATTATTACACTTTGACTCAAACTCAGACTCCTCAGTAGAACTCAATCTTCTGCAAAGGTCCTCAACTCCAGCCTCACAGTAGAGTCACCTAGGAATATTTAAGAAATGATCAATGGCTGAGTTCTACCATTAAGCTTTCTAATTTAATTGGTCTAGGATGGGGCTGGAGCACAGATATTTTAACAGTTAATAAGTTAGCTTGATACTGTTTCATAGATGCTGGCAGAAGACACAAGACTCCCAGGTCAGAGGCAAAAGACTTTATTACTCCCAGCAATAGCAAGGGCCAGAGTACAAGCATTTGTACTGGTTCCCCAAGTACTAATTCTCACATGGTGATGTGAGGAGGTCCAGGTGACATGTGCACATGTAGTGGGTTGCTTTACAGAAGAGAAACCGTGAGCTTAGGGAACCAGAATTATTTATCATGGGGAGTAAGCCTACATGACCTTTGCCCTGCAAGGAGAACTTATCTTTATAACACTGGACAGTACATAAACCTGCCCTTTGTTCCAGGGAGACACTATCTCTATCTTCCAAGGCTGTTCATTATACCAATATCCTTGGAAAGATAGTAAGAAACAAAGGCAGCTGGTGCCTGGGCTTGCATGACCTGCAGAAATGGGAGAGAACGTTTGATGACCCAGGCTACAGACTAAGCAAGCACAGGAAAAGGGTAACCAAACGAGGGCTGGAGATGTCATTTAGTTGAAATGTCAGAGATTAGATGTCAAGAAGGCTCAGGCAGCTGGAATTTGTGTGATAGAGTACCAGAGAGGAGGAAACTATGTGCAGAAAGAGTTCCAGCAGTTTGCATGGGTTCCCTTGAGTGGTGACTAAATACTAATCTGTGTTTGTGTGGGCTAAGACTCCATTAAGCCAGACAAAGGACAACTATTGGAAAAATAACTACCAGGAAGTTATCAGCTGAACAATGTCCAGAGCTCACATTAGGTTGGGGAATGTTTGAGTTTCAACAAGCCAGACTGGAGAGCAGATGTAGGCATCAAATAGTAGGGTAACACTGGGCCTAGAGTAAAGGTACTCCAGACCAGGGTTTTTCAACCTTGGCACTATTGATACTTTGGGGGGAAGGATAATTTTTTGTTGAGGGGGTGGTGGTCCTGTGCATTGTGGGATACTGAGTAGCATTCCTGACCTCTAAATACCAGATGCCAGTGGTACCCTTCTGGTTGTGACAACCAAAAATATTTTCAGACATTGCCAATATCCTTCAGGTAGAGAGAAAAATTTACCCAATTTAGAACCACTGCTCAGGACCTACTCTAAGGAAGCACAAAAACAAACCTTGAAAGCGTTTAGCTTACTTGTAAGTGACTCGACTATCTGACCCTCCTCCTCATCTCAATACTCTTCAGTGAAAGACAACAAAATTCAGACGCTCAATAAAGTAACATTCATAATGTCCAGCAGCATTCAATCAAAAATTACTAGACATGCTAAGAAACAGGAAAACATGACATGTAAGCAGGAGAAAATAAATTATGAGAGCCCCATCCATAAATGGCAGAGATTATTGTATTAACATGTGAGGACTTTAAAAGAGCTATTGCAAAGATGTTCAGAAATTTAAAGGAAAACATGAACATGAGAAGAGAAATATAAAATCTAAAAAAGAACCAAAGTATTATTTTTTCTAGAATTGAAAAATAAATATACAGAGTGAAAAACTCACTGAATGGGCTCAACAGCACATTGATTAGACATTGCAGAAGAAAATATCTATGAATGTGCAAACATAACAACTATCCAAATTGAAGCTCCTGGAAACTCAGTGACCTGTGGGATAATATCAGAAGTCTAATAAATATGTAATTATACTTCCAGAAAGAGAGAAAAGAGTGAATGTCTGAAAAAATTGAAATTTGATGGAAGCTGTAAACTCAAATATCCAAGAATCTCGACAAACCCCAAACTGGATAAACACACAAAAAAACACACATCATATCAAATTGATACAATCTAATAATGGAGAGAAAAATTATAAAAATAACCAAAAGAAAAGACACATTATATACAGAAAACAGGATGAACACTGAGTTCTCCTCAGAAACAACGAAAGCCAGAAGACAGGAAAATTATATATTTGTTGTTTAAGGGGGAAAAAAA
This sequence comes from Eidolon dupreanum, assembly GCA_028627145.1. Lineage (NCBI taxonomy): Eukaryota > Metazoa > Chordata > Mammalia > Chiroptera > Pteropodidae > Eidolon > Eidolon dupreanum. Next base: position 83,342,725 of record CM053515.1, read on the forward strand.
AGATGTGAACTTAGAATTCTATGTTCAGCAAAAAATATCCTTCGATATAAAAGTGAAATAAAGTCTTTTTCAAAAAACAAAGAGAGCTCAACACTGGCGAAATGCACTACATTAAATGTTAAAGGAAATTCTCCCAACTGAAGGAAAATGATACCAGATGGAAACTTGGATTAACAGAAAGTTGACAAAATAAAAAATCTGAATAGCTGTATATCTAGTAAAGAAATTGCATTTATGATTTTAAACCATACAAAGAAAACCCTAAACACCAGTCTTCTCTGGTGAACATTCAAAGAAAAAAATAATGCCTATGTGTTACAAACTTTTTCAGAATAAGGAGGAAACACTTCCTAACTCATTCTATAAAATTATAGGAGGCATTTGGCAAATATTTTACACTGTTTTAGGCTGCTGGTGCTGTTCTTCCTCCTTCTCTTCCTCCTCCTTCACCGTCCCTTTCAATTATAAAAGCCATTCTTAGCTTGCAGGCCAGACATAACCTGGGCAAGGGCCAGATTTGTTCTGCAGGCCATAGGTTGCCACCCTCTGGACTAAAGCATTGGTAAACTCAGCAGATTTTACTAAGGATTTTTTGGGAGGTGGAAGAGAAGAGGGCTATATTTCACATATCAAACAGCAACAACCTAGTAAATGCTCCCATTGGATATTTAATTTTCAAATATTTTAGGACTTTCCGAGTATCTTCTTGTTATTAATTTCTAGTTTAACTACATTTTGATAAGAGAACATGCTTTGCATAATTTTAAGCCTTTCAAAATTGTTGAAATTTGTTGTGTCTCCCCAAATTATCTGTCTTAGTGCATGTTTCAGGCCCACTTGAAAAAAAATGTGAATTTTGCCATTGTTGAGTAGAGGTTCTATAAATTCAATTAGGTCAAGTTTATTGATGGTGATGGTGAGGACTTTTATGTCCTTACTGATTTTCTGTCTACTGATTTTATAACTTAATTGTAGTCTCCTAACTGTAATTGTGGGTTTATTTATTTCTCCTTTCAGTTCTATCAATTTTTGCCTCACATATTTGGAAGCTCTAATTTATTTATTAAATACTTAAATCTTTAATATCATTATGTCTTAGGGAATTGACTCCTTGATCATTAAGGAACATTCTTTATTATCCTCAGTAATATTTTTTGTATTGACCTCTACTCTGCCTGATATTAAGGTATTTACCACACTTTTTTAAATTAGTGTTTTGCATTGTACATTTTCTACTACTGTTTTTCTTTTAACCATGCATACCTTTATATTTAAAGTGGGTTTTTCTGTAGACAGCATATAGTTGGATCTCGCTATTGTATCTAATATAACAATCTCTGCCTTTTTATCTGATTGTTTAAACCACTTACATGGGTCAAAATCTAACACCTTGCTAGTTGTTTTTCATTTTATTTATTTATTTATTTATTTATTTATTTATTTATTTATTTAATATGTTTGGTTTCCCTTTTTGTCTGTCTGCTTCTGGTTTGAGAATTTATCATTTATTTTTGTCTCCATTGTATTATTATTTATACTGTAAGATTTTTCATGTTGTACGTATTTGATCAATCACAATTTTAGGTTGCCTTAGCATTTAAAATATACATATTTAATTAATCACAGCCTATCGCCAACTAATATTATACTTCATCTACAGTGTAAGAACCTTTAACAGTGTAATCCCAATTCTTTCGACTTTTCAGCCATTGTTATCCATTTCATTTTTATGCTATAAAACCCACAATTCTTTAATACTGTTTTTGACTTAGCCAATCATTTATCTTTTATGATGATTAAAAACAAGAAAAAAATCTTTTGTATTTACTTCGACTATAAGTCTTTCTGGGGATTTTAATTTTTTGGTGTAGATCCCAATTTCTGTTTGGTATCATATTCCTTCTCCCTAGAGAACTTACTTTAACATTTCATCTAAGAGTGACCTACTGATTTTTTATTCTCTCAGCTTTTGTTCATCTGAAATTTTTTTTTATTTCTCCTTCATTTTTGAAAAATATTTTTCTGTGTATAGAATTTTGGGATGACAATTTTTTTTTTTCTGCTAGCACTTAAAGTATGTCACTCCTTTTTTCTATGGGTTTGCATGGTGTCTGATGAGACGACTTCTGCAGTTCTCATCTTTGTCCCTCTGTTTTAAAGCTTCCTCCCACTCGTGGCTGCTCCTCGCAGTTGCCGTTTCCCCTCCACTGTCCTGAGCGATTGCAGTCTGACCCCAAAGGTGCCCATCGGACTGGTTAAACGCAAGCCTGTCTCCTTAGAGTGTCGTTGGACCTCCAACCTCTGTCACTTGAGCATCTGTTGTTGCCCTTCTTGATCTGACTTCTGCCACCCCCTGCCCACACCTCTACCCGTGCAGCTTCTAGAGTGTTCTTTCTGACCACATGCTGTACTTTCCCTGAGAGGAGTTCTGAAAAATGTGATTTTCTCCACATTCCGCTACACACACACGTATGCTACTGACTGTGCTGTCAGCCTGAGGTGGTCCGGCGATGGGATCTGAGGGCTCACTGCCCACTGCGCTCTGTTTAGCCAGGATTGTTTCATGGGGTTCTTACCTTCCCTTTTAGTCCTTTCAGTGTTTCCCTAACAAGGATCCTAGCTTTGTCACCTTAAACGGGGGGACATTAACTTTAATGTTTTTAGTTGCTTTTATTAGAGAAAAGGCTGTATATATGTGTTTCAACGTGGTAGAGTTATTTTATTAATCCACCCACTTTCCTTTGATTTTACTCTGATTTATCTCATTTTATTTGTATTTATAACCTAATTTAAGATCCTTTTCACTTATCTAGCCTCTCTATTTGCAGCAAGTGTCCCCTAGGGAGGCTGACTCTACATACCTGTGATAAGAATTGTGCAACGAATGGATGCAATATTGAGGATCTCTTGGGAGTAATGGTGAAGAAATATTTGGGACCAATGGTCAGGACAAAATTGGGTGAAGAAGGCGGGAGACAAGGCTGTGGACAGTCAGTCTCTCTTGGTTCTGACTGTTTCTGTGGGGTAAGGATGTACCCCGAAGTCAGGAAGAATTGAGGTACGGGTACTGATTCAGGGTTGCTCCACAAGGATGTTATAAGTTTATTTCTGAGTTATTTAAAAGAAGGAGCTGTGGTGATGGAGGGAATCAGGCTACCCTTTGAGTGATTAATCAAAAAGCTGTATATGCTGGGCGAGACGTTTTCCTACCTTGGCGAGAACTGTGGCATTGGAAGCAGTGCTGACTTGGGCCACCTGGATGCCAGCAGAGAGTGGTATTGTAGGAGAGAAGGAAATCTTTCATTACTTGTGAGCTGCCTGGGATGCTGCCTGTCCACTGGGGAGCATCGTTCTGATGGAAGACACTCAGAGATGCTCCCGTGTCCTTAAGGGAGTGTCCTTGGCCATTACAGCTTCAGAATTCTCATGTAGAATTGAGTGGAGAGTGGCAAAGGGACATGTATCTAGGTTTGCTTAGCAAATACACTGTTTGTATTCAGTTGGCATGCTACTGTGAGATGGTTTTGGGGGCACTGCTGCTGTCCTTCACCCAACAGCAATAGTAAAAATAAAATGTTACACGGAATTATAAAAAGACAAATACAAAACACATAAGAGTATTATTAACTCAATTTTCAGGGCAGCTGTGTTCCTGTGAACCAATCCCTTCAATGTGCAATTCTCTCGTTAATATTTCACATGCACATTGCTCTGTGAGGTGGCAAGGAAGATACTGTTACCCCAGTTTATAGCTGAGGATGAAGATCTCCATAGAGAAAGCTGTTTAATTAAAGGATGCTCCAGTAGATGGTAAGCTCCTTAGAACAGGAGTGTTTGCCTATTTTCTTCATTGCTAATTCTCTAGTGCCTAGAATAATACTTAGCACATAGTAGATGTGCAACAAATATTTGTTGAATGAGTGACACTGTAGTGACTCACACTGTAAAGCAACTAATCCTTTTATATTGCAGATAAAGCTCCATTTCCTCTGTTTCATAAGCTTGGTCTGAATGTTGGGCTTTCAAATCTGGGCCCAGCTATAATGTGAGACCAGGGATGTTTGGTATCAAAGGAAGGACAAAGGAGAGGAAGAAGGGGAAGAGAGTAAGTGCTGAGAAATGCACTCATCTGTCAATGAGAGGACAGAGAAACAAGCCTGTATGTGCAAGTAGCCTTACCAGCAACCACTGTCCAGAGTGGGTCAACTCAGTTTCACATCAAAATGGCAGCATCTTTGCTCTACATAATAGTGAATGAGTCCTGATTAAAACTGTTTTCCTCCATCCTATTTCTTTACAATTTTTGGTCAAGGTCCCAAACGATACCTCAGAAGATGAGAAATTTCCATGTTGAAGCCATTGAATCAAAGTTTTATATGTACCACCACAATTCCCCAGGCTAGTTGCTTCACAAAATGAAAGGTTCAGTTCAAAGTTAGGGAGAAGTGGGTTGAACCCAGCCTGAAGCAGGCAGGGCTGAGTGGCCATGATATGCAGGGTCCTGAACGTTGATGGAGGTATTGGCCAAAGGACAGTCCACCACAGGGTCTGCATGGTCTCCATTTTCCAGCCCCCACTGCTCCAAGGCAGTGGGGAAAGTGAGGGTTGATTTTGTGTGGCTGGGGACTGGCCCCTAAGCTGAGGAGTGGTTGCGGCCTGCTGGCCCCTTGGGCATTGGAAGCTAGAACTAGGGCAGGATGTAGGCCTCCTCTCAGTGTATTTTTTCTTTTTGGCCACCAGATGGCAACACCTCCCTTCAAACAGAACCGAGATCACCAGACTCTTGACACAAAATTGTTACTTATTCTGAGGACATTCAGCTGCCCTGTAGGATTTGGGGAGAAGCTTGATCCCTCTGACTATCATAGAGCTATGTGTTCAGGCAATACTTATTGAGAGCTTACTGTGTGTCCAGCCCTGGGCTATGTGTTGGGGGTGAGGTAGACGGAGGGCTTGTAGCAGGGAACAAGATTTGTGAAGATCCAATAAGGCTACTCCTTCTACTGCTCTTAGAGCCTAGTAAGGGAGACAGGAATCAAGCAAATAATTATGAAACAATGAACTCACTTTGATTGCGGTAAGTGTTATAAATGATAAAAGTGCTATTGAGACCAAATTAAGAAGAAGAATTTGATCTCATTTGGGCTGTCAGGAAAGCCTGCTTTGTTAATAAACCATCATGTATCCTAACAATTCCCGCTCCTTCACATACCTGGTTACACCTTCTAACACACACTCCATTATATTACCATTTTATAGCTGATAAACCCCCAAACATCCACCATACTCTCCATGATACAATTCCATCACAGACTCCACTGCAGACCTTAATTACAGACCCTATTCCATCTCCTAAACCTCCCTCACATAACCATTAACAAATCTCTTCGCAATTCTTTCCCAATCCCCTCCACAATCCCTGTCGTAAATCCCATCGCTTACCCCTTGGGAATATACCATCGCAAACTCTCAAAGAACCCTGACTGTATTCATCTTTGCATTCCTAAAGCCTCCCACAGTATCTGACAAATAATACGTTCTTGAAAATATTTGGCAAACCAACCACCAGACCACTCAATATCCCTCATCACACAGTCTATCACAGGCCTGTCATGGCTCCCATCACAGAGCCAGGGTTATAGCCCTCAGACTGGAAAGGCTCAGCCTCTGCTGCCTTCTTCCTTTAGGAAAAGGCTGAGAAAGAAGTTACTCATCTCTAGGTGCTCCCCACCCTCATCCAGCCCCATCAGCCCAGACAGGCTCCCTCTCTCCCACTCTCCCTTCCTCTACAAGCCAGATACTGCTTGGGCACAAGCCCTAGTCCTGTGGTCTGACTGGTTCCTGTCATTCACAGCCATTGGTGGTCACCCTTTCACCTCCTTTTCAGACTGTGCCAGGCTCCTGATTACAGGTCTGCCAGCTGGGGCCTTAGTCAGTGCCTTCTTCTGTCTCCTCTGAAGGGCCAGAGGACCACAGAAGGGAGCACTGTAGGACTTGAAGAGGCCTCAGGGAATCGCAGAGCTCGATACCTTCCTCTTCCGCTTCTCCCTCTCCTTTCCCTGCCCACTCCAGTTTGTCATGTCTTTCTTTCTGGAATGTGAACCCACAGCTGCCTTACTTAACAGGTTAAGAGCTGGAAGAAAACAAAAGACCAAATACAACTCCCTCATGTAACAAGTGAGGAGACCGAGGCCCAGGAGTGGTCGGGGCAGAGCTGGATCTCCCACACTCCACCCAGTGTCCGTCCTTCCAGAGAGCACCCTTTCAGCAGCTTCCTCGTGCACATTCGCCAAGAAATGCTACTTCCATTAGGAAGGCACGTCCAATGCAAACCACTCCAGGGATTGCATTTCAAAGATTGATAGACATGGCTTTTGCATTATCTGCTGTTTCAGATTAGCTATGCTGTGGCTTCATTCTTTAGGACTGATATTGGGGGTGGGAGGGATGGGGAGTGGGGGTGGGGAATGATTTTGAGTCCCTCCTGCAGGCCCCAGGCTCCAGTCTGTGAGACTAGGCCTGAGAAGGACAGGACGATCCATCCTATATTCTCAGTCCGTCATGAGATTTCGTTGTTTAAACAAACATTTCAGCGAAGCCGTCCAGCTGGGCAGTGATTTATGATTCTGGCTGCAGTTTTTCCTCAACAAAGATAAACAATCCTACAACCGTTGGGACTAAGACTAGGACTCCTGGTTCTAATAACTTGGAGCTGGCTGGGCCACACCAGCCATTGCCTGGTCTGGGGTTTGGTTAGGATTTGTTCGCACTGGTCCTGTGGCTGAGCCACAAACCTTGGGGGACCATGTTGTGTTTGGAAGCTAGAACCGTGGCCTCCAGGGCAGGGAAGAGTGGCAGGCAGGAGAGTAACAGCTCAGTGTTGGGGCTTCCGGCCCATCCCTCTCCTCAGGTTGTTTGGTGGTTTTGGTCAATAGCATCTGTTTGTCCTTCTTTTGGTAACTAGGTGTCAATTATTATTCCAGGGTGTACATTGTGCCCATATACTCATAGAATCCACTCAGTCCTTGGCTCTCAGAGTGGGTGTGTGCTCGAGCCTGACCAACAAGATCAATACATACCCGTGGTTATCAGGGATGGGCATCAAACCCACTGAGAGGCAGAGAAAAGCAACGAGACTGCTGCTGGACCTGCTAGGAGGTGTGCAGATGCCCTTTTCCTCTGGACTTGTATTTGGAATGAAGTGGAAGTATGACTGACTACTACAGCTGTTGTGTTATCTTGCCTCTGCAGGGGCCAGCCTGTCTGACAATGGTCCCAATACACAGGAAGTGAGGCTGAAGGCTGGAGAGAGAAACTGGCCCCTGGTGACAACATCACAACTCCTGAATCTACCAACAAGTAGGGGCTGGGTGTTCTTTCACTTCAGCTGAAAGAAGGTTAACTCATACCCACCATCGGACACAACAGAGGAGACTGACTGGGGCGGGTAACTCCTGCAGCCTCCAGCCCAGCTGTCCAGATGTGATGATTTAGCCAGAGAAGAGTAACTTTCTCATAATCCCTCCTTCCTATCAATCCGATTACTTGTATCTACAATTTATTTCAACAAAAGATTAAGGAGCTGTGGCAAATGCAGAGATGAATAAAACATAGCTCACACTTTTCTCTGCGAGATGTCTTGGTTTACTTAAGGCAGCTTGAAATGCATCTCTCAGGAAAAGAACACACAAGGTACTTTGAGTGCACAAGGGAAGATGAGCTCACATCTGATCATTGGGGACCTGTGGAGACATCATGGAGAGGGAGTGTTTGGGATGAGTATTGAAAGATGAGGAGAATTTGGGTAGGCAGAGATGGGCAGAAGGCTTTACAGGTAGATGAAATAGTGCGATACAAGTGGAGGAGGACAGAAAGAATATTTAGGGGAACATTGAAAAATGGAGTTGGACTGGAGGAGAGGAGACATTTAGGAGAATCACCAGCTGGCAAAGTAGGTTAGCATCATCTAGGCAGATGCCAATAATGAGAGGCTTTTTCTTAGTTCCATCAGAGATGGGAAGTTATTGAACACTTTTGAGCAGAGAAGTGCCCAGACTGAAGTTACTCTTGTGGGACTTTAGATGGGTGCAAGGAGAGATTGAATGTGGAAAAGCCACTGAGGAGGTGTTAGGAGGTAACCTTGACTTATTCACAGGGCAGGGAGGAAGTGAGAGGAGGAAAGGCAGGAGCCAAAACAGGAAATAGTTCTAGTTTCAATTCATTCATACTTCAAGAAGTGTGACATTTCTGGAGCCCAGCTTAAAGTCCAAAAGTCATAAAAGAAAAGGTTGATATATTTAACTATGCTAAAATTAAAAATGTCTACATGGCAAAAATGCCAAAAAGTCAAAAGACATAGACAAACTAGGGAAAATATTTGCCACACAAATGACAGAGGGTTAATTTCATGTATATATATATATATCTTTTATATTTCAGAATGAAAAATAACAAACAATGGAAAAATGGACAAAGTACATACTTAGACAATTCACAGGAGGAAAGTACAATGCTTGTTAAACATATGAAAATATAATAATGATGATTAACACATATAAAGTTCTATCTTTATGCATTTAATTTTCACAATAACTATATGAGGAATGTGTTGTTATTATGATGCCCATTTTACTAATGAGCAACCAAATACATAAAAAGGTTAAGTAAATCACCCAAAATTGTCCAACTAATGAATGGTTGGGTTAGGATATGGACCCAGGTAATTAAGGACCAGAGTTTGTCCTCTCTAGCATTATGCTACAACTCTGGCTTAATGTCGCCTATTATAAAAAGAATTTCAAATTAAAACTACACCAAAATATTGTTCTTTATATATTAGATTGGTAAAGATGAAAAAGTTTGGTGGATGATGGGTAAAACTGGGAGGAAAGCAACACTCTTGCATATTGTTGGTGGAAGTGTGAACTGGAACGAATCTTTTGGAGGCAACTTGGCAATATCTATCAAAATTTTAAATACACTTTTACTTTGATCCAGAAATTCAATTTCTAGCATTTTTCTAACACGTGTACAAAGGGAACACATGTAGAGATATTTACTACAGCGTGTTCACAGTAGGAAAAGACTGGAAAAAAGCTAAATGTCTACCAACAGGGGACTTGGTGTGTGGATTATGGCACATCTATAAAGCTGACAAGAAGGATAAGGCCAATCTATATGCATGATATGGAGCAATCTCTAAGGTATATTGTTAAGTGAAAAAGGCAGTGAGGGGGACAGGGTGTATAGTGTGCTGGCCAGGGAATAGTGTCTGCCTCTGGGGAAGGTGGCTGGGTGGTGATGAGATGGTGCAAGTTTTTTTCACTATATACGCTTTGGAATCACTGAAAAACATTTCAAACATGATTAGAAATTAACTTTTTAAAAATTAAAGTTTATAGTAAAATAAAATATGATACAACTTGGAACAACAACCACAAAGGAAAGTGTGATTTCCATTATTCACCCAAGGTGACCACTTGTCCCATTGGAAAAGAAAAGTGGCTGTGTACACAGAGCTGAAGGGCAGAGAGCCAGGGCTTGGGTGTTCAGAGAGTTTTACCAGGGAAAGATGTCTTGCCAGGTGGTCACTGTTTTAAGATAGGAAACACACAAACTCATTTTTAAAAATGATTCATATATCAGAATTTATCTCTCTTCCCCTTAAAAAAAAAAAAAAAAGCCCATTAAACTTTCTTTTGAAAATTCTAATCTGTTTTAGGTGAACTCAGGAGAAAAGAATTTTGCCCAGGCAGACAGTCAGAGAGGGGGCCAGGAGGCAGCAAGCCCACCTCAGCTTCTCTTTCCTCGCACCTGGAGTGGTCCTTTGCAAGCCCTGTTCTGAGTGCCCTTCACAAGGATGCTCTCCCTTCAAGGTGGCCAGTTTGATAGTCTTTAGGTTGCTTATGGAGGGTCTGAGCAAGGTTGAAGAAATTGGAATGGGTTAAGAGACACTGACTAGGGGACTTTCAGGTGGGATGTGGAGACTTTGAGGTATATTAGAGAAAGAGGGAGAAGAAAGAAAAACTGAAGGAGGGCCAGAGGAGCCGAAGCCCAGAAAGTAAAGATGGTACAAAAGCGAGGCTCAGAGTGTGTGTTTTATTAACAACACTGCAAGATCATCTTGGCGGATTTTTTTGTGTGCTTGTCCAATTCGTTTTGCAGAATAAGATTTTAGAAGTTCAATGGCTAGGTCAAAGCTTACGCACATGTAAGATTTTGATATGCATCATCAAATTGTACTCCAGTAAGATTTTATCAGTTGTGCCTATGAAGCCACTCCCTCTTCCTCCCACCCTTACACATTGCCAGTCATTTTAGAGAGATTTTGAGGCAGAGAGGTGAGGATTTGAGGGAGTTCATATCTGACATTCTTATTCTTCTCAATATGATAGAGGTGAGATCTTTGCCTGAGTTCAGAATGAGGGGCTCAGGGGCAATGCCCGACTCAAGGAGAGTAGCGAAGGTGAAACCAAAGTGAGAAGGCTCAGAACAACTGCTCTAGGAAAAATTAAGCAGTGTTTAGGAACAGGTGAAACCTGATAATGATTTACTAAATTGTGTTTTCTTTAATTGCTGGCTCTTTAGGACCCTCCTTTCCTTTGGAGCTGCTTTAATGAGGAATTCTGGTTTTAATTTTGAAAAGAGAATTGGGTGGACAATTCGATTTAACTATACAAACATTAATTTAGTGCCAATTACAAGGCATGCAAAAATGAGTAAGACTTGGGCCCCGATCCCAAGATGCTCTAATCCAGGAAGAGATATAGACCCGTTAGTAAATAATTACAGTGCAGTATAGTAGTGGAATAATAGAAAGAAAAGTTTGTAGATGTAACACTGAGGAAAGAGTAACTGCTCTACGAGGCTGAGCAGTAAGGGAAGCCTTGCAGGGAGGCTAAGTCTGAGTCCAGGTTATAAGGGTGAATGAGAGGAATTTGCATGTCTGTTCTATCACAAAATAAGATAAGGCACAAAAAACCTTTATGTAAATACCCGCCACCTAGGGAGTGCTCAGTCTGTGTCATAAGGAAGGTAGGTTTAACTCTCTTCCACCTTTTGGGTGGTGAGGGAGGTTTTGAGCTGCTTCACAGTAGATATGTGTGGGGCGGTGATAGTAGTGGGGGCTGAGGACCCAACTTCCTTTTCTTGAAGATTCAGGTGTTCAGGGACATTGTGAGGCTAGGTAACCTGGATGCAGGGGACAGCAAAGTATGGGTCCCATCCCCGATGGCTGCTGTAGAAAAATGAGTTAGTTATTAGTGGGCCCATCAGGAAAGACAGTCATGGGATCCACTTCAGAGAACTCTTCACCGTTTATTTTGAGGGAGTATAGAGGAAGGATAGAGAGAGGCCCTGCTCTCACTCAAGATGTTTCTCCTAAATATTTTAATCTCGCCCAGACATCAAAGCTTGTATTTTTCTTTTTCTTCCTATCACATCCTTTCCTGGAGGCTGAAAGCATAGAACAGCCTAGCCGCCTGAATACGAGTTGTGGGGGGGTTTGGGGGGCTGGAGGAGTGGGAGAACAGAAGGGAGTTCTTGGGAGGAAAAACACTGGTCGTTATCTCAAAAATGTTTCCTGCTGCATTAAAGTTGTTGGCTTTGGGACTACCACCCACCTGGTTGGCGAACATGCTACTTGCTAGTAATATAGTACATGAGAGCTGCTTGGGGACCTATCTGGTATCTACCAAGTTCTCTAAAGTGGCGATTTATGTTCACAAAATGAAAATAAGGATCAGGCTGTGCAGACTAAGCATGACCTGGATCCCACTGCAGGCTTTCGTTTTCCCAAGGGACAGTGGGGGAAGTTAGTGAGAGACTCAAGCTAGGACCCTTTGCGGTTACACATTTGTTGGGTGTCAGTCACTTGGTTTTGCATGCACTGTCTGCTAACTTCAGGGGGGGAATGAATCTGAGGGTGTTGGTGTTATAAAGAGTGGGGCTATGTGGCCAGGAGGATCATCAGGAGGGAGTGTCATGTTAGCCTGCAGTCTTAGACCCCTATTTGTCCTGGTGACATAGAGGGAACCCCATCCCTGGCCAAACTACACCTTTCGTCAACTTCAGGCTACATGCTGACATGAGATCCTCTTCTTGCTCCTGCCCATGTCAAGTTCTCAGGGAGAGAACAGTGTGACCAGCAACTGGGGGAGGAACTCATAGGGCTCAGAGGACATCTGGGAGGTAAGGGGTGGGGAGAGAGAAAATAGAGGTTGCAAAAAGCTGCCAAGCAGAGAGGAGGGCTGATGAAAGTTACAAAGTCAGATAATCTTCCATCTTCAGAACTTTTCATTTGAAGCATGACATTTAATCAGATGTTTAAAGATCCTGGAGAAACAAATGAACAAACACAAGAGCAGAAGATGGAATCTGGAGGCAGGTGCAGCATCTGTATTATTATTACAGCGAAGCCAGATATTGGAACTGGCTGTGAGATTGGTTTTGGAAATCCTGTTATGTTGCTATGAGTAAACAGCCCGTAGGGAAAAATTGCTATTCATTTCCTGAGATAGGAAGGGTAGGAATGGGGTGGGAGGAAGTGGTCATGAATCTCTGGAGACAGCAGTATCCACAGCCTCATCAGCCAGGGAGATGTCAGGTTGAAACCAGATGGCAAATATTTTATCACAAAAGGCATTCGCCAGCAGGAGGGTGCATCCTAGGTCAGGGAGTCCACATATCTGATGCCAACACACTGGTGGTCAGTAGGGCGGTCAGTCTTTCTTGAGCTCCTACTGTGTGCTCAGCCAGTACTGTCATGACATACAACCCAGGCCGTTCATGCTGTATTCCAAGTGAATGTCACTCCTTGGAGCATGTCTCAGTCACCTATTGTTGTATGACAAACCACTACAAAACTTAGTGGTTTATAACAACAATCTATGATTATTTTTCATAGTTCTGTGATTGACAAGGCTCAGTTGGGTAGTTCTTGCTTGGGTTTTCTCTATGGTTATAGTGGATGGGAGACTCAGGCTTAGGACCCCTTGCGGTTGCACATCCCTTGGGTGTGGTTACATCATCCCTTTGACATGGGCAGGAGCAAGAAGAGGATCTCATGTTAGATTTCACTGGGCCTGAAGCCATAGGAAGGCTTCGTATGGAACTGGTAATCAAAGCAGTTCCCTCATAGGACTGGCAGTTGACGCTGGCTGTCCCTTGGAGCTCAGCTGGGGCCATTGACTTACTCATGGTTTCTCCACGTGGCTTGGGTTTCTCACAGCATGGTGGCTGGGTTCTGAGACTGAGTGTTCCAAGAACAAGCATTCACGAGGCCAAGGTAGGACCTGTAAGGCTTCTAATGACCTAGTCTTGGAGGTACAAGAATGTCATTTCCATTGTGTTTTATTGGTCAAATCCACATTCAACATGCACCTCTTGACATAGGATTGGCGTATGGGCACAGGGAGGTAAGAAATTGATGGTAGCATCTTCGGAGGCAAGCTACCACTCAAACTACACAGGACCAGGGCCAGCTCCATGGGCAGTGGCCAGTGCAGTCTCACAGAGCCCCATGCTTAGAAGTGTCCTGTGCTTGGTTGAATGCTCTGCTGTCATCATCTTGAAATTTTTAATAATTTTTAACAAGGAGGCCTGTATTTTTATCTTGCAAATTCTGTATCTGGTCCTGCATAAGACCTGTTGTGAAGGCTGTGTGCAGGTTGTGTGCAGGTGAGGGCTGGGGCTCACTCTGGACTGTGCCATCTATATCGAACTCCTGCTTGTGGAGAACTTGTAGGCCTGCTGAGGACACAAGACTTACGGGAAACACTGAAGCTAGTAAATGACGACTTGGTTTGAGCAGAAGTTAGGCTGTGATTGAGAAAGAGGGCCAAGGTGGAGTGAGGAGGAGTCTTCCACTTTGCATGTTGTCTTAGGCTCATATTTGGACTTGAAACCCATGCTGGGCAGAACCTTCCATTTCTGGGGCCAGAAAAGCTTCTAGGAATTGCAGAAATGTCCTTATCCTCTCTCCATCCTACCTCCTCCTTTATTCCCAGGACCCCTGTACTAAAGATCTTGCAAGGAGGGGCTTCTCATTTAGGACTGGCTCCTGGGGTGGGTGTAGGGGGAAAAGGGGACATGTCCAGCTCAGGCTGAAGATTTTGAGTGAGCCACTGGAAGAGGCCTGACGGAAGCTGGGCCAAATGAGGTGTGGGTTTTGGGGAGAAAGAGGGAAGGGAGGAGGGGCTACCTGATTTCTAAGAAGAATGCTGAGTGCTCTTGTGCCTTGGACAATGGCGCCTTCTTAGTCCCCAGCCTAATACCTTACCATTCCCTAAGGCACAGAGTATGCAATTTTGCAGTGTAAGAAATGACTTCAAGGGTCCCCCAGTGCCTAGACGCAGCCCAGCCCCTAACTAGGGCACAAAGCCAGAACCTCCTGAGGTACGGCATTACTTCTTTACAAACAATGCCGTTTTCTTCAGGGATACCTTCCTGCTGTGACGAATGTACAAAATAATCTTCCGTTGGTGCACGTTAACAGGGCATGAGAAGCGGCTGAACTATTTTCATTTTTGTGAGGCTGAGAGGACTAAGGAGGATGCTGCTCCCTGGGGGTTGATTCTAGTATTTCTCTAAAGCAGAGACACTTGCAACTGGCCGATCCAGGACCCAGTTGGTCGTCATTCTTGGCTGTTTGCTCTCAGGTTGATTCCTTGGCCTTCAAGGGCTGTTCTGAAGGGATTACATTTTCTAGTCTCTTCACCCTTTGGCTCCCAGGTAAGATCATTTAATGCGGAAGGGTTGCTGTCTGCAGAGTATTAGGAAGTAATAGGAGGGGGGAAAAGTTGGGGTATTTATTTCTGCTTCCTATGGTATCTGACAGAACCTGGATCTCTTCATGGCTACAGCTCACATCAGATAACCCCTCTCTCTACGGTTGCAGTTCCCACTGGACAGCCCTGGCTTTGGATTCTGGTAACCCCATTTTCTCTCCTTCCTGTCTCCCTCTAGTCCTAGGGTAGAAGTGGCTGCCTGCTGCTGCTCATGTCGAGGTTGGCTTATCATCCTCTGTGTATCTTCTTAGCTCTTCCATCACCTAGGTAACCTCTTCTTTTTACTAAATTTTCTCTGCCTTTTATGTATCCAGGAAGCCCTGAAGCTGAGGAAAGGTCCTGTGCCCCTGGCTCCAGATGGATTTTACCGGGCTCAGGTCCAGATAGATCTGTATGTTATATGCACCAGTAACCTTATTCTAAATCTGAGAGTAATCTGAGAAAGCAGTGTGGCCTGTTCCCGCCAAGTCCTGGTCACTAGCTTCTCAGACCACCTTGCTAAGGAGGAAGAAGAGGCTCAACCTGGGCAGATAAAGGGACAGGGTGGCTGATGTGCCCAGAAGCTGAGGGGTGCTTTAATGACTGCTTTCTGCCCTCATGCAGTCTTCTATGTGGTACCCAGTCTCACTGCTTATACTCTTATATTTTGGAAGTCAGTGATTAATATATGCATGGATTGAGAAACAGTATTAATATGTTTATACTTATTAGGCTAATGTAGATGCACATATATGAGGCATAATGGCCTACATGGATGAATATGGGTTAGATTTCCATGTCTGTAACTGTAAGTATGTGACCCTAGAGTAGATGAAACTTGGTCTCCAAGCCAAAGTCTTTGGGGTCATTAGCAAGACATGGGTCCAGAACGGTTTACAAAAGAGTTGTTAGCTGAGCCTAAGAAAAAGACACGTGGGAGCTGAACCCAAGTCAGAGGCTATGGAGACCCTTATCTTTCTTCCTTAATTGGGGTCCAACTCCCTTCAGCTATGTTTATCACCACAGAATGCTCCTTCCACTGGGACACAGAGCAGAAATTTAGTGACATGTCACTTGTCAGATGACTGTCAGGGGAACAATTACAGGATTGATAGACAGGGCTTTTCATTTTAAAAAAGTTGATCCTACTTATTTTGATTTTTCCTTATCAGCAAATAGGAGAGAAAAAAAAAAAAAAAAACAAGCCAAAGGGCAAGAATCAGGAAGAATGGAGTAGTAGTGAGTGAGAGAGAGAGAGAGAGAGAGAGACAGAGAGACAGAGAGACAGAGAGACAGAGAGACAGAGAGACAGAGAGATAAAGAGAGAGAGAGAATGTGTGTGTGTGTATGTGAGAGGTAGTGGGGAGGGAGAAAAGAGAAGAGTTGTCCCATGATGACCTCCAGCTTCCTTCTCCTGCAATCTCATCATGGGAACAGCATAGTCTCAAGCCTGCCCTGATTTGCCCTGGCAATTAACCTGGCATGGGCCCAGAGCTTGGGGGTCAGGCTGGACCACATCAGAACTGCCTCATGGTCAGCTCCTCCTGCAGGCTGCAGGCTATGTTCTGGCAATAGCATTTTTCCGTGTCCTGGGCCTGCAGCCTTGTCTTGATAACTTGTCTGTCCTCTAAGCCTGGGGCCCTGCTTTGCTCTCTCTGGCCTCTCCCCACCAGATCCAGCCCTTGGTGGACACTGAGATCTGCTGACAGATTTTCCTGATGCTGCCTGCCTGCTTGGATTTCAGAATACCCTTCTGGAATTGCCCATTGCTATGGCCCACCTGCTGTTAGGGACACCCTGTTACCAAATGTTAGAAGATCTGCCACTCCCCTGCCTACTGTGCTGCCGACTGTTGCTGAGCTGCCACCTGTTGTCTGTTTCTACACCCTTGCACACTGCATCTTGCCTGTCACCCTGGATGTCTGCACCAGCAGCTGCAGCTGAGGCTGTCCTGCCAGCACCTTCCCCAGCCCGATGGGTGGTCTGGTCTGGTCCGATCCCAGGCCCCCCAGGCTGCCTCATCTGCTACATGTACTGAGCCACATCTGGCTGAATACTGAGCGGGGGCAGCCTGCACGAGCCGCAGACACGCTGACCCACAGAGAAATGGTCACCTTCCCTCAGGGCTCCTTGGAGTGGGTTATAATAAAAGACAGTAATGATAAGAATACTTAATGATGATTGAGGTCTTATGATGTGACAGGCTCCATGATTTACCAGTATTTTTCTATGTGTACCTCACAACTACTCTATAAGGTAAGTACTGTTATATCCCCTTTTCATAGATGATAAACCTAAGGCTAAACGATATAAATGAATCTGTGTAAGTCCCACAGGGCATAATTAATGAAGCTCTAACCAGGGGTTTGACTTCAGAGGTCAAGTTCATAACCATTAGACCAAAGTGTCTCCATGACCTCTATTCAAAGGCCCCAGCAACATTCTCTATTGTCTTCAACTGCCTCTCTTTGGTCTGAGATCAACTGACATACAGTGTAGGGTTGAGGTTAAGGCCACAGTCCTAGCTGGGCCTTTGGAAACTTCCTGCTTCTTTTCAAGACGAATGCTAGAATAACCTCATGCCTGGTCACCTTTAGGAGTGGGTCACCATAGCTACAAATTCCCCAGTTCTCCTCATGTGCCCCCAGCTCCTCTTCTCTTGTGTCCCCTCCCTTGGGCTCCTAAAAGTTCTTAGGGGGAGTCACCTGGTAGTAACATTGTTAAACAAAGTTGGAAAATGGGTGCGTGTGAATAAATTATTAATTGATGGATCTACCTTCTCAGATGGGACAGAGTCTCCACGAGGGCAAGCAGGAAAGAAAAGCATGCCTTGAGGCGCAGGAGTCTTTGAGGAAAAAGATAGAGGGACTTTCTGGAGGAGGCAGTGGTGAAGAGCACCTCGGCTTTAGTCTTGCCTCAGAGTAGCTTTGGGGAGAAGAAAAAGAAGGATGAGCACCGGATTGGGAGTAGTTTGGTTTCCACCTGAATAATTATATACTGTGGATGGGTGCAGGTGGCTAGATACAGGCATGAACTGGGTAGGTTCACAGTTTCATATTAAAACATCTATTGTGGTTTTTTCCTCCCATTTATCCTTGGAAAAACAAATTCTTGAGGAAACTATCAAAGGGCTATCTCCCCTTCTCCTACCAGCTCTCAGTCATTGCTGAGTTGGGAATAAATGGCTCAGAAATGGGAAGGGTATAGTTGCTAGGAATTCTAAGAAGAATACAGCATGTGGGTTGTAGCCAACTCAGTCATACTTCTAACTATATGATATCACCTAATAAGTCCGCAATAAAAATGTGTGACTCTATCTCGAGCCTCTTCTCTGTAAGGCTTCTCCAGCCTGTCTGGCTGGGCAGGGAGCTGCTGCTTACCCCTTTCTCCTCCCAGGTCCATTTCTATTTGGGAGTATGGGCTAGTTATGAGCTTCTGCTTTTCAGTCCTGCTCTCTGGATACCAGGAAGAAAAAAGAAAAAAAAAAGATATTTTTAGCCTCTAGGTTCCAAGAGGGCTAAAGGGAGAAGGAGGATGGACCTGCTGGGTTGATGGATGGACAGAGGAGTAGGCCACCCTCCCTTGTCTAGCAGTGGAGGTAATGATCGCGCAAGGTGATGTGGAAGTAAGAACTTTCCTCCAAAGCGTGTGGATTGTCATTAATTGCCTGTCATGTCTTTGGAAGACTTTGGACCCTGGTGGGAAGAACTTGTATTTGTGGTGGCCTCTGCCATCAGCCTCAGTTCCTCTTACAAGCACAAGGTCCCACAGATCCTACTGGACACTGAACATTGTGATGGGATCAGGCAACAGGGTTGTAGCTACCAAATGGATCAAGCTTAATTGGATTCCAAGATTAGTCTTTGGGGTCTTACCAAGGAAGCCCCTCTATCTCTTTCCTCAAAGATTCCTGCAGTCCAAGGCATGATTTTCTTTCCATAACTGGCAACAGTGTCATTTCAGGTAATCTAAATCACTCAAAAGAAAATTCTGCCTTTTGGTCTTATCAAGGAGGGAGTTGTTTCAAAGGGAAGCCAAGGTGAGAAGGAAACTGTGGTGAGGAGTCCCTCTCTGAGAGTGCCATGAGGGTTGGCAGAGCCCAGGCCTGACCTCAGAGTTACACATGTGCACCCCACATGGTGGGCCATGTGTGCTGCTGCTTGGGCTCTGGAGCCTGCAGGGCCCTCCATGCTTGGAATAGTCTGAATCTGCTGACTTGGCAAAATGGGGTGGGGGCTGGACCACATCTGGAGGGGAGAGAGGGAAGGAGCTCTCAGTAACTGGGCTATGGAGGGGCTTGCCAGTCCTGCCTGTAGCCCTGAGCATCCTTTTCCTCCCCCACAACCACAAAGCAGTGTAATTCTCCTCATGTTAAAAGTAAACATCTGGCAACATCTGCAGTGCCCAAAATAACCTGAAACCTAATAGGAGGCATTTGTAACCACAATAGGTCCTGGCTGGGAAAGGAAGGGGCAGTTTGCTTTGTAGAAGCCAAAGCTTGCTACTTGGGGAGCCTCAACTCATTTATTTATTGATGGGTGGTTAATTAATTGATCAATATCCAAGCTCCTAGAAGATGCTGCTGGTGCAGTTCAGCCTGGTCTCCCAGGGCAGCAGGGCTATTACACTGACCTTGCGGGGCTAGATGGTCCATGATATAGTGGGGTTGGGCAATGAAGGTCAGGCCTGGAGTGTCAGCTGCACCTAGCTGCAAGTCCAGGGTCAAATATCCTAGGAATTGAGAACTGTGGGAAAATATGTGTGGCAAAGCCAGTGGGGTTATTTCAGGGAACAGGCTTCTTTTCCAGAAATGGAGGTTGCCTGGGATCCATCATGAGACACCAGAAGCAGATGCCAGCATTGAAGTAGGTAGGATCCCTCAGTGGCTTGTTGTGGGGCCAAAGGAGCTTCCAGGGATGAGAGGGAGAGGGAGATGGAAAGAAAGTAGAAAAAGCAGAAGAGGTGGCTATACCTTGAGGTCAGCCCTCTGAAGCCGGTAAGTGGTACCAGGGCGGTGGTGTTGGAAGAAACAGTGATAAACACATTGACTACTCAATTTTGGTTGACAACAAGCTGGAAACAGAACCTGGGCCCAGCTGGCCTCATCTCACAACTGCGAAGGGGCTCAAGGATGAAATTGGACATATTTGAACAGCATCAAATACATTCCTCACAGACACACTAAATGTAAACAACAGACGGGGAAACAAATTAATATTAAAAATGTTGCCAGTTTTCACGTTCTGGCAAGAGAAATGCTTCCAACTAGGGACAGATTTATAAGCCTTCATAGTTTTGGGAACTAATATCCTTCATCGCCCTAATCAAACAGCCGGAAGTGGTGCTGAGGTCACTGAGGAAAAGTGAACAGAGAACATGGGGAAGGTTGCGTTGCCTGAGTGCTCAGAAATCAGGCAGTTGGCTGTAACCTCAGAACTGGGTTTTAGGCTAGAGGTCACAAACTGGCAGCCAGCTGGCTGAATCCAGCTTGAGATATGTTGTATTTGGCCCACAAATGTCTTTATTTTATATTTGAATTCTTATTAGTGGTCAAAAAAATCCAATTCCCTTGAAATACCTATGCACTCAGCCCTAAGTTATATAGCTGGAGGCACCATGACTCCCTTCCCTGCTGGCTCCTACAGTCATTTGTGCTTTTGACTCCCGTATTAAGCCATCAAATGCTTTTGATGGATCGTGCAGCTGACTTTCTAAAAGTCCAATTTAAGTAAAGGTTATATAAAAAAATGGGAGAGAGATTTTGGTCCTGCTTTAGGTAAAAAGGTTGAGTTACCTTTAAGTCCATTGAAACAATTATTAAATTAACACCATTTTTAAAATTAAAATCAAGCAACGTCACAACATACAAGAGAAGTTTAGAAATTAAAAAAAAAAATACTAATCAGTTTGTTATTTTTGCAAAATTATGAGGCATGTGTTCCTTCCAGTCTTTTTTTCACATACTTTTTTACATAGTTGTATACATAGGTTTGCATCTTGCTTTTTTTCAATTAACACTCAAATTTATGTGTATTTTACCGTATTGCTGTGTAACCCCCATTTTTTGCTATTCTAAATAATGTTGCAAGGAACATCTGTGTGCATTTGCATCTTTTCATATTTTGAATTATTTGCTCAGAATATATTTTCAAAAGCAGCACAAATGGTTTATATGAGACTTGTACATTAAAGAGTTAACCTGAAAATTCCTAACCCAAAAGTACACTGTATAAATCTCTTCACCTCAGCAAATTGTTGGAGAGGCTATAGGAAAGAAATGGTCATTTTAGCATATGTGATAGGATTGTGGGAAATTTTAAAAAAATTTCAGCATGCGAAGTTCATTCCAGGAATAGCACTATCTTGAGACCCAAGTAAAATAGTACTAAATGTGCTAAGCAGAGGCCTATGTTTAAAGAAGAAACTCATTTGCTCTTAATAACTGTAAAATGCTGCATAGCTCAACGATGGAGTCAGAAAACTCCACGTAGCATCAAAGCCTGGTTCAAAAAGATACAGGAGGCTAAGACAAAAGACAAACTGTCTTTCCTGATTAAAACATCTTTGTGCCCTAAGTATAATTGTCATTTCTTAGAACAATGGCTGCCTTTAAAATTTTTTATTGATGAGAGGAAAAAAACGACTAAACAAGATCAGAGCATTTAAAGGTAATGTATCCTATAAACAACCCAAAGAACAGTGTAAACAAGGTGATATGTCATAAAATGAAATGTGATGCAGATAACCTCACTATTATCTTCTGTACAAGTTCAGATTAATAACAGTGACTTGAATCTGCGAGCAATGGAAAGCAAAGCATACTGTGTATTTTATTTTTATTTTACCTGCACATCTTACCCCAAATAAACAGAAGATTGATATTATGGAAGGGCATGACAAAATGAGAGCCTTTTCTCGAGATTGACCTCTGGGCTAAAGAACCGAAGGGCGCCGGAGGGGCTTCTGGGAAGTGGCCCACAGTTTTGTTTCCATGCCAGGCAAGTCAGCAGAACCTCTAAGGGCAGGATTATGGAGCACTTGAGCAAACTCCGCCTCCTGTGGAAAGGCAGCTTGTCTTTGGTAAGGAGAAATCATGCCTCCCTAATCTACTAGAGCTCTTTGAAGGGCCAAATAAGTGTATGGATAAGGGGGGAAACAGTAGACACACTCTATTTACACTTTCAAGAAGCCTCTGACAGCCTCCACACCAAAGCCCGTTGAGTCGCCATGGGAATGGAGGGAATGTCTAGTGACAATAGGGAACTGGCTTAGAGATAAGAAATACAGAGTCAGGATACACAAGCCTCTCTCTGCATGGAAAGAGTTAACAGTGGGGCTCCTGGAGGGGAGCTGATGCTCTTAGGGGACCAGGTTAACTCGCCTTTAGTGATTTGAAATGTGACCAATAAGCCCTTTGCTTTCATAAGCCACATGCAGAAATTGGCCTCATTACCCTATAGTCACAGATTATATATTACCTTTTTGAATTTGTCCAATTTGTGACATCTCTAGTGACATTGTGAGCTTCTGAAAGGCAGGGGGCATGTCTGATATTTTGGTATTCATTACAGTGACTAGTACTCAAGAAATATTTTGTGACTTGAGCAGTTGAGAGTACACTGAAGTCCTTGCTTGCCAATGACCCTGAGCTCTTCCGTGTAGGGAAATACTAACTGAAGGCTGTAAGCTGCAGGATTTGCAGGAGGCTTGGGAATGGCCCAAGATGTTCATCATGGTCAAGGGGAGGTTGAATGAAGCACTAAGTGAAAAATAATTCAAAAACTGCACTTTGCTTTTATTATGAAGTGCACAGAGAGTATGTCTAAATGTAAATATCATTTTAGAGAATTATAATATAAACTGCACTTTTGAGAGTGACGGGTTTGAATCTCTCAGTGACAACCGGAGAAAGGGTTATGGGTCACTTTAATCCAGTGCTTCTTAACCTAATTTTCATTCTTGCCCCCTACCACACTGAGTACTCCTGTGGATTTTTTTTTTCCTAATTGTCACTACCCCCGTGAAATTTTAATGGCACAAATATACTATGTATCTGTTTTTGTACTGTGGCCCTTTGGAGGGCCATTAACTGTTGTGATTGCTGAGATTTTTTTCATCTCTGAAGAACCAAGTTTTGTCTCCTTGGGGATGATTGCACCCCCGATGAGAATGCATGCTGTAGAGGACTCCTAAAGGTGTGGACATAATATATTCCTTCATGCAAAAGGGTCAAGTAGCTGAACATTTAAGAATGGAATTGCACACACACACAAAAGTGTCTCGCCCTCTCCTCAAGCCCAACAAAAGCTCAAACGTGAGGTGGGACAGTGTGCAGGGTGCATTTCTCTTGCTCTGCAAACCCCATTCACTCTCTTTCCTTCTTCCTCTTCTGTCTCAGTGGTCTAAAAGTTACAGCCCTCACATCCCGCTCCCTCCAGCTTCAAGATAGGTTTGACCGAGGGAGAACTCCGCAGGAGATGGGGGTCAGGGGCAGGAGGAGAGTGAGGTGAGGGTACGTTCTTCTGGCTCCCACCTTGTGAGGTCACTCTGCCTGGCTGTGTCCTTCTGGGTTCTCCTTCTGGGTTCTGGTAACAGACCCCTCTCTCTTCCCTCGAGTAGAGATCCTATCAGTTCTACTGCTACTAGCCCCAGCTTACAGCACTATCCCTTAGGATTCCCCTGAACCCACACATTTGTAAATATATCTTTTGTTCATTATGCTCTCCATTTCCTGTTGAGACCTTGAATGATAAGGGGGAAGATCTTGTCACTGCACCTCAGGAGAGATCTCTGGAACGGGAATGAGGTCAGCAGGAGGCAGGTGAGAGGAGGTGGGAGTGTTGGGTAGGATAGTGCAGGAGTATAAGGGATTGTAGTCCTAAAAAAAGGATGCTGAAAGGGTTTATAGGATGGCGTGAAAGAATAAACTTCCCCCTACGTGGTCATCAAGCATCCTTTACAGCTCGAGAGGCACTTTTAAAAAATATCGTGTTCCATCTCCTTCACAGAGTTGAGATTCATGAAGCACTTTCTCCACCCAAGGGGGCAGTGCTGGCACAAATGCACAGAGCGATGAACAAGATGAATAAAAGTCCTGCACAACAGACCTCAAAGAGATCCTTTAAAAAGATTGGGTGCTTTGGGGATGTCCTCATCCCTATGGGTGGATGCCGGGAAGGCAGACTTGGTTTCTTTCAATTGCCCTTTGGGCTTCCCGTCAAAGGAGGGCTGTGAGTCTGGGAATTTTTCCCAAGGGAAGTGGTAGGTTTGAGTCGGTCATTGATCTTTTGGGTCCAGGGGGACGCTGTGCTCCTGTGTGAGACAATGTGTAGAGAGGAAGGAACACAGGCTTTCAGTGGTAGTCACCTAGGGTTGAATCCTGGCTCCTTGCCCCTTCAGGCCATCACCTGTCTCACATTGCTGCCATGAGGATAAAATGAGAAAATGCATGTGAAGGAAGCCTGGTCCCTCTTTCTAGCAGACTGAGTAGTCTCTTGCCTTAGTCTACCATGCCTCTTTCCAGCTACGCCTCTAGGAGCAGGGAGCAACCAAGCCTTATGTGCTCCAGGCTCCAGAAGCCACAGAGTGAAAGCAAAAAGCTGTTGTCCTAATGGGGGTGGGTGGGCACATTATCCTGAGGCCTCTTAATCCCATTTTCTGCTTTCATGTTAATCCTCTTCCTCCTTCTGTCTGCCACACACTCAACTCCCAGGGTGCTGACCCGGAGAGCTGGGCTCCACCTCCTCCAGGCAGTGGCAGTGTTCCCTGTTGGAGATGCTGAGGTGCAGTGTGGGAACAGTCCCCCCCCCCCACCTGGGTATTCTTCCAGGCCAGGTGGTAGATGGTAGATGAATGTTGAGGGCTCAGCTTACTTGTAACAAAAACAATGACAGTATCAGCCAGTATTTCCTAAGCACTCTCTGTTTGCTGACACTGGCTAAGACCTTTATGTCAATAATCCCAGTCAATTCCTGTAACATTCCTGTGAAGTAGATACTATTAATATGAAATTTGCAGATGAGGACATGAGGCTCAGGGACTTGTTATAACCTAGGTCACACAGTGAGCAAAAGCAGGACTGGCCAAAATTTCTCCAGAGCCTCGTGGGGGACCAGTGGCAACACGGCCCCTCCTGTGTTGCTTCCTACCTCCCCAGCACTGGCAAGGGCCCACCTCTAGCTTTCCTCCTCTGGCACCATCACCTGAGGTTTCAGTTGGGTGAATGTATTTCTTTCATGAACCACACCTGGGTATCGTTGGCTGTGCAGTGGAGTAAAGAGAACATGGACTTTGGGGAGGAGGGAGATGGTTCTGGCTTCCGCAGGAAGGGGACAGAATGTACCCAGGAACTGAAGGTTTTCCAGGGACACAGGTGGCTACATGTAAACAGCCATCAAAAGGGAGGAATAACTTCGCCTCAGGCTTTCACTCACTATCTCCTTCCTTTCAGGGCACTCTCTCACCCCTCCACTTCCAGCTGCAAATGCCCCCTCTCTCTACTCTGCAGGACTGAGCCTGGCCATTTTTGCCCCCAGAAATAGGTTCAGAGGCAAGGTTCACTCACGAAGACGCTATGTACCATTGCTTCAGCCACCTGTGAGTGAGTCTTTCTACAAAGGTTTTCTTCGGACCTCCATTTTAGTTTGTCACACACTCTTTGTAAGCGAGGGCTCGCGAACTCTTAGATTCCACTTGCTGTAATTCTCTTCCGGGACAGGCTTTTCGTTAGGGCTGGATTTCAGCGCTCACTAAATGCCTTAGAGCTGGAACCTGGGATTCAGTTTTCAGGTGTGTGAAATTGGAGTGATTATACCTTCGGAGACCAGATACTGCCCCTCTCTGTGGGCCAGTGAACCCCTCGTCTGGAAACTCCTAGAAATCAGATGGCAGTGCTTAGTTCATCTTCAGCCTTCTCCTTCCTCACTGAGTCCCGAGAGTCTCAGTGACCAGGTTCTTTGTTTCCCTCTGGACGGCACAGACCCCATGGATCTTCCTACCCCAGTCCCGTGGCACCTTCTTGGGCCCAGTGTGATATATTTCTTCTAGCTCTCAGAGCCCTAGTTAGCAGTTGGAGAATAACAGAGGGCACAGGGCGGCCACACGTGTTGCAGTGCATGAATTCAGCAGAGGAAACAGGTCTGGAGGCTGATGGAAGCTGAGGTCCTCTGTGAAGGGGTGGGCACTGAGGGTGGTGAGTATGGGCAGCATCTGTCTCGGCTAAGTCAGGGTGTGACGTTCTGGGGAAGCTCTGACCCATCCCACCCCCACCACCACAATCGCCAAGCCCAGGTAGCCAGAGGCAAGATGTGGGGTGTGTGGGTTGGGCATGGTGGTGGTGAAGTACAACCTTGAGAGTCCAGGTGGTGTCCATGATGAGGACTCCAGACCTAACACCAGCTCTTCCACCACTTACAACTATAAGGACATCTTGTATGTGACAAGCTACACCAACCACATCTATCAAGGAGAAACTGGGTTCTGAGTTAAAGTTTGGTTATTCTTTTTAAAGTCCTCAAAGTTTTGTACACTTTGAGAATATTTTAGAAGCAGACTGGTGTACAGGAGAGAAGATATGGGACTTCAGGTTAGAAGACTCACATCCATGCTGGGGCTCTCTCTGGTCTCAGTGTGATCTTGGACTTTTAGATCTCCTTTTTGGCCTGGGCTTCATACACTTGGGCCCTCCCCTGCTACACCCTCCCTCCTAAAACTTGGAAAGAGGGGCTGTTCTTACCTAAACCTCTCTTTATCTCCATTTGCCATATGAAAAGTGCCCAGTGGCAGTGGTGGTGATGGGCAGGCCCAGCCCTGTACAGAGGCAAAGCTGATCTGACTGAAGGTTGTGTGGGGTCCCCTGAGGTGGCTGACATCTCATCATTAGGACATCACTTCTTTGGGTAAAGACTCTCTACACAGGAAGCTGGTGTGCATTCAAGTATGAACCTCCTAGGACAGTCCCTCACGTCTTATGTTGGGACATGGATGTGGATGGCCAAGGAGGGCGAGCATCATGGGAGTGGGGCCTGAAAACACATTTTGCCAACTTCAGTGTGTGCCATGAAAATTTCACTCTCTCAAAGGTCACCCCCCCCATGACACACTGCCCCCCACACAAACATACACCAAAGATATAACCGAGGACGAGTAAGACAGCCCAAGAAACTGTGGGTTGGGAAGAGGCCTTGCCGTGAGATGTCATTTTATTAATCGATCAATTCTTTTTTTTTTTTTTTTACAAAAATAAACATTTTAATGAACAAGAAGTACAAAAGCTTCTGGATATACAAACTCCAGGAAGGGGGAGAGGCTGGTTTTGGCTGTTTTTTGGCTTTCACTGAAAGCAAATGAGGCAGAAAGGTCCCGGCCCCACCCCCACCCCAGGTCCTGGCTCAAACCGCAACCTGCTCCTCGACCTCAAGTCTTGGCTCATACCATGGTGTGCTCCTCTGCCCCAACCCCTGGGCTGGCCTGTAAGTACCCCTGGTCAGGTGGCCAGAGGTGGCCTCCTCAGGTACAGAATCACTGACTTCCTGGAGCATCCCATCAAGTCTCTTGTTCAGAGCTCGGATAAGAGAATACTCCATGACCGATTGTCCCCACGCAGCCCCTCTAGGCCATGGCACCTGTAGCAACAGCAGCAGCAGCAGCCGGGGCTTTGGCTACATTCTCACACTACAAACACAGCGATGGGGCTGTCCATGGAATTGTCCCAGCGAGCGGAAGAAGCCCCAAGGGAAGGCCAGCCGGAGCCTGGCTGGCAGCCCAGAGGGTTGGAGAGGCAGTTAGCCCCCATGATTCCTGGCCCTGGAGCCAGCAGTCCCATACCTAGACTGGTAAACTCACATTTTAACATTTGGCATTATTGCACGTTGTCCTGGTCACCTCAGTCTGTCTGGGATGTCAGTCTTGTCTGCAGGGGTTCCCGGGTGACACGCAGTGCTACTAGCGTAAGTCACTCCCTCCACAGGCAAGCCCAGCTGGCGGGGATGGTCAGCTGGTCAGTTGAGCCCTCAGACAGGTCAGCCAGAGGCCCTCACATATGTGGTCTTGTTGGGATCAGGGACCATGTGGCTCCATCCCGTCTTGAAAAAAACCAGCTGGCGACCTGGGTGCAGAGGTGAGAGGTAATAAGTCTAGATCTTTCTCTCCCTGGAGGCAGGGCTACTCTCCCTAATGTAGCTGCCTTAGGGACACATATATTTGTCTCTCATCACCTCAGCTGTCTTGTCTTCTCATCATCTCTGCCCTCTGATGGGGGCCACTACCTGTCAATCTTTTCCAGGGAAGTCCAGTTGCCTCCCTCGGGATGTCCTTTCCCACTGGCTCACCTGTCCAGGTGGTCTGATTGGTGACCACAAAGGCCCGGCACTGGGCATGGCTTTCACAGACGTCCACAGCCTCAGCCAGGTTAAACACAGAAAGGAGGCAGCCTCCGTGGTGGTAGGACGGCCAGCAGCGGTAGTCTTCCTGGGGGATGGTGCTATCGGGGAGGCGCTGGTAGTCTATGGATCAGGGATGGAGCTCAGCTGAGAACTCTGTGTGCCCAGGGGTGAGGTCTTGGCCACTTTCTGAAAAGGGCCGTAAGACTCATTTCCTCTGAGAAAGCTGAAAACCATCCCTAGCACAGAGAGGAAGGCAGTGAAACTGGGCTGACCCCTCAGTACAGACAATGCTGATTTAGTTTTTGGGAGACACACATCTCCCAAATCTGAGGACATGCAGCTGGCTCAGGCAACACACATGGCAGGCACATGTGTGGGATAAATGCATACCCAGCACCACTGGCTGTCCAGGCTGGTTGCTGAGGTTAGGACAATTTGGACATTTAAAGTGGGCTTCTCACACTTCAGCGTGCCTGTGAATCTGCACGGAATCTTGTTAAAATGCAGATTCTGATTCAGAAGGTCTGGGGTGGGGCCTGGGAACTGGCATTTCTAAACAGCTTCTGGTGCTGCTGGTCTGCTGACCATACGCTGAGTAGCCAAGAGGGTAGCGCACCCCTTGGTCCCACTTCCTCTTGGCCTTGGGGAGAGAGGTTAGGCGCATCTCTCAGATGGAGGTCAGTCAGAGATTTTTGAAGTTAAGAGGCATGTGAATGAACATAAATTCAAAAATCACCCTTTGGGAAGCCACACCTTAAGAGTTTGGGGAGGAGGCTGGAGGAAGAATCTGAGAGATCTCCCCATTACACAGAAAGAGCCTCTAAAATCTTGATCAGGAAGGGCTCAACTGAAGACTGCCTGTTCACCCATCTTTCCTGCTGCCTGGGGAGCCCCATTCTGGACTGATAATGCAGAAGCCCTGGGCCTCTGGTCACCCCGCCCTCCTGCCTCCTTCTACCAGGGACCAGACCAAAGTCCAGGGCTGGCTGTGATTTACAGCCCCATAAACGGCGTCCTCAGGGACAGAGCCAGCCATTGTTCACCTCGTTAAACTTTATTTACAGGGCTAACGAGGGCTCTCCCACCCCTAAGAATGGCCATAGCTCCTTGAAAGAGGAGGCTGCCCACCCCTCAGCCCCTGCCAACCATGCTAAACCCCAGGGCCTGAGCAGAAGCACCACAGCCTAGAATCCTCCCCCTGGGCTTCCTGACTGGTTTCAGTGTGGAGCCCTCCTCCACTTCTAGCCACTCTCCTAGCCCCACAAGTGTAGGGTAAAGAAAGAGAAGGAAAAGCCGTGTTCCAGCTGTAGAGTAGGAACTGGGTTAACTGCTTTCACACATTTCGTTTGGTATTTAATCCCCATAAGAATTATGTGAGGCAGGTAATATTGAACCCAATTCACAGATGAGGAAAGTGAGGCTCAAGGTGTAAGTTGCTCAGTCACAGTTAGTATGTAGTGGGGTTTTAAGCCACCCAGAGAAGAGGTGTCAGTGCCCATCCCCAGTTTTAGGTCAAATTATAGTTGTCATAGTTTAGCCAGAGATCAGATCTCCAAGTGAAGGCTACACAGTCGATGGTCTCTGCATCACTCCGAGTGAGCCTTAGGGGGAGGATAAGCCACTGAGCCCAGTTAGGGGGCTCACTCACCCTTCCATCTGCTTCCTACCCCCGAGTCCCTGAGATTTGCTGGGGCCACTCACCTGCTCTGCTGCCTGCCGTGGAGTTCTGCAGATATTGCCCACTACGATACAGGTGCAGCACCTTCTCCAGCTGGGCCAGGGTCTCGTCCACTCCCCAAGTGAGCTCTCCTGCAGGGTGCAGTGTGGCAATGAGAGGGGCCGTGGGCTCCTACTCCTCCCCTAGGCAGACAGCCAGTTGCCATTTCCCTCTCCTTCTGGAGCCTGGGCCCAGACAACCCATGGACTTGGGGGCGGGGGGCAGGGTTGCCATAGAATGGCATTTTGGTAAATGATGGTTTCTGGATGATGCACTGTCGTGGGTCATTCTTGACCCCACATCTGCTGGGGGCGGGGTGGGGTGATGGGAAGCAGACGGTCCTTGGAGAGCTCACCTGTGGCGTTGACAATGCTGTCCAGAAGAGGCCGTAGTGAGGGTGGGGCGCTGTGGGGCAGGAGGTATGTGAAGAAAAACCTGAGGCAGAGAGAAACCAGGGACTCAGTAGTCCAGCCTTCAGGGACACATCGTTTCTCTGTGTCACCTTGGGCTAGAACCCCAATCTGGCCAGGGAGCCTGATCCCTCAGGTCTACCACTAGGCAGAACCCCAGAGCGCACCATGGAGTCTACTCAGACTCAGGGTGGGGTCTGGGCATACGCTAAGGCTATAATAACTTCATGTGAAACTGAAATCTGAGGTCTGTTTTCCCCTCCGCTAAGCCCCCTGGCTGACTGACCAGGGTCAGAGCAGACCTACGGCTGGTGCCCAGGGAGGAGCTTCCTGAGGTGAAGGGCCAGGGAAGGACAGGGCATGCCAGTGTCACTGGCCTGGCCTGGACTGAGTCTGACACTATTTTAAAAAGCCTCCAGCTGCCACCCTCCACTCAGATTCTCCTTGGAGCTGGCTATTTTTAGCCTGATCATCAGGAGCCTGAATGTTTCATTCTTGACTGGGTAGAACGCTTTACCCCCTCTGCTACTCCATTGGTCAAGGCTGAGCCTTCAGCTCTGGCTGGCCTCCTGGACCCCATGTTGGCTCACTCCCAGCCATGCCCTCCCAGGCCCACTCTCCCTTGCTGGCCTTCCTGAGTAGGGGGTGGAGGTCACCTGTAAGCATTGTAGAGGTTGCGCTTCTCGTTCATGCCCTCGCACCAGCCCTGGGCTGAGCACGGCAAAGTGAAGTTCCTGGCTGGAAACTCGAGTATGCAGTCAGTGCTGCTTGTACACGGTGTCTCTTCTACACGTGCATCATCTAGATCTGTCACCTTCAGCTCCCCATCCACCAGCACAAACTGTCGGGGGCGGAAGTCCAGCAGAGTGACCGAGCCCAGTGGGGAATGGGCCAGGTGGTGGAGGAGGCGGCCCAGGCTCAGGCAGATCTGAGGGGTAGACACAAGGCTGCTCACTGCTTCTCTCCTGGGAAGGGAGATGAGGACTCCAGGGCTCCCTTCTTTGGGGCTTTAGACTTAGCTCAGGGGGGCTGGTCTTTCTCTTAAAGGCCCCAGTGCTTATTAAGGGCTGAGGCCAGGGGCCTTATAGAGCAAACCAGTGATTTTCTATTAACCTTCGGCTGGCCTGACCCTGAAAGTAATATGGAATACATGTGAATAAATGTAAAAAGTGGACAGCAGGGATGTCTGGGGACAATGGATCTCCTCCCTGAAGTTGCATCTTGACTGTGGTCTAGTGTACGAAAAGAGAGGGAGGAGGGTCAAGATGGCTTTTAAGGTCTTTTCTGGTCTTAGGAAACTAGCCCTTCTGCAGCCAGGCTGAGAGTATGTGTGCGGTGAGTGGGGGGGGGGTGTGTGTGTGTGTGTGTGTGTGTGTGTGTGTGTGTGTGTGTGTGTGTGGTGTGTGTGGTGTGTGTGTGTGTGTGTGTGTGTAGCAGGAGCTTAAAAAACATCAAGGTCCTCTATGTCTTTTTTTAACCCTTTGGCTGATGGCCGAGTCAGCTTTGCTCTGTCCCTCCCTTACCCTCCCTCTGCTGAGGAGGAGTCAGGGCTGCTCTGAGGGCTGGCCTTCTAAGGGAGAACCATCCTAGCAAAGAGCCCAGGGCCCGACCCCTCCCTGCTCACTCGGAATCGGTCCTCCCAAGACGTCTGTAGCAGCTGGATCATCTCCACAGGGGCACCCAGCTCTGTGATGGTGGTCAGGGTGTCCGGGATGTCCTCGCTGTCCTGGTAGCAGTAGCCATAGAGCTGGGGGAGGCCCAGGGTGGGTCATTAGGTCACAGGGTGGGGATGGGGACAGGGATGGACTGAGCTATCATATGCCACCTTCTTCTGGCCCCAGCTCCCCTCCCCAGTCATCCCTAAAACTTTGCTTCAGCTCCCGCCAGAAGAGAATAGCAGCATTGCCTGGGAAGCTCACCCTCTGTCCCTGTACAGAGTTCCTGCTGAGTATATCAACCTCTTACCTCTTGCCACTCAGGTAAATGGGCCGGTCTAGCCACTGTGTGTTAACCATGAGCCAGGCATTGTGCTAAATGTTTTAAATGTGTAACTCAATTCTTGTAACAACCTCAAACGAGCATAGTAGGTACCATTACTATCTACAATTTACAGGTGAGAAAAATCAACTCAGAGAAGTTAAATTACTTGTACAAGGTCACACAGTTAATAAACACAGAAGCTAATTTATGTCACTCTAATTTTGTAGCCTGGTTCTTTCCCAAAATACCATTTGCTAATCGACTAGCCAGCAAATGGTTATTATACCTCCTCCCCTGCTCCAATCCTTGTCTGTTCCTCATCATTTTCACTTTCTGGAAGCTTCATTTTTTTTTCTCTGCTCGGGTCTTATGTGAGGAGAAGCAAACACCCTTGGGACTTGGTAACAAGCATTGAGAAGAACAAATAATATAAGTGGCACATCTTTGGGTGTTCTCTGCACACGCCGGTGGGCGGGGGCCACACACATCAATGGAGGTGGTAGTAAGGATGGCTCCCAAGGGAGGTCAGTTGTTTGGGGGCCTGGTCACAAGGGCCTGCTCACTTCACATGATCTGGGGAGGGTCTTGGTACAGCTAAGTTGGTCAGGGGCTTCTGGGAAGCTCAGCCTGATTTTGTCACTAACACCTAAACCAGCATCCACAGATAACCCTACTTCTCCCCGCCTCTCCCACCATACTGCACATGAGCTAGGGTCAAACTGTGCTCAAAACAACTAGCACCCTGTGGGGTAGGAACACAAAGGCAAGTTGTCCAGGCCAGAGTAGGGTGAAGGGAGAGCTGCATGATGGGGGGAGGTAAGGGGAGCCGAGCCCATGGACTAGATGTCCCTGCATATTGTCACCGTTCGTGCCACCATTCACACCCTTCCCAGCTATACTCCAGGCTCTCACAGGCCCCCTTCCATTCCAAACAGCGCTCTTTCAGCTCTCAGTCCCTGGAGCCAGCTGTCCCAGTCCCGCTGGTACAAGGGAAGACACCACCCAGAATCCACCATCAGATCACTAGGGCTGTGACTTGAGGGATCTAGGGGCAGTCCCAAGCACCTTCTTCTTCCCTCTCCCCCAACCCCTATCAGCCCAGGGAGGCCCCAGACCCTGGTAGGGCGGGGGAAGGTAAAGGGAGCAGCCCTGGGGCCTGGTTCTCATTTTCTTGCCCAGAGTCTGAGCCTTTGTGGGAAACTTCTGAAGGTTATTAAACACCCGGAGGTCGTTAAATGCGCTGTTAACGAGGTATTAATCAACACCCCTCAGGAAAAAATAAAAAGACATCATTAACCCCCCCAGGAAGTGTGAGGCTGAGCATTTCAGTCTCATCTTTTGTTCATTTGGGAGAAGAAATATACTCTAGTAGGGCCAGAATCTGTGCCCAAGCAGGCCTGGGGCCCCATCTGAGGCCTGAGGCCCTGGGACAACAGAGGTGTTGGGGAGGAGGTAAGACCCCTGTGCCCTTTGACCCTGGGCTACAGAGGCATCCATCAAGTGAGGGAGTGAGTGTGTGAGTGTATAAGTGTGTGTGTATCAAGGGTGAGTTTGAGAGGGGTCACAGAAGATGGATAGAGAGAGCTCACCCAGGTAGTCCCTGGAAACCAGAGCAAGTGCTGGAAGGTGCCTAGGGGAACATGCTATCCTGGACATTTTCTATTAGAATCCACAGCACCAACTCTAGGGCTCGCAGAGAGGGGGAGGGGACCTCCGGTGGTCTGAGGGAGTGGGAACTCTAAGATACATTCTCTGGCTCCTCCCCAGTTCAACCAACAGTCACTTGGTTTGGAAATTTTAAAATGATGAAGAGGTATTAAAACATTATTTTTATTTCCCTGCACACCCTCACTGAAGCCTCCTGAGCAAGAATCCCCATGGCAGGCTTTCCTGGAAGCAGAGGTGGCACTGCTGAAGAGGCCAAAAAGACACTGGCCTGGGACTCAGAGAATAAAGGGGGGAGATCCACCCCCAAAGCAGTCCCTAACTCATACTAAGGGTCCCCTACCTCCCAATAATGGTAGTTTTTCATCTTTCCTACAACAATAAGGACCTGGGAGCTTGCCCACTTTATAACACTGGTGGCCTAGGACAATTAACCTTAGTTTCTGATCCTATGAAAGTCACACAGCCAATCCTAGACAGAACTAGTCTTGGTCTAGTAAGGTAATGAGTGAAAACTATTCAGTTGTAATCTTTCTCTTTGGTGCCTTAAGAATTGGGCTGGGGCCTAACATTAAAGTGGAAGACCATTCTGTGATGTCTATGGGGGCAGTTAGCTGGCTGCTTGTTAAGAAATTTGGGTGTGAGGGAGAGAGGAAAGTTCCTTAAGAGACAGCAAACCTCAAACCTGTCCAAAGGGAGTGGGGATCTTGAGTCAATTAACATTTAATGTCCTGCTAAGTCACTTAAGACCTTCTCCACTGCCTTAGAACCTGGCTGACACCCAGGGTTTCCAAAAAGTTGGGGATTTCCAAGAGCCCCAGGGAAGCAAAGAGAACAAGATTTTCCCAGTTAGAATGGCCACACAACCAGCCTCTCGCTCCCTGAAGCTCAGACACAGTGTCAGTCATGCAAACAGGCACAGTCACCCACAGCTATTGGCTCTGCCTGACCTCCTGCAACTGTTCAGGGCCCAGAACCTGGTTACAGGCGTCTGACTAGGACTGGGGTAGTCTGTGAAGACCAGGAACCAGCAGGACTATACCTAGCTCTCTGGCCTATCTCTCATATTCTGCAATGATCCCTCATGTCTGGGGTCCATTCTCCTGAGGAAAGGCAGGAGGGACTCCTGGGTTTCTTTTCAGTTCTGCTGGTGCAGAAAGGCTAACTTGAGGTGGAAGGTGTGGGCAAGTTTCCTCCACTGGGGAGTTAGCACACACCCTATGTTCACAGGCCAAGAAGTCAGGGGTTCCCTCCTCAGTCTGCTCAGACATTTGCAAGGGGAACGTCTAATCCTAGGGCCGACTCAAGGACAGAGAGCTGGAGGAGAGGAGGAAGTGGGTGTGTTAGGGCAATGCTGGGACTGTGAGAGGCCCAGTCTCTTAGTCTAGCCTGGAGGGGACAAGGTGGGGGTCTCATCTTTCTTCTCTGCCCCCCAGTGAACAGGAGACACAGAGTCCCATTTAGTAGGAACCTGGGCATCTGGCCTTCTCAATCTTCCAGTGTCTTGGCCGCATTTGCTCAGATAATGTGACATTCAGACCCTCCGGCCCTCAGCCTGTCCCCTGAGCACTGAGCTAAGACCCTGAGGCTTCCCCAACGGTTCAAAGCCCCACTTTAAGGCCTGGAGAAACCCAGGGTCACTTCTGGGAAGGTCTGTGCATTTTCTGGCTTACTATCCAATCCCCTCCAGTCCCTCCACTGGTTTCTGGGTAGGTAGGGGGTAGGGATATTCTCTGGGAATCAAGTCAGACCCAGGGTCTCTTTCTAGCCTTTCACAGCCCCTTTGCTGTCCCACCCCGTCTTCGAAGCCAGACAAGTCACTGGAAGTTGAGAGAAGTGAGGTTCAGATTCCATCAAGACAGGGAGTCATATCACTGCACTTGGGATCCTGACTCAAGGATGACCGCTGTCCGGCATCTTGGCTTAGGGGCATTGTCCCTGGTGCTAAACACTCTAGCTATAGCCAGAAGAAGGGTCCTAAGTCCCTCATGGACTCCCACCTCATGAGTTTGGGGGCTCCCTGTTCTGGCCTCTGTCCTCAAAAGATATGGTGTGCAAGTTGAGAAACCCTGGAGTCCCTCCGTAAAGATAAGCCCACCCAGAAGTTAGAGGTAGGGTGGGGTAGTAGGAAGCAGCCACGGTCTGAGTGCTGTTCCTAGCTTAACCTGGCATAGTCATTGGGGCTCCATATCTCTACCTACAAGACCAAGGGTTCTCTTCCAGCCAGAGTGACCGGGTCTGGGTAAGTCCAGCCAGCACTCTCATCCCCACACCCCCACCCTCGTACCTGCAGCACGTTGGGGTGCCGAAGACGCTCCAGCAGCACCATCTCCTTGAGCAGCTTGTGGGCCGCCAGCCGATAGCAGCCCCTCCGCGCCCCGAACTCCCGCACGCAGCTGCCCAGATCGTGGCCACTGAAGTCCACCGCCTTGAGCGCCACCGCGGCGCCGCCGGGCAGGCGGACCCGGTACACGGCCTTGGTGTAGCCGGAGCCCACGTACTGTGCGCCGGACACGTTGCGGAGCGCGGCGCAGCCCAGGCGCGGGCCCGGGCCAGGGGAACCCAGGCCGGGGGCCGGGGGCCAGCCCGGGACGCCGTCGGAGGGGGGCCGGGCCCGCGGGGGTCGGGGGCGCTGCAGGCCCGGCCCGCCCGGCGCCAGGTCCATGAGGCGCCTT
Organism: Eidolon dupreanum; assembly: GCA_028627145.1. NCBI lineage: Eukaryota > Metazoa > Chordata > Mammalia > Chiroptera > Pteropodidae > Eidolon > Eidolon dupreanum. Next base: position 83,379,319 of record CM053515.1, read on the forward strand.
CTCTCGGGCCGGCCAGCCCCGGGCCCAGGGCCCCCGCGGGAATAGCGCTGCACCTCCTCGTAGCGCGCTCGGATCTGCCGGGCCAGCTCCCCGCGGCCCCCGCGACGGCCCGGGCCCGGGGCCGGCGAGGGCCCGGGAGACTGGCCTGGCCGCGGAGGCTCTGAGCCCGGTGCGAAGAGCACGTTGAGGACGGAGCCCAGCAGGAAAGAGGCGCAGAAACCCGCGGCCACCGCCGCCCGCCGGCGCCGCATCGCTCCCCTCCCCCCCGCCGGCCGGCCCCGCGCGGCTCCCGGGCCCCGAGAGGCTCAGGCTCCGAGGCGGCTCCGCTCTGCGCCCCGCCGGCCCCCTGCCCAGCTCGTGCGCATGGCCCCGGCGGCCTCGACCCCGGCCCCGGCCCCTCGCGGGCGGCACATCGGCCTGACACTTGCCTCCCTCCCGCCCTGCCCCCGCCGCTTATAAGGCCCGGAGCCGCCCCCGCCCCCTCCGCCTCCGCCTCCCGGCTCCCGGCCTGAGCGCGTCCTCGGCGCCGCCCCCTCCGGCCGCCCGGCCCGGCCTTCCCCGCTGACTGACAGCGGGACCTCCTCCCGCGGCCGTCCGGGCCTGGGAAGCGGCGCGGAGGCGGCTCTGGCCCTGCCCAGCCCACCGCCCCCAGAGCTCCGGCTGGAAAGATGGGGAGGGGCCGGCGGCGGCCCCGCGACGCGCGGGGGCTCCAGGCTCAGCGCGAGGACGGTTAACGCGGCCGTAGCTGCGGGATAACGGGACCGCGAGGCGGATAACGGAGCCGGCCGGGCGCGGTGGGGGAGTAGATAAAGGGGCGAGGCCGGCGGGTAACGGGCTCCAGAGGGGATGAGCAGCTGGGTCCAGGGTGCTGGAGATCCTTGTGATCTCAGAGCACCCTCCTTGGGACCTAGGGCCTGGGACGGGCTGGACGCAGGAAGGCGCGTGGGTCCCGCCTCCCGCGGGTGAGACTGGGGACGGTGGCTCCTTGCCCAGGCCTGGATTCGCGGGCGGGTGGGAGGTGGCACCTGCGAGCGCGCGTGGGACGGGAACTCTGGGATCAGAGGAATAATCATGAGGTTTTCAGAAAATGCCCAGTTCAACCTCTTCTACCAAGTCTATTTCTGATTTTCCCTGTCCCTGAATCCCAAAATCGAACCCCTCACCCTGGGATCCCTGCAGTCAGAAGCGGTCAGCAGCTGATCACTAATCATACCCATGCTAGTAGTTTGTGCGAAGAGTGCATTTGTACCCACGAACGTGCGTGACCTAGAGTGTCTGTGGAGTGTGTGCATTAGTGTGTCTGAAGGGCCACTGTGTTGGAGGAAGGGATCGTGTACTTTATGTGTAAGTTGGTGCTGACTCCACCAGAATTTCTGGTCCCTCCTCCTCCCTCCCTGATTGCATCATTAGTGCTAATTGAGGGGCTTTCACACGCCGGTGCATTAGCTGTTTGGAGTGAACTCCCCCCTCCTGGGAGAGATAAGCCGGGGCCCCTCCCCCTCCCAGCCCTCCACTTCCCCACCGCCCTGGAACTGTCCACCCAGATCCTCTCACCTTCCTGGGCACCTTCCTGCCTCCCTCTGGTCCTGAACTGATTAATCTTTTTCCTCCCCTGCAGTGTCAGAGATTGCCTGGAGAGGAGTCAGAGGTGGGGAGGAGGGCCCAGAGTCTCCTCTCTGAGGGGGTGTCCAGAGAGGGGAGATTTTCCTGCAGGGGGCTGAAGAAATCTGGCGGTCCTGTAGAATGCAGAGTCACTGTGATAAAAGAGGGGGTAGAATCTCTGCCCAGTTCTTTTGAACATGGAAGGGTAAAGGAGAGGACTGAGTCCTTGATCTCTAGCCTGTGATCCCACTGAGGTAGGGGCATCCAGCCCTGACTTCTGGGGTTCCCAAAGGCTCACAGAGTTGGAGCTTCTGCTAACTTAGCTAGCATGGGAAAGGCAGAGAGAAAGAAGCCATAATTCTCCTGAGCACCTTGGGTTTGGTGGAGTTTCATCTGGTCCTGTTTAGCTGTCCTGCCCTGCGCTGGCCCATGGCTGCTGGGTGTCCAGGGGGAAGGCTCTGAGCAGATGCCCTCCCCAGCCCTCACACCAGATGTCTTTTGGTCTAATTAACTGTGCTGGGAAAACCAACCTGGGTTTGTAAACAGAGCTACTGGCTAAAGTCAACAGGGAGCAGCAGCAAACAGCAAACATTCCCCTCACACTTAGCCTCAGTTCAATCCAGCCCCCTGGGAAAGAGGAGAGCCTTGCCGATCATGAGGCCCCCTGGCCCACGCTGAGTCAGGGAAAGCCTATCTGTCTCTGACCCCAATATGGTTATTTTCTTATCAGTTTCAGAGGCTACTCTGCTAAGAGGAACAGAGATTCTGGGAGGAACAGAGTTGCCCTCCCAAGATAGATTCTGCCTCCTCCCAGCCAAACCTCCTGATCTAAGAGGAAACCATTTTGGGAGGACTATTCCTGAAAGAGCTTTCTTTAGGGCCTGCTCTGCTCTCAGGTCCTGGAGAAGCCTCTGAGGCAGGACTTGGCATTGTGGGTCTACAAATCAGAGTTGGTGAATATAACGTGAACATTGTTAAGTTCGTTACACATCATGTAGGTATTATAATAACATGTTCCAAAATTAGATAATTATTCCTGTGATATCTTTGCCAAGCTTCAGTGTTTCTGTTATGGTTTGAAAGTTCAATGCACACAGAGGCCTGAGGAACAGGCACAAATGTACGTACAATGTGCACACATAAGCCCATGGAGCAACAGCCTCACACACAGGAACAAAGGCATTTCAATTCTCTCCTCACACTCACTCTATCTCCCTTGCCAGCTCGCAGACACACAGACATACAATCTTTGATAGAAATAGGTTTTTGGCCTTTGAAAAAAAAGCATTGAACTTTCTGAACAGATTAGAGTTTCTGAATTGGCAATTCTTGAGTTCTTAACCAAATTTTGCTTGTTTACTTTTTATTTTTTTTCTTTTTTGCCACCCAGGGAGAGGAAATCATCCTTTCAAAGAATTGAAAGAGACACAAAACTGCTGCTTCAGGCTCCAGATCTACAATCTGCCCACCTGTCCTACCCTAGAGAACTAGCAGGAACAGTAGCCTGAACCTCCCAGACCAGTCCTCAGGCCAGTGTGCAGCTCACAGCACTGAGTGTTGTCATTTAAGACCACAGCAGCTCTCAGACCAGAGTGTCTGCTAGTGCAAAGGCTCAGTGCTGCAGACACACCAGGTTTTCCTGCTCCTTCCTCTGCCTCCCGGCCCCCACCCCACCCCACCCCACCCAAACACTAACTTGAATCGCAATCCTTGGGAAGGAGGCAAATGGCCCAGATTCCAAAATGCTAAATTTCTTTGGCAATGTCTTTTAGATAACCCCTTTCTTCATGTTTTGTCAGATTGTCCTAGGCTGCTAGGATTGTAATACCAACCTCTCTGCAGCCCTCTTAATTATCTACCTTTTCCCTCCAGTCCAGGTCTCAAACATCTCTCCTGGAGAACAGTCACCTCTTGGAATCCACAGGGGATTGGTACAAGGACCCCTATGGATACCAAAATCTTCCGATGCTTAAGTCTATTGTATAAAATGGTGTAGTATTTGCACATAACCTGTGCACATCTTCCCATATACTTTAAATCATCTCTAGTTCACTTATAATACCAATTACATGTAAATGTTATATAGATAGTTGTTATACTGTATTGTTTAAGGAATAATGACAAGCAAAAAAGTCTGCACATATTCAGCACAGATGCAACCATCATAGGCCTAACTATATAGTACATGTCAGCAACAGCATAACATTTTTTTTCCCCAAATGTTTTCCATCCATTGTTGGTTGAATCCATAGATATGGGACCTGCAGATATGGAGGGCTGACTGTATTATTCTCCCACTCAGTAATCTGGAGCATAAACTGAACCAGTCCTTCAGGCCTCTGTGAGCTGGCCCAGTACTCCACCTAGCCTGGTTCCCCCCTTTTCATTTCCCTGACGGAGTCAGCCTTCTCCAGCCTCATGCCCACACTGTCTTCTGACTTAGAGCCATCATTTGCATTTTTTTCACGTTGCCCTCCCAGTTCTTCCTTCCTGAAATGCCCTCTTCCAGCCTTTCCACAAATCTTTGCTAATCGGTTCTTTGAGGCTTCCCAGAAAGTAGTGAATTATAGATAATGCTTCTCCAACTGGGATACATGGTCCCTGAGATCTTGAAGGTTTATTCTGAATTCTGTGGATTTATTTCCTTTAAAAGGAAATGTACAAAATACATTTCTCAGGTCTTGGAAACCTAGAAGTAGAGTAAAGAGCTTAGGATTTGGAGTCAGGGAAACTTGGGTTCAGATCTCATTAGCTGAGTTACTTTGGTTAAGTCAGTTTACCTCTCTGTTTAGTACTCGTTTTCTCATTAAGAAAATGGGAGATAATAGTACCTACCACATAAAGTTGTTGAATGGATAAAATGCAAAGACATATAAAGTGACTTTGCACAAGATAAACCTTCAGTATGTGTAGTCTATTGCTAGTATTAATAATAATATTAAACAAATAAACATCTGTGACAACATGTTAGGCAACCTGGTTGGCTGTAACTCTGCCTAGAGGCAGAAATGACTTTAACTATTTTCCATCTTGGTTTCCACTGGTGAAATCTTTCAGCCTCCTGGGCTCTCTCTGTGCCTGGAATTTTCACTTTTTCCCAAATCAGCAAACCAGTGGTGGATCAGAAGAGGCCTCACTGCCTCCCCCATTCTGCGGTGAGCTGTGGAGGGAATATCATGAATCAGGGCCGGATTCCTGATGCCACAGTGACCCAGAGCAGGGAGGGCCTCAGCTCTAGGCTCCCTGGGGCAAGGAGCTGAGGGAGGGAACGGATTCAGAAAAGGAGGGGAGAGGGAAAGGGGTAGACCAGGCAGCCTGCTCCCCCACCCCCACTTCCCTCAGGTAGGAAGTGAAGCGGACGTTTCCAAAATATAAAAAACAGATGATGAAGGTCAGGTTTCCTACACACTAGAGAGCCAGAGCCCCAAGGCAGAGTCCCCAAGAAATTATCTGAGACAGAGATGAGGCGCAGAGAGAGAAAGAGGAGACAAGATAGATGAAGATGTAGAAACATGGAGACAGAGACAAAAAATAAAAAACAAAAAAACAACAACCCTGAATCTTGAGAAGGGCAGTCAGACAAAGACAGAGCAGAAAGCCCTGGCTCAGGAGAGCTCTTTCCACCCGCTTCTGGAAAAGAGCTTAGTTTCTCTCCGTGGGTCTCAAGTTGGGAACATGAGCCATTTTGGTTCCATGACCCAGGCAGAGGGTAAGGCCCTCCAGGACCCCAGAAATGAAGAGGCTGTGTGGGTGCCCAGAGCTCTCGCTGCTAGTCTCTGTATGTCTGCACCTCCAGATCTGTGGTCCAGAGTATCCCGCTCAGTCTCCCTCCCTGGGCTTGCCTCTCTCTTCCTCCCTCCTCCCTCTTGCTCAGCCTCACTTTATCAGCCCAGAGAGATGCTCTATGACAGCTTTTCTTTCTTTCCCTTTCCTGGCTGTCTGAGATGTGTGTCCTGTCTCCTTCACTGTTTCCTTAGGTTGGAGAAGCTGGGGGTGGGGTGGGGCTGACGACAGAGAAGGCTGAGAAATATCTATTTAGAACTATTGCCTGGCATTGGACATAGCCCAGAATTGAGACTCTGTCCTGAAGACTCTTTAGAGGAGGGAGAACAGTGAGGGCTGTACCCCAGGGCCTCTGTTTGCCTAGGCAGATGGAGATGCAGATAGAGAAATAGAGAGTTGGCCATTGGATTAATGGGTAATGGATGGAACTTGGTAACAGAGAGTGGTAGAGGTGAGGCTTTTGCCTTCGTCCAGAGACATTCACATGGGAGAGGGTTGAGAATGGGAGCACAGGAGCTGGGTGATTGGATCTAACACATCACACCTTCTCTGACCAAGCCAAATGTACCCTGAGTCAATGGGGCAACTTTTCTCCTAGGCCAAGATCTGATAGAAAGAACTAGTTCTTTTTGAGCAGGCTCAGGGCTTTAGTTTGGAAAGTAGAGAGAAAAGAGGAAGAAAGAAGGGCCGTTGAGTTCATGCATTTGGTTCTGGACCTGTAGAGGGCAAACGTCTCTCTCCCTCTTCCCCAGCTGCCCCAGGAGGCTGGCCTTACAGTTAGGGAGTCCGTGGCCTTACATCTGCCCTTACCGTGTAATTGGAAAGATTCACCTGAAACTGTCAAGGACTAATACAAAGGAGATTATAGAGGGTCTGGGGGTTGGGGGGCACGCAGGAAAGAGCTAGCCCTTATCTGGAACCCTGATGGAGAGCTATCATGTACTGACAACTGTGTACAAGGAACTGTCTAACCTCTTGACAAAGACTGTGAGGTCAGCATTATTACACCCATTTTATAGATGAGGCAATTGAGGCTCACAAGATTAAGGAATCTGTCAAATGTCAGACAAATTGTAAGTGGCAGAGTAGACCACCGTGAATCAGAAAGCAGCAACTCAGGCCCTGATTCAGCTCTTCTCTCAGCTCTTTGTTAGTTTTGGGGAAAAAAATCCAGTCAAAGGGAGAGGCAGAGATGCAAAGAAATGCCACCAGTGGGAATTGAGATGGAAGTGTATTAAAGTTATTTTTGCCTCTGAGCAACAAACTTTGGTCATAAAGATTTATTATTTTATTGTTCTTATTAACACTAATGATAGAGCACACTTATTAAATGCCTTTCATCATCATTTAATCTACTTATTACTTCTAGCACATAAATACTATTATTATCTCCAATTTTCAAGATGAGAAAATTGACATAGAGAGGTTTGGTAAATTGTGGCAGAACTGGATTTGGATACAGATGCCTCTGACAGCAGAGCTTGTGCTTTTCCATCATCTGTCCTGCCTCCTATAGATTAGTTCATGGGCTAGGCCGGGCTGGGGCTCATTTCAGCTATAAAAATTCCAAGGTCAGTCTTTCTAAGTCCAGCACTTCAATCTGGCTTCAAAGATGGAAGTCTAATGATGTTTGAGCCTTTGAGGACAGAGGCAGGCTCTGCTGGGGCAGGGGGCAGTGGGAGAGAAGGAGGGAGATATAGAAAGAGGGATATTGAGGAAAACCTCACCACCAATGTAGGAAAAACCACAGACTCTGGAGCTGAGACTAAACCCATATGAAGTATTTTTCAGAGACCCCAGCAGACCCTGTAAATCATTCCCTCTTTTGCATTCATCGTAGGGGAGAGAGAACAAGTCAGGAGAGATGGTTTACCAAGAGTTAATGAGACTCTAGGAGTCTGCATGGAATTAAAATAATGATTTGAAAAATTCCAAAAAGTATAAAAAGGAAGTAAAAATTACACAAAATCCTTCCATTAAAAGATTATATATCATAAGATGTAAAAGCCACCTTGCCTGCCCCTCCAACCCCACCTGCAGAGGTAACTACTATGCAGAATTTATTGTGTAAAGACTCGCTAAGATGCCCCATGCATTCATCATCTCCTTCCCCTGACAAGCTTCTCTTGATGACTGTCTCAATTCTGTACCAGCAGGCTCCCAAGACACCTTAGAGTCTCGTTGATACTTTTAAACTCAAATTTGAGTTCTGTGCTTTTTGAAAAACATCCCTTGGATTTTCTCCTTTATTTCCTCACTGCCATCCTCCCTAGTCCAGGCTCTTCCTCTTACATCTGTTGATTGGGTCCCCTCAATATTCTTCTCTCAACTCAAAACATATATGGGCATCAAATTCATCTGCTAAGAATCGTGCTTCCAACACATCATTTTCCTGTTCTAAAGTTTTTAATGATTTCCCATCATTTGGAGGATAATTTAGCTTGGCATTTATAGTTGGTAGCAAACTACCCCATCTATTCTGCAAGTACTTCTGTCTGCAAGTACTTCCTGATTCAGTGTAGCATCCTGGTTCCTCATTTGCCCCTTGCCCTCCCCCCACTTACTGTTCCCTCTGTTTGGAACACTCTTTTATCTTCCCTTTTTGCCTACTCCATTCATCCTTAGAGCTCAGCTCCTAAGATACCTCCTCAAGGATGCCTTCTCTGATCACCCCCAGTATGGATTCTTGTAGCCCTAATGAACCTAGCCATTGCAACACTCATTGTGGTCATAATTTCTCTTATTGCGTCATTTGATTGAAATCTGTCTACTTTGGACTAAATACTCCATAAAGCAGAGTCTCATTTGATTTCATTTCCCAATATGTCTTAGTATGGTGCCAAGGCCTATAGGCAATTAATTAAATATTGACTAATATTGTTATTTTATATTTCACAAGGCTCTTAGAAACAGGTAATGTAGGCAAAAGCATTTTGTAAGCTCTAAAGCAGAGCCTGTAATAAGTTTAGGACTAATTGCTATTGTTGTTTCTTCAGTTACATTTTGATCTCCTAGATGGATCCAGATATATATCCCCCATGCCTTTCCCCCTCCTGCCACCCTTAGCTTGATAACAAATGAACTAGTGTGTAAATTGAGTTTCCCCTGCCCCTTTTGTTTTAATTGGCTGTGGAATTAAAAAAATAATCTGACTAAATGAAGTTCTCTCTAAGTATTCCATCTTCTTTCTCTCATTTCTTTCCTCCTTTCAATTCTACATTTATCAATCACCTTCTCTGTGCTAGACACCAAGCAAATAACTAGGGACACAAAGATGAATGATGGAGTCTCTGTCCTAAAACAGTTCTTGAAATATTCTTGATGTAAGAGGGTCTCCTGGACTCTCTCCAGTTCATGCTTCTTTGACTACTTACTTGTTTGAGAATGGTCCTCTCAAAGTGGGGCCCCAGGATCTTTGCACTTGCTGTTCTCGCTGCCTGGAAGGCTTCTCCCTTAGACTTTCTTTTGCCTGGCTCCTCCTCCATGTATTCAAGTCTTGGCTCGAATGTCATTTCACCAGATAAACCTCTGATCCCTCTCTACCACATTACTTACTCTGTTTTGTCCTCAGAACATTTATCGTTGTCTGAAATTATCTTGATATGTCAATTATATTTTTACTTCTTTGTTGTCAGTTTCCCTTAATTAGAATGTAAACACCATGAGCAGGGTCTTTGTTTTGTTCACAGCTGTATGCTCAAAGCTCCAAGTAGTGGCAGCATGTAGTAGGTACTCAGTAAATAATTGTGGAAGGACTAAACATGACATTCCAGAGATCTTCTGCCAACTCAAGCCGAGCCCTTCCTCTCCTATGGCTTGGATACCCTACATCTAGTAATGTGCTTGTCTTCTGAGATTTTTCAGGAACATCAGCTTTGTGCCAGAGGCTCAATAACAAATGTTTCCTCATCAGCAGAAGAGAATTCTTTTCTTTGTCCTGACCAAACCCAGCCTCTTTGTCATGAGCCTGGCTTCCTACTTCCTGCAACTGTGACCTGAACCGCTCCCCAGAATTTACCTGCCTTGTGTCTCATTCCCTCAGGGCTCTATTTTGTGACTTTAAAGGTGACAATCAGTTAATCCAATAACAGAATCCTGCTAATGTGCTAACGGGAGAGGGTGAAAAAAAGGCTCCTAGTTCTCTCCCTTCTGACTCAGGTAACATCTGTGCATTTAACAGAGCCCTTCTGGAGACAATTAAATAAATGCTTTATTGAAACAATAAAATTAATAGGGGTCTCATGGAACTCAATGAAAGGTTTTTAAAAATTAACTTCATTGTTTTTTAAGCTTCAAATTAAGCTTTGCTAGGCAAGGGGGTGGGCAGGCCAACTTTTTATTAAAGCAGGTCCCTGCCCACAAAGCCACACTCAGTGGGGAATAGGAGGGTGCGGTTTGAAATCCCAAGCCTGAGCTTTCCCTGGGGAAGGACCACTGCTGCCATTCTGGGGCCTTGGCTCCAAAAGGCTCCCCTAGTAAGAGGAGTTTTTCTAAACCATAGGTCTGGTTCTGTGCCTGAGACTCTGTGATCTCATAGATTGATTACCTCCAAGCTTTGTGAGATTTGGGTGCCCTAGGTTAGGTGTCTCATCAAAGAAAATGTCATGATGACATTTGTTATATTGAATGAATGAAACAATGAACCTTGGGAATACTCATTCTGCCAGGAAGTGGGGGAGGGGGCGTTTGTCTGTTCTTCATTTGTCTGGATCCAGGCCCATCCACCCCTCCATATTGCCTCACAATCCCTGCCCTGGCTTTGTGACCCATTGTCACTAGTTTCTCCCTAGGAACCGTTTTCAGCCTCATGAAAGGCCTAGGAAGTCAGAGTTTGTCAAATCTGAACCTGAGGTGAGAGTTTTTAGAAAACCTGTGGGTGGTTCTGCTGGTGGAGGCTGGGGAGTAGCTGTGATGTGGGACCAAGGGAATTTCTCATGAAGGATTTGCCCAGCTTGGAGGGTGATGGGACCCTGGTTGGGAAAATTCTTGTGGAAGATGTGGTTCTCTGTCCAGACGGATGGAGCTGGCATAAGACTGTCTTCAGGACTCCTCATTATTCCTATCAAGGTAGCATGTTGATTCAAACCATCTGTGGGCTTGTGAGGTCTGATTAGACTTGGCGTTTCCAACCCTGGGCTCCCGACTTACGCCCTGTGTGAGTGTGAGGAGCAGGCTGGGGGTACGGTTGAAGTCCGGGGTGAACCCTCTCTCTGAGCCCCAGATTCCTTGTCCCCAGTGACTCAGGCACATAGCTCCCGGCCCCTCCCCTCCCCTGAGCTGCCAACAGGCATTGAGAATGTTTCTGAGCTGAAAGTCAGAAGGCTTCTACTCCCAGCTTTGCCCTTAACTAGTTGTGTGACTTAGAGGAAATTTAGTCTTTCTGAGCCTCAGTTTTTTCATCTGTAAAATGGGGATAATGATACCAGCTGTGATTGTTTTGAGCTTGATTCACAGGTGTGAATCACTTTGAAGTGCGTGAAAGAAAGATTGTACAAAAGTTGTTGTTTACATGATGGTGTTCCCAGTTGATGGGAACAGGGTTTTCCTGTCTTGGAGTTGCTATCCTCTAAATACCATGTTCAAGACATCTTTGGACTCTGGAAGGGAGAATAAAGCTATAGGGTGCTTTGTTTATTAACTTTTCTGGTCCCTCACTCCTCCTGGAGGGCTCTATTCTCTTCCCCTTTCCACCCCCCTCCTAGTCTCCCGAACTGGTGATCTTGGAGGTGTCTTTGCTCCTAAACCATTATCCACTTATATCTATTCTGTCAACACACCTTTTTTTTTCCTTTGAAATTTATCCCAGAATAAATTTTTCCTCCCGTCTCAATGCCATCATTACTTGTTTCCTCAGGAGCTCCCCAAATAGTCTTCCCGCCTTTACTCTTCCTCCCCTCCATGGCTTCCTGCACAGGGCTGCCAGATCAATCTCCCCAGGGGCCACCTTTTGTCAGGTCACTCTCCTGCTCAGGAAAGCATAAAGGCTTTCTATTTGTCTCATCAAGACCATTCTCCTCTATGTTCTTTCAAAGTCTTCCACTTCTCTGTTACATCTGCTCTATGCAATCTGGTTCCCTGTAGTTCCTCTGCAACCCCCACCACACACATCTTCTACAATGAGACCAGCTTCCTTACTGTCCTCCAAAGAAGCTGTGCTCATTCCTACTTCTGGGCCTTTGCACCAGCCATTAAAACCTACTCAGAGTGGGAATACCCTCTCTGTACTCTCTTTCAATTCTCTCCAGTCTTCAGCATTTGGCTCAAGTCCCTAGACAACACCCTCAGAATTTTTTTAGGCGGTTGTCTTATGGGACTATCTTCCTGCTCTAATTTTTTCTTGCTTACAAGAACTAATTTAGTACCAATTATCTTTCATTTCTTATGCCCCTGCCATGTCTCCCTTGCCGAGATTATAAACTCTTTGAGGGCTGGGACAGTCTTCTCTCTTTCCTATGACATCTAATCAAAGGCTGGATGCTCTGTAAATCTGGGTTGATTGGGCAGACAAAGAGGTCTGGCTTGGTGCATGGAGACTGAGTGTAGAGATTCTCTAGTCTAAATAGAGATTTCGTGTTCCCTCCACTCTTCCCCCAACCCCCTGCTCTTCAGAATCCCTCCTCCCCATGTCTTCATCCATCAGTAATAAAGCAGGAACAATAGGGGGTTTCTTTCTAATTAAAGGGAGCAGTTAGTGTTTCCACTTCAAAGCCCTGAGAGAGAAGACTTTTGTTCCTTGGGCCTGGGAGCTCTGGGAGCCTGGGTTGGCTGGGGAGTGGAGCTCCAGGCCCAGCCAAGCATTAAGCTCGTGAACCTGAGATCCCCTCCGTTTCCAGGCAGAGAAGCTCAAATTTAAAACAATAACATAATTTGGTAACTTCGGCTCTGATAAAACAGTCGGGGGAATTTCTTCTCTCCTAGCGTCTGAAGCCAATGTTATTACAGGTGTGTGCTTGTCTCTCTCACACCCTACCCAGCCCCTGTTGTCTCATCACATATAGCACACACACATGTGCCACACCACACACTCACAATTATAATGGGACTCATGAAGAGGACATGGAGCGCACTTAGTGGGTACACCCCCTCGCCTCTTTTCCCAGGGCACTCTGGCTTGTACTATCTCACATACTCAGTTACTCTCATACATATTATCTCTCTACCTCTAAAAGCTCAGGAACAAGGCACTTTGGCTTGAGAAGAACTGCCCACCCTCTATTCAGCTGTAAGTCAATGTGGCAGAGAGGTGTTCTCTTCCTTCGACATACACCAGCCACAGGCTGATCCTCCACACTAGACCCAGACCGATTACCATCCTGATTATAAACTGGTCCCTACCTCTGACCACTGAGAACCCAAAGTGACCACAGACCGAATGTGGATATGGTTATAGACTGAAGCTCCAAAGTGGCAATAGAGTGTGTCCTAACAGTAGTCCCAATAAAGAGCATAGAATGGATCTTTGTTCTAACAAATCATCTCACAAATTTGATTCATTGATACAGAGGTGGGGAGAGAGCTTTTGGCCTAGTTCCACTGCTGAAACTCTGTGAAGCTCACAACATCCATCCATTCATCCATCCATCCATCCATCCATCCATCCATCCATCCATCCTATATTGAGCACCTTTTCTTTGCCATATAGTAGTAAGCAACGAAATATAAACCCTGTCCTCAAACATCTCAGTATTAGATTAATAGCATAAGTTCTGGCATTTTATGATCCTGTGTTCAAATTCCCCCTCCTTGATTTACTAGCTGGGTCACTTTAGATACATTACTTAATCTTTCAAAGTTTCAACTTTCTCATGAATAAATTGGGGTTGATAATAATAATGACCTCTAAGGATATTAAAAGGATTAAATGAGGTCATCTATTAAGTGCCAACATAGCATCTGGCACATAGAACATGCTCAATAAATAACAATGATCATTTAGTTATTATTTATTCTGGTGGGGATATAGACATACATACCTAAAATTATAAAACAGCATAAGGGTTGCCCTGGTTACATGTACCAGGTGAAGGGAGAGCCCAGAGGAGACTCCAGATCTGCTGGGGATGTCAGGAAAGGTTTTGTGAAGGTAGAGGTTGGGGGTGGGGGTGGAGGCAACTCTTGGGTAGAGGCTCAAGGGAGTAGGAGTTTGCTTGACTGACCAGGCCTGTTGGGTCCCAGAGGAGGAAATGACATGCAGTTCCACTGGGGTCAAGAATAGCATTCCCCTGAAAACTATGGATAGTATATTTTGAAGATCACAGAGAGGTACTAGTCCCCTGTCATACTTAATCAACGCATGCCAATAACTGATGAAGATGAGAACACTAAACATCCAGGAATGTCTCAAAGGGCATTTGATGATGATGGTGGATGGTGATGGTGACACAATGCTATGATCGTGGTAAAGCAATAACCTCATTAAGAAATAGATGGCTGAGATCTTCTGCCGTACACCTTGCCCCTGCTCTGACCTTGCCTTCTTATCCCTTTTTTGTCTCCTGATCCCGGCCCCCCTCCCTCCTTCCTTCAAGCTCTTTTGTCTCAGTGGAGCATAGAGAGATACCCTTGTCCTCACTGCTTGCTTTCCTCATCCCCCCAAGGCCCCTCAGTCCAAGGTCTGGTCTGGCTTGACCAAGGGGGGCTGTTTCCGCACACGTGATGCCTCCAGCGTGGGGTATGGCCGCCCTGCTGTGGCCTTGCTTGCTCCCCTGATTATTTCTCCTTAATTGAGCGTAAAGAATGTGAGGAATGTGGAGTAGACCGCAGGAGGAGGGCTGCTGCAGCACCCTCAGGGATCTGAGATTCTGAGCTCTGGATGGGAGAACTGCAGATGGTCAGGAACCCCACATAGTGTATATCATTCCTGTCCACCCCCCTACTCCCCACACACACACATGCAGGTGGGTCCACTTCACCAACCTTTGATGGGTCTCTTCTATGCTCTGGGACTTTCTTCTCTCTCCATTCTGCACCAAGAATTACATTTCACTTCTTTGTAAAACTGTTCATGATCTCTCCTCTTCCTGGGAGTCTGCCTTGATTTAAATCTCTCTGACATTGATAATCCTTATTAATGTATAATTCCAAGTGGAACTCTAAAAGCTATTCACTTTCCTCTGGTGGAGGAGGGGGAATCAATTGTTCTTGGCCTTGCTTGGCTGCAGGGATGCCTGGGCTGTGGAAGGATGAGTCAGGTGTAACGCCTGGATGCTTACCTGTTAAGAAGGTAGCCAGGTGAGTCATAGCTGGAGCGTGACTGTGAGGACCACAGGGAAGTGCTACATGCATCTCCTCCGCCACTTTCCTCTGCCCACTCAGGGTCCATCCAGCCTCTCACCTTCTCAGGTGGAGTGTGACATGGAGGAGAAAGCAAAGGTCAAGAACTCAGATCTGGGTTCCAGTCCTGGCCTTGTCCTCTCACCTATTACCTGTGTGACCTCAGGTGAATTTGTTTATCCTCTCTGAGGCTTTTCCCTATGCTTAATAGTATGGTGATATTTCCACACTTGTAGGATTGTAAAGATGAAATTACATGTGCTAAATTACATGAAGCATGTAGTAGGTGCTCAGAAAGTATTAGTTTGGCTCTTTGGAGGAAGCTGGAAAAAGCGGTGAATTTTTCCAAAAGAGGTTTTGTGTCCTGAGGTAAATGCAGTAGGCGATCCCTAGAGATCATCAAAGGGACAAGGTGATGCAGAGAAACCCACCCAGACCTCAGGCTGCTCTCTGCAAATGAACCGGTCTGTACAGCATGCAAAAGAGCAGTGGTGGTGGTGGGGTGGGGGAGGGGGTAGAGAGGAGATTTGGGGGTCCCAGTGCTGTGGCTCTGGCTGCTGAAGAGAGGACAGAGGCAGCAGCTATCTTCCTCCACTTCCCCTCCCCTGAGACCTGACCAAATGCAATGGCTGATTCTGCAAAGGGTGGGGTTCAGGGTATATTTAAAGAAAAACTTCCTGTGCAGGAGAGACGTTCTGTGCTGAGATAGCTAATTCTCTTGGAATAGCCAAGCATAAGCTGGTCTCCTTATTTTCACAAACAGAGCCAGGGTTAGGGCTGGCTGGGGTACAAGCCAAGCTCACCCAGAGGTGCGGGCTGGGCAAGGGGATCCTTCTTGGCCTTGTCCCACCCAGACTCCACTGACAGCCTTCAGCCTCCTGCCTCCTCCACTCACTGGTAGGTGGCTGCCTGGAGGTGCTCTGTCTGAGAGCGAGTGGCAAGGCTGAGAATGCACTGATTATATTCTGCAACTTCTGGAAAGTTCCTGCTGTTAGAGATTTGCAAAATTCTGAGATGAGAATTCAAAACAAAGTGGGATGTAAATGGGCCTCTGAGCGATGGCCAGGGAGCTTTATCATTAGGGGTGTTTATGTGCAGAGGCCCCTGAGCAAGGCTATGGGCTCCTTCATCTTTATGGCACCCAGAATGCTGGGTATTAATGGGGCTTAGGACAGAGGCTGGCCTGCCTGGCTGACACTGACATTTTCCTCCATTTCCTGAAGGCAGAGGTGGTTTTGCTGCCCTCACCTCCTTGACAAGACGTGCCCTAGGAGAACCCCTGGGCTACCCGCAGAGAAAGGTCCCAATGAAGCTGATCCTGTAGCTGGGGATGAGGTGGGGAAGGGTGGCAGGAGTTGAAGAAGTGTGAGGAATGAAGGGAATGAGGCTTGGGGTAGATGATGGTGAATATTCATTTGTATCTTTCCCAGGACCAGCCTGAGTATTTTCATGAAGCCAGATGCTAGACCTCTCTTCTCCTCGGAACTGCACCCCTCCTGGAACCCAGAAAGCAGCTCTTTGCATTGTTCCCTTCTCACCCCAACCCCTGCCCCAGCCCCATTTGTTTGCAGCCACAGCACCCTGGTGGTGGCCATGACTGAGCCACATCTAGGACTCTCACGGGCACATCTGCATTTGCCCCTCTTAGAACTGCTTATTTCTATTCTGACTTTTATCTGCATCTGTGGAATCTGGAGGAGATCTGTGGATGGTGGGTTCCCAGCCCCAGGAGCTGTCAGTTTTGGGAGGACGACTGGGGAAGACTCCATGTCACCTGGCCCAGAGAAGCTGCTGTGATGGGCTTTATTTGTGGGCGTCAGCTCCTACCTCTCTGCAAGCTATGGATTCCTGGCTCTTTGGTCTCAAGCAGAGACAGCTGGGAACTGATCCTGTCAGAAACTCATCCCTCCCTCCCCAGGCCCTTTCCTTCCCCCCGTCCTACTCTTCCTGTACCACTTGCCTTTTTCTTCCAGGAGCTAATTATACTCATTACTATTACTGACTCCAGGTTATGGCTCTGAAATGACAAACAAGGATGGTGGCAGAAGAAAAAGAAATACTCATATTGCAAATGAGAAAGAGATAAATATGGGGGCATTGGGAGGAGGGAGAACAAGATGGGAATGGGTATGGGTGGCTTCAGGGGCCCACGTTGGACTATTTCTGGGGTCCCTGAACTGGTTTAGAAAGGGAGCAGATAATGTCAACATGCAAGGCTAGGGGACAGGGTTGTGTGGCCAAGATGTTCCGTGCTTATAGGCCAGAAGTACCCAAGAGAGGACATCTAGCTTTTAGGCCAGAGTACCTGGGGCCATTGACTGGGTCTCCTAGCTGGCCTCTGATCAGGCATCTTTGTGACCAGAGTTCTCTAGCTTGGTTGCCTTCTCAAGACTGATGGAGATTGGTGGTGGTGGAGGTAAGGTGAACTGAGTATTTCTTGACGTGGTCCTTCATGGTTCGACAGACACCCTGATACAATGCTTAACCTGGGAAGGAACTCCAAAGAGCTGGTGCCTTCCCTTTGGTCTGGTCCAGACCTGCTGGTGTCCTGGGAACTTTGCAAGCTAGTGTCCCCATGATTGAGGGCCTAGAGGTAGACCACCCTACTGGCTTCCCTCACTGGACTAGAGAAAACATAAAGTTTAAAGAAGCCCTGAATGGAACAGTGTGTGAGTATATGAACAAAGCCCATCTGTAAGTGTGCTTGTGGAGGATAAACTGCTAAACTTAGAAGGTCATCATCCTTGTCCTGATTGCAGACTTCCCCCATTGTGTTCTGGAAGGCTCTGAGCATATTCCTCAGGATGAATCAGAATATTAGCTAAGAT
This sequence comes from Eidolon dupreanum, assembly GCA_028627145.1. NCBI lineage: Eukaryota > Metazoa > Chordata > Mammalia > Chiroptera > Pteropodidae > Eidolon > Eidolon dupreanum. The sequence goes on from CM053515.1 coordinate 83,396,805, forward strand.
CAAGTCCGAGTGGCTGACTGGGAGAAGCTCTCCTAAAGTGATGGGTTGGGGGCCACAGCAGTAGGGTCTTCGGTGGTTCTGCAGAGCTGGCATTTAACCAGGTTTGTGTTGTCTTCCTGGATCAGATCCTTCCTACCTAGGCTATGATTCTCATGTCATTCTGCAGTGAGTTTCTAGACGCTGAAACCTCAGAGCCAATTCTCACTCAGTATCTGAGTAGAGATTTCATCTGGGTCTCAAATGACAGAGCTTGGCTTGGATTCTAAAGCAGCCATAACATTCCCCATGCAGACAGAAGACATCCCAGTTGAAGGCCCACATTCAACCTGGGAGATATTACTCATGGGAGCAGTGATTCCACCAGTCACAACCAGGGCTGGCGACACTTTACTGGACTAAATAGCCTTATCTTTCTGAGCCTTGGTTTTCTCCTTGGTAAGACAGTAGTAATAGCAATGCCCAACTCATAGGAATGGTATTGATACAGCAATAAATAGAAAAAGCCCATTACAGTGCCTAACACTTCATAAATGCTCAGTGCACGTTAACTCTTACTGTGTTTATTCTCACCCCACAAGAAACACCTCTGTGCGGTCAGGCTTATGACTTACATAGATCTGGAGGAGAGTCTGGAGGTGAGGCTACAGTAAGGTTTTAGATGAATATAAAGGTGTGAGGTTCAATTCAGTGATTTTGAATAGCATTTGGGTTGAGACTGGTTTGGGGTTCCTATGAGGGGTGTATTTTAGGATGACATTTGGGATGAAGTTCACTGGGAGAATTAGGGTTAGGGGTGGAGTAGCTCTTAAGAAGGCCTTTCTCATAACAGCAGAATGACTACATCTGTCTACGTCCCAGCATGAACTAAGGAGACACATCTGGACTCTGCAAGTCTGGCTTCCAGAAGGGGTGCCTTGGCCTGCCTAAGCCTGGAGCTTTTTCCAGGTTGACCCCTACCTCCTCACGCCCTATTTGCTGGAGAGAGCAGTGCATGATGTTAGAGCCTCAGACGGGGAGGTGGCTTGGAGATCAAGGCTGGAGAGAATGTAGCACCTCCCAGGAGTATTTGGGTTATGCTTTTGGGTTAGTCTCACTCCTCCAACACAATAACACTCTGTCCTCCCTCCTCCAGCATTCCCACTCCTCATCACACCCCACGTTCTCACCTGGCTAGCCTCTGATTCCAGGATTCTGTGGCCCCAGCTCCCTTGCACATCTCACAGGAAGCAGGCAGGGAGAAACCGTGGTCTGGCCTCTGATCCCTACCAACTCAACCTTCTTCCTGGGAGAGGGTAGGACACAAAGACAGGATCTTTCTACCAGCCCCATCCTCCTCCCTCTGGCCTCCCTCCCTCTGGCCTCTCTCCCTCTCCCTCCCTGGGCTGGCAGAGGCCAAAGAAAACAGAGCGCTTCCCCAGCTCACTCTCTCTCTCCCTCACTTCCTGCTCCGGGAAGATGGTTTACTCCCTCCCCCGCCCTGGCTCCGGACCTGGCCATGGTGTCAAGTTTCTCCAGAGCTTCCAGAATTAGAGGCCCTGCCTGGGCTCAAGATGGACCCCTCACCTCTCTCCATTTCCCCTTTTTTTGTGTCTTTTCTCGCTTGACCCAGGCCCTGTGCCTATATCTCCCTGTAGTAAAATTTTGTTATTCAAGTGGAAAGAAGGCTTTCTTGGGGGTGGGGAGCTCATGGGGTGAGAGTGGGATAGCAGAGGACAGAGGACAGCTGGCTGCCATGGAGAAGTCTGTGGGATGTGTAAGAGAGTCCTGCGGAAGTAAAGACTGAATATGCTTGCTTTCAGGCCTGACCCAATGGGAAAAAGCTCTTCTTGCAGCCCAGTTTGATGGATGCCCCTGGAACTGTGCAATGAGGTATCCTTGGCCAGGGGGACAGCCCCAGAAGGCCAAGCAGCACCAGATCCATTTGTGGCCAATTAGGAGACATGCCTGCCTCAGAACCTCCTGATTTCTGGATCCTTGCTCAGTCGTTTCAAGTCTAGCTACCCTCCCCAAATTTCCTCTGAGGATGCTCAGCCTTATTTCCTCTGCTCTGGATAGAGCTTTGTTGAAGACCACTCAGCTCCTTAGAGGACTATGGGAGATTCTGAAGCCTTGGACCTCTGTCTGCTCTGCTGACCTACCCTCTCTTTCCATAAGCAGGTCTCTCTTCTGGCCCAGACCATCCTTCCTTCTCTCTTTTTTCACTTGCTCTCCCCAGATTCCTGACACAGAACTTGGGTCTCCTTGAAATTACTGCTCAGTTGACTCAGAAACAGAAGGTAAGCATCTGGGCTGTGGTGTCACACTCCCTGGATATGCATCTTTGCTCCATCACTCACCAGCTGGGAAACCTTGGGCAAGTTTTTCCAGACATCTTATTTGTGAAATAGAGATAACTGTATCTATCTCACAGAGCTGTTGTGAGGATTAAATGAGGTAATGCAGTAATGTATGTAAAGGACTTAGTGTAGTGCCTGGCACACACTATACATCTGACAGGTGACAGCTATTATTATTATTATTATTACCATATCTTATGATCACTCACATGCACCTGAAGGCAATTCCAGAGAGACTACTGAAGGATGGTAGAAAAATGGTGGTGTTATTCTCCACAGAACTGGTTGGCAGGAGTCCTGGTTTGCAGATCTACCACCGTATAATACCTACCCTGGCATTGAACATGGAGTTAGATCTTCCTCCCTCTTCCTTCCTTCTTTCTTTTCTGTGCTTAACATAGATAACATAGATAACACTTATCAAGAATCTGGTTTGGCTCAATACTTTGCTATGCACTAAGGATACCAAAATAGATAAAGGAAAACAGCCTGAAGTCCAGTCTTGGGGATGGAGGAGACAAGCATGCAAACCAGCATCTTAGGTGCTGTGGTAGAAGGGTGTCCAGATATGGCAGATCGTAGAAGAGTTGCATTAGCAAACTTTCAACACTGAGAGATCCAGTCCAGAGGAGGTTTTCAGGCAGAGGGAATACTTGAGGGATGACACGGAGGTAATAAATACCACATTTTACTGGGAATATCTTTTCCAGTTTGGAGTTGAGGATGAGCAGAATGAACACAGGATCGTCAGAGAATATCTTTCTCATGGAGAATGCTAGAAGAGCAGAGAGTGCTTGCTCCTTCTAGAGTTTGTCTAGAAAAGCCCTTTCTGTCTGGATGGCCTACTCCTCTTCTTCTTCAGGTCTTTGCTCAGTTGCCACTTTCCCTGACCATTCTTACCTGAATGGCAACCTGTCCACCCCCCACCCCCCTCCCCAGCTCTATCCCCCCATACTTCAACTTGATTTGTTTTTCTCCACTTATTGCCATTTAACATTTCATGTAATTTGTTTCATTTTTGTTTTGTTTGTTGCCTACTACCAGAGTGTAAGCTCCACGAACACAGGGAATTTTGTCTACTTTATTCACTACTGTATCCCTGGTGCCTGGACAGCCTGGCACATAGTAGGGGCTCAAGAAATGTTTGCCAGATGGGTACTCATTCCTGATTCATTTAGGAAACATATCTGGCCACCTCTCAAGTGGGCCAGGTATGGTCCTGGTGAGCTGTAGCCAATGAGCCCAAAATGCTAAGTCATGGACTAGCTGCATCAGAATCATTCTGGGGTCCTTATTACACATACAGATTCTGAAATTCCACTCAAAATCTAATGAATTAGAATCTCCACAGGTGGACACTGCATTTTAGCAAGGAGGCCTGGTGATTTGATGTACAACAAGGTTAGAAACCACAGCTGGGCAATCTGGAAAGAAATATGCTTTCTTCATCAATATATGGTTAACAAGAGAATGAATAAAAATTTAAAAAAAGAGAGAGAGAATGGAATATCAGGAGAGAACATAGGGAGACCAGTAAGTAGGCCACTGTTATAGTCTAGCTCAGAAATCAAGGTGGCTTTGACTAGGGTTGAGGCATTTGAGATGGAGAGAAGTGGATGGATTCAGAGGATGTTCAGGAGCTAAATTCTTGGAGATGGATTGAATATAGGAGATGTCAAGAATGGCCTCTGGGTTCCAGGCCTGTCCAGATGCATAGATGGAAGTGCCATCATTCAAATGAGGCACCCTGGAAAATGACCTAATTTGAAGGGCTAAGATTATGAATTTAGTCTTCGATATATTGAACGTAATGTGCCTTTGGCAATTGAAGGTAATGTCAAATCAACAGTTTTGTCTGTGCTTGGGCCAGGAAGTTTCCAAAGCCTATCATCTGAAAACATAATACTCAGAATGGAAGGAGTAGACTTTCAGCTAAGCAAGAAAACTGAGATCAAAGGAATTGACGTGAGCTACCCCAGCATGTTTATCTGTCACGTTAATAAATATGCAAACATATATAGTTTCCATTCTGAGAGGCAAATAAAGTAATGGACACTAAAATAAAATTACATGTGCCCTAAATTCAATTATACTTAATCAAAACAAAACAAAACAAAACAAATAAACAAAAAAACCAACCAGAGCTACACAACCGTAAAAAAAAAAAATCAGGAACTATACAATTGTAAAATGCATGCATAACTCCTATCGAAGGGTTTAAATCTTACTGACACCAATATGAAATGATGGGTTGTAATTCATAGGGAAGGTAATGTGATTTCTGCTCGTGGGCTGTGACCTTGGATGACTCAGCCAGAGCTTGGAAAGGGATTCTAATGGAATCAACACTTGACTGGGTTGTGTAGAGTGGAGATATAATGTCCACTAGGAGTGTAGAAAGAACAATCTTACTGCTCTTCAAACAGAAGGAAAAAATGGGGTAGCAGATAAGACATGGTTCACATAGAAAAGGGAGTTTAGAGAAGCAAGATGCAACCAACTTCTTCAGCTTGCCCAGGGCCAGGGAACAAGATGTGAAGAGCATGAGTAGCCTGGTGATCAGAGAGTGACCATTGTTTTAGGTGTAGGGCGGGGCAAAGGAAATGTCACAGATGTCTCCTGAACTAAGGAGAACTACTGCCTCAACTGCCTTTTGTTCTAATTCTGGGCTTGCCAAGCAGCCTTCTGGAGAATAACTTGACTTAATAATAATAGACAACACTTTCTAAGTACTTAGGGAACCATAACAGAGAACGTTCTTCTAAGCCCTTTACATGCATTATGTCATTTAACCTTCATAATAACCAAGGACGTATGTTACTATGATTATGCAGATATTACAGATTATAGAACTGAGACAAGGGAGGTTAATTAATTTGCCCAAGGTCACATAATGAGAGAGCTGGAATTTGAACCTAGGCATTCAGTCTTTTGGATCTCCAGCTCTTAACCACTTTCCTTCACTTGCATACCCAGCCAGTGAGTTTGATTGGGGTTTAGTATTTTGGTCCTGGGTGAGAGAATAAGGGGTCAATCCCATATTAATGTAATAAACTGTAATTCTTGTTTCCAAAGCTGTTTCTATGAAATTTGCTCATCTGAGTCTGCTGCTGAGAGACCAGTAGAAGAACATCCAATTGTTGTCTTGAAAGGCATGGGCCAGAACTGGAGCATGGCCTTTCAACATAATTGTTCTTCTTGGAAGTGCCTAGCACATGAATGGCTCTCAAGACTCTTTTATCAGGGGGCTGAAGGGAAGGCATCGCCTGAGAGACTCTAAGGACTCTCCGGACAGTACCCTGCTAGTGGTCCCCAAACAAAAAGACGACAATTTTTAGCAAATTTTCAATATTTTGAGATTTTTTTCCCCCTTCTCAACTGCAAACTCAGACTGCCTAAATGAACAATTGTTAACACAATTCCATACTTGTGTTTTAAACATAGTTATAGAAGAAAAAAATTCACTCCCAGATGTAAATTGAACCAAAAATGCACACAGAGTGGAGAACAAGGCTGTTCAGTGTAATCATTTTTGGGGAGAAAATTTTCCAAAAGGCTTTTTCCCCCACACAAGGTTCCAAGTGGAAGGAAAATAGATGTTTTATAAATGCTAAGTCTTAAATGGCTGCAAATGTCTGTAATTTGGAGTCATTTTTGGAGGCTATATTTCCATATTGCCCTCTGGAATGATAAACTTGTGGAGAGGAAAGTTTTCTAGCTTCGGCGTCTTCAAAATGCCCTCTGAGCACTCAGATGACACCTGAAGCAGGTTTAGCAGAATCAAACTCCCAGCAAACAGGGTTATTTACTATTTTAATATTATTATTATTTTTAAACTTTAAAAATTTGAAATAATTATAGATTCACAGGAAGTTGCAGAAAAATGTATAAGGGCTCATATATCTTTCACCCAGTTTCCCCCAGTGCAACATCTGGGATATTGTTTTTAATTACATACAGAAAATTAAAAAGTGGCTCAGGCTCTTCTGTGGCAAGCTTTCAAAAGACTGAATTTACACTTGAAAGATAATATTGCTTTAAACAATGAGGGGAAAATGTTTTTTTTTTGCCTAATAACCTAATTTGAAATTTAAAATGTATTTGAAATTTTTATTTCTTTTCTTTTAAACTTGTAGAAATTGGTCCATATTCACAGGTAAGAGAACTCCAAGCTCCTCTTACAGCCCTGTGCAATTTGAGCCCTCACCACCGGTCCAGCCTCATCTCCAGCTTCTCCTCCATTGCTTTCAGCATCTCTTTAGCAATTAAAAGTGTCAGCCCCTACAGTGGAAAGTTAAAAAAAAAAATTCTGGAGTAACCATTAAAAGTTCCATGATACTTTGAGGCCAAATGAGTTCTCTGGCATTTTCAGTAATATAAGTACTTTAATTTATGGCAACTGAGAAGTTGATGGAGAAATTTATGGCAAGGGAGATTGCTAAGTTATGTTTGTGTCTCCCATATTTTTGGAAAAAAATGGCAAGCATTTTCCAGCTAAAAGGGACTTCTTAGCCCTTCTTCTGCGTGAGGGATATTTTACACAAGACTTTTTTTTTTTGTTGTGCTCTCTCATCAAATAATTTGCTGACATGAAAGCTCAACATTTTCTTGAAACCAATTGGTTTTAAGAGAAGATTCAGTGAGGTGCCTATAGAACTCACCTATGTATTTGTTTCAAGTCACTTGTTAAGGTATTATTTCTCTAGGACTCCTATTAGAGGTGAAAATATCACACAAATGGATCGTGATGCTTTAACTCCAGAGAAGAGAAATCTTTACCATCCTTGTTTAAAAAAATATATCATTAATGAAATACAAGCTTACTTTTTACAAAGAGTCTTTTGGAAAGCCTGACATTGAGGCACTCAAAATTACAAGACATTAAAAACATTTAAGTGATTTGAAACTACTTATATGCCCAAAGTAGGTAAATTGTGGCATATTCATACAAAGGAATACTATACAGCAATGTGAATCAATGAACTGCAGTTGTGTACATGAAAAATATAAGTGACTCACAAACATAATATTGAACAAAAATGCCAGAAACAAGAGTACATACCATTTTATCCCATTTATATAAAGTTTTAAAATAGATAAAATGAATAATCAATGGTATTGGAAGTTAGCCCTTGGGAAATGGAGTGGGGTAGTTATTCCAAGGGAACAGCAGAGCGGTTTTTGAGATGCTGAGAATGATCTGTTTCTTGATGTTGGTTACATGGGTGTGCGTAATTTGTCAAAATTTTCAAGATACATACTTAACAATTTTTGCACTTTCAGTATGTAAATTATACGCCCATGAAACATTAGAAAAAAAAGCCAATAAATGGATGGCAGGCATCCCAGCATCCTTCACTCCAGACATGCTGGTGGCCTCCATTCAATTCTGTCTCAGACAGGGTGGCAGACAGTGGGGAGGTGGGGCATGCTCCATGGAGACAGCATAGATGGTCTCTAATTATACTTTTCCTTTTAGAAAAAAATTTTTTTTTTCCAAAAGAGACTTTAAATGATAGTTCATGGAAGAACCTCTTTGATTTCATCTACTTTTGGAATATATTTCTCACTGACAAATTCGTGTGACTAAACCTGAACACTCATCTCTAGCTCAGCATCACACTGCTTGAGAGGGAGGGTCGTGGCACTCAGAAGGCTTAGAGTTCCACAGAACTGGCTGCAAACCTCCGCTCCACTTCTCACCTGCTCTACAACCTTGGGCAAGGTCTGCTCTCTAAGCTGCAACCTCCAGCTCAGGGGCTGACACCGAGAATTAATACCCCAGGGGATATGTGTCTAGTACAGATATGTGGCCGACGTTTGAGAAATTATTCCTTACTTACAGTGTTTCTAATTTCAACTTTGTGCAGTAGGTACTATTTTTATTTTACAAATAAGGAAACTGAGCTAACGTGTAGCAAGATCACACCTACAGATCAAAATTTGAAGCCTGACCTGATATCAGCTCTGAGCCCAAGTGCCTAACCTCTCTGATATGCTGCCTCAGACTCTCTGCCTGTAGCTGGCCATGCTGCTATGCTTCCAGGACCCCTTGGGGATGAGCTTTTTGAACCTCTGATCATTTCATTTTCCCAGTTCCCCTAGCTACAGCTCTTGGAAGTCCAACTCTCTTCTCTTCCACCTTGTTCCCTAACTGAAAACCTCTTACTTATTTTCCTGCTGTCCCCAGTGTTTCAGATGCTGGGGACCCACAGAATAATCTAACCGTGCTCTTCCCTGGGTCAGCTGTGATTTGCCATCTGGGTTAGCAGTGACCAGTTTGGGAGGCTCCTACCCACACCAGGCTTTCTACATCTGGAATTGGCTTAGGGACACAAAAAAAGGATTCAAGCCATAAGAATACCAGTGCTGTTGTACAGGACCAGCTATATAATATGCAGGGTCCAGTGATAAATAAAAATGCAGAACTCCTTGTTACACACACACACACACACACACACAGAATTTCAAGACAGTGACAACAGGACATTAAACCAAGCATGGGCCCTTCTGAACATGGGACCCTAGGCCTGGCCCCTTGAATCCTACCTTGTGATTCTGCTAAATGGAGTCCTGAGATTTGGCTTTAGACACGGGTCCAGCCCAGGATCCAAGCTTGCTGGATTCCCTAGTGTCAGAAGGGACTAAATTGTCAGTGAAGTCAGTGGTTTGTGTGTGCCCAGGACTAGAGCAGAAAGACTACAGTGACCTCGGGACTTGCAGCCCCAGTGCTCTAAGGCTCTGAGGTCACACATATCAGGTGTCAGGCCCTTCTTGTGTAGCCTCAGGCTCTGGAACTGTGGCCTGGCTGATCCGGTCAGTGTGTGGTGGAGGGTAGGGAGATGGGGTGGTGGGTAGTGATCGAGAGATGAATACTTGGGCAGTAGCTTTGAAGGCCAAAGGGCGGGCTGAGGGGATGCTAGAGATCTGGACTTTGGAGGGAAGAGGGAGATATAGCCTCTAGGCTTAAAATGGCTCAGGCCAGGACTTCAGGAAACTGGCTGGTTCCTGATGGAGTCTCAGCCTGGAAAGGCCAGTGGCTTTTCCGGCCTGGAGCATATATCCCAGTTTCTGATGAAGAAGTTTAAGGCCATGCCACCTCTCTCCTTTTGGCCGTAAGTGAGGCTGATGACTGTTTTCTCTTCTTTAGCAGGGACCTCTGCATGCCGCGTCCAGGGCAGACCCATCTTTGTATGCGCCACCTCTTCCACTCCCTTCACCCCCAGTTATGCTACCCCTTCCTCAGATCCCCTTTAGACTCAGACAGGAGGAAGAACACAGGCTGTGGCATTAGAGAAATCTGGGTTCCAATTCTGACTTGGCCACTTACTGGCTGTTTGACCCCAGTCAAGTGACTCAACCTCTCAGAGTCCTGGTTTCCTCATTTGTAAAAGAGAATAATAAAAGTACCTGCCTCATAAACTGGATGCGAGCATTTAATGAAAAAATATAAGCAGAGTACCTGCCAAATAGCAAGTGCTCAATAAAATGATAACTGTTAAGTAGTAGTAGTGTAAGAGGAATAAAATAATGTAAACAGGCAGCATCATGTTATGGGGATAATAGTTTCTATTCCATATGTAGGCATGAGAATCAAAATGAAGTAGTGTCTGTGGCATGGAACCACCCAGTATGGTGCCTGGTGTCAGGCAGCGGCAAAAATGTAAACTGTTTATCTTCTCTCTAGCTGTCTCCTGTGTTCCATCCAGTCCTTGGGGGTCCCCTTAGATCCTGTCTTTCAAGTTCCTCTAGACAGCTTGTATCACATGGCTCTCTGGCTCAGCAAGCAGCACTGAGGAGAGGGTCTCAAGGATGGACGAGAGGAGGCCTTGAGGCCTGGAGGCCTGGGGCAGACCCAGTGAGAGGGCAGCCTAACTGGCTTACTTTGCCCACTGGTCCCCAAGTATCTCTATCTGCTATTCGTCTCAGGCTGGTATAACTCTCCATGTCTCATTTACCTCAAAAGGGGCTCCAATCCAGGCCAAAGCAATCAGCCCTGCTGCTGCGTTCTTTTTCATCTTCTCCTCTCTTTACTCCTTCCAATCTTCCTCTTTTTTCCTCACTCCTATTTATCTCTCAGCCTGCCCTATCTCACCAGATTCTAATCCAAACCCGCCCCACCCCTGCCTAGCATTTCCCCCTTCCCCAGGGCTCTGGTGAGGGTCCGGGTACCCTTCTGAGATCTTTAGAGCACATGCTGCCTCTGACTGGAGGCAGCCATTCCATTCTGGTAAAAGCAAATGCCCCAGGGTGGAGTGTGGGTTGTTCCCCTCGCCCTTGGGCTCTAGGATACCCCTGCCGTGCCCTCCTCCATCCCTACCAAGGGCCACTCAGCTCCTGGGGGCTCCTGGGTACAGGGAGGCAGGTCTGTCTCTGCCGTTGTTTATGTAATCCTTTCCCGCAGTAACAAGGTGTTTACTGTTGCACAAACACATTTTGGTTTAATGGCTGACAGTAAAACTGTCTGATAAAGTTTGATTTAGCGAAAGAAAGCAAAATAAATCTGGGGGCATGGAGAGCTGTTGGGAGGACAGACTTCTAGAGTTTTACAGAAGGGGCATGAGAGTGAGGTATGAGGGTGCCAGCTGTACTCTTCTGGCCTCTCCTTCTGCCTGTTTCCCAAGAGCACCACTGACAGTGACTCTGCAGTAAGCCAAGTTCCTCCTGAAATGGTAAACTCCTGGTCTTGGCATTTTCTTGCCATAGCATATGGTCTGGCTTCCTCCATTGTCTACCCTCAGGAATTGTCTCCATCCTTTAACATCCCACGTAATTTGTTCCTCCCCCAGGGAGTCTTCCTTGATTGCTCTAGCTCAGATGGCGCTGTCAGTATTGCCTGAGAGAAAGATTCTTGAGCTAGGAGACCCAAGGATTAGATTTAGCTCTGGGATTTACTAGCAGTGCGGTCTTAGGCAAGTCACATTACCTTTAGGAATATCAGTTGACTCAGCTGCAAAGGGCCCTGAGCAGGGGAAAAAATACATAAAAGTGCTTAGTTCTTTATAAAGCTCTACCCACATTTCAGACATTCCTATCTCGTTCTCTTCTGAAATCTTGTGAGGCAGGTATTGGCTGTGTACTCTCTTGTACTCTGCTCACAAAGCAAGGAAGAGTGAGCATCTGTTCTTGTATGTGCGTGTCTTGTCTGTACAGTGTCTTACATGTACAGTGTCTCCTTGGGCTGTTTCCTACCCCTGAATTGTCGGTATGGGGCTAGGGCAAGGCAAAAGGTTCCCACAAAATATTTTTCAAACTTTTTATTGAAGTATAATGTATCTACAGAAAGAATACAAATCATAACAATATAGCTTGATGAAATTTCTCAGAGTGAACATATCCATGTAACCAGCATCCTGATCAAGAAAACATTCCTCCACTCCAGAAGCCGCATTCCCCATACCATTCTCAGTTGACACCTGGTCAAGGCTAATTACTGTCTTGACTTCACCAAAGATTAGTTTCACCTGTTTTTGTATTTTATACAAACGTATATAAATAAGTCTGGCTACCTTCTGCTCAACATCATGTTTGTGAAATTCATCTACATTGTTGTGTGACATAGTAGTTCTTTCATTTTCGTTGCTGTGTAGTATTTCGTTTTGTGAATGTACCACAATTATTTATCTGTTCTATTGTTGATGAGTCTTTGGGTAGTTTCCAGTTTTTCTATATTATGAGTAGTGATGCTATGAACACTCTTGTACATATATTTTGGTGAATGCATTTCTGTTGGATATACACCTAGGATGGAATTTTTGGGTCAAAGGCTATGTTTACACAAAGATATTGCTGAATAGTTTTCCAAAGAGCGTGTGCCAATGTATATTCCACCCAACATCTGATATTGTTTGTCTTTTTCATTTTAGTCATTCTGGTGGGAGTGTAATAGTCTCTCTCTGATGTTTGAATTTGTATTTCTGATTAACTGAAGTTGCGTGCATTTTCACGTGGTTATTGGCCATTTGTATGCCCTCTTTTGTGAAGTGCTTGTGCAGGTCTTTTGAGTAGTTTGTCTTTTTCTTATCAATTTGTAGAAATTCTTTATATTTTCTGGATCTGAGTCCTTTGCCATACACATTCTGTAAATATCTTTTCCCACACTGTGGATTGCCTCTCCAGACTCTCAGTTGTGTCTTTTGAAGAACAGAAACTCTCTTTTGAATAGAATCCAATTTATTTAAGTTTCCAGGAGATATGTTTTGAAAGGTTGAACCCAGCTTCTATCTTCCTGGCTAATTCCATTTTCCCCATCTAAGCCATCTGTTTTCCATGTTCTATCCTGTGTTTGGGGAAAATAAAAAAATTGTTTTCAAGGAAACCCCCATAGTTCAGGCCCAAATTCTTTACCTTGAAGCCTTTTCCACTTGAGCATCCCTGGTTCCTGTGCCTGGGGAACTCCCAACCTTTCCTCCTTTTCCAGGAATCTGGGTCAGTTGAGTGGACTAATCTTCCTTCTTCCACTTTAAATCTGATTAGCTCACTCAAGAGAACCTAAAGGCCAATATGCATATAAAGAGTTGCTGCAACTTAATAATAATCAACGAGATATAAATTAAAGAAATAGTAAGATATTACTTTACAGCTATTGGACTGACAGAAATTAGAAACACCAAATGCTGGCAGGGACATTAGGATATAAGAATGTGTGTGCTCTACTGGTGGGAATGTATTAGAATAGTAAGCAGGCATCTTAACTAAGTTAAGACTATTTATACGCTCTGTACCAGCAGTCCTGCTCACACAGGCCCAGAAAGGATGTGGCAGGATGTGTATCACAGCATTGTGATGGTAGTGGTGAGCATCTGGGTGTCATCCCTAGGAGAGTGGATGGGTTAGATGTGGTAGCTACACACTACGGAGTATTATGTAACAGTTGGAAGCAACAGATTATATGTACCCTCAGTAGCATGCATGGATCTTTGAAACATAGTGCTGACTGGAAAAGTAAAAATACAGAAGGAGATATACAACATAATACCATTTGCATAATCTAAAAATATTTATCAACAAAAAAAGATAAGCACTTTGCAAAAGCATAAACAAACCAAGAGATACATAAACATCAAGCACATTAAGATGGTTGCCTGTGGTGGGGATGGGAGTGAGGAATGGGGATAAAAAGGGATTTAAAAAGCTCTGATCCCTTAACTTTCTCTTGCTTAATGCATCTTCTGGCTCCATCTTCGAAAAATCCCTTCTCTATAATCTTTTCTGGGTTCCTTCCCAAAGATCTCAGCCCTCACTTGTCACCTCCCTTTTCAGATCAGCAACTCTCAAGCCATGTCTGATCAGCACAAGGTAACATTTACAAGATCCACATTTAACCTGAATAGGCGCTTAGTACACAGTGATGATCTACATGAAGCCCCACAGGACTGGGAAGGGTGCGGAGCCAGAGGACTTGAGGGAGGCCCATATCCTATTATTCATGGTGTCTGGTATCTGGAAGTTGTTGCTCAGTCAATGTCTTTTTGAATGGACCAAAGAAATTCATTTACCAGCTGTATCAACCACAGCAAATGCCTTCACCTCTCTGAGTTTTGATTTCCATCTCCATCAAAATGGAGATAATAATTACAATTCCTCTTTCATAGGGTTATTGTTAAGATTAGATGAGATCATTGCTTTGGAAAGCACTTTTTTAACTGTAGTTACCCAATGCAATGGAAAAAGTATAGAAATGAAAATGTAGGTACACAGATGTTGAATCATAAATCTCGTACGCCTGAAAATTATATAATGTAATTAACCAATGTTACACCATTGGTTAACATTTAACAACAATAAAAAGAATACAGGAGTCTCAGCTCCCAGCTCTTCTGAGTATTAGCCATGAGACCTTGAAAAACATAGCATTCCCTGGTCTCAGCTTTTAAATTCTGTAAAATGAGAAATTATGTCAACCTGGTAGAGTTGTTATGAGAATTAATGACAGTGTTATAAGGATCAATGACAATATAGGTTTACTATGTAATAGTAGGTGTTTAGAAAATTAGAAAATGAGAGATCTGTATCTCCATTTGTTAATTTATTCAGTGAATAATTGTTGAATGCCAGGCTAGACGCTGGAATGGAGCAGTGAACACAAGAGACAAAAATCCCCAGTTCAAATAAGAACAAAATTAATAAGATATGTAGCAAGACCATGGTAGAGAACAAAATTAATAAGATATGTAGCAAGACCATGGTAGAGACAATCATACAAACTAAGTAGGAAAGGGAAATAGGGAGCCTGAGGGGTGGAACGGAAGAGATTCCCTTTTTAAGTAGAGTGGTTGGAAAAAGGCTTGCCAAGAAGCTGATGTTCAAGTGGAGACTTGAAGGAGGAGGAAGAGCAAGCCCTGGGGAAGTGGAAAGGCCCCGAGGTAGGCGCATACCTGGTGTGTTCAAGGCATAGCAAGGAGGTCAGGATGGCTGGGATGAACTCAGAGAGGTAAAGGTAGCAGTGGGGCTGATGGTAGAAGATCGCTGTAAATTATGCCTGGGAGCACAGGAATATCTCAGGGAAGGAGAAAAGGTTGAAGGAGCTGTGTGATTTTCCTGGTGTGTAAGTGTCTTATCTATGGCTACCTAAGAAATTACCCCCAAAGTTATTAGCTTAAACAATAAACATGAATTATCTCACATTTATTATTATTCTGTGAGTCAGGAATTGGGCACAGCTTAGGTCTCTCAGACCACTACAGTCAAGGTGTTGACTGGGGCTGAGGTATCTCAAGACTTGACTAGGGGAGGGTCTGCTTCTAAACTAACTCTTGAGGCTGTTGGCAGGGTTCAGTTCCTTACAGGCTGCTGGCAAGAGGTCTCTCTCAGTTCTGTGCCGTGAGTGCCTCTCAGAATTCAGCTCACAACATGGAAGCTGGCTTCGTTCAGAGGGAGAGAGTGTGTCCAAGAATGAAGCCACCATCTTTTAATAATGTAATTTTGGAAGTGACATCTCATTACCTCTGCTTCATTCTTTTTTCTTTCTTTCTTTCTTTTTTTTTTGAAACAACTCACTGAATCCAATCCTTGCTGGGGCAGAAGGTGATTACATTTGAATATCAGGGGAGGGGAATCGCCTGGGCGATCAGAAGTGAGGTTGTCTACCACCAGGATGCTGTGATTTTTGGATGTGGCAGAGTTGCCATAGACTGCAGATGGATGAGAAATTATTTGTCCAGATGCAGGAGGGACATTTGAGACTTAGTTTGTCAGTCTGATGCAGCTACACTTTTCTACAAGGACTAGAAGTAGTTGAAAACCGTCTATCTCTATTTATTATCTTTCTACAGACCGACCGATCTACCTACCTACCCACACTCTATCATCTTTCTATCCATCTATTTTTCATTTATTAATATATCTACTACTGGTGCTATGTGGTCCTAGCTAACCTGGTTAATTAGGCTCTCTGGCTGCTTATTCCCGGGCTAGATTTCAACCTTCGGGGTAAAAATAGTGTTTATGGGCGCGCGCACGCGCACATGCATACGCATGTCTGTGGTTATTTTCTAAAGTATCTGCATCTGGGGGTCCTACTTTTCCCTGAGACTGGAGACCCCTGGGTTCACCTTTCCTCTGCTCCCCCCGCCCACCCCTGCACTTTGTCGAGAGGTCACGTGTGAGGAAACAAGCCCCACGTGGTTTTAATCATTTTGCTATAAAAGCTGAGCTGCTCTCTTCTTTGATCCAGGCTGAGCTGCTGGAGGGAGGGCTGGGGGCCAGGCTGGCCAGTCCGCGGAGCGCTCCGCACACGGCTCCCACATCAGACGGCAGCCGTAAAATGGAGCACAGCTCATTAATTCTCCCTCTTAACCAGGGCACCTGACAAGAAGTGACTTTGAAAACCCGGAGGATGGATAGGCGGGCGGGTGGGCGGCTCTCAGGCTCTGGGAGGAACATCTGTTTCCAGGTCCCTGGCTGTTAAATTGACATCTTTTTATTTGAAACATTTCTTTTATTTCTCAACTTCCTGTAATTGGCAAGGTCTCTGTGCCAGGGAGTAGACTGTCGTGGCTTTTTGGGCCTTATGAGCTGAGTGCCTTCTGTCCTGCATGACAGGCCTATAAGTACCAAAGTGGGCAGCCTGGCACTATGTCAATTATTAAACCTATGTTTGTGCAGAGAACATCAAACTCCATAAAAACCCAAAACGGCCTTGAAATTGAAAACCCTGTGAAAAATCTTTGAGCCTCCATATGAGAAATATTAGCGTTTCAGAACTAGAAACTTCACTAGGAGTCTAACATTTTCCATCAAGAGGAGTCTTCTCTCCCTGGGACCTAACAATCAAGTTTCCTTAACAAGAATGACCCAAACTCTTGTGCCTGCAGATTTCATCTTGGATACTGAAATAGCTATTGGTAACTAAAGACCCAGGTTTGACCTTTAATCCTGACCTGGCAAAGGTCACTAGCAAAGGCTGGTTGACCTTTCTCAAGATGAGAGCTCAGGGTTCTTATGATGCGGGCTTGGAAGTGGTGGGTAGATGATCCTGTTTATCACTGCTTTGTCCTGGGAGCCTTTGGATCACCCTGTATTTCTGGCTGTCTGATCCTTATGCTTTATCCTTCATTCTTCAGAATCCAACCATGGCCAGGTTCATGATTGTCAGGAGGACAGACAGCAGTCCATTAACAGTTGAGAAACAATGGCATAACCACGTCTCAAGGACTCAGTAGGAGGTAACTGCATCTGCTGTATCCCTTGGTGTGCAAAAGTTTGTGTATTTGTATGTACGTATGTGCTTCTGCACTTGTGTGGTGCCAGAAGATGTGTCTGAATATTGGTGCATCTGTGTGAAAGCATGGTGCCATGATGTGTGTGTGTTTCTGAAACTTGTGCCTATGGAGTAAGTAGATGAGTGTATAACATGTCTTTGTCAGATGTGTTTCTATGGGTTAAGGTGCACAAAGAACTCCTGGGATGAAGGGACATTGTACATTTGAGGGATGTGTGTGAGAATGAGAATTTTCTCATCTCATGTTTCCTGAAAGCAGTGGAGATGTCCTTGTTGATTTTGTTTTACCAGTGACTCCAAGACTCACGCCCCTTAATTTTCAAGACCTCGAGTATTCCCATACCCAAATCTTTGAAGACCCCATTAAGACTGTAGGCTCTTGAGACAGAGTGCCTGGGTTTGAATCCTGACTCCACCTTTTTTTAGCTGCATGACCTCGGGCAAGTTGCTTAACCTCTATATATCTCAGTTTCCTTATCTCTAAAGAGAGAGTAAAATAATACCAAATTGGAGGATCAATGCAATAATTCACATAAAGCAATTGAGATTACATGGCTGGGGTAAGCATTTGGTTAGATGTTGTGAGCACCATCCCTGCCATTTCCATCACTCTGACCTCTTAACTCAAATCCTATACTTATATTATGCTTTGATAGTCTTCCATTCTCCCCCATCTCCCTTCATCACATTATCAACCCACATAAACTCAGTTACCCAAGCTTCTTTGCCACTGCGCTGTTGTGCCACATTTCCAATCCAGGCCCCCAAACTAGAGAATTTCCAGAAAGGTGAAGCTGGCAAGAAGCGATCCAGCCAAGATGGGTCACTTAGGTGGTAGAACCAGAGTATAGATCCTCCTTGATTTCTTGACTACTTGGGTAGAGAACAAGAGCAGGTGAGTGAACATAGGAAGGGAGCCACTCAAATTGTCCGATGCAGCATGCTTCCTTTCCCCTTCTCCTCTTCTGCCTTTGGGCTTAGCTTGGGGTGAGGAGAGAGGACTGTCAGCTCACTACCAGGTTGCGAGTATCCAAGAAAGAAAGGCAATGTCCTGGTCACTTTAGCTTTTCCATTCCAATTTGAATATATTAAAATGCAACCTTCCAGCTGTGCAAATCCCCAGGCTGTTGAAATAAAAGGTTTTTAACTTTAACCATTAAAGTTTTAACTAGCCAATAAATCTAAGTATGTGGGGGGTTGTTACCAAACGTTTATTACATTGCTCTTGCTTTTAACTTAAGCACAAATGCCAAGTGTGGACTTCCATGAAAAAGACATTGCCTTATGGTCAAAACTGATGTCAGTCCCCGACAAAAAAAGCAAGAGATCACTGTCTCCAGAAGGGCCTGCTCACTTTCCTCTCAAATCCCTTTAGGAGTTAACATGGCTGTATCAATTTTACAAAGCAATTTGCTTGCTGCAAAAAAGGCCTATAATAGCCTCATGTTGCCACAGTCAGAACATGACTGACTAAATTAATTCAAAAGTCTACTTTCAGTTAGAGCATCTTGGCGCCAACTTTTCTAGAACCAGATTTTAAAAAGACGCAAAGGGGATATAGTTTTAGTGAAGAAAATCACAAGATCCTTCCCTTTTACTATCTTCTAGGTGAGTTGGGTAATCAGTGTCTTGGATCATAATACTTAGTTTTGCCATTTTTTACCTTTAAGGCAAGCAGGAGATCTATCCAGTAGTGAAATATGGCTTTTCATTTACACAAATATAAACATGTAGAACTTAACAATCATATTCACCTTGGACTTAAAAATTAATAGAAGCCAGATAAATCTTGGCTATTAAAAAAAAAAAATCTGACAGACATGTTGAGTTATACCAGCCAACGAGAGGACAGAGCCACATCCCAGATGTGCTCTTTTCCTGCCCATTGATAGTTCTCCAACCCACCCCAGCAGTAAAAAAGTCCTGAATTGGATTTTTAAATCTGACTTAGACTCCTTTTTGCCCAAAAGACTTGCTGGGTGGGTCTTCTGTGTTTCATTTCACTCAGAACAAACCAGTGAGCCCCGTTTGTGGGAAATGCATAGAAAATCCTGGCTTTGCTCAGGAAACTTCCCCCTGGACCATTTTTCACATCAAAACAGGAGGTGAATAAAGTTGATAAGCAGTCGTATTTTTTAAAAAGTGATTTTGCTTTTAGTTTGAAGAGTTCTAGCTCAAGATTCTTAGCTCTATGAGCCCTTACCTCTGTTCCCTAAATTATGAGCCAGAGTAAACGGCAATGGTAAAGCACATGCTTTGTTTCCAGACAGTTCAAATTACAAGGGACACTGACATTTGTCTTTTGACTGGGAACCCATCCACATCTCCCTGGCTTCAGCCAAGGAACAGACATTGGTGGATTCTAGGGTTCCCTTTCTGCTCACATGATCTCCATCTACCCCCTCCATTCATTTGCAACTGCTTAGAAGGAAGCATGAAACCCAGGGATCTGGGGTGCAGAGACTTTACTCCTAGAGTTCCCTAGCCACATCTTTTGATGTGAGTGTGGTAGGGAAGGGCTAAACTGGATGCATTTTAAAGCTTCCTCTCAATGGATTGGCGGGTGGAGGCACTGGAAAAATTATTTTCAAACCAGAAATTATTTCACATCCCTTCAAGGGGAAGCACTGGCTGATTTTCTGGGAATCTCTCTTTACTCTGGGAGGCAAACTGAGAAACTCCGAAGACCTATTTCAACCGCAGGAATTGGAAGAGCTGGCACCATCCCCCAGGAGGCTGCATGGGCTGTCTGTCTTCTGAGGCTTCTAAATGGCAAGGTTCAGCAACCTACGTGAAAAACACAGAGGATCTCATGCCAGCCTCTCGCTGGGATCCTTCCAAATTGACTTTACTGTCTCTTCTACCTTCTCTGATTTTCAAATCCCAACCTGTCTAACCCAGAAGAGAGAGATAGAGCAAGAAAGAAACGTCTAAAATAT
This sequence comes from Eidolon dupreanum, assembly GCA_028627145.1. Classification (NCBI taxonomy): domain Eukaryota; kingdom Metazoa; phylum Chordata; class Mammalia; order Chiroptera; family Pteropodidae; genus Eidolon; species Eidolon dupreanum. Next base: position 83,416,802 of record CM053515.1, read on the forward strand.
TATTAGAATATTTTGCTGAATGACAAGCCAGTTTGGAAGAAAAAATTTTTATTTGACTTTCTCATACCTGTGCAACTGTCCATGGCAGCCTTGTTTTTAGGGGTGCAATTTTGTAGTTGATGGAGAAGAGACACCCAGACTTCCTCTTAGAAGGTATACAGTTGCTTAGAAGATATTAATTTCATTCATTCATTGATCCATTCATACATTAGTTCATTTATTAATTCCATAAATATTCTTAGATGCCTTCTATGAGTCTCTGCCAGGTGTCTGGTTCAGGGCTGAGGGCAGGTTATAACCCAATGCCTGGTAGACAGCCAGCTAGAGGCCCCTGGAAAGAGGGAAGTGACCCTGGACTATCTCTAAGGAAGACTGAGTGGGATCCTGTTCTGTGAGTGTTCAAAAACAGCAGAGTCTTACACTTGTAAGAGGTCGGATTACTCTTTACATGTAACTTTCATCATCTCCCAAGGGCTCCTAACAGTGCTATTTCAGATCTCCCCACCACCCATAATCCCTAACTCCACAGTCTCCTCCACATTCTATTCCTCTTTCTAGAGAAAACGGAAAATGTGGACTATGCTACTGGCTAATTTGCTGACCCTCTGCTCCTACCAGTGTCCTTCCATACACTGTCCCAGCCTGGGTATCAAAACTGATCCCTCCTATTTTCTTCTTGCTCCCTCTGCTCCCACCTTCTCCACAACCCCCCGAACCAGGAAATCCCTGTCTCCTGTCTGTGTAGTCTCTCCTCCCTACCAGGACTTCAGAGGCTCACTCCTTAGCTGTGGACCTTCCCTTCCCAGGCTCTCTCCATGGGCTGTGACCTTGGACCTGAGGGAGGAGACAGACTCCATCTGCACAGGCTGGGACCATTTCCCCTCCTGCCAATACATTGCCCAAAACACATTTCCTTGCTTCTTCTTTTCCCTTCTGAAAATAGTCATTTAAAAAGGTTGAAATGGGCTTCGTGAGCTTTAAGGGGTATATTAGTTTTAAAAACTATGTTCCCTCTTTGGAGGGAGGGAAAACAGCCGCCTTCTTTTCACATTACGTCAATCCACAGGCGTCTGTAATTTACATTTTTTTTAAACTGAAATGTTCAGAAATAATGGAAAGGCTGCTCAAAAAAAGTAGATGAAATAAAAACTGGGGGAAATGTGTATTATACAAAAACCAGACCTGTGAGCCTGAGGCGAGACACCCCGATGACCTGGGGAGCTGATTAATGAGGCAAACCAAAGGAAGGCCAGGTGAGTGTAGATGCCATGATTTCTTCACAGTCACTGACGCCCATGTGCTGGCATTTCATTTCCCACGCACGACTTCACGAATGGTTTTCATTCGGAAATTTTAGAACCAGTGATGTTCCTGCCCTAGGAGAGCTGTGGAAGTGGCGCAGGTGGGGGAGTTTGGAGGAAAAGAGTTGGAAGCGTGGAGAATGGGACCCTCCTGGTCCTAGCCTTTGTTTCTCTTGGTCCTCAAAGACAAGCTTTTCTCATCCAGCCTCACCCTATTCAGTCCCTTCCTTATTCCCTCTTCCTTCCTCATTCTCTGAGAAAAAGGAGATGAAGGTCAGATGGTAAAACCATGGTGAAATGTATTAATAATTTTATTTTCTGACACTCTTCTAATATAATCACTTCATTAAAATAAAGAAACCCAACTCCTAGTTACAAATTAAATATGTGTTTACAAGATAACTTACTCTATTTCTCCGTATAATCATTCTAGGCGTTGCATCTCTAAATGCTATGTTTAACATTCCTTTGACAAATATTTTAAGCACATACTATACACCAAAAATAGTGATAGGTTTTGGGGATCCAAGGAGACCAAAATAGATACGATCTTTGCTGCCTGCTTTGATGGGGGCAGCATGTTGGATATAGCCATCATTGTAGGATGATGAGGTCTCTGACAGCAAAGGTATCACAAAAGCACCTGTGGGAGTGGAGGGGTAGTGGTAGGAAAGCTTCCTGGAGGAAGTGACTTTAGGTGCCTGTTAGAAGGAGTAGCACTTAACCAGGTAAAGTGGCTATGTAGAGCATTCAGGCAGAGGGAGACTGTGTGCCTGGGCCCAGAGGATATCAGGAATCTAAGTTCTGTTGAGTTGTGGGACAGCAACTGGCAGGAAACGAACCTGGGGGAAAGGGAACCAACCATGCAGCCTCTTTCTAAGTTTCATAGACTTAATTCTGTGGGCAATGGGAAGCCATTAAAGGGTTTAAGCGGAAAGCTGACATCTCTCTGAATCACTTCTGTGCAGTGGCCTTAAAAATCATTTAGTCTCACTCTCTTTTCAGATGATGAAGTTGAGGCCCAGAGAGGAAGATACCACCTTGCACTGCCCCTGTTAACCAGCTGGTATTGATTGGGAGCTTATTGACAGCAGTACTGTGCTAAGTGATTTACCTGCCTCTGCTCCCTCATCCTCACAGCGCTCTGGGGGAAGTGCTAATAATATCCCTATTTTACAGATGAGGAAAGTGAGACCTGGAAAGATGAAGTAACTTGGTCACTCAGCTAGCAAGCGTCGAAGCCAGTATTTGAACAAGTTCTGTCTGGCTTCACAATCTTAGCTGTGCACTCTCTTTACCAAGTTTCCATAATTAACAGCAGGGCTGGAATTTAAACACAGGCCTTCTAATATTTGTCTGTACTAGTGTACAAACCGCTCTTGGCATATACCATGTCCACCTACTTTCTAAAAAGGTGGGTAACAGACCTTGTGTCATCTTCTGTGCTTCTGTTGATCATGTCATTTCTGACTCCATGTACTCCTTTGTCATAGGGACCCCTCTGAATATATCACTTTTATATCCTATTCTTCACATGTGTCCTTGTATATATTTGAGGAAGATTATAACACCGATATAGTCAGTGTTGGTGTTGCAAGGAGGACAAGAAATTAACTCTGAGAAAGCTGGTGTGGGAAGGAGTTCTGACCATTGGGTTAAACAGCTTCACGGAATTCTGTGTCTGGTGGTCTAAGAACCCTGGCTGCTGCAGCAGGACTAGCCCCTTCCTACCCCAGCTGCTGAGGGGACCTGTTCCTCTTGGGGTGAGCAGTCCTCAGGCCAAGGACCTCCCAGGGCTGGTCCCTGTAGGCCCCTGGGACTGTCACCTTCAGGTTCTATGGGGCTCGTGGCTGCTATGCCTGGTGAAGTCTTAGCCACTTGTCACTGTTTCCCAGCTAATGACCTCCTGGCCTGGCCACATCTCAGCTAATTTCTGCAATTAGGGAAGCTTGTTTTTAGAGGCTGAAACAGGAACTTTTCTGAATTAGCTTTTATGGTTCAGAGCCTTTAATTTGAGATTTAAAAAACATCATAGCTCGCCAAAACCAAATAAACTGCAGCTAATGAAATTCACAGAAGTTCTCGAGAATGCTTCTCACTGGTGCTCCTGCATGATTTATTGACAGCCGGTTGTAAAAACAATCTTATTAAAGGTCATAATGTTGGGTAAAAAAAAAAAGCCCTTTAATTTATAGCATAATTAGGCTTCCTCCAATAGCTCTGCTGCCAAGGCTGTCACTTAGGGCTCTGAGGAAGCACTTGGTGTTTTTCATTATATCACGGTGAAGGAGATCTATGCTCCTAGAGGGCCCACTGACTTTCTCTTTATGGCCCTTTTATTGCTGCTAAAATAGTCAAAACAGGGGGTTGATTAGAGCTGACTGATGCCTACTGATTATGGGAACACCTCTTGTGGGGGGAAGGAGAAAAGGTAGGAGGGGGTCTAGGACTTCAGGACAGGCCACCGACAAAAAGGGCCGGACTGTGAAACTTGCCTGGGAAGTGTGACCAGGCTTCCCGGCTCTTCCCCAGACGCTTGTGGATTGAAGGCTGACCCCAGGCAGAGCGGGGCTGGGGTGATAAAAGGCGTGTGGAAGGTGCTAATGCTGCAAGGAAGAGGACAATCCCAGGACAGGATGTACATGGGAATAAAAACCTTAAAAATGCTAATGGGTCCCTAGGTGGAGAGCAGACTGAAGGCAGGTGGTGAGGGTAGCAGCCCCGAAGAGTGGAAGGTCTTGGCTGCTGCTGGCCTCGGGAAGGAAAAAAGGTGGCTAAGTTTTTTGTGTACTGTGATGGCGGGGAGGGAGGTGACCACGTCCTTGACTCCCACTTCCATGAGCCCCACGCATTGTATTCTGGAGCCAGATGTCTGGGGACTGCGATTGCACAGTGGCAGAGTCTGAGAGGGGTGATGAAGGCCAAACCAGAAATGCCCCCAACTGCCACCCCAAATCCTGTCTCCCTCCCCCAATCTGAGGCTCTCGTTAGGGGCAGAAGCTCAGGGCTGCAGCTCTAATCACAGAGGTCATGCAGCCCCAGCTCAACCTCATGCCAGCCTTCATCCCAGCTCCAAGCTCTGATCCCCCACCGTCGGGCCGAGGGCACCACTGGTTCTGGAGCTGCCTTCACTCTGCAGACTGTGTGTGTGTGTGTGGAGGATGGACTATCCTTCTGCCTGTGTGTGGTGTGGCCATTGTGACAGGGGAAAGGGGTGGGAGGCCCTGTAGTTATTCTGGCATTTGGCCTGGAACTTACCTAGCAAGAGAAGGGTGACCTTTAGCAGCCGCAGCAACTGGTCTGCTGCTTCTGAGTCTCCTTTGTTGTCTGCTCTACCGGACACCGGAGTGAGAGCTTTCAAGATTCATCCAGGGCTGCCTCATTTTGTCCAGTCCTGTCCTGTCCCAATGAGTCTCGAATCAGATCTTACAAAGTCTCTTTCTTCTCCTCTGAGGTTTATCAACCACTCAGGTTTATCCACCACCCTGTGTAAGACTGAGGAGTACATCTCAGTCTCCTGGCATCTGCTCTACCTTTGGAGGGTCAGACCTAGGCCTGTGGGCACACACTTAGGGGTTGTAGCCATTCTGCCACTCTCCTCCTTCTCCTCTCTTTTCCCTTCTCTGTCTCCTCCTTTTGGAATTAAATGTGTAAAAGTTTTATTAGGGAGTGATATTGTGAAAGGAAAAGGGGAGACAGTAGGATTGGCAGGGGGAGTCTTGAGGTAATGATACAGAACTGACAATGTCTCTTTTGCCTCTTCTCACAAAGTCACAGGTTTCATGGACACAGGTGGACTAGCAGGAAAGGCTTATTGGGCGCTGTCTGTGTCTACCTCAGGAGTAGGGCAAGAAACCAGTCTAGAGCTGAGCTAGGGGAAACTTGCCATAGAACACGGCATTTTTCTGAGGAGTTACTTCAAATATTTTTCCTCAATTCCAACTTCAACCTGAGAAGAAGAGAAAGAGAGAGGTTGTTTTGCTCCTTGGACCAAAGTTCTTAGTCATGGAATTCAAAGTTCATACGGTGAACGTTACTGAGCACTTACTATGTGCCAGGCACTGTGCAGGAAGATGGGTTTACAGAAATGAACTTAGAAATTTTCCAGACTGAGGCAGAGATGAGGGGAAGATGTTATATAGTGAATCACGTTATATGTGGTAAATGCCACAGCTGACTTTACACCAGGGGCTAGGGGACTACTAAGGAAGGAGCAGGCAACTGCCTCGTATGTATGTTTATCAGTAACTGTATGTGAGTGTCCGTGAGTGTGATGTGAGTAAATGAGTGTGTCAGTACATGCATCAGGGGGAGTGATTGTGTGACTGAATGTATTTGTGAGTGTGCAGGTATGTGTATGACGCTATAGTGTATTGTAGGTTTATGTGAATGTGTGCACATGAGTGTGTGTCAGTGATACCTTGTGGGATTGGCCTGGGTATCCACGGCAGCCTTTGCGAAAGATGGACATGCCCAGAGAAGGGATGGTATCTGCAGTGCTGTAACCCAGTGCCTACCGCAGTGCCGGCACACAGGACATGGTCAAGTACACACTTTCTGAATGAACAGCTGCCTCCCCTAGCAGTGCAGAAAACAGAATCTGGTCTGTCAGCATTTGCTGTGACATTGCTTTCTTTTCAGCTCTTGTTCTCTTGGACAAAAACGGGGAGCAGGAGAGCGTTTTTCTTCTAGATGTTGGTAAGTGAACCTAGAGAGTAAAAGGATAAATTTTTGAAATAATTAAGTGCTAGTAATGTTCTAGCCCTTTAAATGACTGTAACGCAAGTCAAAGGGTTGTGGTTAATTTTAATTTGTTTCTACAAAATTTTAATACTTTCTAAATTTTCTTCAGTTTTTTTGAATCAGAAAAATAGAGTTATTAAAAAAGGAATCTGGCTTTTCCATGGAAACTTGGGCCATAAGGGTGTAAAAGATGCTTGGGGTGCAGGCATTTGGACCCTGAGCTGACTTCAGACCACTTGCCCCCTGTCTGCCTGCCCCGACCTGCAGTTTCTCATTCCGGCCTTCACTGCTCCTGCCATCCTGCCATTGGGCTTTGTGTCTTAGCTTCAGTTATTTGTCTTGTTTCTCCTTGATTGACAGATCATTTTGGAGTCACATTTCTAGACTGACCTCTACCTTTTCCAACAGAGCATACGACTCTGGGACCTACCTCGGTCCTCATGCCCTGAAACTTAACTTTCTCTGCCTCACATTCAGCCCTGTACCTTGTGGGCCACAGGCCTGGCACCCCTAACCAGTCTCGCGGGGTCCGGTGGAGGCTGGATGTTAAGTCAGAATGAATCATGCTGGTGTCTCTTTAAAAATCTAGCTTCTCCCTTTGGATTCTTCTATCTTCTCTTTTCTTAGAAGATAGCAATTATTCCTCATTTATAAATTGAAGATAATCCTATTTCCTGATGACTGCTGGCAGAACAGAGGTGGGGGAGATAAGTTTAACTTTCATCCCAGTCTGCTGTTTGTAGAGGAAATAACTAAAATGTTTCTATTTCTCAGCTATGAACTTCCAAAGTCTGGTTCTTTCCAAATAGATTTCTGAGTATTAAATCCTTTAATAATAGCAATAGTCTCCTGTCAGGTTTTAAACCCAAAAAACAATGTTTAGAGTATGTTTCAAACTACAAATTGCAGACAGCTGTCGCTCAAGACCACCAGATTGTGGGGCAGTGGTGATTCTCTCTCCGAAGATCATTCCTTTCCATCTTTCTTTGGACCTAGGGTGAGGTTAGAATTGGAGTTAGGGCTGAGGACAGCACAGGACTGATTGGAGTTGAAGTTGATGTTTGAGTTACGTTAGTTATTTTGGGTTCCATAAGGCCCGGGCTGGGATTCAAAAGGTTGTACTGTTAGCAAAGAGGATGAAGGTCAGGTGGGGTGTGGGTTAGTGTATGGCTGCTGTTGGAGTCAGGACTGGGGCTGGGTCAGGTGGTTTGCTGAGCTTTTGGAAGCTGATCAGTGGGGACCTTCCATCTGAGGGTTGCGCCACACCTAAATTTTCATGCTCACTGGGACCAAACCCTTGCTCCTGCTGTGCAATTTGGGGCTGAGAAATATGAAGACATTGTTTTTCCGCTGTGAGTGTTTGGGGGTGTGATGTCACATATGAACTCCATGGCAGCCTCCTAGGTAAGACCCAACATTGAGGTTTATCTTTTCTGGCTCCTGTGGAGGCAGGAAGGCAGGAAAAGGCAGTGGGCTGTGATGTTTGACCTCCTGCACTGTCTGGCAGTTGGGACAGGACTGTGGAACCTAATCTCAGGACCTAAGGCACAGAGTCAATCAGCTGAGTCCTGGGGACACCTCTGGCTGCAAATCCCACCTGCTCTTATACCTGGTGTCTAGCTGACACTATTTCTTCCATTTCAAGCACTTGGAAGAAATACCTGTGAATGGCAATAATCTCATTCTATTCCTCTGCCCCCACAAGGAGATATACATGGAGCACTCTGGTGCCTTTCTGGACTATTTCTGCGAAAGTGTTTTATTCACAGTCTCCCCAGAACCTTGCACAGGGACAGAAAGAGAGTGGATGTAAAACAACATTTGTTGAAAGAATGAAGAGCAAAAAAGACCAGACCATCATACTGATGAGTTTTACCAATGTTATTAAGGCTAAGGCTGTTTTATAGAGCGCCCTAACTACTCCACACTTCAAAAACCTCTCTTTTTAAAAATTGCTCCTTCTCCTCCACTTGAGTTGAATTTCAATAAGCCTAACAAGTGACCATGTTTAGGTGCTATGGGGTATTTAATACTCTTATAGTATGTATAGCTGCAGAGTTGGGAGTGTAAAATATCTCCTCAACATCGCTGACAGGCCACAGGTACAGAGAGGGAATCGTTCTTATTTCTCCTAGCAGTGCACTTGGTTTTTAGACAAAATTTGACTCCTATAAAGTTTTATTGATGTTGTGTTTTTAATAGCTAATATCTATTGTATTCTTAGTATATCTGGAAACTGTTCTAGGCTTTATGAATGTATTAGCTCATTTAATCTTCTCAACAACCCTGCGAAGTAAGTGCAATTATTACCCCCATTTTACAGATGTGGAAACTGAGGCCCAGCGAAGACAATTTCCCAAACATCTCACAGTTGGTATGTGGTGGAACAGGAATTCAAAATAGATTGTGTGACCCCCAGAGTTCATGTTCTTACTCTTCTTCTCTGTTGCTTCCTAAGATATCTCTCAAATTCATGCTTTCTTTCCCCTTCCAGTTGATACCACCATCATTTAAACCTTCATTTTTTTGCACTTTTTCTAGTAAGCTCTGGATTGATTTAGGTGAATTTCATCCTTTTTCATCTTTCCTGGGCACTACAGCCAGGGTGACCATTATGAAAAGATAAACATCACCTCCCTGACACCCTCCCAATTGTGGTGGCTTAGAGATGCCTGCAAATTCTTTGACATTCTTCCCATTGAGGGGTGGGGTCTAATCCCCTTTCCTTGAATCTGGCATGGCTTGAGTGACTTGCTTGGCCAATAGCATGCAGTGTAAGTCAATGTCTGGAATTTCCAATTAAAGCTTCTGTCTGAGTCTCTTAGAACACTCTGAGCCACCATGTAGAAAGCCCAACTACTCCTAGAACAATATGCTGGTGAAGACACTCAGATCAGTGGTCTTAGCTGAGACCAGTCTCCCAGCAATCAAGGCATTAGAAATGTGAGCAAAATATCTTAGATTCTCCGAGCCAGACCATCAGCCAGCTGATGCCCTTGAATGACCTCCATGCATACATTGGAAGAGATGAATTACCCAGCTGATCCCTTCTCCAATTACTGACATACAAAATTGGGACATAAAATGGTTGCTGTTTTAAATGACTAAATTTTGGGATGGTTTGTTGCCAGGCATCCACAGTGGGAAGGGCTTCTGGGGCTTCTCTGCAGCCAGCTGTGCTAACCTACCCAGCACCTCGAGGCACATGGCTGGAGGGCATTTTAGATTGTGAATATGTCTTATTGCAACCCCACAAGAAATCTTTGAATAGTGGAGGAGAAACAAAACTTGAAATGTATGGAACCGGCCTTAGTTTCCTAAGGCCTCCATAACAAATTACTGCAAACTGGGTGGCTTAAAACAACAGGAAAGTGGTCTCTCACCGTCCTGGAGTCCAGAAGTGTAAAATCAAGGTGTCAACAAGCCAGCACTGCTTCCAAAGTCTCTAGGGAAAAACACTTCTTTGCCTTTTTTCAGCTCCTGGTGTTGCTTGGCTTGTGGTAGCATCGCACCAATTTATGCGTTTGTCTCTACATGACCTTCTCCTCGGTGTCTGTGTCACCTCTTCGTCTGTTTCTTATATGGACAATTGTCATTGGATATGGGGCTCAGCCAGCTAAACCAGGATGATCTCAAGATCCTTAATTTAATCATATCTGCAAAGACCCCTTTTCCAAATAAGGTCAAATTCACAGGTTCAAGAGGTTAAAGCATAGACATATCTTTTTGGGAGCCAGCAAGCAACTCACTACAGAACTATAAGCTGATCTAGGAAATTTTTTTTCATTCATCAGAAGTGTAAAACTATAAGCAAGAATTTGGTTTTCATCAACAATAAGTCAAGACGGAAATTCTTTCCTGCCAGAAATATATTCAATTGTAAAATACGTTTTTCTTTTTTTGATGTAAAATATGATTTAATCAGAATTCCTGTGTTTGTAGGGTACAGATTTGTAGCAATGCTACAAATAGCTAGAATGCTTGTCTGTAAAGTCATGTGTTTATGATTCTGAACTTGTCACTGAATCATATAAACCAAATTTCAATTTCTTGCTTGTTTGACATGAAATACTGACATTAAGAGATAATACAAAACTCATAGGTAAACCACTATGATGAGAAATCAACAACTGGTTAGTAAATATTGTCAATTCAAAAAATATTTTAAGATAAGTCACTGTGCAAGGAAACTTGACACACCCTGAAATACTATAGCTCATATGTGAAAGGAACTTGATAGTGGTTTTTCCCAGTATGACAACAATCCTAAAAATTTATATGACATCACCAATATCAAGTTGTGAAGCTGAAAAAGCTTTTCTAAGCCATCAATAATAAAAAATAAATTTTAATCATCCATTCTAAAGGAAAAGCTGAATCATTTTGCTATATTTTCTATAGAAAATAATACCACAAAACTTTTGATATAGAAGAATCAATAAGAGAGTATGCAGCAAAATACTTTTTTTTCCTAGAAGTATTATTAGTGTGTCAAATAATTAATACCTAAAAGTATTAATTAATTCCTAAAAGTATTAATTACTTAATAAATAATATGTCATTATCTGGGTTTTGTGATTATATTTATCAGTGTAAAACTTTTTTATTTTCTCATGAATAATTTTCTTATAAATAAACATATACTTTTATATCTAATTTTGTATTCATAAATTTGCCTTCTTTTTCTTAATGAGGCCCCCCCCTTCTGAAGTTATACCCCTGTCATTGAACCGGGACTATCCCTGGGTTAGAGCCCTTTGCTTTGAGTGTCTTGCTCCATTGACTAGACTTTTTGTTCCTCATATCCTTTGCCTTCTCCCCTGGCTCTGTGCCCATACATATATTCAGCTTGTTCTCATCCCAAGGACGTCTCCATCTTTGCAATTACTCCTTGGGCCTTAGTTTCATCTCTTTCCTCTTGCTGCCAAAGGATGATAGTTGACACCTCTGCTCTTGAACCCCACCTGGCCACCACCCTATTAAAGCAGCTCTTCGCAGAGTCACCAACAACTCCTTACTAACTGGAGCACTCTAGAACAATTTTATCAGGTTCTGACTAGTGTGCAATGACTCCCTCCAGTCTTTGCAAATGATCCTGGAGCGCTCTTAAGTGTCTTACATACCATCCTATCGCAAGTAGTATTTGTCAGCATCATTCCCCTCAAATGTTAGGTCCTAACATGAGGTCTGGCATACGGGAAGGGAGGGAAGAGAAGGGGAGTGACTAAGAATTGAGTGCCAACTATGTTCCAGTCCCTGTACTGGACATTTTCATACATTTCATTTATTTTCATGTGGCTTTACTTAATTCTTACAGCAACCTGGGGTATAGATTACATTAATCCTTACCCCTTTTTTAACCAGTTGGAAAACAGAAGATCCAACCTATTGGAAAATAGAAGTTTACATAATTTGCCTACAATTGCACTGTTAATTGGTAATAGAGTTGTGCTTAGACTCAAGGCTTGTCAGTTTCTCTTTCAAGTCCATACTACTTACTAAGATTTTATCTCTGGATTACTTGGGGAGAAGGGACACAATTATTTCTCAAATAAAAGTGAACTGAGAGTGCCTTCCTCTTGAAACTCTGTCTTCCACTAACTTTGCTAATGCCCCACCTTCCTGATTCTTCTCTCATTTCCTGCTGCCTTCCCTAGCTTCTTATCCTTGATTCTGTCCTTGCCCATCTTCTCCCCACTCTCCCTTTTGCTTGTTTGGTCATACAGCTACTGCAGTCACTTTTTGGAGGATAACTTCACATGGAAAATAGCCAGTTAGCCTTTTTGTTCAAGCCCTACTCTTGTTTCTGTAACTATCCACTACCTCGCCCTAGCTGGGGGTTCTGCTAGGCTTCCAGTCTCTACCCCACCATCTACTCTCCTCTTCGAATTATCTTCTCTTGAATCCCCATCTTCTTACTCATATTTTTACCCCGGGGTTGGGGAGTGTCACCGTTGTCTTTTTTCTGTTCCTCACTCCTTTTAGTTGGTCCAACAAACATTATTGTGTATGTACTATGTGCCTGGCACCATGCTGGGCTCTGGAAATTCACTGGTGAACAAGACAGAGTCCCTATCCTCAGGGAGCATGTGTCCTAGTTGTAGTTTGCTATTGTCAACTCTACTGTGTCTCATCCTTTGCTTCGTCACTGCCATTTTCTTGTTGATTTGTAGTTCTTTATATATTCTGGTTCTGAGTTCTTTGTAGAATTGCAAATATCTTTTCTCAGTCTGTTGCTTGACTTTTCACTCTCTTAATGAACAGATGTTTACAATTTTAATTGACGTACAATTTAGCAATCTTCTTTTGTGGACAGTGCTTTTTTTTTTATTATGTTCTCTTTAAAAATGTTTTAAATCTACTTTAGTAACTTGAGTATTTAAAAAAATATTGATTTGTGGGTTTACTGAACCAGATTTTGGAGTGTGAGACCTGGAGATCTGTATATTTTAAAGCTCCTGTAAGTGCAGGTGGCTTTTAAACACGAACACATTAAAAGTTCCCCAATCTTATTTATAATGAGTGAAATGCAAGTTATAACTGTAATGAAATGTTATTTTTCTCATCCATCAAATTAATGTGGATCAAAAAGTTTTATAACACACCGTGTTAGCCTAATATGTGAGACACTTGTATATTGTTGGTGTCTGTGTAAATAAGTACAACCTCTAAAGAGCAGTTTAGCAATACCTATCGACACAAAAATATATATACATGCCCTTTGATCTGCCTGGAATTTCTAGGAATATACACTACTTGTACTCGGAATTGTGCACGAGGAAGTATGTTACATGGGTATTTACTGCAGTGTTATTTTTAATAGAAAAATATGGACAATTATCTAAATATCCACCAAGAACCACACAATGAAATATTAAGAAGTCAGTAAGGAGGAGACAGTTCTATATGAACAAATAGGGAATGAGTTAACCATGTAAGTATAAAAAGGGCATTGTAGAACAATGTGTTTAATTTCTTACCAAATACGTACAGATTATATATATAAATATATATATCTCCATGCTTGCCTATCTGTATGTGTATCTAAACCTATATATGTATCTATACCTATATATATACCTGTATTCAAATATATTTATTGAAGGAAATGTAACTGGCGGCCACTAGGGATATTGAGTCTACTATACCTTTTCTATACTGTCGGCCTTTACATACCATGGGCATTTATTCCCTTTTGTTTTTTAGAGGCCCCCAGCTGATTTGGTTGATCATCATATATCTCACATGAGGAGACTAAGCCCAGAGAGTTTGGGCTATGGGATTGCGTAGGACTCCTTCCTGGGAGTCAGTCATTCCCTCTCTTCTCTGCTTTTCTGCCCAGGCTTGGTCTCTGACTCTCAGAACCAATGTGTCCTGCAGAGTTTCTGTCTTCATACCACAAGCCATGAACTAGGCACCCCCTCTGAGACTCTGGGTGGGAGGGAGAAGCCTCATGAGCTGGCCACCAGCCCCTCCCGCCTTCCTTGAGGGTGATCTATGGCTTGTCAGAGGTGTGGGTTCTCACCACTTGCTGAATAGAAAGATTCTTTGTTCTTGGGAGTGAAAATAACCCTAAGATAAATGTTGGGGCTGGAAGAGCTCAGGGATGTTGGGCTCCAGCTGCCCTGAGGCTCCTCCCTGGAGCAAGTTTGAGTTCGGAAAAGACAGGAGCTGGTTCTGGAGGGAGGATCGTGTCCATGAAAAGTAGCCATGGACTCTTCAAAAATGCAGCCTAGCTCCTGACACCTGCCTGAAACCTACTTCCATGGTCAGTAACCTTCTATCAACCCGTGGAAACTTCCTATCCCTCATCCCTTATTGGTCATGACATGACCGACCTCCCCACAACCTCCTCTTTTTCTTCCACCCCTGATGGCTGTCCTTGGCACCCCTACAAAAACTTCCTTTTGTGATCTATCCGCTCCCTTCCTACTTGCTCTGTGGAGACTGCATTTCATTTCTCTGGCTGTTGTGGAGAAAGGGCATGACCCGGCTCTGCACCTGGCTGCTGCAAACCCCATAAAGTTCAGGGTATGACTTCCATGGACCATGACCTCCTCCCTTTCCTAATCCGGCTCAGGCAGGACTGAGTTGGAGGATGCAGGAGCTGCCAGGAGAGGAGAAAGGGGAGGGGGAGCGTTGTTTCAGGCTATTAGTAGTCTTGAAATAAAGCCACAGACAAGGTTTGAGGCTGTTTATTTTTCACCCTCATTCCTAAGGTTCTAGGAGTTGTATCTACTTTTAACCCAGGAACTTCGGGATGTGGGCTAAGACCTTCCACAAACCCCAGAGGGACAGAAACCCACAAGAGAAAAGGGTGAGAATAGTATCAGAGTCCTCCAGGAAATTCAGGGTTGTGGTGCCCCTACCCAAACCCCAGTCCTGGCTCAGAAAGGAGGAACTGGAGGGCCTGAGGTCAGAGCCACAGAAAGGACTTAAGTAAAACTCTCATAGGCCATGACCCAGTCCTTCCCTCTTTATAAGCATGATTTATCTGGGTGAAGCATGGTGGGAAAGGGTGGGAGGGGGTTGTAAGGAGGGGGAGCAGATATGGAGGGTGCTAATAGGACACCATCTGTCCAAACTTCTTATTTCCTAGATAAGAAAATAGAGGCACAAAGAGGCCCAGCACCATGTTTCCCCTGGTGCCTGTGCTTCTGTTCGTCCTTGCAGGCCCTTCGCTGCGGCCTAATGGAGTGGGAGGTTTGAGGCAGGCTTTGGGACTGCCTGGACCTAAGGATAAGCAGTCCAAGGTGACAAGAGAAGCCCCTCTCCCCACTCCCCGCCACCGCCAGGCCTCGTCTTCCTTCCCCACTGTTGGGGCTGGAGCTCCAGCTCTAGGGGCTTTCCTAGTGCCCTGCAAGGGCTCCTGACACCTCAAGGCAGAAAGGGCCTGATTGGTCCTCTGTCCACAACACGTTTGCCAACACTTTATCAGCTTTGCTTCTCTTTGGCCCTAGCAGTCTGGACTAGACAAAGTTTAGGATGAATCATGGTTCTGGTGTGTATAAAGGAATGGGAAAAAAAAAAAAGGGGGTAAAGATGAGAATGACCACTTATTGAATCCTATGTGCTAGACCCTGGGGTAGGTGCTTAGCCTATACAATCTTATTGAAGGCTCACAACAGTATTTTGGAGTAAATATTATTGCTCCCATTTCACTGAGTTTTCATTAGGTCTAGTGACTTGCACAGGTGTGTAGCGGTGGGCAGGAAACTGTGACTCCAGGTGCGTCTGGCTGTGGCTGCATTGCCGTCATAAACAGGCTGCCATAGTGTGTGCTGGACGCTGCCTGGCTCAGTGCATGAAGACCATGATGTCAATGAGAGCTTCAGGCCTGAGATAACCTGAGGTAACTGGGAGAATACCCAGTTTTGTGGATGGAGCTTTAACAAGCCAATCAAAGCACTTCTAGAAGCACCAGCCAAATTCCCCAGAGACTCTGGACGGTTGGGGTGCCCAGCCCTGACCTCTGTAACTTCCTTCCACCTGTTCCCAGGCACGGATTTCTTGGGACTCCTTATTGATTCTTGATGCCATGAGCTGGTGAAGGGCTGGCTGGCTTTGTGCTCAGATTTCAATAATCTGTGGAGAAATCAATGCATTTCCAACTCGTACCTTGGATTCAACCAGAATTCACCAGCATGGGTTATAATTACATTCATGTAATTTGCCTATGCTGGGCGGGGTGGTAGTGGGGGAGGGTGGCTTGGAGCTTCAAGTTCAACTTTTCTAGACGAATAGACTGTTCCTCTCATTACAACTCACTGTTTTTGCCTTCTCCCGCTGGCCCCCAGGATTCTACTCTGCAACCTTATCCCTGGCTTTCCTCTCTCTTTCATTGAGGCTGACATCACACTCACATTTTCCAAAAATTCTAAATTACCCATACTCTTCTGAACTCCTGCTGTCATGTGGAATTACACATCCTAGACACTGCCCCTGTCATTCCCTCCCACCCTCACCCTGAGCATCAGGACTCCCCAGCTCTGCCTCCTGGCTGGCCTTGGACCCCCAGCTCAGCTTGGCCTGGCAATGAAGCAGCAAGGTGGGGTCTGACCCACTCGGGAGCTCTTCCCCTTACCAGGTCCAGTGGGGAAAGGAACTGTTAGAAGGAAGTTCAGCTGTGGCCGTGTGTGTGTGTGTGTGTGTGTGTGTGTATAAAGGGGCAGGCCGGCTCTGCATGATGTGGGGAGAGGCCGGGCCTTTCTGAAGTCCTGATAGATAGGATTGAAAGGCACATTGTTCAGTGGGAAAAGCCCAGGATTTGGAGCCAGAAGACCTAGGTTCAAATTCTGGTTCTGTCACTCATGGATGCTGTGCTCTTATACAGGTCATGTAGCCTCCTCACCTCAATGTTCTCCTCTGAATATTGGGCCTCTACTTATTTTCCCAAAAGGGTCACAGGAGTATTTCCATTCCTACATGCTTTTCCAGAACCCTGCTACGTTCTTGTAAGAGGTGGAGTCTATGTCCCCTCCCCTTGAGCCTGGGCAGGTCTCTGTGACTGCCTCAACAAACCCAATGAATCAGAGTGACACTGTGGACTTCCTAGGCTAGGTCATTAAAGGCATATGACTTCTACTGGCTGGCTCTCAAATTCTCTCTCTCTGTCTGTCTGTTTGTCTGTCTGTCTCTTTCTCTCTCTCTCTCTCTCTCTCTCTCTCTCTCACACACACACACACACACACACACACACTGGAACTGAGCTACCATGCTGATGAAGGCCAGGCCATATGGAGAGGGCACGTGCAGGTTCTGGCTGGGAATCCCAGCTGAGGTCTCAGAGGACATCCAGCATCAAGGACCAGACGTGTGAGTGAGAACCTTCAGATGGTTCTGACCTTCCAAATGGAGCAGAGAGGAAGGGCTTCCCCATTGAGTCCTGCCAAAATTGCAGATTTGTGAGCAAAAGAGATGTTATTATTTTAAGTCACTGAGTATTGGGGGTGGCTTGTTAGACAGCACTAGATATCTGCAATGGGATCATAACAGTAATATTTGCCTTACAAAAATTGTGAGGGTTAAATGAAGAGATCCCTGAGGCAGTGCCTATGGAACCTCTATAAATATAACACACTGTCATCATCGTTGCCTTCAAAGCACTTCAGTGTGTGTATACGAGACGTGTGTCTGTAATGCACAATAATCTCCTTCCTTCTCTAATCCAGCTCAGGCAGGACTGAATTGGTTGTGGCAAAAATTAAAATAAATGGTTATTATTGTTTTCACCAATATGAAAATGGGAGAACAGAGACACCACTAGTTTAAATTCAAGTGGAACTGGAATTTGAATCCAAGTCTGGCTTATTGCATAGTTTTTACCCCTCATTCTCTAGGAGCTTGAACAGGGGCAGTCACCTAAAGGAAATGGTGACACTAGGATATGTCAACAGGCCCTAACTTGAAAAAAACTTTCTGTTTGCTTTACTTAATTTCATTTTTCTTTCAGCAAACATATATTGAGCACCTGTAATGAGACAGTGTGCTAGGTAGACCCCCGCATGTACCAGACCATGGCCTTTTCTTGAAGGAGCTCGTAGTTTCTGTGTGAAACAGATACTCCCCAGTTATGTAACCTTGGGCAAGCTAGTCACCATCTCTCAGTCCCAATTTTGTCATCTGTGAAATGGGGATAATTATAGAACCCATCTCATGGGGTTATCGTGAGAATTGCACAATATGTCATTCTACTTAAAGCATCATGTACCTAGAAAGTGCTCAATAAATATTAGTTTTTATAAGTACAGAAAGAAAAGCGTATAATATAATGCAGTATGCGCCACAACAGAGGGGGACATAAATTGTTATGGGAGGAGAGAGGAGTAAGTTCATCCTGGGGTGGAGGTTGGAGGGGGTAGCAGAGAGGAGCCTACTTTTGTCCTGGGACTTCAAAGGCAAGTAGAATGAGCAGATGATCTATGATAGGACAGTGTCTGGTGTGTCTGGGTAACAGAGCAGCCCCAGGTGGCTGGAACACAGGGTCGCTAGGGAGAAAGATCTGAAGCAGGTTGCGTAGGGCTTTGTGCATCAGATTGTGGTGCAGTGCTGGCTAAGCTGTCCCATGAACTCAGGCAAGAGTCTCCCCACCCGGGCTCAGAGGTGAGGCTTTACGGTGCCTAGGAGGAGGACCCCAGGTTCCAGGGGGCAAAAGTTTTGAAGGAGAAAAGAGCTGAGCAGAATATGCAAAGGTCCAGGATGCCCAGCCTTGGGATAGAGGGCTCAGAAGGGGGAGTTGGTGTTTCAAAGAGATACTTCCGCTCCTCTCAAAAATCTGCTCATGGTAGGCCCTGCCGAATTTCAGCTAAACCAGATCAACGGAATCTGCTCTTGCCACAAACCATCAAGCCCCTTTGCCCAGAAATGTCGCATAAATGTCATTGTAGATCAGTGAATGGCTACTTGTGGAAATTTGTCTCAGGAGGTCCAAAGCCACAGGGCCGACAAGGGGCTTCCAAGCTGGTACATCCGGCCCCAGGGAGAAGCCTCCACAGGAGTCTTGGGCAGACTCTGGGCTCTGTGCATACAGAGAACAGCTGCTTTGGTTTAAATATTAATAATGCAAAATGAAATGTGTGGGGTGCCCAGCACACCAGAGCCCAGCAAGTGTGTGTTGCATCTAATGTCCTCCGCACTCGGGTTTGGAAAAATGTGGTCAGTGAATTTAATATACTTTTTGGCAAAGGGAAAACGACAGTTAACTTTTCTCTGGAGCCTCTGTAAAGTGGCTTTTCTCCCTGGAAAGTAGAGGAAAGAGAGTGGTTTCTCCCAGTATGCCAGCTGCCTGAATTCTGTCACAGCCCCTCTGCTCTGCCCACTCTGACACTTGCAGGGGGCTCTGGGGTCACAGAGAGTCCCACTGTGGGGAAAAGAGAGGTAGCTGGTCTTGTTCAAAATCCAATGGGGCCTGGGTGGGGCTGAAACCCCAGTTCCTCCTCCCTCCAGGATGTCTTCCCCCTATTTTGTGCCCCCTTCTTGGGTCACCCCCCACGCACACACTGTTCATCAGAGGAACTCACCATGAGAATGTCTGTGCCACAGGGCTCTCACAGGGCCCCTGAGGTCCCTGGTCCAAGGTCCCTAAGGGCCAGACGTCAGCCCCTAAGTACTTCGCTTTCCTTAATCCTTCTGCATTTTTAAGTCCTGGGGAGGTTCTGACATGGCCGCTATGAAGAAGCTGCCTCCTGCTACCAACTCTCACCAGAGCTTCTGTAGGCCTGTTCCCTCTTCTCCAACGTCCCAGGCCCTGGCTTCTCTCTTGCCAAATGCCGCAGCTTTCAACTGGCTTCTTGAAAAGTTAATAAATGCTTGGTGACATCACAGCCCCAGAGCCAAGGAGCAAGAAAGCATCAGAGGCAATGTTTCTGAGGAGAAGTCAGAGGCTCTGGGTTTGCCCAACAAAGGCGCCCTGTGCGAGTGTGGTCACGCTCATGGCCGCTGCCACCACAGAACTGAAACAAAGCTGGCTCGGCGTTTCCCACAGCCTATCTCTGGTTTTATACAACCCGATAATGTTCCCAGTTAAAAGCCTGAGCAAATCATCCAGTACTGAAAGCCAGGCAGTGGCCCGCTCTGGGGGGCCTCCCTAGCTGCTGGGGAAACAGTCACCCCAGAGGCCCTCAGGGGGTGAAGGGTGGGCTCCAGGCAAGAGGGAAGTAGCTCTGCCTAGGAGAGGGTGGGAGCTGCAGGCACCCCGGCTCTGGGACTCCAGCTGCGCCCCAGGCTCCAGCTCCCCCCAATCCACCCCGCTTGGCGTCCGGCCCTTGGGGAAGCTGAGTGAAAGTCTCGCCTGTTCTGGATGCCGCAGGCAGGACCGGCCACAGTGATCTCCTTCATGTGTCACCGCTGGCTGCAAGCGCTGTGTTTGGTTTGGCAAAACGGCTATTTAAATAGCAGTGAAATGTGTCACTGGAAAAAAATTAGCTCATGTTTCCTTTGCCATTTCTTCATGATTTCCATTAAAAGTGTAACCACGGGTAATAAATTAACAAGATCTGTAAAAGCGACCATAGGAAACCATGGATCCAGAATTCTTATAAACTTCTAACCCATGATGCTAAAAAGCAAGGCTACTTGGGGGATGGGGGATTGGATCACCCATACTTCAGTTTTCTTTGTGTCTGATTCCTACGCCCTCCCTGCAAAGCGTGAAAGGAAGCCCTCCACTCTTTTCAGGGGGTGCTGTGGCTATCACCGGGGAAAGTCTTCCCCTTGGAAAACTCAGAGCCTTGGGGCATTGCTTGGCTCTTCCTGTTTCATAAAAAAGCAAAAAAAAAAAAAAAAAAAAAAAAAAGAAAACTAAAAAGTTACTTTTCTGACAAAGCATAATCTCCTTCCCCCACACTGTGCCTCACCTGGTCCTAACCACAGTCCAATTGTTGGATTCTCAACTCCCTGTGGAAATCAGACTCTTTCCCACAGGTACTGGATAGCCTGACATTGAACTGTAGCTCAGTTTCACAGACTGGGACACTGAGGGCAAAGGAAAATATTTGCCCGGGGGCTCAAAGGATCACTGTAGGGTCCTGAAGGTCTCTTTGGAGATAGTCGAGTGAACACGCTGCAGCCTAGGAACACAGCCCGATGTGTTTGGTTTGACAAGCGAGGGCTGGGGACGGGGCCGCCAAGGGAGCTACGGGCAGTGCTTCACCCAGAGATTGGGGGCAGGGGGTGGGGGAGGGAGGACAGGACCGAGGGAGTGTGCTCAGTGTTACTTACACGCAGAGCCTGGCGGGGGTGGGTGGCTGGGAGAAGAGAACTGCCGCAGTGTGTTCAGTGTAACAAACGGAGACTAAGGGAGTCGGGGAGAGAACAGGGGGAATGTGTCAGTGTTAGCCAGGGCTAGAGGACTGGGGGAGTGTGTTAGTGTCACACACATGGCTGGTAAACGAAGAAGACTGGAGCGGCGTGTTGAGTGTTACACATGCGGCTGTTACACGAGTGGGAGATTGTGTTCAGTGTCACACCCAAGGCTTCAGGAGTGCTGGTGTGTGCTCGGTGTTACAGGACTGGGAGTGAGGGTGGGGGTGGGGCAGGGCTGGGGGAGTGTGCTGATGTGACACAGAGTCAGGGTAGAGAGGATGGAAGGAGCCAAGGGAAGGCAAGTGGTGACAACTTAATCTCTTTTGGTCTCTGGGCCTCTGTCCTCCCTCCTTCCTAAATTATCCCTTTCACAAGTATCTCAACCCCTTTTATTAGTCATATGTGACTGCTCTTTGGTCTCCTATTAGATCGAGGATGGGGTGAGAAGGAGAATTTTGTGCCATTTTCTAAGTCCAAGTCATCCACGCCCCAGGACGTCCTCTGTCCCCAGAGCCCAACTCCTCTTGCATACAAGAAGGACAGTCCCTCTTCCTGGAAGGCAGTGGTGTGCAATGTGGAGGCTCAGAAAACCCTTTGTCAAGAGGAATTAAATCTGTTATCAACTCCTTCTTACTGATTTGCATTAGGACCTTGTTTTGTTTTTCTTTTGAGGAAGCAGCAAAATTATGCCCCATAAATTAATTTTCACCTTTAACAGCAATTTACTTAGCACAGGTTCACTATGGGGATTATAATAATTTCACAAGCCAATAGCACACAGGATAATATCTCTTAATAAACAAAATGAAGAACTGACATACTCTAAACAAATGACAGATTAATCACACTATTATCCCAGGCCTGGAGAGAAGAAGGAATAGAGTACAAATTTAATACAAAGTTGTACCTTTTAAATATGAGGAGTCCCTCGGGAGAGACTGAGACCAACCGAGAGCTGCCAGTCCAAAAGTAACAATCCCCTGTTGCTGGAGCACATTGTTAGGGAACAAAGACGCTGGCATCGGCAGGCAGGCCGGCTTCCTTCGTGGGGTCGCTGTGAGGCTTTTCAGCCACTGCTCATAAGAGAGTGGCCCCTACCATGGCAGGAGTTAATGCCCCAAGGGTCTCTAGAGAGTTTTTAGCTTAGGAAAGAGTTGCCTCACCCAAACAGAAACTCTCAGATAGTCCTCACAAACTCTCAGTGTTTATAGTCAAAATGTCCCCTTGCCATAATTTCTTCTCCACAAGTTCGTGTCCATAAGCCCTTGGCGGGGCCCCGCAGCAGCTGAGTGCTTATCAAGGACAACTAATGAGATGATGGCATCCTAAAACAACTTTATTCTTAAAGCAAAACAACCTTACTTCTAAAAACAACTTTTTTTTTCATCTTTGTCGTAAACCAGTAGATTAAAACAACTTCACTAAAGTTATAAACAAGTGAATTTGAAATCATATTTAACCAATACACAACAGACCTCTCTCCTCCTGTTCCTTTTCCTGCCCCCCCCTCACACCCCCCAGTCCCCAACTTTTCCTCCTGTCCACACAGACGCCATTATCCACCGCCAGCACTTTTTTCCTAGTACTGTCAGGGTTTCTTTGCTTATTGATCTCGGAGAGGACCAAGTGACTAGCTCCTTGCTAAGGGCAATGGTGGCAGCCCCCCACCCCCTCTGGAGACCTGGGCTCCAGAGAGCGCCCTTCGCTTATAGCCAGAGGCTGAGGCCTCCGCCAAGGCACCTGCTATAATGAAGGAGAAACATCTGCTTGTTTTGTTTACATCTCATCCAGATGTTTGGGTGCCATGTAGACGCAGCCTGTGGGCCGTCTGAACGCTGTGGCTGGAAACTGAGACGGGAGGCCAAGAAGGAGGGCTTCTGAACTGAGAAAGGATGGGGCTGGGTGGCAGACACTGCCTGGGGACGGGAGGGAGGCGGGAAGGCGAGACATGGAACTGGGGGCGGATCGCAGCAGCCGTGGCAACAACTGGAACAAGATTCTTCATAAACACTGGATCTGTTTACAAAGACATCAGTGTAGGCAAACACTTGCCAAATCGTGATTTTAAAAAGTTGTCCTTTATAGTGCTTCACACTACTTACCAGACGCTGAGTAAGGGCCTACTGTGTGCTCTGCAGCCCTTCCCAGGCTGTCTGCTGCACCCTTCCATCTCTCTACAAACCCATGTCCTCTGCTTTGACACAAAGAAAAGCAGCGTTCCTGAGGTTCTGGTCTAGAAGGCCAATTAACAACGCTGGGTAGTGAGTATAAATCACCACGCTCCCCCTCTTCCTGGGCTCGGGGCTGGAAAGTATCAAAACTGTGCAAATACTTGGGATGTTTCTCTTTATTAGTGATAAAATATTGGACGTCAGCGTGTGCCGTTTCATGCACTGCCTCCGACAGTTGGAGCAGTAATTGTGATGAATAGGGGTCCAGGGGCAGGGCTGTAGGCGTTTAAGAAGGCTCTGTGGATTGAAAATATTAGGATTGATTAAAGGTCAAATACTTTATAAATTTATCAGGGCTGAATACATTCTTCCGAGGTGGGGGCTACCTTTCCAGCCTGTTGAAAAAGAACTCAGTATGGTCCAGTGCCCACCCTGCTCCTCCCCTCAGGCTCCGCCACATTTAACCTATAAAGTTGATGAAACTAGCAGACATTTTCCTGTAATTTGTACCCTTTTGCTTCGTCTGCCAGAAGATGAGTTCAGCACAGACATCCGTGGGTAAGAGTCTGCCCATTTCTCACTGGAGAGAGGAAAGAGAAACGTCTCTTGGACGGAGGGATTGAATCATCTAGGGTGGAAGCTGCTCTGGGCTCTGACATCAGCCATCACGGCAGAGCCTCCAGGGACCTGTTATCAGAAAGAGCTCTTTAACCCTCCCAAGGAGCCCTCGGGGCAAAAAGGAGAGTCTCCCTTGATTCCTGTCCTTTCTGGAGTGTCTGATTTCCTGTTATTAGATGAAGAGATCTTTATAACTCTTTGTTTCCAGGAAGCTCCCAGTGAAACTCTATGTTGAATCATGGCAACAGCCCTCACCTCCTTCCTTATGATAAGGTCTATTTATTGAACAAATAGGTGTAGAGGCAGAAGCCATTCTGGTGCTGAGGATAAAGCAGGGAACAAAATAGGGGAAAAGCCCTGCCCCCATGGAACTTATATTCTAGGAGTGAGCAAGAAAAGGAATATAAAAACTTATAAATTATATAGTATATTAAATGGCAGTAAGTGCTAAGGAGAAAAAATAAAGCAGAGGAGGAAAGGAAGTAGGGAGGGCCAGTGGGAGGAGATTGACATTTATAAATGGAGGGGAGGGGTAATGCAGTTATTGGAGGAAAAGTTGTTCTATAAACATGTTTAATTATGCTGGTACCTGAGTATTTTAGCATTGGCTGTCTATATCCTTTCCTTTTTGGAACTGAGTGTGGCATAAATAAAACCATGAGCAGAAAAAGGATGAAGTAGAATAAAACCTGTTCAGAGAAAGAGATTTCCAAAATCTTAGACTAATGACTTGCCTCTGCATCACCTGGAGGGTTTTTAAAACACATTGCTGGACTTCACTCCAGAGCATCAGATTCTGGAGTCTGAGAATTTGCAATTCTATCAAGTTCTCAGGTGATGTTGATGATGATTCAAGAGCCACATGTTGACAACCACTGCCCTAAACCAACAGAGCATGCTCTAGTTGTTCAGGAGACACTTCCTGGAAGAGGTAAACTTAGAGAAAAGTTTGAGAAGAATAAATACTAATTTTTCAACCTTACTTACTCTTTAAAAACAAGGGACAGTAAAAATTAAATCAGCCAGTGGGTACAGATGGAGGGCCAAACTGTGCATAGGTGAAGGGAATGGATCTGTTGATTGAAGCTGAAGCTGACATTCCCCCTTTCTTCCTCTAGCATCCTGGTCAGGGACAGAGAAAGAAGGAGCCAACAGAGACAGAGAGAACACCTGTACTGGGACAGGTGTGCCAGCCATATTTAGGAACAAGAAGGCAAGAGGGGAAAGCTCAAGAAATGTTCCTCCTCCTGGACTATGGTAAACCTCATGAAGCACTCACTGGAGGGGTGAGGGGACACACACATCTCTAAATGCAGCTTTTCCAAAAATGTACTCCTACCAATAATAGATGCTCATAGGTATCACTAAAAAAGGGTTCTTTTGTCCAATATGTTTAGAACACATTTGATTAAACAAATTTCTTTACTGAAGGACTTGCTCAGTAAAGGGCTTTTATTATGCAAATTTGTGTTGCAAATTTCCTCAGAGGAGGATCTAGTATTTGATGTTTCTTAAACTTTTTGACCATAGACTATCCTTTACTTTTTCATGGAGAATTTAACAAGACCAGTGTACAGTGAGAATCTCTTTGGAAAACATTGGCTCTTAGGAATCTCTTCCAATCCACACTGAGGGTGAAAATGAAGACATTCTCACATAGCAAAGAACTTAGAGGACATCTCCAGCATCATTTGTTCTCTTCTAGATTGGGTTAGAAGGACTCCAGATATGGCCAGAATTTGATACCCATTCTTAGGTCCCCATGGTTCTTTGAGATGAAAGCCTGGACACCTGGGCTCCTGAATAGTATGCATTTGACTTGAGCAGGACTGGAACACACCATTCCTCCTACGGATATTTGAGTCTTGCTTAAATACACTCCCACCACACAAAATGCCTAGAAGTATGCACTGTGCTGGCTGGGCCAGCAGAATTGCAAACAATACAAACGTGTATTCAATGAAAAGTGTCTCCCTCCTAACCCTGATTGCCACTCAGTTGCCTTTCCAGAAGCAACTGCTATTACCAGTTCCTTGTGCATTATTTCTGAATCTGAATCTGAGCACATGGCTCATGCCTATAAGTAGGGCCTGCAGAGCTGAGAAAGGGAGGGGCCTAGAGGCACAGCTGTGTCTGGAGAACAGCAGCCCTGATATTTACGACTATGATGGTCCTTCTCTAGTGGTCCTGCTTTGGAACATAAATAAACTTAATAGGCTTCAAATAATTATGACAACTGAGTTTAAACCCCAGACTGTGGTCCAGGGCAATGGATGTCTCTCTCTCTCTTCCCAGCCTGATTCCATTGAGCCAATAGCAGCACCATAAACCTGGTAGATCTTTGGTGGCAGAGATTGAGGTGGGGGTGGCTTTGGGAGTGAACCAAAGGAAAGAAGTCCATTCCTGCAGAATGTCCCAGGCCGAAATGTATTACTGACCTAGTCCAGCTCCCAGCCAGATGGGGCAAATTTCAGATTCTGCTGCCTACCTGGGGAGCAGGGTGAGCCCAGCCCTGGCACTCTTCCCAGTCATTCTCAGAAGCTGTGGCTGAGACATGTAGAATTCTAAATTTGGTTCAAGGCACTGGTACCTTTTGAACACTTTCTAGTTGTGAGACATCATACCATCTCATAGGGAAGATACCTATCTCTAATGTGCAGCAAACTGAGATAAAAGGCCATGGTATAAAGTTAAAAAATAATGAAGGAGATAACAGATGAGCTTAGTTCCTGCTGAGCAGAAATGGGACTTTCCAGGAGAAGGAGAGACCAAAACAAAGGCACAGAGATGGGGCAATGTTCAGGGAATGTTCACAGAATGATGTGGTCGAGTGAGAGAGCAAGCAGGAAAATATGTTGGACCCGGAACTTGGAGAGCCTTTCCTTTCATACTAAGGGATTTGGACTTTATCAAATGAGCCCTGGAAAGTCAGGTTGTATTTTAATGTTTTAAAGTAATACATGTATAGACAAAAATCTGTAAGCAATACAAATGTATATTTAGTGAAAAGTGTCTCCCTCCATTCCCTGATTGCCAGTCACTCATTTGCTTTTCCAGCAGTAACTGCCATTACCAATTTCTTGTGCCTTCTTTCAGAGCTAGTCCATGTCTTTTGAAACACATGGGTGAATATATCTCCTCAATACTTTTAAAAGACAAATATTAACATGTTATATACTTTTACCTGTACCTTGTTTATTACACTTAACTACAAATCTTGGAGATTTTGGGGTGAAGCACACTGTGTTCCATAGTTTATTTAATAAGATTGACTGACGGACATTTGATGCTTCCAGTCTTTTGCTACTTCCAACAATGATACAGTGAACACTCTTGTTTTTAAACCACTTTGTGCATGTGCCCGCAAATTCACAGGCCTGAAATTTGGTCAAAGGGCATTTGTGTTTTTAATATTGACACACTTTATGTGAGAAAATTTACTGCAGGAGATGCTGGGACCAGATCTATTTTAGGAAGATTCTTTTGGAGGCAATAGGATGATGGAAAGGAGGAGAAGAAACAAGTTTGGAGGGTGTTCTGATTACATCAGGTGAGATGTAATGAGGGCCAGAACAGAGCACAGGCTGAGGAATGGGAAGGAAGGACAAGGATGGAAGAGACACTAGTAACTGATTAGATATGTCCATCTAGGGAAAAAAATCCAGGGCACTCAGAGGCTCAGAGCCCCACTTAGGGAGGGGTTAACCAAGAGATAGAAAAAAGGAGTAGCTTTGATCAGATTTTTAAAAACCAGGAATGTGTCTGCATGGATAGAAAAGTGGAAAGCTAAGAAATCACCACCTCAGGCCCAATAGAGCGTGAAGAAACATGAGACAGAAAAAGTTAGAGGGTCCTAATGTCCCCTGGTGAGGGGTGATCAGACCCAGTGTAGTTCCTGACAAGGAAGGCGTTAAGAGCATGGACTTTGGAGTCCTTGAGTTTAGAAGCAGCTTATGAACTGTATTAGTCAGTTTAGGCTTTCTGCTGGAACCAACAATCACTAAATTTCAGTGGTTTAATGCAATAGATTATTTCTGGCTCACATCACTGCCCAGCTGCAGGAACAGTGATGAGGAAGGAGCTCTGCTAAAAGCAGTAATCTAAGATCCTAGATTTTTTTCATATTCAGATTCTACCCTCCTCTAAGTCCTCAGCATTCTTTCCATTCAGCCACTAGATGGGAAGAGGGGGGAGGTGGAGGGGGCAGTGAGAAAGAATTGTGTACAGGTAGGTTTTATGGGCCAGAATTGGAAATTATTTATGTCACTTCCACCACTTTCTCTTGGTCAAAATTGACTCATATGACTGCATCTAAGTAGAAGGGAACCTGGAAATGGCATCCAGCTGTGTACCCAGAAGGAAAAGGGTCATGCTTGAAAACAACTAGCCAAACTTTGCCATCAAAACTGTGTGTCCAGGGCGAGTCACTTAACATCTGAGAGGCTCAGCTTTCACATCTGTAAAATGGGAATAATCACCTCATAGGACTAGTCTGACGATTAAATGAGATTATGTGTGTCATCCATTCAGCCTGGCATATGTAGATGAATAAATAATCACTGTAGTGAATATATCTACATAATCATAGTATGTGCTCTTTGATCATGACCCTATGAAAGCAATTGTGGTAGTTTTCCTTGTCTTTCTCTGCCCACTCCAGGTCTACACAGACAGAGGAAAGTTCAGTCTGTTTGTTATTGACCTGTATTATTCTAGTCCTAAAGTAGATATGTTTTCTTAAACTAAATTATTTGGTTTGGCTGACTCCATGGATCAAATTCATGAGCTTATTTCCAAATCTCACTATGTCTGCCTGGTCCATGTAGACCCAGCCTCCACCTCTGCCAGACATCTCCACTCCTAGTGTATGCAGGCTGCAAAATGATTCTTGTTCATTCTTTTATGTTATTCCCACACTTCAGAAGTCTGGAGGGAAGCTGAATGTTTGCCGTTCTGAGATCATTTGAAGCCGGGCATGCAAAGAGTTCTGAGTCACTTTCAAGTCTGCCCGTAGGAAATCTTTCTTGGCAACCAGACAACTAGAATTAGTTATTAAAGGCATGTCAAATGAATAAAGACACCTCTGTGAGGAAAACCGCAAGAGCAGTTACTTTTTCTAATATGAATAGGAGGCTAATATCAAATCACCTTTAATTTTCCACTTTTTCTATGCTGTTTGGATGATAGGTCAAGTCTAATAACACAGATACAATGGAAAACCATTTATGTTTTCATCTATCTCAATACATATGCCCATTGCAGATGTGTGTCTTAAAAACTGGGATCTGGAATTTAAACAAGTACACTGATAAAGCTGTTTCCTCCGGAACATTCTCCCAGATGCCAGGCCCATGTTGCCCTCACAGGCTGTAAGAAGTCAACCTCTGAAACAGAAAAAAGCATGGTCCTGTCTACAAACCATGCATCCCAAAAGGCAAGAATGACTATGAAGACCCAGCCATGAGAAGGACCAGGGAAGAAAGTGGAGTAAAGCATTTTGAAAACATGGGCCTGCCTTTCAGATGTGAGTCACCCAAGGCCCAGTGAATTCTCTTTTCCTTGTGGCCTAGATTTAGAGTTATTAAGGATAGATTTGTGGATAGGGGAGCTGATGACCAACAAGGAGTACTATGGCATGGTTAGGAGGTTCCAGTTTGGAGTCTGGTACACTGCCTGGGTTCAAACCCCAGTGCTGCTATGTTTGGTTACAATGGGCAAATTGTTCATTTTTCTGGACCTCAGTTTCCTCATCTATAGAATGGGGACAATAATACCTATCTCACAATAATAACTATTAAATAATACTCATTTAGTACTCACATGGTTGTTGTGAGTATTAAATAAACTAATTCTTACAAAGTACTTAGGAAGACATTCGGCAAGGAGTAAACTCTCAATAAATGTTGACTATTACTGCTACTGTTATTGACAATATCGTTATTATCCAGTGGGCAAAGGAATTCATAAGTAATTGTGTGTGTGTGGGTGGGGGAGGTGTCATGTAAGCTTGAGCAATATAGACTTTATATGGAAGGAAATCCGTTTGGTTGAGAAAAACCAAACTGGCCCTTTAAGGTGCAGCCACCTTGAAAGCTCTTCTGTTAGGTAGACATGATTTGAACCTTCATGGTCAAATAGTGAAGCTGTCCCCATAAAGATGTCCTGAGTAGAAAGTCCATTCTCTGGATGCAGAAGATTACATCCAGGATCAAAAATATAGAAACCATTTCACTAAGTTCACTCCAGCCTTCTAGAAATTAATCCCCCTCAGATGGGTCCTGTGGGACAAGGCTTCATGCATTTTGTGTATCTAAGAGCTTCAGTGGCTTTTTCTTAAATTAACTTTTAAGGGCCAAACAGTCATTTTGCAGCATTTGCCCCTGGATCTAGGTGCAGGCCACCAATGTGATCTCCCTGCCCCTTGTCCTTACCTCCAGGTTAACCCCCCTAGTCCCTTGCAGCCTGACACCAGCATGTGGCTCTCCAGCTTCCTTTCCATTGATACTGCAGGTGGATCTATATTACCTCTTTGTTTAAAAAAAAAAAAAAAAGGGTCTAAGGTGGCTAATTTGTCTTTGTAAAACAAAATAAAGATGGAAATGGAAAACTTCAGTTGGATTCTGGGCTATGCCATTTGTTCAACTGTTAGCCTTTGGGAATCAAGGCAAATAGTTGATTGACTCGAATTTCAACTAATTGTGGTGCTCTAGTAACCCAGCCTAAGGCTTTCGATGAAGACTTTGACATGTGTGTGCATGTGTGCAAATGTGTATATTTGCATATAGAGAGAGTGTGTGTAAGCACTGGTGGTAGAGCAGAAAATAAAATAGGAGAAGTGTCTGAGTACCTGTTCTATGCCAGGAGCTTTATTTCACTCATTCCTTGTAACAAACCGTAGAGGCAGGTATTAGTTTTATTATATATAAGGAAACTGAGGTTAGGAAGGGCAAGATAGTTCGCCCAAGCCTGGGTACCAAGTAAGAGAAAGAACTGTGACCCAGACCAGTCTGTCTGACTCTGTAGGCTGGGCTCTTTTCACTTCGGGAAGGGGAGGGGCAGGAAAGAGAGGAAGAAGCAAGTAGGGGTGGCAGTGGCTGTACGAACTGAAAAAGAGAAGACACCCAGGGACAGGGTCTAAAAATCCTGGAAATCTGCAGAATGAAGTCTGAGCATTGGTACTTACTCTGCCGCTGGGACCCCTAACTCTCAGCCACCTTAAAGTCTGTAAGTCTGCCCTCTCCCATCCTCGCCCTGCTTTTTTTTCTTCCTCTTCTTGAGTGAAAGGGGCCCAACCTGCCAAGGTGATTGTCCTGCTGCTGGAATCTGGATCTCCCGCATCTGGAACTGGGCTGCCGCAGAGTTGGTAGAGAGGTCAAGACTCTGCTTAGGGGCCACTGCCATGGCAGGGGGCATGTCCCTTGGCCCCTGTTCTGAGCTGGGTCACCTGTGGGAGGGTGCCCGGGTCACAGGGGTGGAGCAGGGCTGGAGGAGCTGCTCTGTCTGGGGTTAAATGCTCCCAGCAGTTCAGCCACAGGCACCCTGCACCCTTCTGCCTCATTTCCTTGGCAGTTGGTTCTCCTTCGGCAGTCACCAGGGCTCAGCAGGAGTCATCCAGATGTAGCTGTGACAATGTGGCTCTCGTCTTCCTCTGAGGGGATCCCGTGTGAGGGAAACCCCCTTTGTTTCTCTCCGGCCCACATCCAGCTTCCCAGGGCAACACACTGTCATCCAGGAGAGGAGGCCTGTGAGCTTCCCCCTGCCCTCCACGTCCCTGGCCTGGGAACCTCTGTGCAACCTCCCGCCCCTGCACCGCCCCAGCACTCCCGAGCAAAGAGCCAAGCCAGGCCAAGCCTGTGCATATAGGGCCTCAATTTCAGATCAGATTCACAAATTTAATTTCCTATTCCTTAATTTAATTCTGCATTTTAGTTTTGTTTTTATTATTTACATGGGTTCCCTTTAATGATTCCAAATTGCTGCTGCCCTCTAGCAGTATTTTGTCTTAGGTTAACTTCTTGAAAACCGATCAGCGTTGGAGTTTATTCCACACTGAGTTTAGTTATTTTCTGAAACGAAGCACAATTAAATTAGAATAATGAACATGCTCTTTAGAGGATTAATTCATAATGAGCAGGCCATGTGCTACAGCTCACAGAAGAAAGGGCACGAGGACCGAAAGCTGTTTTTTCTGCCTAAATACGAAAAGTACATTCTGCCGAGCAGAACAAATCAGCTAATGACATCCAGAGCGCTGGCCAGCCCCAGAGCGGCACAGAGCTGGCATCTCGAGTTAGCGCAGTCCCCGCCGATGCTGCTGCCGGAGAAGGCTGGCAGCGGGGATCCGCCTGGATGCCCCCCCCTCCGCACAGCTGACCGGGACTATAAGCCTTCTAAATTCTGCCCCAGGAAGCCCTGGATGCCACAGCCTGTTACTTCACAAGCTTCACCCTGGGAGCTTCCCAGAGCCTAGTTATTCATTCATTCTTTTATTCAAAGAATGCTTTTCTGAGCTGCTCTTATGGACCAGCCATCATCCATGGATACACCATTGGATACGTTAGTGAAAAAAAAAAAAAACACCCCTGGCCCTTCTGGAGGTTACATCTTAGCATGCAGAGACAGGCAATAAACAGTAGAAATAATAAGAAAATTATATAGTATGTTAGAAGGTGATGAGTGCTAAGGAGTAAGGGGGGTTGAGAGCCATGGCATGTGAGTGTGGTTTGCAGTTTTCAATAGCATGGGTCAGGATAGGCTCATGGAGAAGGTGTCAACTGAGCAAAGACCTGAGGAGATGAGAAAGGGAGCCACTTTCAAGAGTGTCCCGGAGGTCAAGAACATTCCAGAAGAAACAATTGGAAACAACACAGACAAAAGCCCTAATGTAGGAGTGTGGCTGGTGATTTGAGGAAGGGCAAGGCCAATTGGGCCAGAAAGGAGAGAGGTAAGCGGGACCAGATCCTTCAGCCCTTGGCTTCTGCTCTGAGTGAATGGGAAGTCCTGGCAGGGACTTGACTAGAGAGATAGGACACGATCTGACTTACACAGGAGGGTCTCTGGCTGCTGGCTGGGAATAGACTTTCTGGGGTGAAGTGGGGTGGGGTGGGTGGAAACTGGAAGACCCATCAGAAGGGTAACAGGCCTCTAAAACTCTAGCCCCAGGCTCCCCCAGATTGTATTCTCTGGAAGCCCAAGTGCTAATCCCAGGCCTCACAGCCTGGAGGCTTACAGTCTCCTACAGCCTCTGCTTCCCAGAAGGCCCAGAAAAGCAGTTTTCAAGCAGCCATCAGGCGTGTCTTGAACTTTATTCCTTGGTTTAGGAGACCCTCCCCACCCCTACCACTGACCCATGGACTAGAAGGCCAAAGCCTGAAATGGAAAGAGCCTTTAGGCAGGGGACAGCTCTGCACTGTTCCTTTGATTGTTTGAGGCTCCTTTGAGAGGAACACCCTCCCAGTCAGGTAACTGACAAAGTGACATCGAAAGGCCTCTGCTATGCAGCTGCCACAGAAACAGGGGACAGATCAAAGCCAAAGAGGACCAACATCTGTGGCAACCAAAGTAAGGAAGAGGTACAAACAAACCGAATGAATAAATAAGCAGATGAATGATTGATGGGTGGGGGGATGAATGATTAATGAATAAATGAATGATTGATGAATAAACGAGTGTATGACCTGGAGCCAGCTCCTTCTCTCTGCTCTTTGACTGTATTCTCTCCTGGGAACCCAAGAATAAAGATCGTCCCACGGTCCTCACCTCTAAAATTTCTTGCTGAAGTTGGGATCGCACTACTTCTGACCCCAGATGGGGAGGAGGCTCTGGCTTAGGAGCAGAAGTCTGGGGCTGTAGGGGTGGGCTGGGGAAGGACGGTCCAGCAACTGGGCCTGGGATAGAAGATATCTGGAGCAGCCTGTAGTCTCTGATAGAGGAGAGCTCTGAGGGTCTCCAAGGAAGGTAAGGTGTGTGGGGGCGGGGAAGGGGGCGTTTTACAATATAGGTTTTATTATTATTCAAGTTTGGTGAGGCCAACAGATCAGGAGACGACTGCCATTGAAAAGATAGTTTATTATACTTACAGATCCCAGGAGAAGGGGCCAGGCCACACCACGGAGGGGGGTGAGACACATAGAGAAGCACCAGGGTTGGTCAGGAGGTGGGGGAGTAAGGAAAAAACACAGGCAAGAGCTTTTATTTTGGTTTCCA
Source organism: Eidolon dupreanum (assembly GCA_028627145.1). NCBI lineage: Eukaryota > Metazoa > Chordata > Mammalia > Chiroptera > Pteropodidae > Eidolon > Eidolon dupreanum. Next base: position 83,450,643 of record CM053515.1, read on the forward strand.
CAGGAGGGACCAGTGAGGCAGGGTAAGCGGAGTTAAGATTAGCTAATATAAGTAGTTTAGTTGTCTCTGGGGCACAGGGGCTGTCCCTAATTGTCTGGTCCCTGCGCCTGTGGGAATTAGGGTAGGAGGTAGAGGTCCAGGTGTAAGAGCTCTGAGAAAGGAAGCAGTTTGGGATATGGACTCTGGATTGGTTGATTTTCATATGAAAGGCATATTATTGGCAGGCAAGTCCTTTACTCACTCCAGGAATTGGCTAACCCTGGAAGGGATAGACCCTCCAGTGTCAGCAAGGCCCCAGATGTCAAAGCATCAAAATACAGAAAATAAAAAGACATGCTTCATACAGAGGGAAAGAGGAGAGATTTGGTTTTCCCTTTCCTAATCCCACACTAGGCATCCTGCAGATGCTGGGCCTTGGATTTGTCTCATTCTGGGGCCAGTTATGATAGAGAAGTCCATTCCAACTGACTGTGTGTGGCTGTATTATTCCAACAGGCAGGAAGACTGGTGACTAAAATTTCCAGACACTTTGCTCCATGAGGCAGGCCAGTGGTGCCTCCCACTGAGGCCCAGATTACCCCTCCACGGTCCTGGCATCAACCAGATACTTGACGTGCCTCTACTTCCAGAAGTTCTTGTCTTCCAATGTGCCCAGATTCTGGTGCCTTCCATGGTTGAGAAGTGCCCTATTGGGGGAGGGTTTGAGGAAGCAGTGTCTGGAGACCCTGGGTCTCATGGTCCCACTCAGTTTCAGAGGAGGGTCTTGTCAAGGGATTCCCATGGAATCTAGACTGTGAGTTTAGGGTCAAAAGACCACTTAGAAGAGTATGTGTGTATGTCCACTTTATTTTCTGAACTTTAATAGATAATTATAAGAAAAATGGCCCCCTTAGCGAAGGGCTAGATGTTGGGCTAAGAGCTTTGCATTTTTTCTGTCATTTAATTCTTTCATCAACCTCAGGATGTAGGTATTTTTATCCTGATTTTACAGATGAAACTGAGGCAGAGAGAGGCTAAGTAACTTGCTGCTAAGCGGTTGATACAGAATCGTACCTAGATGGGTTATAGACGCTTAGAGTTGAAAACTGAGGCAGTTCTTTCCTAACCACCCTGCTGATCTTTCACTTCTTTGACTCTGTGGTTCTTAACCCTTTGGGGGGGGGGCGCACAGAGCCCTCTAAGCATGTGATGAGCATAGAGCTTCTTTCTAAAAAATGTACATTTTCCGTTTTGCACATTTACCAGGCAATTTCAGGGGTCCACAGGCCTTTCTGATGCTCACCAACCCTGCTTTTGGCATTCGCTTTTTTTTTTTTCTTTCTCATAACCTAAGGCCCCCCAAATCACCTCAGTGGGGAATGGGATCAGACAAGACAGGTTAATCAATGAAAGCTCACTGCATGCTCCTTCCATAATTGCATTCCTGCCTTTTCATCCTAACAGCCAGCACTTAGGGTAATTGCATTCCAATAAGGCTCCCAGGTCTGGGGCCTCTGGGGCCTGCGCTGGAACCTGTTGACATGCCATCTGCTTCCAGAGGGGTTCTGGAGACCACGACGGCCTTTTAAAATTCTTCTCTGTTGTCTTTGCTGCAGAGAGACAAAGGACTCTGCAACAGACCTTGTCCAGAAATCCCACTTTCTTAACCAGCTCACATTAGCCCTGGAGCCAAGAAGGCTCCCTCAGGCCCAGGCTGTCCTTCAGAAGTCAAAACAGCAGCACCTATTATTCCAAGTGGGTGACCTTTGGAGACACCTGGTTTCGGAGAGGGGTGGCCACCACTGTCAGGCCACGCAGAACCCAAGGGCTCGGGAGCTCCCTCAGGGGCTGGGTGTTGTGCTGCCTCAAATACCCCAGCTTCCCTCATTTACTCAAGATTTATGGGAACCTTCCTAAAGGGCTTCTCTCCTCTTCACAAAGAAAACCCACAATACCAGGAAGTAGGGAATCCCCCAAGAAACGGGGATGTTTCCTGAATCCAGAGAGTCTTATTTCCACAAATACAACTTCCTCTTTAAAAAAAATCCAAGTTCTTCAGGCATAGTGAAGTCCATACAATTAACAGAGAAAACGCAGAATTCAGAATGATTTAAATTTCAGTTTCCCAAATAGAAATGGCTCCTCTGCAGATCCCTACCAAAGGAATGAGGTATAAAATGGAGAGGTCTGGTGTTTGTTATATGACTTACAGATGCCCTTTCCTCCTACCCTCTTAACCCCCCTTGACGCTTCTTTCCTGGGAAGAAAATTCTCAGGGGCTCTTCTTCCTCTGGGTTTGAGCTCCTAGAAGTCCCCCACAAGCCCAGCACCCTTGCGCTACATGCTCAGGGCTGAGAGCTGATTCCCTCATCCCTGCCGAGAACTTCCTGCTCTCCCTCAGAGGAAATGGATTGTTTTGAGATGGAAACGTGTTGCTGCAGAAGAGAGGGGAGATGAGTTAAGTATTACTGGGTGTTTACTCCCCTCTCCAACATTATACTCCTTGTGGCTGATTGCTAAGCAGAAAGAGCATCGACTTTTCAGTAAGACAGGCCCATGTTGGAATCCTGGCTCAGCCAAGCACGAGCTGTGTGACACTGGGCAAGTCACTTCACCACTTTGCATCCCAGTTTCCTCCAAGGGGTGGTGGGACGAGAATAAGAATTACAAGGTTGAAATTGAAGAGATAACCTATACCATGGTGCCCAGCCTTTGATACTTGATTTTCTTCCTGCTTTTTTTTACTTGATGGCACAAACTTCTAAAGCATTTTGCAGATATCAGAGGCACTACTGGGTTGTTCTTCATCAGTGCTCTGGGGCCAGCCCTTCTCCCCAGCCTTGATCCTGCCCCACTCAATTCTTTTTTCCCCCCTAATCACTCCTCTACCTATGACCCCAGAAAACTTGGTTCTCACTAACAGGCTCATCATCCCTCTGTGGTTCACAGGAGTGGCCAGTGCAGCCTCACAAATGGGGACACCCACGGGCAGGTCAATTTGTCCATCCCTGCCTCTTCTGGCTTAACACCATGGTCTGTATGTACATGCTGTTAGGGCTGCCACATGCTTTCTATGAGTGGTAAGATTGCAAACTTTTCATGACATGGGGTGGATCTTAAATGGGTGTCAACCTCCTGGGGACAACCAGAAGCCTGTAGGGCTGTATGAGGCACATACCCTCCTCTTCAAGGCTGGGCACGTTGCCATCACTTTACTGTAAGCGTCACCTTTGTCAGTTTTACCACCATCATGCTCATCCTTGCCATCAGCATCCAGCACCCCAATCAGAACTATCTGAGCTTCAAGGAACTAATACCCTACGACACAGCACAACCAGACCCTCAAAGAAGATCAATCCCAGACCCAGGTCCACCATTTTTGGGTATGTTTTGCATGCTTACAGGTTAAGTGTTTTAAATGGAATCTCAAAGTTCCCAAGTCAATTGAGGAGGAGTGGGGGAGGAGGGGAAAAGGGGACCTGTGTAGAGAAAAGGTCAAAATGGGCCAGAGGAGATTAGGGATTTAATTAAACTGAGCGTTTGGGTAAAGGTTTTAGGGCAAAGCTGATTTGCATTATAATGGCAGTTTATCTGAATTTCATTCTACTGAAGGAAGCTCTTTTACACTTAATTATTGTGGCCTAAGCTTTGCTTCTCCTTAATGCCCCTCCCAGGGTAAGCAGACAGCTTTCAGCTTCAGCCATGCTGGCCACTGCCAGAGGCAAGACTCCCTAGTCTTCTGTTTCAGTAGGAACTCTGTCCAGGTACCAGGAGATACCTAGGTAGGTGAAAGGCCTTTGGGATTACTCAGCAAAGTCAGGTCTGGTTTGGGGGTGACCCCTGAAGGTCCCTATAGAGCTCCACAGCCTGCCAGGGAAGCAGAGAATGGCTCTGGGAGTAGATCGCTGGGCCTGGGCCTGGGGTCTCTGCTTCCACAACTCTCAGGCACCAGATAGCACTGACATTCACCTGGTAGCCTCCGGCTGTGAACAGTGGCCCTGGACAGGCAGAGGTGTGGTGGCTAAGGGTGCTGGGGTAGGGGTTCTGGACCAGAGAGAACCTCTCTGGCTGACTTGTCAGTGAGGCCTGAAGGTGCAGGGGCTGCACCTCAGTGTTTGGTGATGGTAATAACTGTTTTCCAAGTAGAAAGTCAGCATTCAATGACCCCTCAGGACAAAGGGAGAGAAAAATAAAAAGTTGATGGGGAAAGTCAGTGGGCTCTGATGCAGATAGCAGGAAGCTCCAAGAAGGGCCTCAGGGTTTAGAGGAATGAACAGGCTAGGGAAGGGTTAAAGGGTCTGGGAACTCCTGTTTCCAATCACTTGTCAGCCAGCTTTGCTCTCATCCTTATCAGCAGAGCTAGCGCTGGGGCAGGGGGGAGGGGGGAGAGGCTCTGAAAGCTTTAGTTTCCAAGCTCTTCCCAGACTCCAAGCTCTCAGCGTTCTCATTACCTTCTAAGGGCTCCCTGGCTCAGTGTGGGGGGAGGGGGTGGGTAGGCACTGGGAACCCAAACACATTTAATGGAGTAGAGTGTGAGTTACTAAATACAGCCCTGGGGTGGTGGGGGGCTGTAGAATCTCAGCAGTAAACCTTCAGAGTCAAAGTTCCCTTCCTTCTTTTTCCCCCCTCAACTAAAAGCCAGATTAGGCAGCCTGTGTTTTAGCTCCTATTTTAATTCACCATTGGCTAAAACCCTTCGATGTTTTTCTTTTTCACAGTTATTGCTGAGTCAGAAATCTCCATTGTGTATTTGTGCAGTGACTTTTGGAACTCAAGCAAAAGAGCTTTCATTTCGGGTGAAATTCATCTTTGTAGGTTTGACCAATGCTAGCCTTTGGAGAGGTATACAATTTTCATTTTTGCCAATCCACTTATTTACTAACTGACCCCATTTCAGCCACTGAGAAATTTGATAAATCTGCCTTTTATATCTTCATTCAGGTTATTGATTTAAAAGATGTTGCCTGCAAGTGGGCTGAGGGCAGAGCCATTGGTGGCACCAACATAGTCTTTTAGAACTTGACATCAACCTGTGGTCAGTATCTTTGGGTGTGGTTATTGAACCAGCTATTTATCTCCTGTATTGTGCTTCTCTAATGTATAATCCACCAGTGTATCCAGAAGGCTACCACAAGGAAGAGATACATGCCTTTCTGAAATCCAATGTACTTGGTCTCCTGAATTTCCTTGATTTGCCATTCTAGTAACCCTGCTAAAGAAAGAAGTAAGGTTCATGTGATATTTTGCAGTAGACAAGAGCTATGCTATAAATGCAGATGTAAACATCATAACAACCACTTTGTAAACATTGCCTGTCAGGAAGAACTGGTATGTGTTTCAGATATGCCAGGGAACTGGGTCTGTAAAAGAGAGGCGACCGAGAGAAAAAATGAGGACCTAAAGGGGATTTGAGCTAATCAAAAGCAGGGGCTGGGGTAACAGTTTATGGAAAAGGCACCAGTTCCAGTGATTTTGGGGGTCCTCTGACTGCAAGATAAGTCTTGGGCTAGAACTTTTGCCCTGGAGAACTAGGCATGAGGCTTTGATTCTTCTAGAGCTAGAAACTCCAGGCAGGTTCTGACTGCCCCAAGCTGTTCGAGCCCCCATGCCTGTTCCCTCTGGAATGCCTCTTTTGCTGCCCTCCTGGTGTACATCTCCCCATCCTTTATTTTCATTATAAGTCTTCCATCTTCTAACAAGTCTTGCTTGCTTCCTCCTCACCTCTAATTCCAGACTTTCCAGGTAAAACTCAGTGCTCCTCCCCCTGTGACCTTCTGTTCTCTGTATAGATGTCTATATTTGCACTAAAAACATTTTATTGTACAGAGGTATTGAAGAGGAATTTTCCACTCGAATGGCTAACCTTGTAATCAGCTCTTTGTTCTGCTTCTGTAGAGAGCTTGCTGCATAAGCCCAAAGGCAGAGTGATCTCCAAATCAACTGAAGGCTCACCCTCCCCTCTGATTGTTCTGTCTAGATAACAGATGTATTGCCTAAGTTCCCGTCTGAAATCTCATGCTCTGTAACTGCTCTTAGCCCATAGCAACTCCTGTGGTCTATAACCACCGGTGGATAATTCAACCAATCAGCGCATGCCAATTATAACAGCACAAATGAGCTCTATAAAAGCAAAATTGCCCCTGAGCTCTGGGCCCAGATCTTCAGAGCTCTAGCTCTTCTGGGATACCTGGAGTAATAAACCTGAGCTCTCCAACTCTCTGAGTGGTGCTTGGTTCCTTGCTGGTCTGAATTCGCAACATTTCTGTAACAGTATAAGCATAGGCTTTGAGTTCAGTAGACTTAGATTTCAGCCCTGACTTTGCTTCTTATTTTAATCTCTCTGAATCCCAATTTCTCAATCTATAACATTGGGACAAGAATTAATACTCAATAGGACTGTCATGAGAAGTCAACAGGTAATGAATGTAAAGCACTGGATTAATTATTTATTGCTGCAGAACAAATAACCTCAAGTTTAGTGTCTCAAACCAACAATAAACACTATCTCACACTGCACCTGTGGGTCAGGAATTTGGAACAGCTTACCTGAGTGGTCCTGACTTGAGATTTTTCATGAGGTTGCAGTAATCTAAAGGCTTGTCTGAAACTGGAGGCTCTGCTTCCAAAATGGCTGAGACACATGGCTGTTGGCAGAAGGTTTCAGTCTCTCATTGGTTATTGGGGTGAGACCTCAGTTCTTCTTCTTGTGGACTTCCCTATAGAGCTTCTTGAATGTCTTCACTGCATGGCAGCTGATTCTCCTTAGGGTAACTGATCTAAGAGAGAGCAAGGTGGAAGCAGCAATACCATTTATGGCTCAGCCTTGGAAGTCACATATGTGTGTGTGTGTGTGTGTGTGTGTGTGTGTACACTTTAAATTTTACACTTTAAATATATGCAATTTTTATTTGTCAAAAATAAATAAATATAAATTTTTAAAAAATTAGCTGCTATTATTATTCATTCAAACATCTGTTTTCTCTACTAGAAAGTAAACCCCTTAAGAGTAGTGATTATGTCTTGGCTACTTGTATCCCAAATGTCTAGAGTAGTGTGAAGCATACTGGTAGGTCTGTTCTAACTGCCGATGGAGAATACCGGAAAAAAGGCTTGGAGAGGGTTAGTCTAGCGATAGCCTTAGAGTGAAAGGAGAGAAAGTTCGCACTCAGATGTCAGGTAGGATTCTGTAATTCTGCCATGTATCTGGAGTTACCAACCTGTATAGGATTAAGACCTGATGGTTCTTCACATTTTGATGCTTGAGTACCAAAGACGTCTGATACCAAAACGGCAGGCAGGGAAAGCAAAGTTCTTATGATTCTCTTTGGAAAAGATGCCCTGAGCAAGAATTTGGTGTGGAGCAATGATCCCAACCTTATGCTTTAAAGAGTGAACCCACCGTTGTTTAATTCCCTGGGCCAAGGCAGACATGGGAATCTCTTGATATTTTTGTCATACTCAAATTTCTATCTTGATGACTCCTGTGTCCTTCTCAGAGGCAAAACAATCTCCCTTTCTAGGAGACTCTGATGCACAATTTCTTAGACTTAATTAAAAGCTGCACAGAGAGTTTCATGTCAGAGACCTGCCTGGCTACTTCTGCCCTCTGAGCAGGAAAGGATCAGAGCCTGTGAGGTAATCGATACTCTGGGCAATATCGAGTTTCCAGACATCTAGCTCAAATTGTAAGCCTTACCCCACCCTCTGGGCTTGAAAGTTCACTGATTGTCTTTTTCCCACAGACAGAGCCCTATGTCCCTGCTGGTGCTTGGCTTGTTTGCCCCTCCTGTGGGGCTGCACCTCCAGGAGTCTCAGAGACAAAGACCAATGCAGGAGCAGGTGTCGTCTCAGAGATTTCCCATGTAGATCACATTCCCACTTGCCCGAGGTCCCATTTCTCCTCAGTCCCTTGAAATCTTAAACAAGTGACTTTAATTGGCTCTTTCTCCCCTTCTTACGATTAGGGTGATTGTGACAAGAATAGGGACACTCTTCTATCAGGGTGCAAAGGATTTGGTTGCACTGATCAATATTTTGTGCCCAGATAATAAAAAACACCAAGACATAAAAATTATAGATGGGACACAGCATGGAGACAGATGATATCTGAATTTCATCTAAACCAAACCAGGTTGCCATATGGGATTCTGAAAGGAAATTAAAAATGCTTATTGATTGAAATAAAAATTTCTATAATTGAGTCTGATATTATGTATCAGGGACCATCGTAATCCCAGGAAACTGGACTCCGGAATGACCTCCATCTTGAATGAACTTCCTTTATAATATTTATTTCACTTTCCCCTAGGGTTTATCCAGAAAGAACATTTATGGTAGAGACAGTATTGAGAAATATGGACAGTGAGAAAGCTGGAGACCTGTGCATTTGAGCAATTCTTTGTATGTAGGATCAGGCAATATGACTCTACTGGTTTTCAAATTCCTCTTCTGCATTGCTGTGGAAAGAATTGTGTCATTCCTGGTTGAAAATCCAGTCAAAGTATTCCCTTGGAGATAAAAACACAGAATAAGCATTTTAAGAAATATTGGGGGAGTCAAAAGAATGTTAATGAGGCAGTTGATAAAGTTATACAAAGAAGTTGATAATAAAACAAACGCTTAAAACCAGTTGAAATGTTTAAAAAGATGCTGAAAGAAAATATTGAGCTTTCAGAGTGGAACCATGGAGTAGGGCAGAAAGAACTCAATAAGGGGGATAACATGGAAACCAAATTAAAGAATCACAACTTTTATCCAATGATCACTAGAAAAACAAGAACAACAGTTATCATTTCCTTTAAAAAACAAATTGGGATTCTAGGAAAAGGGACACAAAAATCAGCAAGTCTTGGGAAGACTGTATCATGTTGGTTAAGCTGTGAGGTTTAAGGATAATATCTCTTATTTCCTCTGTGGTTAAGACTACTGTTCTTTGGATCACTTCATTCAGTTGACAATCATTTATTGAGCATATACTACATGGCATTGCTTGCGATATAGGCGTGCAGTAAACATGCTTTAAAAATCCTTACAACTCTGTGAGTGTGTATAATTATTAGCCTCATTTTATAGATGAGGAAATTGAGGTCCAAAGAGGTTAAGCACTTGCTGAGTGCCACAGTTAAACGATGGGGAAAGAATTCGAACCTAAGAAGTCCTGTAAACCACTACATAATGCTGCCTCTTGAGTACATGAATAACCAAAATGCAGGACAGAAAGTGAAAAGCACTCCATGGGTGATCTAAACAAATGGCAGTCACAATCCTAACCTCTGGCAAGGGAAGGGAATGGTGGGAAGGGCTCCCAGGAGGCTAGCATTTTTGTTAAGTCTTAAAATGTGGGCAAGTTTTCTAAGCAGGCACAGCAGAAAGCATCTTCAAGATGGAGGGGGTGACATGAGCTAGCACTCAGAAATAGGGAAGTGGAAGTGTGTTTGCAGAATTTTACAAATCCAGTTTGTTGGGGAGCAGTTCTCCATAGTGGCAGTAGATTAGCTGGCGTGGGTTGGAAGCAGCCACAAGGAGGGCTTCTCACGCAGTCATGTGCACATGGTGACCTAGGGTCTTGTTAAATGCAGCTTCTTGCTCCAGTGTCTGTGGTGCCGCCTTCCAGGGACCCCTGAGCGGCTGGTCTTGGATGATATTGGGCATCTGGGCTTTTGAAGGCCTTGCTTTCCTGGCTTGTGGTGTGGACTATTTTTGATATGTCAAGGACTGTATAAATGTATTGTAAGCAGGGAAATATGGCTTTAGAAAGACGTTTGGTGGTCATGTAGAATGCTCTGGAGGGAGTTTGGGCTTTGGTCCCTTTAGCTCCTGACTTATAGCCCTCAAAGCTCAGAATACTGATCCTTTTTGGGTTTAGGCAGGAAAACTAGAACCACCCTAGCTACTTTAACAGGGCTAATTTTGCCCTTCACTTCTGATTGTCCCTTATTCACCAAAGCTGTCTAGAAACTCTTCCTCCCCCTCTTCCAGGACTGGCCAGAAGCAAAACTTGTCCTATTCTCTAGGGGTTTAAAAAGGAGAAGAAATGTTGGCTTGATCCTGAGCCATCCTTATGGGCCTGTCTTGGTAAAGACTGGGCTCCGTCACCCAGCACGTTCTAGATCACTTTTCCACACCGGCAGATCTGCTCAGGGAATGAAAAAAGCTGCTAATATCAGCCTGAAAAAAGTCATCAGGAAATTAAATCTGTGGCTTTAAAAAATCCCACACTGCTTTCTGGCACTGCTCAGTCTTCCAACAGGGATCTCTCTCTGCCTGGGGGCCTCCTTCCGGCCTCCTCCCCTCCCTATCTGGTCCTCCCACCCTCTGTCCCCTTTCCTAGACTCCCCTCCTCCCTTTCCTTTTTCCTTTCTCATCCCACAGGACTTCTAGCTTTCCTTCTTTCTTCTCACTGGGCTCCTGCACTGTGGCTTCAGGCTTCTCTGCCTGACTCCGGGCCTCCAACTTTTCCTCAGCTCCACGGAAGCATCTGTCTGTCTCCTTTTCACTTTCCATAAGGGAATCCTAAATGCTGAATAGGCCCTTCAGACAAGGCCCTGAAGGGGACTTGGCTGGGGCACTGGGGGAGAGGGAAGAGGGGAGGGGCGCCGGGACCTGCCGGGACCATACAGAAGCCCATTGAAAGGCAGCCCCTCAACACAGACAACCCAGCCCAGCCTCCATGGCTCCGGGCGGAGAAAGGTGTCCCTTGAGGCAGTGGCCAATATCTCGGCCATCATGAATGACCTCAGTGTCTCTGGCTAGTGGGGGACCTTCATTCTGTACCCTCCAAATCCTTCAGGCCTATCAGCCCCACCACTGGTGTGAATATATTCATCCTGAAAATAATTTGTCAGTACATCCCCATCAGCCATTCTGATTTCATTAATTGGAAGAATTAGCTCTTTGTGGCCAATGGAAGAATATGGAGCCAAAACATACGGAACGCTTTTCCCCAGTGACCCACAGACCCTTGGACGAACTCCTGGGTGCCAGGAAAATGGATCGTTTTGCAGAAAGAATATCATTGGATGTTTATTTAACATCACTCTCCTTTCCCTCCCCCTAGCCCCCCAAAGACCTCTGAAGCCTCTCACATCTGGCTGATTTTCTTCCTTCACTTTTTTGTGCAGAGCCAGGGCAGGGAGGAAACTTCATCAGTCTGAAAACATCCAGCAGCAAAGTGTAAATTAAATGTGCAGAGAGGCCAGGGGAGGGGTAGTCATACATCCTGGGGTGTAGGAGTAAGGAGATTGTCCTTACCCTTATTCGGTACAGGCAGAGCTGTTTCTGGACCCTGCATCTGCCACTAGGAGCTGTGTAACCTTGGGCAAGATGCTTAACCCTTCCGAGCCTCAGTGTCCCTACTGGTAAAATGGGGAAATAAACATATGCTCATAGGGTTGTTGGAGGGTTAAAGGGGGTAATACATGTAAAGTGTATGGCATGTAGTAGACACTTGATTGATGGTAGCTACTATTATTGTTGCTGGGGTCAAAGTCAGAACAGAATCCCAACTGTTTCTATATCACAGGGGCCTACCATTGCTGGCCCCATTCAGGGAGACAGATGGGCAGAAGCATATCCAATGTGGGGAGACAGATGGCCAAAAAAAGCATGATCAAGGGGATCAGATGGAATGACAGGCCAGTGGGATGATAGACAGATGGAACATCTCATGAGGAAGGTGGATTTATGACAACCCAAAGGAGATACTGAGAGACAGTTGTCCCATGGGAGGGACAGATGGATGAACATCCAATGGGGAGACAGAGAGATGACAGGCTAAAGTGGAAGATGGATGGACGGCAATTTTATAGTGAAGTGGGGGTGAGAGGTAGGCTACCCTATGACTGGGGAGAACAGATGGACAACATGCTGATAATGGGGCCTGGGCTTCCTGTTTAGTCTCTATTCCTTAGGCCTGGACATCCCTGAATTCAGAAGAACCCCAGGGGCTCTGTGGGCATCTGAGGGGGAAGAGTGGAAGTGTCACATGACCTGAGAAGACACTAAATACCAGGGTCAGCCTGGCCTCTGTTCCTTCCCCTTCCCTCAGCCCCTCCCTGGGTGGCCCCACAGATAAAGGCTCAGGCCTGATGAGAAGAAGGAGAAGGAGGAAGAGGGAGAAATCAGTGTTTTGAAAGCAAAGAGAAATAAAAACTGGCTAAAAGTTTTATTTATTTAAAATAAAGGTTCAGTTATGCTTGACTGTAAACATGCCGGCCCATCCCTCCCTCCCTCGCTCGTCGTGGCAGAGGACTTGGACCACACAGCAAGCTGGGGGCAGGACACAGAGAGCAGGCCAGAGTAGGCTGTGGGGAGGGGTGGGACTAGGGAGCCTCAGGTATGGGGAGAGAAGAGGGACCTAGGAACTCAGTGACTTGCTGATCACAGCTGGGCTGGCTTGGTCCTAAGACCCTCGGGCCTCCAGCTCCCAATCCTTCAGCACACAAATTCATAACAGTCCAAATGTCTTCAATTCCACAGGCAGCACACATGGGCACTCAACATAAGGATGGGGATGGTATAGACAGGAACCAGACACTCAGGTGCATAGGCCTTTCTCTCCCTTGTTCCTATCTGTGTTTCTCTGTGTCAGAGATAGACAGTAGGATCCTAGAGGAGGTGGGCCAAACTCCAGCTGTCACGTTTTCTATTTGAACTAAAAATCCATACCTGCCTTTTGTGCTTTTTCTTTCCAGTTCCACCTGACTTCCATGTTTTTCAGTGACTGAGCCAATTTGGGTGGCCCGTAATAAACTATGAGCTCCCTGGAGAAGGGAGACAGTGTAGGTGGAGAAGACTCTGGAGTGGAGACAGGTCTGGGGTACCCTGCCTTGCAGATCCTTTGTGGAGAGGTTGCTGGGCCGCCTTTGGTGGCCCAACTGGCCAGGGAAGGGCTGTGGTATGCAGGGTCAAGGGGGAATAGGCAGGAAGTGTTTGTGATAAGAGGCTTCCCCTCTTGCAAGCTCCCCTCATTTCCAGACCCAGCTGTGGGATAAGGACAGAAAGCTTTGGAGGCGGAGGCTGCAAGAGCTAGCCTTTGAGACTGCAGCAGGAAGGGCTGCATTTGCAGGGCCCCTGGGGCTCTAGGAAAATCAGGGCTTGGGATATGACCCTGAGATCCCAGCCAAAATTGCCTTCCTTTGGGATCAGAAAGTTCAGTCTGACTTCCTAAGACTGAATCAATCTCTTAAGAAAAAGAAAACAAACAAACAAGCAAAAACCTCTGGCTTTGTTAATTCATGCTGCTGAGAAAGCAGGCAGGTCTAACTATGGCCTGGCCCCAGGACAGTCCATGCTCCGGGTTGGTCCCATTTGGAGCCATTCATAGCTTTAACCAGTAAAAATGGAAATTGGAAGAATGCACTAACAAAGACCTGACTGGAAGCTAACCTAGAGGGGTGTCTTCTCGGTAACGTGTGTCATGCAGCCATTTGCAAAGCTCAGTGCTCCTTGGTTTCCTACTGTCTCTTATTTGCTTGAGGCCCAGCAATGTCAGCATCTGTGGTTGACTTGGACAGCTCACAAAGGAGCTGGAAGTGCTGCAAAGGAGCACCCTACGGGTGGGGGCGAGGCTTTAGACATCCTGCTATTGTACTGGTGCCTCTTCTAAGGATTAGCAGCTTCTATCTACCCCTGGGGGCTGCACTGTAAATGCCTGTGTAATGCTAATTTGTGGTTGGCAGGAGATTGATTGGGAAGGAACTGAACAATGGCAAGAGGTGGCTGAAATCCTTCCTCTTGGAGGCATGGGTGTGTGTGTGTGTGTGTGTGTGTGTGTATCTCCTAGGAGGAATTTAGCAAGAAGGGCACAGAAAGGATGATTGAGAGGATAAGGATTAAGTCACTGATGGCCAGAGTGGGAGTGTACAAGCACAAATTCAGGGAGATTTTTTGATGAGAGGAAGTGATACCCCATCACTTTTGCCATTTTCTATTTTTTAGGTCCAGCCCACACTTAAGGGGAAGGATTACATAGGAGACAAGAATTGTTGAGAGCTATTTCAGAAGCTGCCTACAATGCTTAGAAAGATCCTGGTAAAATGTATGCCAAGTAGTAAGTGCTCAGGAAAACAGACTGTTATTTGGTCTAGTGATGTGGTCTGGGATGTGTGAAAGTTTCCCCTCAGTGGCTCTGGCCTCTGCTGTCCCTGTTGAAATTGTTGAGTGTTCTCTGAAGGTTTTCCCTGCACTCTCTGGGTGTGGGCGTCAGAGCATAGATGCTAACTCATGCTCACACTGTCTTCCTGACAGCCTCTTGGTGAATGTGTGTGGTCTTGCATTGTGGTCAGTGTGCAGATATTTTAATTTCCTGCTCACCTGCTCAGTGGAGGATCTGATTTCTTCTTGCATTTACATTTTTTTACCTTGGGCAGCCTGTGGACAGGTATTTCTGTCTGACCATCTGGTAGCCATTCGCCTTTATGGGGCTTGAGAAAGAAATTAATTTCACTAGTATCTTTAGCTGTATCTGCCTCCTTTGACAGCAAGTTACCTTTATTACCTCTTAAAATTCTTATGACGTTGGTCTTTTGGATACCTACAGAAAACCCCTCACTTTATGCAAGGGTATCTCTTTCTTTGGTTTAGCTTCTCAAGGTCTTTCTTTTCGTTTCAAGGTTTTGAACATCCTAGATATATATACTTCCACATATGTACCTCTTCCTGCCCACTGCCCACTGAGAGTGATGGATTTAGCTGGACTAGAGCAGGTCTAAAGTACTCAGAAAACAATAACTGAAAGAGAAAATCTGACTCCTGCCCCTACCCTGTCCCTGGGAGACTCTTGAGGCCTTTGACCTAGTTCTGCTGGGTAATTTGGGGAGGGCAGGGTATGGAAAGATAGAGGAAATTCCTGAGCAAGAATGAGGTGGGTGGAACCTCTTTATCCTGCTCTGGCTTTGTGTCTCAAGGGCCTCCTGTTTATCCCAAGATGCCTAGAAGGTGGAGAAATCATGGATTTGTATCCCACTTACCAGATGGGACATCAAGGGCTTTTGTTCAGGAGTCTCAGCTCAGCCCACCATGCTCTGTTGTATTTTTGTTGGAAGGAGTGTAGAAAATACAGTGGGTATACATGGGGAGATCTGTCATTGAATATAGACACTTAAGATAATTGTCATGATATGCCTTTCCTGAAAATGGTGCTGCATAGAGTGGATGACTAATACTTTGGTCTCCACTGTCCCATCTTCATCCCTGTTGGAATCATTGGGTGTCCTCTGAAGGTTTTTCCCTGCACCATCTGAGTGTGGGTGTCAGGTTAAATAGGTAGAGGACAGGATAAAGCCAATGACTGTTTTCTGGGATTTTAAAACTCATCATCCACATATTCATTTCTCATAGGTTAATAGACATGGTCACCATTTCTAAGGCTTATTGCATACGAGTGTAGTGGTCAAGAGTGTGCGCTCTGGTCACCTAGGTCTTAGTTTGAATCTCAGTCCCTTCACTTACAAGCTGTATGACCTGAGCTAGCCTCTCAAAGTCTGTTTTCTCATTTGTAAATGGGAATGTGATGGATTCTGTTCTAATAGAGTTGTTATGAGGATTAAAGTAATAAATGTAATAATATACATAGTAGAGATCGCTCTGTGTATAGTAAGCCCTCAAAGTCTATTATTAGTTTTATTATCTCAGCTGCGAGGATCTTCCATCAGCTAAAGTCTGTTTTCAGAGCCCACCATCTCCATTATACATCTTACCTAATGGGGACTCTCTCTCTTTTCCCCCTCCCTTGAATGTTGGGCATTTGATGAGCCTTACATCAATTTCCCTCCTGGACATTCTGTCCCTGGGACCTTGACTCCTCTCCCTGCCACCCCATCTCCATGTCCCTTCCAGTGTGTGAATCAGTTCCCAACTCCTGCCAGTTTATCACTGTGGAGTGTCCTCTCAGGGCTGAGGGACAGTCCAGCTGGGAGGTCTCGCTCCTTATCATTGATGACCTTGTCATGAACCTTACTGAGGCACTGAAGAGAAATGTAAAAAGTTCAGATAACTTATTTTTTGTCATCCCTGTCACTCCCCCACCCCCCCTGCATAAGTTAACAAAATTTAACTCACCCTCTATAACACAGAATTGAGTCAAAAACCCTTTTGTCCATGGATACAGAGTGAACATTTCACTGGACTGGAGAGCTGAGCTGAAGAAAACACCCAGGAGGCCAGATGGAATGTTTGTGGTGAGTCGGGCCTCTCAGTGAGCGGACATTAGACTAGGGGACAGGGAAGCGTCAGCGTGGCCTGAGGTTCCATGGTGATCCTAGGCTGTGTCCACAGCGGCTCCAGATCGGAAGCTTGCTTAATTTCTTCTATAGGACACTCTGGCAAAGCAGTGTACCACGAACAGCTAATCTTTCTCATTTGGAAACTGGCACACTGGTTTCCAGGGCAACAAGATCCCCCACTCTGTCCTCCTTGAGCCCCATCTCAGAAGCTTTTTGGCATGGATATCAAGGCCCAGGGTGTGTAGTCTTTTCAGAGAGGATGAATCATCTGCATACTTTATCCAAATGGAATTGGGCTTTCTAAGCCCAAAGCTCTCCTGTGATGTAAATAGTGATGTTAAAGGCTAGGATGTAAGGGTGTTAGGGAGGTTGGCTAAGCGCAGAAAGCAGGAATGCTGAGTCAGTTGATGGAGACAGATTTTGATGAGTGCTGTGAATTGCTGGTTTGGCATGAACTGTGGAATGGCTTTGTACCAAATCATTGGGGTAGGGGGGAGGGCTGGCACTAGCAGGGACCCTGACTTGCTCCAGATAAAGTGACGGTGCCTGTGAGCTCCTTCTCACAGATCTGGAGAGCTTGTGGAGTGTGACGAAATTTTCCTGAGGAGGGTGAAACTGATAAGCTGTCCTCTTAAGGGGGTGGAGAAGGATTATTCTTCTGTCTCAATGACTACTGCTTTGCCCATCAGGGGTGGATAAAGACTATTTCTCAGGACAACAGAAGTGAGGGTTCTAGGGTATGGGTGATCATCAAATGAGTAGGAGTAAAAATTATCTTTAATGGGAGTGAAGATATTTTTCATTTCTCATTATTTCAGAAGAAGACAAAATTGACTGGATAGTAGATGACAGTTGCCCTTTGCATGGAGGCTGGATAGAGAAAGAACAGTGCTGGAGAGCTCTGCAGGCTAATTAGTTACCAGAGGAGCTCAAATTTACTTTGAGAAGCCGACCATTGATATGGGTCTTATTTTTACCTGGGTTACTTCTCTGTTTCTTTATGTGTTTATAACAAATCAGAGGGAAAAGGATGAACCAATCTCTGCAGTTTTTATACAAGAAGATCCTGATAATCTCTTTGATTTGGGTATTTTTACCTGTGCCTGGAGGTTTTTACAGGAAAAGATCATTGGGGTAGACTTGAAACATGGTGCCTATGAGTGCGGAGTGCACTAGTGCGGCCATGGAAAGAACTTTCCTCTGACAGCTGGAGACAGCCTTCGAAGTGGGTGGGTGGGCACATTCTCCCTTTTATCCTGACTTTGGTTTGCTTAATTACCTCTTCAGCAGTGCCATGTTCATGGCTGCAACAGGTGTCAGGCTTTGTAAGGGCACATGCTGAGAGCTGACCAAGACCCTTGGTCATTCCTGACACGTATGACTGGCTAGACCTTCATTCAATACCATGAGATCTTGTTCTCAGTTGTGGTCTCTGGTTCTGTATGGTGTTTATTTCAGATAAAAATCCAGGAACAAGTTGGGAAGAGCAGCTCTTCCATTTAGATCCAAAAAAGAAGCTACAATAAAAGAATTGCGTGGGAGGACAGGCACAGTTAGGGAGACCAAGGGGATTTGTTGTTGCCTTGGAAAATTGTCCTATACATTTGCAAGTCATAGGAAGTTAGTAGAGAAGAAACAGCTGGATTCTTTTCATCACCTTAACCCTTGACATATTATCTCAAGATAATATGCACTACGCTGTACTTTGAGAGAGTGTAGAAACATGGGAAGTGCCTGATAGTGGGAGTCGAAATACTGGGATTTTAGACTGCCGCTGACCTGTTGTGAAACCCTGGAAAAGTTGCTTTGGCTCCATGGGTCTCTCCACTTTTCCCCTCTGTTGGTGGGCATAGGGAGAGTGGATGGACAGGGATTAGGTGATCTCTATCCTATGACTTACCAGCCACAGCATGACCATGTCTCATATACACAGCCAAAGATGTTGGTTGCTCTCAGCAGCATTGCATTCTCCCCTCCCCTGCCTCCCCAGTGGGTTATCGTGCTGACTCGACTAACACAAACCCCATCTGGACACAGTCCAAACACCAGATGTGCCCCCGATTAGTGTCGGTCTGGGGAATGTTTCCATGACTGAAAGGTCAGTGTCAGCTGGAAGTGCCCAGAGCGGGCATCTGCCTCCCACCCACGTCAGCTGCAAGAGCTGAACCTTCCATTATCTCACTGGCCAAGGACCTTAGCTGGGGCAGTGTGGGGGCAGGGCTGGACTAGTTCAGGATGGCCTTGTTTTACTCGCCTTCCTTCTTTGCTCTCTGCTGAAGGACGGAGTGTGATTTTTCACTTGGAAGAGACTCCAGGGATGTGCAAAGAGGGAAATCCTGCTGGTGTGTAACTGAAAACATTTTGTTCTCCTTAGATCTGCAATGTGCTCATGTCTCTTCTGATTTTCTTATGGCGGCCGTCACCTCCACTATCGAAAGAAAAATGAACAATAATGTTGTGATGGGCTGGGCTGCCATGTTTTACCCTATTTACAGGTCATTTTAAGTATCACTTCTACACTTCAGACAGGCTTTCATGTTTAATTTCACTTGTGTAGGGCTATGCTAGGCTTTCCTCTAGGTAGCAATGAAAATTAAACACAATTGAGTTTGATGTGTACCTTATTGATTCCAGACCCATTTCAGTAGACTGTGACACTTCAGCGACCTGCAAATTCTACACATTAGAGTTCATATTTTATACAAACGCTGTACATCCAAGACATGGACTCAAATTTCCACCAGCAACCTCCAGCTCCTAACACAAGACACAGGCCCTGTCAGAAGATGATAGCTACTGATGAAGATGCATTACAATTGATATGGTCATCCCCTATGGGGGCGGGAAAGATTCATGAATAATTTCATGGAAATCACACTAAGGAGAAAGCAACACTTCTCTCAATTCCACGTTGTCCTTTCAGTTCTCTGTAGGCCACTTCTTGTCCCACAAGTCCCTACAACTTTATTTCAAAAGGATTAAGTAGGAAAGGGGAGAAGTTGTGTGTTAACCTGGCTTAGAAACTACCAAGTAATGAAAAGTGCTCATTATTTGATTTATTACGTCCTGTCAAGGAAGACTGTGTGACTGCAAGGGCGATTCATACTCTTCTGTGGCTCATGGTTCCTCTGGCAGTGGCATCGTTAAAGCAGGCCACTTGAGCAGAGGGAGCAATGGGTAACAGAGCAAGGCAGGCGGGTGAGTTCTGACCAGTCATTGGTTTCAGGGTATTGTGTCAATCATCTCTCTTTTGCAACTGAGCTGGGAATTAGAGGCTTTATTCAGCCAGAAGTGGGAGAAAGGGAATTTTTACTAGAGGGCATGGCCTTCTGAGGCAAGGGAAGAATGTATCTTCAGCCAGCTGGGGCAGGGAACAGAGGTGAGTCAGAACGACTTGTGGAGAGTGGTATTCCCCTCTGGGGGTCACAGGGCCACTTGTAAAATGACGCCTAGATATTGGTCTACAGCCAAAGTTCTCAACCTTGGCTACCCATTAGAATCACCTAGGGGGAGATTTTACAATCCTGATGTCCAGGCCCCACCTCAGACCAATTACATCAGAATCCCTGGAGTGGGACCCAGGCCAGATAGTTGTCAAGGCTCCCAGGGTGATTCTAATGTACATCCAGGCTTGAGGCCCACTGATTATGACCTTGCTAATCAAAGTAGCCTGAAGACCAAGCAGTGTCTGTATCACCTGGGATTTGCTGGACATACAGAATCTCAGGCCTCGCTCCAATACCTACTGAGTCAGCGTCTGCATTTTAGCAAGGTCCCTGGGAGATTTAAAGTCTATTAAAGTGTGAGGAGCTATGGTTCTCAAACTTTACTGCACATTAAAATCACCTAGGGAGCTTTAAAAAAAATCCCAATGCCCAAGCTGCACCTTGTACCAATTAAATCAGAATTTCTGAGGGTGGGATGCAAAAATGAGTAGTTTTTTATTGGTTCTCAGGTGATTCCGATGTGCATGGGTTCTCAACCCTGGTTTCATATTAGAATCTCCTGGGGAGCTTTTAAATGCCCAGGTAATTGATCCCCACTCTCAGAAATTTTGATTTAATTGGTCTGGGATAGGCAGCAAAAAGCTTCCTAGGTGAGTCTAATATACAGCCAGTGAGGGCCTCTGTTCCAGCAGGTTGGTCCAGCTCTCCTGAAAGGACAGCCAGCTTACAAACCCCGCTACAAGTCAATGGATCCAAGAACAGCTGAAGGAAAAGAATGAACAGACCACGTCTAGACTTATCTGGTCTCAGGGCTCTTTGATATTTGATCTCCTTATGTGTGACAATTACTATATATATATATTTTTTTATGAATTTAAATATTTGTGTGCCCGTTTATGTTTCCAATAAAATTTCTTTTGAAAATTCAACCTTGATTCAACTGAAACAAGGAGGCAAAAGCGTTGGTCTACACCTGGGCCACAGGAGCTGGGAACAGCTGAGTGATCAAGTGAAATGCAGACAAGAGAGGTCATGATGGAGAACGTAACTGAGCTGTGGCCGAGGCGGATAACGAAGAAAGACCCTGGGAGACAGAAAAGAGGTGAGCCAGTTGTGATTTTTTGGTCCCTTTTATGGCGCTCTCTCACCATGATTGTGGAGTCATGTAGTTCTATAGTAGGGTTGCTGGATTTAGCAAATGAGAACATAGGGCACCCAGGTAAATTTGAATTTCAGATGAACAATGAATTATTTTTAACATCAGAATATCTCATGTGATATTTAGGACATACTTATACTAGAAAACTCTTGGTTGTTTTATCTGAAATTCAATGTTAACTAGGTATTCTGTTTAATCTGACACCCCTGCTACACAAACAACCCTAAATTCTCAGTGTCGGAAAATCTATCCTGAGAGTTGGGCTTTCTCCAGGCCTTGTGTGGGGTCCTGCCATCTGCGGTGAGGTCCATGTGTGTCTGTATGAACCCTGTCCTTAGGAGGTCCACCACCCTGGGTTCCACAAGGGTTACTCAACACCCCCAAACTAGCACTGGCAGGGATATGTGGGTGCTTACCTATGGACAAAATTCTTGAACTTCACCTCTCCCAGCTCACCTGCAGTCCTCGGTGTTGAGATGGCTCCTGGGAGTTCCTCAGATGTACCCTCTTCTCCCACTGTCACTTGCTCAATTTAGGGTGCTTATGCCAAAGAAAAAGGTGCTTAAAGGCCTTGATGGGCTGGAGGTGATAGCGTCGAGCCAATGGGGACTCAGACATATGTAGGGAAAGGGGGATGTAAAGGAAACCACGGTTCACAGCCACAGCGTGGCATGTCCTGAAAGCGGCTGTTCAGCGTCTGAGCCTGGTGTCTGGCTTTCAGCAGAGGC
The DNA here is from genome assembly GCA_028627145.1 of Eidolon dupreanum. NCBI lineage: Eukaryota > Metazoa > Chordata > Mammalia > Chiroptera > Pteropodidae > Eidolon > Eidolon dupreanum. The sequence goes on from CM053515.1 coordinate 83,472,178, forward strand.
TGCTCAAAGTGCAGTTTCCTGCTGGCTTCAGAGCATGTAGGGGCTTGAGGGAAGGGAAAGAGAGGCAGAGAGTGGGAAAGAGCCAGCTGCCAGCAAGACATACACATACGAGAGGTGTGTAGGATGAGAGGTAGAGACGGAGGGGAGATGGCTAGAGACAGAGGAGGAAAGGGGAAGCCAGAGGGAGAAGGTAGAGGGAGAGGAAGAGGATAGAGAGAGGGGAGGGGAAGTGGGGAATGAAGGGAGAGAACTGATAAGGTAGCTGGGGATGTTCAGAGACACACACAGGATGATCAGGAAGGAGACGCTTTGTTCGTCCCTCCAGCCTGACCCACTAAAGACCTAAGCTAGTGCTGGTCTCTTCCGTAAAGCAGAATCTCTCAACCAATCAGCTTCAAGAAAAGCCCAGAGGGCCTGTGCAGGTCAGAGAGCAGGCTACGTGAAGTGCTAAGGCCAAGCTCCTCTTCCCTGGGTGATCTAGGAGGTGGAGTGCCCCTTCGTGAGGACCGTGTGCTTGTTGGATACTGTAGACATGGTGGAGGCTGGAGAGCTGGTGTTCCCCCTGGGAGGGACACACACTTACAATGTCTTTCTCCTGACACCGTTGCCTTCCCAGAATGATAAATCGCCACAGTTTAAGTGAAGGTCATGGACTTGGTTTTGTGTGTCTTCTGGGATTCAAGTCTTACAAAATCTAGACTCTTTTTAGTCTCCTCTGTTTCCCATTCTCTCTTGCCTCCTCCTTCCTGATGGCCCACAGTGTGGAGAGCAGGGCCTCCCAGAATATCTTCCCTCACAGGCACCCTAAAAGTGGTGTGGGGAAGACTCTCAAGAATGACCTCAGTAGCTGGTGGCAAATAAAATGATAAATGGGCTTTGCGCCTCCCTGACCACCCAGTTGTGGGCATGAATAGTCAGAGCTCCATGGAAGACTGAGAGAGAAGCCAGGGGAAGGGAGGAAAGGAGGAGGAGGAGGGAGTAGCTTCAAAATAGGGTGGATTATGCTGAGAGCTGAGATAGGGTTCCGAATGAACTGTTCTGACTGGCAGAGGAAGATGAGCCCAAGCCTTGCTGACCGTTTGGGGTTTGGCATATCAAAATCTAGGGCTTGGCCACCAGCTCCTAGCCAATTCTCTGGGACCAGAGTGCATTTTCCTTGGGGATTGAGAGGCCTGGCCACTGGAGGAAGAATTGGCCTGGTCCTTTCTTTCGGCCAGCAGCTCATTCTGAAATCTAATTCAGAAACCCAGCCTTTTGGCAAAGTCCTGTGTTGTAGACTGTTGCACAGTGTGTCAGGATCTGGGAGCCATGGAAGATGGGCTTGGGTGGCGTCTGGGGCCAGGCTCATGTTCTTATCCGAGCCGTAGGAAAGAACAGCTTGCCCCATTGGGGAACAGGTGGGCTGCTCTGGGCCTAGCTGGCTGGATCCTGGCTGGCTTTTATTTGTCTACGTCTGACCAGGCCCAGACTTGGTCTGAGGACCCCAAGTCTCTGCCTTGGGGAGATGTGAGTGTGGAAAGAGCCAGGGCCTAGGAGAGATGCATGGGTCAATCCGTATGGGGTTGTGATGTGTATATCTTTCTCCAGAGCTGGGGGTCTGACCACCTGGCTAGTGTGTGTTTAGGGGGCCAAGGAGGGTGAGCTCAGATGTGGGGGCATGGCTGGCATGACTGGTAAAAGAGAAAGAGCCCAGCTCCTGATCAGCTGGCTCTTCATCTTCTCCTGGCCCCTCTCTCCCACACCCGCCCTGGCATTTCTCATGTTCTAGGACAAGGTCTAAATTGGGCACTTGGATGAGACATTCCTGGGAGCTGCCAACCTTCCAGGTCCAGGGTGGTCAGAGGACTCACTGACTCCACGTCGCCTCCACTCGGTTTGGCCCTTGTCCTAATCCCCACTGGTTCCTGATGCCAATGTCACTGCCTGCTGAGGTCCTTTTTTCTTGTGCCTGTTCCAGACACTATTTGGAGCTACTGAGGTGTGTCTGCGTGTGTATGTGTGTGCGTGTGTGTGTGTGTGTGCGCGCGCGCGTGTGTGTGTGTGTGTGTGTGCCTACATGTCCTCTTTGGACATTTGACTAATCATTTATTGGCCTTGAGTGAGGCACAGTTTCCACAATCCTTTCCAACCCTGAACTTAGTGGTTAGAGAAAGTGCCTAAGTACAATTTATGAAACACATATGATTCTCCCCACCAGTCAGGGACCCCAGCACATGCTGCCATTCCTTTGGGATGTTTTCTCTCAGGACCTTAGCCCTGTGTCCCCACCGTCCCTGGACTCCTAGGGTCGAGAGAGCGTGCCTGGCACAACCCAGTCCTGAGCAGGTAGTCTGTTGTCTCCTAGAGCCCAGGCTCGGGAGCTAGCCAGACTCAGGTTCCAATTCTGACTCTTGCTTATGAGCTGATAAACTTGAGCTAGTTAATTTCTCTGAGACTCAGTTTCCTGATCTGAAAAGGGAGATGTTAATTAATGCCTTCTCCAATGGATCACTGTGAAGATGGGTGGGCTTATGAAAATGAAGCACCTGGCACAGGTCTGAGTGCCTATTCCCCGCTCTCCTCTCCTCACAGTTGTTGGAACACAGCTGAACTTGTGGTAGGCACCCAGAAAAGTAGTAGTGACTAATTCATGATTATGGAGCCTGCAATTATTGGAATGAAGTCCCTAAACAGGGAAACAACTCTAAGCAAACCCATCAATTAGGGGCCTGTTTGCAGTTCTTTTGTGCCCACTTGTCACGTGTTAGCTCAAGGAGGGCTCCAGTCCCCTCACCCCCACAGGTCATTCTGGAGAAATAATGACTAGGGGGAGGCTCCAGCCTGAGGTGTGCAATTCCCACCTACTTGTGACCTTCACGCCCACCCTGCCGGCCCCACTCCAGAGCTGGTGCAATAAACAAGTTACCAGGTGACAAACACAGCCCTCGTAAAGAAGGCTACTGGCTTTAGGACAGCATTAAGCCTGAGCTAATGGGCTTTGCAAGGGAGCAGGGACTCCCCGAGGTGCAGGACTGTGACCTCTCCAGCCAGGGGAGGCCTGGGCCAGAGCTACTTTTTGAGAAAAAGGAAGACTTTCTTTTTGAAAAAGGAAGAAATGCCAAATAGAGCATTATAGAAATCATGTTATAACTTATGTGTTTACATACATCAAATTAGTAAATCCAAACCCCAAATGTAATAAACTGTAATTTCACAATAATTTCAGGACTAATAAAAATATTAATTGTTGTGCACTGCAAGCAAGCAGGTAGTAAGATAAACTAATGGAATATCAATTTAAAGTAGCATGGTGGATGTCTGTCTGTTCTGGGGCAGCCCTCATCCCTCTCCATGGGAGTGGTCCTATGCAGCAGCTCAGAGCCTAGGACCCTGGCCTCTGTGAGGCCCTGGTGACAGATTTGGAGATGATCTCATCCCACTGGGAAACTAAGACCCATTCACAAGCCATAGACTGGTAAACATGAGGTGGGGCCAGCCTTATTCAAAGGCTGTACTCTTGGATAATGAGCGTGTATGCTGTATTGATTCCAGCCTCCTGCACGTGGTGGGTGCTGAGCAAATATTCTAGAGCCACCTGCTGTAGGCACAGTCAGCGTGCTTCTATTCACTTCTCAGGTGACTGCTGCTTTCCCCATTCAGTGGTAAGTACCATGAAAACAGAAACTACGTCTGACTCTTTCCTTCCTGCATCCCCAGAATACAAAAGCTTCAGGAATATATGTTGAAATACATCTTCTTAGGTAGTGCCCTGATTTCTACACAGGTTGTGCCAGGCCCCTTTTCCCGGGCTTCTTTCCTCCATTTCAAAACATTTTGTGTTGTCATTATATTTGTTTCCTTGCCCTTGGCCTGCACAGGCTTAGAGCATCCCCTTGGTATCCCAAGTACCCAGCACAGCAACTAGCACAAAGAAGGCACTGGCCAGAATTCTGTGGCTGAACTGAATGAATCGTTAAGTGAGCGAGTCTGCAAGGCAGGCAGATGGAGACTGCCTCCCCGCAACCACAGGCCCAGCAAGCTCGGAATCTCCGTTCCCTGATGAGTGTTTTCCTGTTTTACCAATCTTTGTCTCTAGAAGCCCATGTTCTCTTCTCCCAGTATCAGGGCACATCTGGTTGTTGGTACATGTTGCTTAGTTAGGAACTCTTAAAACAGCATGAAATTGTTAGCACGTTGCTCCTGCCTGCCAAGCTGTTCTTGAGGCTCAAGCTTTGGTGGATTTGGTTTTCTGTTTGTTTTCTGTTTTCATGCAGTTTAGAAAATTGGTCTGTGACAATCTTGGGGGAAATAAGCCTGACTTGAGTTTCGCCAAGGAAAGGGCAAGACTGAGATGAGGGCTGGGGAGGCAAGGGAAGCAATCAGTGTGGAGAGGTACTGAGACTCCTTACTTGCCTTTCCTTTCTTTGCATTTTGATTGGAAGCTCAGGCTAGTTTGATCTTTGGGGAGGAGGATGCTGGGAGAGGGGGGCTGGGAGAGCCTTGTCTTCATATGGGTCCTCAGGGCAGAACAGTAAGGTACTTTTGGGTTCTAGAGGACACAGACATGCTCTCTCCACATAAATGCCCCTCGGGAGCGGGGGCTTTGAAGGAGATGCCTTTGCCTCTTGCATTTGATTTCTGTGTTATTTGGGCGTGGGCAGCACCAGAACTCAACTTTCCCCACATAGCCCCAATATGCCATCTTCCTCCCCACTCCCAGTAGCTCTTGTCTCTTGGCAATATTTCCCTTTTTTTTTTTTTCCTGGAAATAATCTTATCTGGAGAAAAGTCTGGGCTGGTCTGTTTTACCTTGTGTGGTAGTTGTTCTCCTCACTGGGTATGTAGACCCAGTGAGCACTGCTCCTGGATGGTCAGACCAGGCACAGGGAAAGGCAGGAGGGAAAAGTTCTAGTACTCCAGGCAGGACTCAGTTTGACTCCTGGCAGTAGAGATGTGACTAAGAAATTGCTCTTTCATCAAAATGCCAGTAGCAGTATTCCTGTCCTTCCGCCCCCACCCTGCCCCCGCCACCTCCACTCCCCAGCACCGTACCTTGTCTTTAGTGCTCTCTGTTCCATCTTTCACTGCTATTTTAAAATTTCCTTTCATCCTTTTCCATAAGAGCATGGCCTCTATTTTAGCCTCTGACCTCTCCTTGGACAGTGGTTCCGGGCTGTGCTGCTGGGTTCCAGGTCTTTGCAAACAAGCCTGGGATTTCTACTCTGGTTCTCACCTCCTGAACAAATCTCAGAGCACAGCTTTGAGGATCCCAAGGATGGGCATCCTGTCCTCTTATTGCTCTGTGGCACTGAGGGCATTGTCCCCTGCTATGGACTGAATGTTGTGTTGTCCCAGACACGTATATTGAAACCTAACCCCCAGTGTGATGGTATTAGGAGGTGAGGCCCTTGGGAGGTGATTAGATCACAAGGGTAAAGTCATCACGAATGAGATTAGTGCCTTATAAAAGAAATCCCAGAGAGCTTTCTTCCCTTTCTGCTACATGAGGACACAGAGAGAAGTCGGCCAACTCTGAACCAGGAAGTGGGCCCTCATGTGATACCAAATCTGCTGGAGACTTGATGTCAGAATTTCAGCCTCCAGAACTGTGAGAAAAAAATGTTTGTTTTCAAGCCACGCTATCTGTGGTTTTGTTACAGCGGCCCAAACACTAACACCCCTAAAACCTAAGTTCTCTAAGGGAACCCTGGCTTATTTGATATCTACAATGGGATGGACACTGAATATGTGGCTCAGATGTAATAACTTGCCCAAGCCATACAGGCAGTAAACGATATGTGACAAAATGACATTTAAGTGCATGTCTGTCTGATGTCAAAGCCCTTCCTCATTCCTCTGCACTAGGGATCATGAACTCAGGAAGAACAGGAATTAGAATGCTCTGAGTCTGTGTGTATCACCCTGGTCTTGCTTTCTTGGTCTTTTATTTCCCTCTAAGCCTGAAGGAATGCCCTTGCTCTTAGGTCTGAATCAAGGCAAAAATCCCTTTTGTTACCACTCCTGAGTTTGAGTGAAATATACTGAAACACATCTTTAATTTTAAAAAGTTAAGGAAGGAAGAGAAGTACAAAAATAAACCATAGAAGTATGTATAAATTTCAAATTCTGAATGTTTGGTAAGGCTTAAAGGCACGCAGTGCCATATTGCAACCCAGCCACATGTAGGGGATCCTCCAATGTGACTCCTTATCAGGCTGTAAGAAATCTCCCCTCCCTCCCCCCTTTTACCTTCTTCTCACCTGGAAAAGATTTGAGGCAAGTGTCCTTGTCATGTGACTAGGGTTCCTGAACTGGAATCTATGTATAAACTTCTGAAGCTTGTGAATTTCCAGAAATTGAATGAAAAATCTGCTTTTTTTCCCCCTGTGGATCCAGTTCACAGATTTAGTCATGTTCACAGAAAAGTTGGTGGCTAAATGATCTAAGAAGTCCTGGAGGTAAGCATGGGACTTCCATGTGAGAAATTTATTTTAGAGCTAAGTGCTTGGACAAGTTATGCTTCCTCTGAAAGAACTGGTATGTTTTCTCCTCCTGTAATCAATCTTCTATACATGACACGATGAAAACATTTCTAACTTATTTCATTTTTGTTTTACTGAAATTATTTCTACCTGGATCAATTCAACTTTGTGTAAATACTATAGAAAGAATTAACTCATTAATCAATTTCTTTTTCTTTTTTTTACTCTAGAATATTCTTATCAATTATTGTTTCTTCCATATGGTGACTATGATGCAGAGTGAATGTAGAGTGACAGAAAGAGGGAAAAGAGGGACAAAATCTGAAGGCATCTTTACTGAGAGTTCAAATGTCCTTGGAGGACAGATGTCCTTGGGGTCAAGTGATGGGGTCAAAATATTCTGTTTCAATGTCTCTGCCAGGATAAGATATTGGGGTAGGAGGAAGCAAGCCCCTTGTAGAATGAAAGGAAGTTTCCACTACCCCATGGGCTGTTGTGCCTTCACAAGGAATGACACAGCGGATAGAAAAATGCAGATTTCAGTAAGTTCAAAAGACCCCTGAGAGCAGCCTCCCTCTTCTCATGACCCTAGTGAAGCCCAAATGTGACTCCTCATGAAGTCATCTTGTCTGTCAGAGCCTATAGGTTTCCCTCCATCACTGAGTGACTTCAGTGTAGTGCCAGGGTGGCTCCTGGCCTGGGTGGCAGAGATCCTTGGAGCAGTTCTCTAGCTTTGTGCCACTTAACCTCATGGGCCCCATTTATTTGGTTGAATAACTACTGGAGGATAATGTTGTTTCTTTAAAAAAAGGTGGTGGAAAGAACATGGGATTTGTAGTCAGTCAGCCCTCAATTCAAATTCAAAAGTCACACAACCTTTGCTAGGAGATGCATTTAAACACTATTCTTCCTCACTTTTCTCCTAAGGGCAGGGCAAAAGTAAATATATTTGCTGGGCCCTGAGATAGGGCATTTCTTTTCACTGTTGTCTTGAAGAGGAATTTTCCACTCAAATGGCTAACCTTGTAATCACCTCTTTGTTCTGCTTCTGTAGACATGCTTGCTGCATAAGCCGAAGGGCAGGGTGACCTCGAGATCAATTGAAGACTCACCCCCCCTCTTTGCTTGTTCTGTCTAGATAACAGATGTATCCCCTTTGCTTGTTGGTATATAAGCCCTATAAAGCAAAATTGCCTCTGAGCTCAGGGCCCAGATCTTCAGAGCGGTAGCTCTTCTGGGACTACTGGCGTAGTAAACCTGAGTTCCCCAGCTCTCCACTGGTGCTTGGTTTCTTGCAGGTCTGATTTCGTAACATTTGTTCAACACTATCACATAGGACCTAACCCTAACTAATCCAGTGGTCACCCTTTTGGTTCCTGGAGTCAGATTACCACCTCCATCATTTTAGAGACTCCAGTGAGAGCAAATCTCTTCACCTCTATAAACCTCCAGTTTCCTTGACTGTGAAATGAGGGTCATTATTGTACTTATCTCACAGATTTGCTAAATGTATTAATATAATGTACCTAAAGTGCATGGTATGTGTTAAGTTCTCAATACATGTTTCCATTATGTTGTTATTGCTACCATCATTGTCATGATCCCGGGGTGTCTATCACCCTTGGAGAACTTCCTGAGGGTAGCTAGGGAAGGCTGTGAGTCATGTGTTTGGGATCTTGGGGTTTATATCTCTGGATCTCTTTCCATAAAAGAAACAACTCATAAATTCAGGAAAGTCACTTATCATCTGTGAGCCTCCTTTTCTGTCTCTGAAATGGGGCTAATAATACTTTGCAGGCTTGTCAGGAAGATTAAATGAGAAAATATGTGCAAAGCAGCCAGCCCAATGAGCAGAGCATGTGTGCCACAGGTGTTAGTTCCCATCTCCTTGTCTCACTGATACTCGCTTTCACATCATGGAGGTAAACATGGGGGCTCCCTGCCTCACCACGCACCTCCCAGCCTGAGTAAATTGCACATTGACATTGGCAGCTCAGTGTCTGTAGGTGAATCCAGCTGGGGAAGGGCCAGGGGCCCAGCAAGGGCAGAGTTGTGCAATCCAGTTTTGAAAACTCTGGCAAGCAAGCCAGATGGGTGTGGATGGCGGGAGGTCTCTCAGTCATGAGGAGAGGACAGGGGTATTGGGGTGCAAAAGGACAAAGTTGGACAGCAGTGTTGGGGGATTTAGTGAGAGGAGGTGGGGGAGTGAGGGTTTTTCCTGCCCTTTTCAAGAAGCACTTCTTTTTACTGCTTTTTAATTTTTTTTTTTTTTTTTGCAGATCAACTCTGCAATTTACCGGGGAAGGGGCCACAGGCAAAATAGTAATCCTTGTGAAGACAATAATACTCATTTTAAAGAGCTGTTTACGAGGTTTTAAATAAACAAGCTAATTTATGTAAAAGTGGGTGTGGTATATAAGGCTTTCTCTGACCGCATCTTTACTCATACTAAAAAATTCTTGCCTCCTAATGAGTTGGCTGCACCAGCATGTGCCCTTGGGGGTCCCTGAATACCATCTGCAGGCACCCGAGGCAAGCTCTGTGGGACTGGATGGCTTTGTGTACGGTGAGCACCAGCTGTTGTAGAAAGTACTATATAAAAGCAATCAGATGCAAAGACCAAGACGGTGGGGACAGAGCCTTGGAGTCCAACACCAGTGGGCCCTGCCAGTCAAGCGTCTTCCCTCCCTTCAACATCTGGTTGCTTCTCACTGGGAGCGATCCTTGCACAGCATGGGCAATGAAACTGAGGCAGGCTGTTCCCTCCTCCGCTGGTCCTTTAAGCAAACAGGAAATCCTTTGGGATTTGTATCTCCCACTTTCTTAAAAAATTTTAATTGAAAGGGTAATTTAAATCACAAAAAGGTGGAGCAAATAAAACAATTGCATCTCACTGCTAAATTTAAGTGAGTGTTAACATTTTGCTTTGGATATTTGCTTAGGTTATGTTTTTCAGTAAAAGAATAAGTTACTGATAATGCTAAAATCTTCACAATCCCATCTGGAGTCAATGTCTGTCATGAAATCGATGTACATTTTTTTTAGTTTGTGACTTGTACACTTGCTCCATGAATAGTTATCTATATTGAGATTTTGTATTTCTTCCCCTGTCCCTTCCACTTCGGAAATTACACATTGTATTTTTATTCTTTTTGTAGTTTTCCTAACATTTCAAACATCCGTATTTATTTCATATTTTTGAACAAATTCTAAATCAATTGATATCTCTATTCTCATCCTAAATAAGATATAGAATTTAGAATACTTTAACTTTGCTCCCATCTTCTGTGTTACTATGGTCTAGTTTTTAATTGTACCATGTTTTTACTCACTATTTTGTTGTTGTTGTTGTTGTTGTTGTTGTTGTTGGAATCTCTACCTATTTGCATTTGCCAATATGTTTATAATTTTTTTTGGTACACAATTGCTGCTTGTAATCCCACCTCTCTTTTCATTTTTCTGAAATAATCTTTTAGTAGTTAACTCAGTCGTTTTCTGAAAGTATTTTTTCTTTGTCCCACATCTCAAATGTGGGTCAGCAGATTATAGAACTGCAGGTGAATGTTTTTCTCCCTTAGCACTTTTAACATTTTGTTTCCTCATCTTCTGGCAGTTATTGTTGCCAATAGGAAGGGCAATATCAATCTGTTAGACATTTCTTTGAAGATAATCTTCGACTCTCTAGTATCTTTAAAATATTTTCTGTTAATGTTCTGTGGTTTCATGATCATGTATCTAAGTGTGTATTTGTTTTTACTTATTCTGCGTGCTCAACCTTTTTTCAAGTTTAGAAAATCCTCAGCTGTCATCTCTTCAAATACTAACTCTCATCCTATTGTCTATTGTTTCTTTATTTTGCAATGCCCATCAGATGCTTTCCTCAGATCTGTCATGTCACCAGTGTTCTCCACAGCATTCAATGGACTATTAAACCAGCCTACTGAATTTTTTACAAAAAATTTGGATGATTATATTTTTCATTTTTAGAACTTTATTTTAATTCTCCAACTCTTCTTTTCTCATAATGTTCTGTGCTTGCTGAATAGATTATGTTCTAGTTTTAGAACATTTTAGACAAACTTGTTTAAAATTTCTTTTCAGAATGCTCAGTTATTGGTAAATCCTTGGAATGGTTTCTCTCACTTGTAACATTTGCGGACACTTGTGGTTTTGCATTTCCTCATGTGTTTTGTTAGGTTTGTCTCATCTTTGGCAGGAATTATCTTCTGTAGAGTCATATATTCTCTAGGACTTAGAGATATCCCTCTGGAGTAATTTCTTCATTATAGGAGTCTCTTTTCTAGTCCAATTTTACTTTATTTTATTGGCTCTGGGTCTCTGTTTCTGGTAAGAAGAGTAAGAACTTGAGTTGTATACTAGCATGTACAGACTAAGTGCTCCAATTTCTTTTATAAACTTTTTTTTCTCCTACCCACACCCTGAGGGGATCAGCCAGCTTCTCTGCCATAACTTCCAGCAGTTGGAGTTTTATGATGGGATCATCCTTTCTAAAATAATTTCTGCCTAGTTCCAGCTCTTTATTGATGAACGGGAACTGTGGCTTTGACTTTTGTTTCTAAAGTATATTAAAGGCCCCCTCAGGCAGTGCTTCTCACACTTCAAAGTGCATATGAATCACCTGGCAGGACTTGTTATAATGAAGATTTTGATTTGGTAGGTCTGGGGTGGGCCTAAGATTCAGCAATTCCAACGACTCCCAGGAGATCCTGGTGATGTTGACTCAGGAACTGTGTTTGGAGTAGCAGAGTCTTCAAGCAGTATGTCTCTGGTCAGTCACCCCGAAGACCCAGTGGCTTTATCACATACTCTGTTCTACACTCTTTTTCTTTTTGACAACGAGAAAGTTTTTCTCGAGAGTCCCTTTAACCTCAGGCTATGAATCCTAGGCTCTTCCCTCTTCTAGTAAAACTCTAGTTAACCTGTGTTTTAATTAAGACAAAGTATGGTTGTGGGTCACAGAAAATCCCCAAATAACAGAGGCTTAAACTAGGTGAACATATATTTCTCACTCACATAAAAGGGTCCAGAGTTAGGGAGTCTAGGGGTATATGGTGGGTCCACAATCATTGAGGGCCTAGGCTTCTTACATTTTGCTGCTTTGCCAACCTTAGTGTGCCACCTCATAATTTAACATGGCCACAAGAGCTCCAACCCCTGCATCATGTTCCAACCAGCAGAAAGAATAGATAGATTAAGAAAGTCAAACCTTCAAGGATACTTGGTAGAAGGTATAAATGCCGGTTCCACTCATATCTCACTAATCGGAATTTAACCACGTGTTTACTTCTAGTTCCAAAGGTAGCTGGAACATGTAGTAGTTATTCTTGGTGGTCTGCTAAAAGTGAAGCTTCTATTGCTAAGGAAGAGGGGAATTGATAAGCAATAGTCTCTGTCAACATAAGAATGCAGTTTTCTAGAATCTTAAGGCATTCCTTTCGCCTTGGATCCAGAAAATGATGGGTGGTGGTGGTGGTGGTGGTGGTGGTGATGGGAACACACTTTGTTTGCACAGTGGCAGTCTTGGAGCTCTAACAACCAATGCATACATTTTTTTTTTTTAAGAGAAATATTCCAAGAAGATGTTATGCCCTCTGATTAGTCTATTCTTTGCATGAAAAGAAAGCAGAATCTTGACTACCTAGTGACGTCTATAAATGCCAGTATTTTCCCTCAAAGTCTTGGAAAATCTGCCAAAAATAACCAGGTGACAAAGAGAAAAGAAAGAAATGGAGAGACCTTGAGAAGCTGGAGCAGTGGAGACTGGGAGCAGGAGCAGACATTTTGTGAGATGGGAGCAAAACCAGTCTGGGAAAATGGAGAAAAACAGCAGCCCCCCAGGTTAGTAGAGGAGCGCCTCAAGTCCCAGACATGTCTCCTGAATCTGGGTGCCTGCGCTGGGGAAGGGAAGACCCAACAGTCATCAAGTCACACTTTAGGACCTCTACATTCTCTATACCAGGCTGAAAGGGAGCTGGGAAATATAAGTCAGAAGTTTCAGGGTGGAGAGGAGAGGGAGATTTTGGCATATAAATATCTGTATCCGCTTCTATGGTTAGGAGGCAACACAAAGATTGTGGCCTGGTGTGACCATCACCAGTCACCACGTCAATGTTATACTTTGTAGCAGTATATAATGCACATCGGCATATCAGCGACTCAGAGAAAAACAAAAAAACTGGTTTTGCCTAGAGATTTTTACTTTTTTTTTTTGGATTACAGAATCCCCTTTTCACAGAACACCAATTAATTGCCTTTTGCCTTAGTGTTCCTCACAGCACCCTCTAGAAAATCATGCCACAGATAAGTAAGCCAGTCGCCGGGAGAAGCACTATGATTTTCTGTACTAAATTCAGACAGACTTACCCCTGAGGATACTTAATAACAAAAACATTGTGTGATGTAATGAACAGTGTCTTCAACAGTCTCCTTACCCTAAATATAACGATGCTTTTCATGGGACTGTTTCTTGTAATTACATTAAAAAATGCTGATGGCATCACACCAAAAACAGTTCAGCAAAAGCAATTCCGCTGGGGCCAATGTGATGCGCTCCAGGTATCCGTGTTTCAGCTGCTCTGGCGGGATCCAGGGATTGGTGTTAGAAACTCTGGAAGAGTGAATGAACTGCTTATCCTTCAAACAATCCTCTCCGAAGAGTGTTATTTCTCAGAAAGACTTTTACATAAATATTTTGTGGTATGATATTCAAACTGACCTCCCGAGCTGGATCTGAACGGCAGTACTCTTGTTGGCCTCTGAATGCCTATCCACGTGTCTTAACTGATCGTTGAGCTGGGGTGAAGTTGGCATTCCTTTGGAAAGCTGAGCCCTCTCATCGCTGTCCACCAGCAAGACCAGGACTCACTCTTGAAGTTGCCTTGAGCTTGTTCCAGTGCTTTAGGAAATGAGCAAACTGGGCCCCCAAAGCCTACATCATTGAACAGGGTTGAAGTCGTACCCATGGTTAAGAATGTTTAAGACTGGTATAACCAGACCTTTGCCACAGCCAAATAAGACCTTGGCAAAGCACCAGAGAATGCCTGGCTTTGGGCAATGCTACTGTCAGGACCCCGTCCAAGACAAACTCTCCGTTAGTGCCAAGGTAACTGAATGAAGTAACTTCTACTGGGTTACTTATAAATCGGTTAAAATGTAGAATGCTTCTCAGAGATAACATTAATTTTAGGACAGTTGATCTGTGGTCTTTCTTTCTGGAAATAATTGACAGGCATGGCAAGTTTATTTTCAGGTCACCTCTAATTCGGGATAATCAAACATCATCTCTGTACAGGAATGCCCTCTCTTTTTGCTCTCTCTGGGGATGGGGAAGGTTGGAGTTGACATCCAGGATAGAACATTAAAAAATAAGCTAGAAAGAAATGATACCAGAACACATTTCTCTTTTGTATTTATCTGGGCACTTTTTGTAATTCAGAAGTTGAGTCCCACTGGTGTGGATGGTGGCTGTCATCTTTCAGAACTGTTCTAGACAGGCATCAACAGTCCACGCTCTAAGCAGAGACCTAGGTCCACTTCAGGTCAGCAACAGTTGCACATAATCTAATATGCTCTGGGGATTGAGTGTAATCTTTATTGAGTGAGTATTCCAGTGGATGAAATAGCTGAGTCTGAAGTTTGCATTCTTCCTAATGTGTAAAAATTTGATATTTGCCGAAATAAGCATTTACTTTGCTGACAGTGCAAACCTAGAGTGGGGGAGGGAGACACTGTTCATTACATCACACAATTGTGGCCAATATTAATGGCCACAAACATTTGAATTCTATTTTCCATCATGGAAGTGAAAAGAATCTCATATGTATTATGTGTAGGTGAAAAAGCAGATCCTCCCCAAAAGCCAATTCCTCTTGCTAGTCAAAGAACTGAAGAAATTTAAGAAAAGAGTCATTTTGGATAAATTAGAGCAAAATGCCACTCACACACACACATCACACACACACATCACACACACGGGTGGTTATTTAGTACATGATAAATGTGGCTTTGCCAATAAGAGAGAAAGGATAAATTATTCAATAAATGAGATTGAAACCATTGAAAATTACAAAATAATTGGTGGCCTTTTTTTCCCCATATATAAAAAAAATCATTCTAGATGGAATAAAGAGCTAACATCCCCAAACAAAGCAAAACAAGCACCTTCAAAATATCTGAAGAAAATATAAACAAATATTTTATTAATCTTAGAAGTAGTAAAGGAAGGTACATAGGAGACATTTTTTATATTTGCGTAAAAATAAAAAATTTAATACCATTAGAGGAGGATAAAAATGATACCATAAACTAATTTAAAAGAAAATGACAGCCTGAGAGAGAGAGTACTTACAACATATGTAACAGGCAAAGGGTTATTAACCACAAAATAGAGTTTCTATAAAATAGCAATTAAAAGACAAGCAACACAATAGAAAAATAGATACAGAATGGACATAGGCAATTTATAATAAAAATTTTTTAAAAAATCACAAACTTGACTAATATTCAGGGAACTAAAAATTACCAACCATTTTCCTGCTATCAGATTGATAAAAATTTGGGCAGTTCAAAATATTCTGTGTTGGTGGGGTGGGAGAAATTTTTGGTGGAGTGGAGTATATACCCTATTCTTAGGATAGGCATGTGGCAGAGGCAATCAAAACTTTCAATGTACAGATCACCTAACCCAGGTAAACACCTGCACGTTTGCTCAGAGGCACGTAGAGGAGTGTATTTTGCAACCTTGTATGAAGGAAAATTTAGAAACACCTGAAACACTCATTCATAGGTATGTCACTGTCATGGAATACGATACAGCACTTAAAAAGATGAGGAATGTACTGGCACAGAGAGGTAGGTCTACCACACACAGTGCATGGCATGACACCACATAATTCAGGTCTGCGGTCATGTAGATGAAAAGACAGGTCTGTGAGAGATAGGTCACATTAATTGTGTTCATGTGCTCTCTAAGTAGGGAAGTGTGATGAGCTAGTGAGGAGATCGATGAAGGGGAACTTCTACTTTTTTCTCTACCTACTTGTATGTTGCTTAATACAGACATACACACACACAAACGAATGTGTTCATGTATTATGTGCATATTTAAAAAATAAAGAAAATTACATACAGAGAATGAAATGTGGCATTTTATAATGGCTCGGACATCTGAAGTGAGTGACGTCATTCTGCTGTACATTCACTCATTCAGTTAATGAATATGTTTTTTGAGTGCCTACTATGTGTCTGACACAGAAACTAGAGAAAGGCTAGAGAAAGCTGTCTATTTCAATGAGTACTCTGGGTAGTAGTTTTATTAGTCAGCTAGGCTGCCACGACAAAATACCATAGACTGTGTGGCTTAAACAGATTTATTTTCTCACAGTTCTGGAGGCTGGAAGCCTGAGCTCAGGGTGCCAACATGATGGGGTTCTGGTGAGAACTCTCTTCCTGGTTTGCCAAAGGCTACCTTCCTGCTATGTCCTTACATAGTGGAGGGAAAGAAGGGAAGACAGAGAGAGAGAGAGAGAGAGAGAGAGAGAGAAGGAATTAGAGATCTCTTCTTATAAGGGCATTAATTCTATCATGGAGGGGTCCAACCCTCATGACTTCATGTAATCCTAATTATCTCCCAAAGGCGCCACTTCCAAATACCATTACTTTTGGGGGTAGGACTTCAACATATGAATTTCGGGAGGAACAAAGCAGTTAGTCCATAACAATGACACATCCCATAGGATGTTAAAAATAAAAATTTGACAGAGATACCAAGGTATAGTAGATGTAAAATTACATAGCTCAGTCACCACTTGCAGACTATACAAAGGAAATTGAACACTTGATACCATATTATCCGCTTTGAGAATATAAAATGGTTGAGGAAATGGATGGGGAGAATAGATCAGCAAAGAGTTTTCTCTGGAGAGAGATGTTGCAGTGCTCTGACTCCCTCTCCATAATGTGTGTTGGTAAAAGACACACAAAGCAGATAGGTCAACCACCCTCTCTGTTCCCACCACAGCTTCCAGCCTAAAGCACCGTGGAGCTGGGGGAAGGGAAGAAAACATGCTCCTAAATCAAGTTTAATTATTATACAGAAATGGGCATTCAAGTTATCAAATTAGGACTGCATGTGTCCCTTCAAGTGACTTAGTGTGTCAACCACCCAAGACTGAACTAAAAAGTCACGGACTTATGGGAGTTTTTATCCAGTGGTAGAAGAAGACTACCCACGTAGAATCAGGTTTTAAGGGATAACATGAGATAAAAATAACACTGTGCTTTGATTACATCATAAGTCATGCATGGTCAATGTACCGGTTACATATAATTGCTCATCAAGCAAGAGGCAAAACTGTAGTCAGTGGAAAGGGAGAGTGATGTGTGATGCCATGCTACACACAGGACACCATGGCTTTTCATGTAAATGTGATTCTTGAGCAAGCCAGGAGCCCATCCCTCTGATGCACCCCTTGCAGACGCCAAGGGTTTACAATGGTACACTTTAGAAAATTTTCCACTGAAAAATATCCAGTTAAAATTATCCCTGGGCACCTAAAGGATTAGCTTCCATTTATCCAGAAAATAGAGGCTTCTGGTTGGAATTTACTGCTAGAGTATTCTGAGATTCTGCTAAATCATCATAGTCCCTGGAGATTCTTGAAAGCCTCTCTGAAGGCATGCAGAAGGCGTCTAGAAGACCTGTTTGCCCTGCTAGTAGAGGGGAGAATCTCTGCTGGCAGTTGCTTCCTCACTTCCTCTTTAAAGATCCAGCTCAAATTTCACCTAGTTTTCTACGTCCCTATTTCTATGCCAATACTTCTTTCTCTGGCTTCTAGCTGAGTGGTCTACATACTTGATAATGGCATTCATATTGCACGGTACTATTTATTTGTTTATCTGCCTCTCCTACAAGATCTTCAGCTTCCAGAAGGTAAGAAATACTGTATTTCATCAGTTTTAAGATATACGTTTTTACAATTCTGAAATTAGAATAGCTTTTGATGGCATGTCATAGTTTAAATGGCAATATATTTTCCCAGTGGTACATACATTCCTCCCCACCCCCTACCACCACCAATGGTACGTGAAGTAATAGTATGTCTCACAATAGATGGTGACTTAGAGTTAATGAAATATGGTGTATCTAATTCACCTTTGTAATCCTAAACAGCTAGTGCATGGCCTGTTATGTAGTAGGTGCTCCATAAATACATGCAACTAACTGATGTGGTGGTGGATTTCGCCAGTAGGAGTCACTGATCTGAGTTACTTCTGGTATTGGACAGCAAAGCAATAGGCGGCCAACTTTGGAACTGCAAGCAACTTCCAGAATGTTGAAAGGTTAATCAGGGTGACTCCAGCCGCTGTAATAACTAGATCCCCAAACTGCACAGTGGCTCAAACTCAGAAGAAATTTATTTCTTGCTAACATGAGCTGTCCAGAGTAGGTGCTCCTTTTTAGTTGTGGCTGCCCTCAGTGTGATGTTTCAGGAATACAGGCTCCTTTCATGTTATGGTGCCATCATCACTCACTGCTTCTCATCATCCTCCCTATCCAGGCACAAAGGTAAAGAGGTGGAAAAGACAGGCTCACTTTTAAAGTCGTGGTCTGGAAATGATTCCTATTACTTCTGCTCATATTTCATCAGCGAGAGTTTGTCTTGTACATCCTATAGATGCAAGACAGGAGCAGGGGCTGGGAAGACTAATATTTAGCTGGGCATCTACTTCCCAGTAATGATCCTATATAATGGAGAGGGAGCATATATTTTGGTGGGCAGCTAGCTCTCTCTACCATAGGGGATCACTGGACTGCCACCTCTTATCAGGTAGGGTTGTCTGCTTCTTGCTGCAACTTTTTGGCTTCTGACTCCACTGTGCCAATAATTTCTTAGTTGCAAGAGGCAGAAACCCAGTTCTGGACAGTTTTAGTAAAAATGGAAACACCCTAGTGTAGCTAGATCTAGGAGCTCAAATACTGTCAATCATCTTTTTCTCTCTCTTCTCTGCTGTTCACTATACTGGTTTTTATTCACAAGCAGGAATTCTCCACGTACTAGGAAAGAGAAAGATATCTTACTAGGTCCTTTCAGATCCCTATCAATCTCCCTGCAAAGGGCTCTGTTTGGCCCTAACTGGGCCACATGACTCTTCAGCCAATGGCTGTGTCTAGTGGGGTGGCTTGTTCTGGGTGGAGAGCTTGGCAGACCCACCAGAATTATCTGGCATAAACAGGGAAGGGGCAATTCATAACAGGAAGGGATGAAGAATAGACAAAAAGTGAAAGTTGTTCACTGTTCCCACACCACCCCAGCTTTATCTCCAGCCATTCCTTACTCTGCTGCCACCCAAAATTGATGCCTTTTCCTTTAGTATACCAGACCCCTTCAAGATTCCATGCTGCATCCCCTTTCTGAAACCTCTTCCGTGCTTCTTCCCTATTTACCAGTCAAGACCAGCTCACAGTCATTTTTAGAAGCTTTTTTTTTTGACACTCCACTATTACTCCAGCCAACCTGGTTATAGCCACCGAACAAAATTTGCATTCAAATTGACTGAGCTTTGAGGCCACATCTGAAGCCCAAACAAAAGTGTGCTCTGTGGTTCTGCCACACTGGCCACACCTGCATTTGGGAGCTTGCTGGCCTGGGAGCAGCCTGTAACGTGTTGTGTGTTGGCTGAAGTGTAAAATGCCATCCTGTCCAAAACAAACACCAGTGCCAGGGAAATCTTCATCTCTGTCACACGGAGACTGAGTAGGGGAGAGGGCTGCAAGGAGCTGGCTGCCCACAAAGCTCCAATTAGCCCCCAAATTATCTCCTGTGTCACATGTGCAAGGATTTCTAACCAAAATTTGCTGGAAAATGGATTCTCAATGCTTCTGTCTATTTACCTAATACTTAACCCAAGGATAACAACACACATACAAATTTAAAATAAAACACATGTTGGTTTTTTTTTAAATAAAAATTTGAAACAGATGGTCTCTTTCAAGACAAATATTTATTTCCCTGACATTTTTTTCACTTACATGTTTATATTTTTAAATATAGGCTTTATGCAGAGACCTTAGAGATGTCATGATAATAAAATTCATGTTGTTCATAATTGTCTATTTCCTAGAAATGCAAGACTGGAAGCAACCTCAAGAAACTATCTCTGGCATGCTCCTCCTCTAGGCAGGCCGACGTGCGACCATCTGAGACCAACTGGTGTTTATTCCGTTTAACCGTTATGGAGTTTTTTGAGGAACGAAGCTGTAAACTCTTTCTTACTGACCTCATGGACTCTCCATCCATCCTTTGGCTGGATGATGAGTTCTTGGATAGGGCAGAGATCAGAGCAAAACTGCTCAGGGTGTTTTCTTTCTTGGTGTTTCCCTTGTTATACTCTTTCAGTCTCACCTTGTATTTATAGTGCAGCCACTTTGGCTGTCACCACATGCTTACTTGGATTCCATTGTCACCCATTCAGATCCCTTTGCATACACCTGTGATAGGACCAGCTCTCATATTGACCATGCCATTAATTTTTCTTCCCCTAAGGTGAGTGTCTAAAGAGAGAATCAATAGATATATGACATGTTAAGCAGAAAAAGATGAACACTTTTCAGAAATCATTGATAGGAAGGAGCCAGGCCTTAAATGAAGTGTGCAATTTGAAGATCTTTCCTTTGTGAGAAGTAAATTGATTTTTTTTTTTTTTTTACATTTTTGTATCAGTTAGCTTTTGCTGTGTAACAAACCACTCTCAAAGTATACTAACTTAAAATAACAAAGTATTTTCTTTCTCATTATTCTGTAGGTAGGCTGGGCAGATTGTCTGGTCCGACTGCTTTGGCTGAGGATGGATGGTGTAGGACGGCCTCACATTCATCAGTTTGCTGGTTGGCTATAGGTCAGCTGGAGCAATGGAGAACATTTGGCCACACGTTTCTCATCTTCCAGCAGGCTAGCCTCTGCTTGTTCACATGGTGGTGGTTTTGGTACCAAAGGGCTTACAATGAAAAATAACAATTGTCTGCCCTTTTCACCCCACTCCCCTACCTCCTGTTCTGCTAGTGAGAGCAAGCAAGTCTCAAAGTGCAAGTGCTTTACAAGACTCTGTTTATGTTATGCTTGCTATTGTCCTATCAGCCAAAGCAAGTCACAAGGCCAGTCCAGAATCCGGGCATGAGGGCATTAAAAAAGCATGAAGAGAGGAAGGCCATCTTCCACTTCTTCCTGAGGACAGAGAAAGGAGGTGACTCTTCGTGGTTCCTATAAAAGCCAGATGGCCTGACAACTTTCTCGGTGAAAGAAAATCTTACAGTTTTTCATCTCAAATCTTATCCTAGCTGACTATCTGATTCAACGATATTCTTCCATGTCATTCTCTATGCAATCTCCTTTTGATGAGGACTTGTATATATCTGACTCCCAGCATAGTGCTGAGCAGATAGCAAATGCTCAATAAATAGTTTTGAATAATGAGTGAATGAAATTAGGCTTCCTAAGAGAAGACATACTAAATTGATTTGAATTCACCTTAACCCCTTTTATTTGTTTAATAACTAAAGACATGACATAATTGACTACAACCATTTCAGGTAGGAAGAAGTTTGAAAACCTAGATCAGATCAAGTCTTCTTTTGCTTAAATGTCTTCAAAGGCTTTCTATTATGCTATTAATAAAATATAAATTCCTTACTATGACTTAATAACTGACATAATTTAGTCCTTGCATTTCTTA